>OX578285.1:52298965-52949509 GCA_951217055.1 Gerris lacustris
ATAACTTCATACAACAAGTTTTAAACTCCGGGTTATATCACGATATTGAAAACCTTTGGAAGCCCATTACAATGAAATATCCTGCTTGCCCTCTTCTTTTCTTAAACATGTATATTTGCTATTGTACCGATGGTGGTGATTTGAGTGTAGGTACTATTGCATTTTTTTTTTTATCGGGGTCTTTATATTCAAGATTAATTTGACGTACAGTCGCCAATCAGCTTTTGTTAGAGTAAAGGCGGAAATACACATGCTAGTAAAAAAAGCATGCCAGTGGCGAGTTACTAGGACGTCAGTAGCTGGCATGCTGCAGAAGCTGTGTACATTTGCCAGTGAAACAGCATGCTAGTATCATCCGGATGATCAGTCTTGTGCAAGCTACTAGCACATGACAATACACATTCCAGTCACAGTTCTAGTTTTGAAACAGGCAATCGTTTCTTGCCTTCTTTTAGCCGGAATAAATGATGAAATAATTGTATTTGATTTAATTAATTGTTTCAATGTACCTTATGCAATTAACCTGATTGTTCTGTTACTTGCTAAAACTGTGTTTTAAAACATTTGAAAAATCATAAAAAGACACGAAGAGTGTGGGTAAAGATTGGATAGCTAGAAGGGAATTAGGTACATGGAGCGAGTCAGTGCCTACTTAATGAAATGCGGTTTGAGGACGTTAATGGTTTTAAGAATCAATTGTGAATGCTTCCGGAGAAAGTTGATGAGTTGTTGTCAGATACCCGTGAAAGGAAGGAACGCAACTGAAGACTGAAGGGCTGAGGGAGACTCGTGCTAGCTACTAGCAACCTTGCGCTGGCAGGCCTGTTTATACGTGCCTTATCAGTTCCCCCTCCCCTCGACTTGTGCCACTGGCAAGACAAAAATCAAACCTCGTGCGATTTACTCGCATGCTATTTGATATATACACATGCCAGTGGCTCTCCTCTGCGTGCTACTCGTATGTTTTTGTGCGAGTAACTAGCATGAGTATTTCTGCCTTTACATGTACATGCTGAGTATCTTTGTTTTGTTTGTTTGGCAATTCAGTTTACAATGATAGCCGTTAGTTGGTATTGTTCTATTGGCTTTTCTTACGAGGCACGGCTCAACACAAGAGCATTTATCTATCACTGAGCCTTGCGTCTGATCTTACCACTGAATACACTGCTGATGTTGATTCAAATGCAGGTCCGTGGCTCAAGCAGTAATTAATGAAAAAGTAATACTCAAGGTTGGTACAATATTGCTACTTTTAACTCGTACAATGTGCTTAGTTAATCTGACGATGATACGAATCCAGATCAAGTTGATACTCGTGAATTGAATAAGAAGCCGTCTCAAACCTTCATCAGTAGTTGTGTTATCGCACTTACCAAATCATACCTCTGCACTAAATGAATGCTTCCGGAGAAAGTTGATGAGTTGTTGTCAGATACCCGTGAAAGGAAGGAACGCAACTGAAGACTGAAGGGCTGAGGGAGACTCGTGCTAGCTACTAGCAACCTTGCGCTGGCAGGCCTGTTTATACGTGCCTTATCAGTTCCCCCTCCCCTCGACTTGTGCCACTGGCAAGACAAAAATCAAACCTCGTGCGATTTACTCGCATGCTATTTGATATATACACATGCCAGTGGCTCTCCTCTGCGTGCTACTCGTATGTTTTTGTGCGAGTAACTAGCATGAGTATTTCTGCCTTTACATGTACATGCTGAGTATCTTTGTTTTGTTTGTTTGGCAATTCAGTTTACAATGATAGCCGTTAGTTGGTATTGTTCTATTGGCTTTTCTTACGAGGCACGGCTCAACACAAGAGCATTTATCTATCACTGAGCCTTGCGTCTGATCTTACCACTGAATACACTGCTGATGTTGATTCAAATGCAGGTCCGTGGCTCAAGCAGTAATTAATGAAAAAGTAATACTCAAGGTTGGTACAATATTGCTACTTTTAACTCGTACAATGTGCTTAGTTAATCTGACGATGATACGAATCCAGATCAAGTTGATACTCGTGAATTGAATAAGAAGCCGTCTCAAACCTTCATCAGTAGTTGTGTTATCGCACTTACCAAATCATACCTCTGCACTAAATAAAGTCCAGGCTACTCTTAACTTAAAATTCCAGGTGATTCATTAAGATTCTTGTCTGCTATTTTACATTACGGATATGGAGAACTTAAGAAAAATAAAATCCAAACTGGAGAATACTCCAGAAGATCAACTTCCTGTTAAAGTGGTAATAACAGACAAAATATTTTCAGACTTCAAAACTAAAAATCTATGTTCATCCAAGAGAAACTAAATGATTTAAAAGCATGCCATGTTCTGCCTATGTTTCTAGTAACTTTCCCAATTGGTAGAACCTGGAAAAGTTTGTACTAATTTGTGCCCGGAACAAGGGCCTTTATCATATTTTTAAAGTTTTTTTGGAGCGCCGAAAAACCATGATGCTACTAAGTTTAGAGCTGGATGGAGCGAACTAGGCATCCTCCATTAGGGAAAACTCAAAAATCTCAGAGGTTTGTTTCTTTCGCTAAGCACAATTTTTTACAATTGCCCACATAAGAAAATACCCTATTAAAGTGAACAGCACTGTGTCGACTGTCAAAAACACATTTTAAGTTATCACGTAGATGGCGGACGAACAATTGCTTGGCACTACCCAGGGGCTAGGAAATAAAACAAAAATCAGCTTAATATAACTGAAGAATGAAAAAAGCTAGGAGAGAGTGGAGCGGAGGTACAGAACCATATTGAGATGATTAGTATGACGTCACAAAAGCTTTCGAAAATTTAACTTAGTGTTTGTTATGTTCCTTTTTCTTAGTATAATAACGTTCGAAGGTTGAAAAGTCTTATAAATTAATAATAATTTAATAATTAATTATTTAAAAAGTTGAGAAAATTCTCCCATTCATTTTACATGGGATTGATAACAGGTGATAAGGAAAAGGAACATAACAAACGAATCGAATAAATTATCGAAAGCTTACACCATCTTGTGACGTCATTACTAATCATCTCTATAGATGTGCTCTACAGGGCTAATTGGTTATGTAGAAACTGAACTGGGGGCCTGGATATAAAAAAACAGATAGATAAGTAGTTGGGAGAGCATGTTCCCGGAACATGGTTCGCCGTACTGACCCAACACTTTTCTGGAATGTTGTGCGCCATCAACTTGTTAATATGTTAAGGAAAATTCAATATTTGGCTAGCATATTAGAGGGTCTAGGGAAAACCAAAAAAATTAGCAAGTGGTCTAATGGGCATAAAACTTAGGATTCTATGGTCTGTTATATATTATGACCTTAATTAAATGTTTCAATTAACAAAATACAGCATTGAGTTTATTGAACGTATTATTTTCTCGTACCGACTCCAGCTGTCCTCGAATGACCAACAATGTTGGGAAAGAAGATGAATTTTGTGTTATAAGAGGCGCATTCTCAAATATTTGGGCGGCCGGATTCCTTAGTTAGGTCACTGCCTAGGAGTGTGTAACAAAACAGGAAGAACTGCCTATAAATGTTAACTTTGGTTGACCCTTTTTGTTATAGAAAATTCCTAATGCGCGTTTGAAGAAGTAGCTTTTCTTGATCTTTGCCTTTCTACCATAGCTTTACATTTTTTACCACAAACTCATCTGTCCATCTTCTAGCTGGTCTACATTTACTCCTAGTACTTCCATTACGAGTCAATTCAGTAGTCATTATGCCTATCTTTCTGGTTTCATTCTACAAACCTAGCATGCCCATTTCCATTTTAGGTTTTCCCACGTTATCACCAGGCTATTAGTTCCACTACTATTGATAATCTTTTTATTTCTTATTCTTTCTTGCTTGCTTACTCCGTACATTGATCTACTAATCTGTCACTGAGCTGAAAGTAATCTCCGGTCCATATAGATTAGTGGAGAAAACCCAACTCTGTAAGTCCTTATTTTTTTTTTATATATTTGCTGAAATCTATCCCTTAAAAATTTTCTTTAAAGCCCAATACTTCTCCCATCCAGTCCCATCCAGCCTTTTTCTCTTATTTACTTCACTATACAGTACATCTTGAAAAGCTACTAACTATCCCCAAGATAAACACAAACTTGTTCAAGAAGTAGAATGTGGAAGTGTTTCTTTCACATTCTCTATTATTCCTTGCTCGACTGCTATCACTTATGGTTAACATTATACTTAACATTTGTTTTTGACTAATCATCTGCAAACCATTGTTTCTGCTGTTTATATTAATTCCTAGTTCATCCCTCATTCAGTTCCCTAGATGCTTGCTCCAGAATGCAGTTGAATATTATAACTGATATTAGACAACACTGTCTGACTCCACGTCTCACCTCAAACACTTCTCTTGAGCTATGAAATCCTTTACATTATCCTATATATTTTTAATTACTTCTATATACGTATCCTTAACTCCTGCTTCTTTTAACAATCCCAAACTTACTCATGTTCTAGTGAATCAAATGATTGAAATCGATAAAATAAAGCACAAAAGGAATATTATATTCTTCCATTTCTCTAATATTTGGCTTAATGTATGCAGCTGATTTTGTGTTGATCCTCTGGAGTCCACCAGGGCTCTATCTTGGGTCCTCTTCTTTTCAGTATATTTGTTGATGACCTCGGTAATGTTCTGCATAACTGTCTGTTTGAATTATACGCCGATGACCTGAAAATTTTGCAAGCTATAGATAATTTCTACTCCTGCCTTGCACTTCAATCTTCAATCAACCTTGTTCTTCAATGGTTTTCCAATAATAATATGGAGATACATGTTGGAAAAAGTCAGGTTATTTCTTTCTCTCGCTCCTTTTCTCCTATATCCTTTCCCTACTCCTTAAATGGTATTACTCTTCCTCGAGTTTCTTCAGTAAGAGATCTGGGTGTTATCCTTGACAGTAGGCTAAGATTTGATGGTCAGCTCGATGCCTTGATTAGTAAGGCTAACCAACGCCTTGGTTTAATTCGTAGGATCACTCATAATCTCTCTCTTGAGTGTTTTCTTCTTCTCTACAAATCCCTCGTACGGCCTCTCCTTGAATATGTAACTCCTGTGTGGAATGTCTATGGTGTAACTAAGTCCAGAATCATTGAGAATATTCAGCGCAGATTTGTCCGCGCATGTTATTTCAGGTATATGTATCGGCGTGTATTTTGCAAGTATGAATCTTTGTGTGATCGGCTCAAGCTGGACCCCTTGTATAAGAGGCATAAGGCCCATGAGGTTCTGTTCTTGGTGAACTGCTTGTCTGGTAAGACTTTCTGTTCTCAAGTTCAGGACCAAATTATTCTACCCCCTGGTAGGAGAGCTGGTCGCCCTCTTTATATTTAGGAACTGTCAGACTGTTGTCCCTTAGTCAGATGTGTTTCGTCATGCAACTCCCTCGTTAACTGTTCTGATTTGCTGTGTTTGTCTAATCTCCGTTCCGTGTTGTCCTTTCTGGAGTGATCTGAAATTTTTTATTTTTATCTTTTTTTTCTAGTCTTCTTCTTTAGCTAGTAGTTTTTTTAATTTTTTTTTTTTTATTTAATTATTTTTGTAAAAATGTTTAATTGTTACTTAATTATTTGTTATTGTTTTTATTTTTTTCAATCTTGATTTTATTACTTTAATCACGTAAACTCTCACCTGATTAGCAGGTTTTTAATTTTTTGTTACTTTTTTTAGCCATAATTACGATATGGTTTTTATGTATTAGAGTGCCTCACTTGTGGCTTCAGCTGTTTGAGGACTCTTAAAAAATGTTTAATAAATAAAAATAAAAATAAATAAAAAATGTAATAGATATATATCTCTTATATTCTAAAACAGATTAATCTGGCTAATAGCTTGTTGAAAACCTACATCGAACTTATGGGCTGTAATTATTTAAGAGATCTTTTTCATCTTTCTTATGTATTAGTTCTGTCTTCGATCATGTTTGAGTCTGATTTCTGCTCTGATGTTTTATTTCTATCACTACTGTAAATTGTCTTATAATATTCTGTTGTTTCTTGCAAAATGTTTTCTCTTGTCTGTGACTTTTCCTTTATCTGTCCTTTATATGATGCATCCAGCTCTTTTCATGAATGTCTGTTGATTCGACATCACCGACGAGGTTGCCACTTGAGATTCAAAACCTAAAGTAGAGAGTTTTGAGCACAGCCCAATGATGAAATCCGATTGAAGATAGTCTTCAAAAGAAAGCTCTAAAGGTCATAGCGGGAGCTGAAAAGCACAAATCAAGCAGAAATTTGTTCATAAAATATAATATAATGGCGGTGGTGAATCTATTCATATATAACTCGCTTCACATATAAAAGTAAATAATCATTTATTTTGAGACAATTATAGTTACCATTCATACATTACCAAAACAAAAGACAAGCTCATGATTCCTTACCATAAACTAACCTAATCTGAGGTTGGCCATTTTATAATAGGAATAAGATTGTATAATCTAGTTAGTAATGAAAAAATAAAAATTTAGACTTTTTTTGATTAAAAAAAAGACAGATGTTGTTAAGCAATGTATACTATAAATTAGAGGAATATTACCAAGAAATTTTTCAGTGTTAATTGTGTTTTTGTACATAAATTGATTAGATGACCTGTGACTTGTCCTAATGTTACAATGTTAACTAATGAAAATAAATTGATTCATATTCTTATTCTTATCAGAGGAGCAGCCTGTAGAGGAACCGGCTCAACCAACAAAGTGATTGAAACCTATTCGACTTTCCGGGTAGTCAGGAGTTTGTTCCCAGCCAGGTGGAAGAGGACCGACCTGAAGTTATAGTGGTGCCAGCTGGGGAAGTACCTTTAGCCCAGCGTACCATATTGAACGAGGCGGATGTTACTTAACATGATTGTGGCCAGTTCAATTGGGAATGTGGATATTGCGGTGCACTTTAATTCAGGGAAGAAATGCCTCTAAACTTGACACGAAGACCAGGTTACCAACAGTGTGTGGGGGCTGCTTGAGACTCCCCAATTTTCGACCCCTGCCGAATTTTTTTTACGTTAAACTCTCGAGTTTAAGTATTGCTCAGTGAAAGATAAGTTGAAGTGATAAAGGAGTAGAAAGAAAAATATATATTTTATTAATAAATATGAGGAACTTCTATATTAAAATAATGGATTTATTAATTTTAAACTAATAGTGCAATAAACAGAACCTGCTTTCAGCTAAATGACGAGAATCACCATGATTCAATTTTACTACATTTTAACATCTAAACCGATTTTTAAAATAATAATAATCATCATGATGGAATCTTCTAGACAGTCAGCTTGAGAATGATCCAAGGAGGGATCGAAATATCGCAAAAGTGAGACTTTTATTCCTTTGTTTGACCCAACTTCTAAAGAATTGAAAACTACAAGGAACACTTTCAACTAACGGTATTATTAATTATATTACATGGTTTAAAGTTATTATTAGAAGCTGGACCCCCCTGTCGGGAAGGGGGGTTACCTGTGTTTGATTTATGAAGAGTCAAAGAAGAAGATGTATATAAAGTAGACAGATGTAGAATTTGCATTAAATAGAACAATATATGGAAGATATAGTGTCACGATCAAGGTTGCACGGAAAGGCTTAAGGTGAAATTAAAAAATAAATTTTACTCTGAATAATCATGAAAAAAATATTTCTTAAAACTATATTTTTGAGAAAAAATATTTTTCAATAACAGTTCTGGACGATTTTGGTTTTTTACAAAAATGTAAACTATTTACATATGAATCTAACTATTTAAGTTGTTTTCTCTGGAACAATTTAGTTTCCGAGATATTGATCAACATAAATCCGCTTTAGCTGAAAATCATTTGCTCAATTAAGTTATCAGTGTAAATATGTTTAAATTATAAATTGATGAAATTATATTTTATGAGGTCTAAATTTAATATCACTGTATTTATGAAAAAGTTTTGTTAGAGTTTATCGGACCGATATATAATATATCTACAGTAGAACCTCGATTAACCGTCAGGCACGGGACCAGAGCCTTGACGGATAATTGAAAAGACGGTTAAGCGAAAAAGGGGGATATTTTTAATTTTTTAAAAAACTAATTGTTATTTTATTAACAAATAGATGTTTATTTTAATAAATAATAAATTTACATACTTTTTTGATGGAAGAAGTCTGTTAATTTTTTTTGTTTTAACATATTTCGAGCTTTTTTGGCTGCCGTGTCTCGTATTCTTCGAAGCAGTAATAGCTGAGTAGCATCTGCTTCAGTCTGCTGTTCAAACCAATCGAGGCACTTTGACAGCATGGACTCTGCTTCAGCATGTGTAATTGTTTTTGTAGTAGGTTCTCCGGCCTCCTCCTGTTCAATTTCATCATTTTCTTCAGTGTCATTTTGGTTCAACGCTTGTTGAATAAGTTCATCTTCACTTAAGAATTCAAATCCTGCTGGTCTATATTCATCCATTCAGGCACATCCTTAACTTCAAAGTTTTCCCCTGTCGGTAGAGTTTTAATAAGGTGTAAAATACTCTCATTGTCCATTTGTACTTCATTCTCTATGTCGTTATTTTCTTTGTTGTTGGCTGGCCACAGTTTATTCCAAGCTCTTTTTAAAGTTATGGCTGGGAGATCGCTCCAAGCCTGAGCAACGTTAAAAATTGCATCTTTAATGGTGTAATGTTTCCAAAACGTTTTGACGTTGAATTCGTCTTCAAATGTCACAAGTTGCTGAATGAATCCTTTTCTGTAACGTCTTTTCATCGATTCAATAATACCCTGATATATCGGCTGGAACAGTGTGGTTGTGTTCGCTGGCAAATAGTGACAAGTTATTTTCCTGCGTCACTCTTTAGCTGATAATTAGGGTGGGTGGGAGCATTGTCCATAAACAGCATTGCTTCTGGAGGCAACCCCATTTCCATCAAATGTCCTTCAGGGTGGGCCGGGGGGGGGGGGGGGGGGGGGGGGGGTAGTGGAATACACGTCCGGAGTGCCGAGTCGAAGGTCAAAGAAAGTGGGGTGCGCAATGGCGTGTGGCCTGACGGTTAAGCGAGAAAGACGGTAAATCGGGAGACGGATAATCGAGGTTCTACTGTATATATATTTTTCCTTATTTCTAATATATTGTTGATTTATTCTTTATCTTCTTATGATGATGTTCTATTATTCTATATTTTTTTTTTTTTTTTTTTTTTCAGGATTTTCCATGCACTGCAATCTATGTGAAAGAACATTTGATTCTGCTGCTTTCATGTTTCTTCATTTTTCTGAACATGTGAGAAAACCAAATAGTCAGAAGCAGTATGAAGTTTCAGGATTAAATGAAATTAATTCTCTACAATTGTGTGACTTCTCTTGCAACAATTGCTCAGCACCTTACCATCCAATTAATTGTAATGACAAAAGTGGCTGTAATAAGCAAACAATTTTTAAGAATTCCCTTAAATGCTTAGATTCAGAAATTTCTTCTACTTCAAATGAAGAATCTTCAGCCACCGGTCACAGTAAAGAATGTGATGTAATAACAAATATGTTTCCCTCTACTTTCAAATGTACTGATGAGAGAAATAATAATGATTTTTCAGTTACTTTGCCTAAGACCACTAATTGTAAAGAGGTGGCTGGTGATGAATCTTTTGATGAGTTGGACCCATCTGAGTTATGTGTTACTTTGATAGAAGAACAAGCGTATAATAACAACACAGATCAGTCATTGTCTTTACCACACAGAGAGATACACAGTTTAATAGCGCCAAATACTAATTCTCCAAAATTAAAAAGGACCTATTCTTGTAGAATATGTTCCAAAATATTTGGTTGGCCGACCGATCTTAAAAGGCATGTTCTCGTTCACACAGGGGAAAGGCCTTTTAAATGTGAATCTTGCAATGCGTCATTCACTCGGAATTTCTTATTGCAGAAACATCTCTCAAAGGTTCATCCATGTCACCTATCAAAAGAGAAACTCAAGTATATCGAAGATGGGGTAGAATTGAACTTGAAATTGTTAAGAGAGTCATTTAATATTCCTAAAAATGTTAAAAGTAAAGCTTAATTAATGTGATATTATGGTTATTACGACAATAATTAATAGTGTGTTCCATATTATTCTTAGTTAGTAAGATATATTCTTCTAGTTTAGTTTTACTGAAATAATTATCGTATTAAATAATGATTAATATATGTGATTATGTAATGATGCTTGTACCTTAAATTTATGTACAAGTGAGCATTATTATACCCCCTCCCCCCCTTATGCCTGAATGTGTATACAAATTCCAAATTTTTGTAAATACCATTTCGAAGCTAATTATACCACATAATTGAGCTGCTATATTGTTATTAAATGTTTTGTGATATAATAATATATAATGTAGTACAATTTTACTTACTAATCTAAACAGCAAAAAAAACACCATTAGGATATACGATAAACTAATAGTTCAGTCTTGTTAAGAAAAGAAGAGCCCTGACGGCAGAAAAAGATAAAGGAGATTTCAAAAATGGGGTGGGGATTCAATGAGAGCTAAAGATTTTGACCAACTAGGCATTAAATCTCCTGCGCTGTCATTAGGGCTCTTCTTTACTTAATAGGCATGTTGATCATAATACATTTATAAAAGAAAATGATTACAATTAGAGTTATTTCTAAGGCTATTGACAGTAATTTCTAAAACATGGAATAAAAAGATAAAAGTTATAACTATATAAGTTTAAAAAAACAATTAAGATAAACTCAATACTTTAGAAATTAAAAGTAAGGGTTGTTAAATGTAACAAAATTGATAAATTAACAAAAATGAAAATTTAATATGTATAGCAACATGGTATAGGGCTTATTAGTCAAATGTTATTGTGATATTAATATCGACTTATAAACGAGAAGTTCAACGTACCTCATAAACACAGAATATAAACATTTGCACATTCATTGTTCTGACATAAGGGGGACGCAATTAACTTCTGTTTAAGAATATTACCTTATATATATTTATGTGTTTTGATGTTAAATTCATAATAGTACACTCCATAAATTAGTTCTGAGAACTTTATAATTATTATTTTTAGTATGTGTTTGCTGATTTAATAATATTAAACAATTACCAGAAATAACTAAATATTCATATAGTGAAATGGTGTAAATATCAGGGATTTGTTACAGCTAAGGAGTAAGGATGATTTATTCCTGACTGCAACTTCTCTGCCAGTTTGTACAATTAATTTATTTTAATTATAGGATATATACAAATGAAACTCTATTTATAAATCCGTTAAATATAACTCTGTAATCGCGATAGAGAATTATTAAAAACAATAAACACTTCATGTATGGATTTAATATATGAAAAAAATATCTGGAACAAAGATAAACCTTTAAAAGGTCTGTTGGGTAGTTGTATAATTAAAACTTTCAAGTTTCCATCATTTTATGGAACTTGAAAGTTTTAATTATACAACTACCCAACAGACCTTTTATAGATTTTCTGTGGAAACTAAAATACAAATTGAAGGGTAATTCATAAATACTACAAATATCTGGAACTAAAAGCTAGTGACGGAGAAGTTTGTACGATTTTACGAGGCGAATAAAAAAGCTGACTGGTGGCCACAATTACCTGACCGGAACAAGAAGGATAGTAGACAATAAAGATGGGATTAGGGTTATATTCTAAAAATTGTTTAAAATATCACTGCAATAACGAGTATTTTTTAACTTATATACTTTCTTCCCTATATAGGAATAAATAATCTTTCATTTTATTGAAAGAAGATTCTTTAATAAATAAAATATTTAATAAAATGTAATGTTAAAATAAAATTTAAAAAACAGGATTAAGTATAACAACTTTGACCAAGTTTTGTTCATTTAAACTAAACTTAATATAATATATTTTCAAAATATGATTCTAGCAAATATGATTTAAAGATTACTTTAAAAGCCCGAATTGCACAAAAAGAAAACCCTTTAACTAAAATACCTAAAAATTACTATTTTTGACTTAAAACTAGTTGACTGACTTAAATATTTAAAGACTGAACTTTTTTTAAATAAAAAAAAAGGGGATTATTTACACCGTTCTTTTTTGGTAAAACCATGTTTATAAGTCTCTTAGCTCACTTAGTTACTTCTATGACATGATATTTAGTATCATACCTTGTCAGAGTATTGTGACATTATCGTTTGCTTTACCTGATTAATTAAAAATGTTCCCCCACTCTTTATAGTCTGTCAAATAATTAACTAATAAATTATAAAAAGTTATTATGTAAGATGTTTGGATGTAAAAGGAGGGAATTAGTTTACACTAAATAGGGCATCTTACTTTTTTAATTCTATGAATTTAAATTCTTCAAAAGATTCTTTGTTGTGACTAATGTGACCAAATATAACTTGGACTGGTGCTATACAGTCTTTCATTGAATATCTTTTAAAATGCAAACATTATCACCTTCAACGAACCCCTGCACAGTCCTTACAATACTCAGTACAAATTTCCCATTGCTTAGTGCTGTAGCTAATTTCTGAAAGCATGTTCATGGTCTCTATCGCATTTACTTTTTTACAGCTTCTACAGTCTCAATTTTGGTAGCTGAAAGAGCTAATTTGACCTTGGGGATGACCATGAACATACTTTCAGAAAATTATCTACAGCACTGTTTCAAGCATTGTTACCACTGTAAAATGTAATCAGTAAAAGATTCTATAGTATCAGGCTATTTTTTAGCCCTCGTGTAGGTTCAGTAGGGTTTATTTAAAGCCTGGCATTATTATTCTTTTATATTTGTTTTGGAGTCAAAATGAGCTACATGCATTTAAACTATAAAGTATTTGTTGTGTCACACCATTTTCTCATGGTGTATGGAAATATAAACATTTCCTGTTATAAATTGTGAATTTTTTAATATTTTTTGTAATTAAACTCTATGATCTACTATGTTTGGTAATCAATTGTGCAATTAATTGTAAATCACATTTAATCTAGTCTTATTTAAGAGTTATTTTTATTCATTTATTGGATGGCATTCTAGCATTCAAATGAGAGGAAAGCCTAGAACCAAATTAGGAGGATGAATTTGATGAATATTTATTAAAGTGCTACATGGTTGTATGTAGTAAACCAAATAAGGGGGGGGGGGAGAGGTGTGAGTTTATGAATATTGTTTAATAACTTGTTGTGTTTA
This sequence comes from Gerris lacustris, assembly GCA_951217055.1. NCBI lineage: Eukaryota > Metazoa > Arthropoda > Insecta > Hemiptera > Gerridae > Gerris > Gerris lacustris. The sequence continues at coordinate 52,312,116 of OX578285.1, forward strand.
CTTTTATATTTTAAAGTGATTATTTCAATTGTGGCATTGTGCATTTATGAAAATACAAAGAAATATATTAATTTTTAATGTTCAAATTTTATAAGGATTACTTATTTAAAACATAGCGCAGTCGAAGAGGTGAACTTTTCTGGATATATAAAAAAAAAAACTATGGAGTTCAATAGACCTGATCCTCCCTCACTTAATGGTGATCTTTTTTTAACAATTCAAGAAAGATGTGGACAACCATTTATTTGCCACTGATACAAACAAGAAGTCGAAAGCTGTTTAAGTAGCCCGACTAAAAAATCTATTGTGTAAGGATGCTTTTCATATTTTTAAGTCAGTTTGCCCAACAGACAAACATGCAACTGTTGAGTCAATTATACCAATCTTGGAAGAACATTGCGTCCCCAAGTCAAATGAAATAATGAATATTTTTAAATTTTTTTACATGTAGGCAATCTGATGGAGAACCTTTCAGTAAATTTTTGACAAAACTAAGAAATCTTGTTAAAAAATGCGAATTTGGGGACCAGGAAAATTGGCTAATGAGGATTCAAGTAGCACTAGGAATCATGCCAAATGTGATTTTTTTTTTTGTTGATATATTGATAAATAATAATCAGAGCCTTTGGAGTCTGTTGAGGAGAGAATTGTGGTCAAATGAAAGTAATACTACAGTCTTCGCACAACTAGAGTCGACGCGTTGACAGCGCGGGAAAAACTAGCAAAAGGGGGGACGAGCCAATGAGAGCTTGAGATTTTCCCGGACAAAAGGTCGGGCCAACTAGGCAAAGATAAATGTCTAGTGGAGGGGAGAGGCCCTTTGGATAACAGTATAAGAAGGCTTCGTAGTGGCTTTATTTTTTCCCCCAGAGAGGTTGGCCAATCTGTGTGTCACTCAATTTCCCGCGCTGTCAACGCGTCGATTCTAGTTGTGCGAAGACTGTAGCTTGCACGCTAGGTCTCAAACCCAAGGGTAAATGTGTGTGTACGCCAAGTTGTTTTCTCTGTAGGTCATTTAGAGATAATTCCATAAAATGCACAATTTTTGTTTCTTCTCCCATTCTATAGCGTTCTTTCTTTTTTTCAAGACTGTAAATAAAATTTCACCCTTTAATGGTAAACGAAACTAAAATGGTGAACTTAATTAGTCCCTTATATAGCCTCAATAACAAATATAAAATATCACTGAACTCAGATGTCAAAGAAAGGTGTTTTAAATAATGATTTAAAATTAATCCTTTTTTCAGTTGTATCACCGTATAATTATTTGAATTGTTTTAAAATTAATCAATTAAATATTTATTCTATATTTAGTTCTAGCAATTCTATATTAATGAATGATACTGCTAAGTCTACAATTGATAGAAAAAAAGTATGTATTCGATTACTTACAAACCTTGACTTGGAAAATTATTGTATTTGTTTTCGAATTGCGGGAACAATTTAAATTTGAAAATCATAAGTCGATGTTTGTCAATATATATGTCACTTACATGGAATTGCTGATTATCCGGAATATATAAGTCCTTTAATATTATTAAAGACAAAGATATTTTACATATTATATTTTAGATCATTTTTTTTTTTGTTTTTCTCTACGATAAGAATTGTGAAAAATATATTTTAGAAACTGGTTGTTTATAGATAGATAAACATTCCTGTTGTTAATCTATCTAAAATTTAAAAAAAAACTTATTTAAATAAATGAATTGTTTACTTTATTAGTTATATAATTACGTGTTGGACAATAAAAAAAAAAAAAAAAAATAGAAATAACAAAATATGTAAGTTATTAATTATTAAAGTTGTGATTGCATGAATTTCATTGAACAATAAACACTTCTAAAAAAATGAAAGCATGTCCAATTCCTTATCTTCTTGCTAGATTGTTATCAATACAATCTGTAATTCTGCTTGGTTCTTCCTATTTAAGTTTTATTAAGTGAGTTTTTTTAAAAATTCATTCAGCAATATTGTATATCAGCAAGCAGTGTTAAAAACTAATTTATATTTTTATAATTTCTGTGACTTGACAGTATGTTTCATAATATTAATTTGTTTTATTGGTTATCTTAAAAACCTATGTATTTTATTTTATCTACGATTGATACGAAATATAAACATTATATCTTTGTTTAGATGGGTAGAAAGTGATTATTTACATACTTGTATTCATTGTGCATGCGTGTCTCATAGTTCTGAATAATTCCTCTTCTTTACCACGCTAGCGCGGTAAAGAAGAGGAATTCTTCAGCTTTACGCACGATAAGCGAGTTTGTTTACATTTAACAAAACTAATTTGGTGTTCTTTTACTGAAGTAACTGTTTATATTGAGTTTTTAGTGAAAAACAATGAGTGAATCAAGTGACTTTGACGAAAATGTGGAGAATAATACTCCTCCAGAAATAATTAATTCAACTTAAATAAAAATACAAAAAATACAACAAAAGAATTAATGCCATCTTTATCAAGAGAGAGATACGAACTTACATATAGCAAGTTTATTTTTTTCTGTATTTATTATTTAAATCTATCAATCGTAGATAAAGTACGGTACGCAACTCGTGCGAAAACGGCATTTTGCATTTTGCAAACGGCAAAATGCTACTTTCCGCACTCGACGCATAATGTACTATTATATATTGTTCTAAATAAAAATTTCTATATTACAAAATCATCAAGTAAGTAAACAAAAAGAGTGAATACTAATTTTGAAACGACACTTTCACTTAGAGCAAAAATGCTAGGTATTAACAGTTTAAAAAGGTACCTGTTGAGTAGTTTTCCTCTCTATGAATACAGCTGTATTTAATGTATTTGATTGTTGTTAGAGCAATATCTGATATGATGTAGTGAGTACATTTTTCAGTGCTTCTAGCACATTGCAACGTGTCAGTGTGTATGTGTAAGTACTTACATAAGGTTTACTTCTTTTTGTCTTAATGTTTTATTAAAAGAGTAATAAATGTCAAAATTAATGCATCTTGCTGATAATGAACAATATTAAATTAAGCATTATTATTTATTGATTGATAAGAAAAAAATATTTTTATTGAATTATTTGTACTTATTTGCATTTGTAGAATTTAATTTATTCGACTCAAAATTGATACTCTTATTCTCTTCTGAATTCATTAGCCATTTAATCACTTGTTCGTAAAAACATATAAGTCTGGAACTGAAAGAAGACGCCCAAAAAAAGAAGAATTTATGGGAGAATTTAATTCCTAGTCATCGGGACTTCTTTTATATGTGTAACAGAAAATGTTAACCATACTATAATTTTATTTTTTATTATTATTAGACTAAATAAATGTTTTTGAGTAAAATACCTCTTATCTTCAAAATTATCAAAATCCCATGCTATGCAGAATAGTTATTTTGTAACTACAGTTGAGCGTCGATTATCCGAACGTCAGTTATCCGAACGTTCAATTATCCGAACCAGCTTCATGGAAAAAAAAAAAATCAAAAGCCACCGCTAAATTAATTCCTAGAAAGAGCGGTGTTTCCTGTATAAAGGGATACCAGATTTCGATGAATTCAGTTTGACGGGGCAGATATTAACATTTGTTTTCTAAGAACTAACTTTTGTTAGTCTATGTAATTTGTGGAATTTTTCCATTTAATACCTTTCTTTTCTGTCGGTTATGTTATGTTAATGCTCTCAGTTTCAAATCATTCATTGTGAGGTATACATTTAATTAGTTAGTGGTCAGATATTTTAAGTAAAACTTACAACCTGACGACAAAAAGGAAACGGGTAGTCTTTCATTAAAAGATAAAATGGAAATTATTACGTGGCTGAAGAAAGGTGAAAGCCAAGGCATTGGCTATCAAGTTTGGTGTTGGTAAATCAACGATTACGGGAATAAAAAATAATTCTGATTCAATCACTTGGTCAACATTAAGTGCACTTAACCTTGACAGTGAGGAGGACAGTATATCGTAAAACTATAAAAGAAAGAAATCCCAAATTGTTGGAAGATGCTGCATTCACTTGATGCTGGCCTCTGGACAGCCCATATCCATTTCTGGACCCATATTGTGTGAAAAAGCAGTGGAATTAAACATGAAGCTTGGTGGTGACTCTTTATTCATCCTCAGTTCTGAGTGGCTGAAAAACTTCAAATTACGTCACGGGAGTATACTAATCCAGATTCATAGTGAAAAATTAAGTAAAAAAATTAAGCAGACGAGTGTTACAACCTTCTTTATGCCAAATTAATCTTAGGTGATACAACTTATATTTTTTTTTCACTATGTACTAGATAAATAAAACAAATATGCTTTTTGCATAAACTTGGTTGATTATTTTTGCATCTTCCCTTTTAAATTTCTAGTGAATTTCGATTATCCGAATTTTTGATTATCCGAACCACCCCAAAAAACATTAGTTCGGATAATCGACGCTCTACTGTATTATTATTTCACTTCAAAATATATACTGTCCATTACCTTAATTTAATATTTATTAAAATTTCAAATTTCCCTACAAAAAAATGGTTAGGTATGTATATCAAAATAACACGAATAAATATGTGTAATAGTTATTGTATTGTCATTATGTAATAACTTTAAAAAATAAATGTACAAAATTATTTAATCCTTAATGCTACTTAATATTCTTACTACATTGTACTAAGGCATCTTTTTTAAATAGTAATAATAAATAAATAAATTTCAAGAAAAATATATATCTCATAATATATATTCTCTGAATTATATAATAATAGTTTTAATTAACAGTAAGCTCACTCTGTTATTTGAAATACTGTATTTGATACTTTTTTGACATCAAGTTGTTGTAAATTATTAAAATAAATTCTTGATGTTTTTACTTTTTTAATAAGTTATTATTCACCGATTAATGATTACTCAGACGAGTAATGTTTTTCTGCATTCAGATGGCCTTAATGTAAATATTATCACAATCTTTAATTATATAGAAACATAATTGTTGTTGTGATTAGTTCACATTTTTTATGGAAATTAATGTAAGTATAACATAATTGGTTTTCCGATACGTTAGATAATATTTTAGATGCTAAATATTAGTTGATAATTTCTGTAATCTAGAAGAAAAATATCCTGTTATGAATATTTTCTGAACCAGTTACTGTAGTTAAAAAAACTATTAATCTTCTATTGAACTATTATTGTATGGCTATGATTAAGAAGGTTCTTTTGTCATTTTTTTTTTTATCGTTATTTTATATTTAATTTCAGAGTTTATTTTAACGCAATGCAATTAATTTAATGCATATATACATATATGTGTGTGTTTATTTTTTTTTATCAACGTAATTGTGCTTAGAACTACAATTTATTTAATCAGATTAAAATAAGCAAAAAAAAAAAAAAATTATTTATTTTAAATTATTTGTATTTGTAATATTTTGGTAATTTGATGAGAATGACTACGGCCCCCTTAACCGACTCACCATCTGGTACACGTGACCAGAGTGGTCATTACCTCCTTCCCATGAGAGCTACCAATGTCATCAGCAAGCCAGTTAGTTTCTTGCCTTGTGTGAGTGAACAACCATGTTACCCCGTTCCTTTTCTTTCTTCTTTCTTGTCACTGTTTGGGGGTGCTGCCAGTTCCCATAGTGTGGCGACTGATGTTCTTTTGTCTGAAGAGGGCCTTAATTTTAATAATTTCAACAGTACATTTTCTACGTTCGTTTTTTTTTTCTTATAAATCTGATGGAACGTTTAGGTTAAATTTGTGTATTTTCCGATAACAATTACTAGTACCATCCAATCGTGGTTTCAGAAACCATTTAAAAAAATATATATATATTTATATACACAATTTGCGAGAGACACCAAGGGATGTGCCACGCAAGCGTGACACATAGGAACTGTTCCAACATCAGACATAACGTCATTAAGATGTTGGCTCGGCATTATGCCATGTCCTGCATCGTTTCGTCGCGTCCGACTCATCAGGGGCCCGACGATGCCCACCCAACTCTGGACCTATACTACATCAAGAACGATACATCGAAACGATGCAGGACATGGCATAATGCCGAGCCAACATCTTAATGTCGGCATATAAATATATATATATGCCGGCATGTTATATGACGTTATGTCTGATGTTGGAACAGTTCCTATGTGTCACGCTTGCGTGGCACATCCCTTGGTGTCTCTCGCAAATTGTGTAGCCTATTGCAGTGTGCAAAATCACGGTATTACTCTGCTGATCTGCTGATATATTTATATATATATATATTTTACAACTAAGGCTTCCACAGCTTAAATTATACAAAACAATAAACAATACTATTATCTGGTGAAGTAACATCCTGCATACAACATTATAATTCCAAATTGAACAAAACAATACATTTAACTATAAATGAAGTAGAATATCCTAATAGAGCACGAATGGGGACAAAGATTAGAGAAAATGCAACTAATCACAAGGATTATTAAGTTGCCTCACCCGACACAGTGATTTTGTTGCATGCAGTTTGAGGAGAAAGTTTCCCTAACAGTGAATGGGTACATGGATCTGTTGCAGACAGATATTTTCATGTCAATCATGAATGAAAATGGGGACTTCCTAAATTCTTTCAACAGAACAGGGTCATTCCTGACTACAAAATGGCTTGAGACAGAATTGGTGGCTATGTGCACCAATGGCTTGACCAGCTGTTTTCCTACCATTGCATTAACCAGCAAGCCTGAGACTTCCATTGATTTTTCTTTATTCCATATTAATTAGCACCTAAAAGTCCAGGCTCTCTGGATAAGAATTGTGATGTCAACCAAGCTTGCTGTTAGATGACAATGTCGATCCAAAAAAATGGGGGTTTTAGTTTCATTCTTGTATAATAGCAAATCGTCGAAAGGGACCCACTCACTTCTAGTCCGCTTTCTCCCAAGCCATTTCGCTTTCCCCGACCATTTCCGTCACAAAAAAATGTAACAGGTTGTGCTAATTTAACGGCCACCACTCATATAAAAAGTTTAACTTCAAAATATTGAGATAAAACCCTCTACCTCGAAATTTACATTTTTTTTGAAAAAATATCATTAATGACAACGAATACTCGAACCATTAGATCTAAGGGCTCATTCAATGGAGCTACTGATAATTTGAATCATTAGCACAAGGCAAACATGCCAACCTTTACTCTAATTTTGTTTGTTGTTGATAATACTAATTGTCATTGTTTTTTTTCCCCACTGAACAATTTATGAGTATGCACTCATATCATGTGCGGCTTCCTTAAGAAATATCTATCTACAACAGGTTTAATCTAAGAAAGTAGTCTCCTAGGTTTAACCAATGGTCAATTTATAGTCAATTTAACATGATGCAAAATGTTAATTTTATATAAGACATTTTAAGATTTGAATTATAATTAATAAGAAACAAACAAAAATCACAGTAAAGTCTTATTGAAATAAAGAATTAATATTATACTTTATTACTCAAGCTTTTCACTTTTATATTTTATTTGTTTAAATTCTAAATCATCCCTCATCCTAAATGGAAATAATATATGTATATTATACGAGGCATGTCCTGAAAGTAAGAGTACTGTTGAGCTCTCGCTCATGGATTTTTTTTTTTTTTTCAATAGTTGGCAACACTGAGTGGTAGTGGGGATTTCTCTGAACACCACAGGCACCGAGTGTAAGACCTTCAATTTTGACCGATGAGTTGGTGCAAAAATGTTTTGGGACCGAAAAAGAATAATTTTGATCGAATGTTTGCCTCAGGGGGAGACGGTTAATGCAGCACGATACTGTGAGACCCTAAAAACCCCAGGAGAGCAATTCAAAACAAATGGACGGGAATGTTGAAGAAGGGGGGGGGGGGTGTTTGTTGCACGATAACACCCGCCCAAATCGGCAACTCCAATAATAAGGCACTTTTGATGGGGCATTTCGAACCACCCTGCATACATACCTACCTAGTAACATATATTATATACCTTCAATATCATATAATTTTTTTAAAAAATATATATATATTTTATTTATTTTTTTTTTTTCTTTATAAAATAAAAATATTGAGTACTCTTACTTTCTGGACATCCCTCGTAATATTAATTTTAGGGGTAAGTTATTATGCGAAATAGCATTACTATTCTGAGTTTGTTTGTTAAGAATAATTGCTTTTAATATTTAGTAAAGTGTTCAATAAAAGAATTATTGTTTTGTTTCGATTAATTTTTTAAGTTTATTTTAACAATTAATTTGAAATATATGTAAAATTGCATATGTACAGATAGTGATAATGGTATTTACAATTATAGTTTTAATGTGTGTCAGTCTCCATAATACTAAAAGGATGATATCTCAAATAATTATATTAAGATATTGTAATTTGAAGGTAATTAAAAGTTATATGTTTGGGATACAGAAAACGGTTTGGAGTAAATCCAACATTTTAAGAGTCTAGACATCTGTCACGGTAGTAGTCTAGCTTTAGGTATTATTGTGATGACCACATAATAGTAATAAATTACTACATATGTTATGACCAGTGGAAAACCTGTAACTGTGTCTTACCTATAAAGTTTTTTTTATTAATTATTAAAATGAGGTTATCCTCTTATTTAGTAATCCTAAACTGTCAAACTTATAGTCAAGCAGTTTTAATATTAATTGTTGCCCCTTTTTACAAAAATAAATTGAAAAATGGCCAAAAAATAAATATTTATCTGTGCAATATAAGGGAGAAATATTTTCTCACTTGTTAATGTTACCCACCATGTATCTCTTTACTTTATTTGAACTGTTCTTATGCAGTATGTATTTATTTAGGTTTTTTTTTTTTTTAATTCCTCTAATTACCTCTTCATTAATTCATAGTAATAATTAATAGAAGGCACAGCATTCCTTAAATTTAAGTATTTTCTTGAAAGAAATCAAAGTGAAATAAATTCTGACAGAATTTATATATATATATACGGAGGCCCCTGGTTCAAATCCCGGCGCCGGAGTCTATTTTTCTGTCTGCACCCGTCTTTTATTATAATTTGATTTTTTTTATAAATATATATATATATATATATATATATATATATATATATATATATATATATATATATATATATATATATATATATATATATATATATATATATACATACATATACATATATATGTACATTTGTACATGTTAAATGATAAAAACTCTTATTCTCGAAAGAGGCAGGGTATTTTAAGCGACAGAATAAAAGATATGCCCTGAAAATTAGGGGTTGAAAGATACTGCACGAAGACAGGACATATAAAATCAAGAGGTGCTATCAAAAGGTTTCACGGGACACTAACAATACATTTACGGTTACTACAGAATGATCCAGGGATAACAAGAACATACGCAATAAACAAAGTGATATTAGCCCACAATAGTTCAATGCACGGGACAATTGAACAAATACCATTCGAACTGGCTTTCAGATGGATACCAGATGTACCGTGTCTAATGTACAAATTTGAGAACAACTGAAACAAGGAAAACGTGAGAAGAAAGAACCTATGGAAGAGAAAAAAAAAATAGATAACCGAACTAAACGGTAAAAAAACAACGGCTAAAACTAATAGTTGTACAGAACCTGAAGAGATACAGACTGAAGCTGACAGATCAGAACTCACCTGGCAAATGTCACGATGCATATGCATTAAATACAAATGAGGGGGAATACGAGCAGCATACCACCAATGTAATTTAGCTATTTTTGTTATAAAAATAAGAAAAATAAGTCTTATCTTATTTTACTCTATTTTTATACTTTTCTTTACTTAATTTTCTTTTGAAATTACTGTTTTGTGTAATTTCCTGTACTTACTTTTTTTTTCTTTTTTATTTACCTACTTCTCTTTTCTTAATAATTTAAGTATGTGTGATTTATTTATTTTCGTGTGTGTATTTCATGACTCCTTCAACTTTCCTTGACTTAAGTATCAATATAGCTTCAGCATCCGAATGGTGCACTTATCCCCTAATCTTTTCTTGAACTACCGATATTTATTCAGGTACAATTTTATTTTTATGTTAACTATTTATTTAATTGTGTTTATTATTATAGGCATTTTTTAAAAAATATGTTCTTAAAAGATATACAGTAGAGTCTCGCCAGACCTGGCTAGTCCGGACATCCGGTTAATTCAGACAGACCTCAATTCTTTACAATCAGAAATCTTTTAATTTATATAAATAAGATAAGAAGTTTTATATCCTAAATCAATTTTTAGATTTAAAAAGTGTACCTACGTTGAAACTAAACAGTAATCTTTATGATAAAAACATTGATTTTAATAGTTTTACCCAGCTAAAACTAGTTTTACAGACATTTTAAACCCAATTCTGTTTAATCCGGACTTTCAGTGATCCGGACAGAGCTCGGTCCCATCTCTATTGTATTGAGTTCATTTAAGTTAATGTTTTAGTTTATTTAAATTAATGTTTTATATAAAATAAAATTATTATTATTAGTTTAATGTGATACACCCTTATAATTCTGATAGACTGTTACAGTCACATCATTATAATTTTTATAGCATTTTGTTTTTAATTTCGTTTAAAATAATTTTATCACCTGTGTGTGTGAATTGTTCTTAAAATTAGTAATATTTATTAAGTATGAATTTAAAAAAAAGTCAATTTCAAACTCTTTTGACTCTTTCGTATGGAGATTTTGACTAAAGGATGACTTTTTAATTGAAACAAGTTATGCGACTGAAGAATACTTAATTAAAGCTGAAATGTATCATATTGTTGAAATGATGTTCCAATAAAGTGGCCTCCACGCTCACCTGATTTCAATCCCAAGGATTTTACTGTTGGGGTCAAATGAGAAAAATAGTTTATGCACAATCGATTAGTAATATTGATAAATTGCGTCATCATATTCAGGAAGGCTTCACACAAATTTACTACAGCATATGTTGTATCAAATTAATGCTTATGAAATTGGATAGTTTTTAAGCTGATCTGACACATACTTTGATTATAAGAATAAAGAAGTTATAGAGGATCAAAGTTATGACCATAAATTTTAAACTATTTTTTATTTTAAAGCTTTGAACTCCTAGTAAAATAAAACTGCAGGAGCAAGTGTATTATTAATTTAAAAAAAGGGAATTTAATGTTCTTTAAAATGGTATTGTAAGTTCATTGTATTGGCTGTAGAAAAAAATGTATGTACATATTTCTTGAAATAGTCGTGATGTTTTTAAAAAAATTGATAGTGGCTATGGCTGCAAAAAATCGAGGTAATGTCCACAGGAACTTTTTTATTCCATTTAAGGTGCCCTATCTGCTAATCTAAATACTGTCTTGCCTGGTGGATCATTTTTATGAAATAAATTTTAATATAATATGTATTTAAATTTATTTTATAATAATTATTTATCGTCAGGTGCTTCAAATGAAGCAGAAATGAGTAGAATGATTAATGAATTATTGGAAGTTTGCAAAAAATATGGACTAACAATCAATTGGACAAAATCCAAGTTAATGTCAAGCGAAAGTCAGGAACCTGTGAATGTAGGAGGCGGAATAATTGAGTACGTGAAAGAATATATATACCTTGGTCAGATAATATCATTTCACGACTCGTCAAACAGCGAGATATGTAGAAGAATAAATATAGGTTGGAAGAAATATTGGTCTCTGAAGAAAATCTTTAAGGGGTGCATACCTGAAAGCATAAAAATACAAACACTGCAAAGATGCATATTTCCTACTATATTATATGGCTGTCAGACTTGGTCCCTCACACAGAAGCTAGACCAGAGACTGGTCTCAGCTCAGTGCCAGATGACAAGGTCAATGTTTGGCATAAGCAAGAAGGAAAGGCAAAGAAATAGGAGTATAATAAAAAGATATGGAGGAAAAAGCCTAATGATAGAAAGTCACAAACTAAAGTGGAAATGGGCGGGACATGTGCATAGAATGAGCACAGACAGATGGGCCAGATTATCCACGGAATGGACTCCGTATGGAAATAAAAGGAACAAAGGAAGACCGGCAAGAAGATGGGCAGATGAGATATCCGAAAGGTTAGGGAAGGTATGGCACAGGACAGCTACAAATAGGCTAAGCTGGAAGAAGGTAGTTAATCTGCACGTTTGGTAGCTACATAACAGTTATAAGATGGTCTACACACCTATACCCCTATTAGGGAGGCTTTTGCTTCATCTAAATGAAGTGTCGATAAAGCTATTATTATTATTATTATTATTTATTTATCGTCAGGAAAGATAGAATTTCAAGTTTAAACTCAATTGCATAGATAAGCATGAACTGAAAGTTTTAGACATAACTGATACTTTCTTTAGTGTAGGAATAGTCTAATTAGTCTAGATATCCCACTGGAGGCTATATCACAGATTTTGTCATTCCCAATGTTTTAACCCTTCGTATAGAGAGCATTCTTAAGGTAGTTTCTTTGATGAACTCTTGACATGAGCAACTGTCTTAAAAATGGTCATGATTGCGTTGGATTGGGAACTTACTCAAAGCCTCTGTTGCGGTCCATTCTTTAAGATCTAACCTTATATAACACATGTTGACTGATTAGTCTTAATTTTAGTTAAATGATCTTCTTAGCTTTTGGTGTGATTAGAAAGAATAAAAACAAATAATTAAACTGAAATAATGAAAGAAGTACCTTTAAAGAAAATAAATAGTGTCACAAATTACTTAAATAACAATTCAAGGAAGGGAATTTAATTGCACTCTTATTTTTTATTACCACCTCCGTGTATTGGTGTAAGAATGTAAATAAGTATCTCAAAGTTTAGTTATATTCATGTAACTGCTACCTTCATTTTACTCTGTCTAGTATAAGTTCACTGGCTGTCAGGTACCTCCATGTAAATGAGTTAAAATGAAAGTCTAAAGTTTTTCTTTACATACTTAAATGTTTTTCTTGTAACCTAGTAATTAGTAATTAATATTTATACCTATATGGACCTGAATTTTATACTATAATAAACTAAATGTAATCTATAATATTAATTATAATGTATAACTCTGTACCTGTACCTATAATATTAATCTCAAACCGTATTTTATGTTTTATCTGTTTGTACATTATTTTATTGCAAGGATAATTATTATCCTAATAAGGTGGTATTAAGCCTTAATAAAACTATATACTTTATGCAGAGGTTTAGTTTGAACATTAATTAATTAGTTGGTGAAAATTAGCGTAATATAAAAACATTTTTGGTTGGTAATAATGTATAATACTATTAACCTGTATAGGAGGTTTAATATTTGATTTTCCTGGGATTCTAGTAATCTATACCCTATTTCTATTTAGTTGGTATTATGAGCTATAAACCTGATTGGGAGATTTAATCCTTAAATATTATTATTCAAATATATAAGTTAATGAGGGAGATATTTAATTTATTTTTTTTTATTAATTATGTGTTAGTCTTGAAATGCTGATCTTAAACTTTACATTTTAAAACTTTATATTTTTAATTAAAGAGCCAAATTCTTAAAAATCAAAGCATTCTATGAATTCTCCCCCCTGTGTTTGATTTGGCTTCCAATCTTGTAAAATGTAATGGTTATCTACATTGTCTTGAATTATTTTTACAATCAGTAAAACATTAACTGGTGTTCATAGTGTTTGATTTAATAATATCTCTCCCCTCATTTTAACTTGATTCAAATTTTGTGTGCTTAGATTTTATTGAATAATTTATCTATATTATTGTGAATGTGGACAATAAATAACATGTATGAATCCTTGTATTCATTATGTTGTAAAAGTAACACTGACTATAAAATAAAGCGATATTTATGTTGAACATTACTTTGTTGTTGTTTTTTATTTATTTGTTTATTTTATTTTACATGTTCCAACAAAGTACATATTTTAAATTTCCATTGATAACTGCGTGACAAAGGATTTGAAGTCTATTTTAAGCTTCCATTACTAGAAGCATTATCAGGGGTATTTAGTATTGTGACGTAACTCGAAACAACACCTAGGCAAGCCTACACACCTGTTTTCAGTTTCAAAGTTGCAACCTCTTTAATTCTGGAGGATAGGATGAAAATAATGGTCAGGGTTTTCTTGAGGATGTGAAAATTTAATTATGCAGAATTGACTAAAAAATCAATCATTTCTTGAATGCATCTTGTTGAGGAGCTGATCCAGTCCTATACGTAACTACTACTGGGTCAATCCATACGAAATGGTCCAGAAATTAAATAGTTGGTTGCTCGACCATTTTAGAAAAAAATTATATTTTCCCTCATATTTAAGGTGTTCAAAACAATGCTTAAAAAAAAAAATTATCTTAAACCGTTTAGGTGTGGCGGCCATTTTTTATTTCCTTCGCACGCTAATTTTTGTGTTTGTGGGCATTTACGTCATAAACTATTTGTCCTAGAAGGCTGAAACAAAAACCAAATTAAAGGTAATTTCCCAGTGTTTAAATTAGGTTATGTCCATATTTCACCTAGTAATTTTTCTTCCATGAGAAAACTTCACCTGAAGTTGGATATCAAAATCAAGAAAATTTCACTTTTTCGGAAATTTTTTTCTGACGGAAGGAGTGATATATACAGCTTGATATTTTTTATGTGAGTAGGCATATATCAGTAGCATTACCCAAAAAAATATCAATGGTAAAACTTGAATACTTTTATTTTTATAAATTTTTGAAAATTAGCCATTTTTGGGCCTCTATATCTCCCATGGGCTGGTGATAAAATTCTGAAATTTGCACAACTTACAGGGCTCTTGTCTTAGGTCAACCAAAATAAAAAAATCATTTTGTATATTTGGGTAGCAAAAAAGTTATGCAAGCTCAAAAATGAAGGAAAAAGCTACGTGATAAAGTCGTTTCTGCACGCTTTATGGCTGATCGACATTTGATTTTTTGATGTAAATTTGTTTTATTTCCATTATTCAATTGGTTTGACATAGCCTGGATTGGTTAAATTCAAATATATATATATATATATATATATATATATATATATATATATATATATATATATATATATATATATATATATACATATATATATACAATATAATAACTTACATTTTGGATTCTAGTTGTGAAGGAATGAATTACAAAAACGATTGTTAATTGTCTTTACTTAATACACAATAATATTTTAATCATTGTAGGTTCATAGAACACATTCACAAGAACATACATTTTCATTATAACCTCAAAACTTCCAAGCAGTGTAGCAAAGGAGGAGGGGGGGTGAAGGTGGGACCCCCCTTGAATCTGATAATTGCACTAGTTTCTTTTAATAAAATATATGAAAAATACATAATTATGAATTTAGTTCTATATTAATTTATAAATAAGAAAAAACAACTGATTTTTGTTTATTTCGATGTTTACATTACAATATTGAATAGTGAGAACTAGATATGGTTTAGAAGCAGATTAAAAAAATTGTATAAAAAGAGGCGGCTCAGTGGCTTTGAGTATTTAACTTGAATTCAAGACAAAGACACCCTTCTTGACACCTTATTTATACACCTATTCAAACGAATCTCTTCACGTTTTGGCCAATTTTTATGTAACTAATGCTAAACTAAAAAACTACTGATGAGAGAGATGTAATTTTTTTTGCCTCCTTTCATTTTAATCCCTTTTCTTTTATTTAAAATATTAGTTTTTTTTAACTCAGTCTTTCAATATTTGTCAAACTAATCGGTGTATTCATTGTTTCATAACTAATAATAAATTTCTGTTTGCGAAGGCTCCCCAACGTTACATTAACAATATTTGTACGTGTGGTTTAGATTAATAATTTAATGCCAACACCTGCCAATCTAATCAGAAGATTTTTTTTTAATTTAATGCCGATCATTTTTGTTTGTTGGAGGTTTCACGCCACATAGACAATATTCATGCAAAGACCGTGTGGTTTTACTTCAGTTCTTAGTGTGTTTTAATTTTTGAACGTCAACATTTATTAAATCAAGTACGTTCAGGAATAAAGCGATCAAGGAATCAGAGGCTGTATGATGCAGTTTGGCTGCAAATTTATATTTTACCAAAGTGAGGAAAATGGAATCAGTCGATTCAAGATTGTTGTGAGGAATGTACAGCGTTGCCAACTCTAACAGAAGAGATCACTTAGCAAAAAAAAAAAAAAAAACTGAATGCTCAGGGATCAGGGCTTTCTAGTAGAGAGCTTCGAAACTATTGTATTTCCATTTAAATACTGATTTCTAATTTTCCAAAAACCTATAAACTGTCAATATATTAGCTGAAATAACATTACTTGGTATACCTAATATTTTCATATAGGGCGTGAATGGGGAAGTAAAATAATGTTATTTCATAATAAAAATAAGGTAGGTATATGCTTAATAATCTACGATACCCTAAAAAAACACTTGGATGCAAGTACTTCCCTGTGATGTTTTAATTTCCCTGACCTAAAGGAGAAGTATTGTTTATCTTGGTTAGAATAATAATTATTCTACCCCTCTCATTAAAATAATAACTAAGTGCTTTTATGATATCTTCTAAAGATATCAATAAAGAAGATCAATAAAAGAAATCAGTGATATCATTACAATACTGCCATTGCATTTCTTTTACTTGCATAGAATTTTATACAGAAAAAATCATGAACTATAGTCTAAATTGAACTGTTAAAAAAGTTTATTGTTAAATCACAAGAAATCTTTCAACAGCTAATATGTATATTCCTCCATCAGCGAATATGTACATTCCTCTCGATCACAATACTTCCTCTCTATATACTACGTATATGAGAAAGCAATAATAAGTAGAATAATAAAAAGAATCACAATTAACACTTCTCCGTCCATCACAATATTTTCTCTGTTTATATACAACGAATATGAGAAAGGAAAAAGAGTCAGTCTGTATATTGTTTATATCATGGTAGGCTGAAGTTGATTCGCCGGTGTGAAGGTAGAGAAAGAGCTTGGTAACATTTTAATATAAATTTCTGCGCCAATCTTGGTAGTAGTACTAGTAGTAGTAAGGTACTAGTAATAGCCGGGTAGGACGAACCACTTGTTTGAACCTAGCAATTAGGCCATCTTTTAGGCCCATTTTACTAAACCCGTGGTAGAGAGTTCCAGCCACTTCACACATCATACCTCTGTACCTTGCACCGCCGAAGCGAGTATGATGTGATCATTAGTGAGCAGGGTCGGACTGGCTATAAGGGAGTTCGGGAGTTTTCCCGGTGGGCCGGTCTGGTTAAGGCCTAAAATGGGCCGGTCCCTTGGCCAACTCAAGGCTTGAGGGCTGGTCTGATGGTGAAACTCCCGGGCCGAAATTTCTTCCCATTCAGACCCTGCTAGTGAGCTATATAAATCAGAGTATCACGTCTAGGGATCAAACCCACGACCTCGTACCTCCCTTGATTCAGTGATGGCCGAGCGGACGTGGTAAGTAATTTAATCCGGCCACGTCGGCTCTCTAGCCAGTCTTGGTAAGTCAGCTACGATAAATCAGATTCTACAAGATTCTAGCAATACCTAACTTATACATAAATCAACTTCAAGCAACTGATTGAAGTTGATTTAGCCGGTGTGAAGGTAGAAACAGAGTTTGTTTACATTTTAATAAAAATCGCTGCGCCTAATCTTGGTGAGTCAGATTCCCCTTTATTTGGATTGTTTTAGATTTATGAAGATTATTTCAGTGTGAAAGAGGCATAAGGTAACGTTTGAAACGGAAGAATATATAAACTTATTAATAAACCTGGTGCGTAGGCTTCCGCGGGTAGACTCGTAATAAACAGCTTGGTTTACCGGTGAAATCCGCGTCACGAAGGGGAAGAAGTCCTTAGTTTCGCTTCCACTACTGGAAGCATCTTCAGGGGTGTGGTGCATCGTGATGTTTACTTGAAGCAACAACAAGACATACTGTGAGTATGTCTTGTTTCTTCAAGTAAACATCACGATGCACCGCACCCCTGAAGATGCATCCAGTAGTGGAAGCGAAACGTCGGACTTCTTCCCCTTCGTGACGCGGATTTCACCGGAAAACCAAGCTGTTTATTATTTATAAACCACCCAATTTTACAATATCCAGATTTTTATAAAGAATTTATATTAAACTTGATGCTTCATATTTTCCTATCGGTTGTGTTGTCAAAAGGCTCGATACCCAATGACAAACCTGTAGCATATGCTTCAAGGATGTTAAATGAAAAAACGGATACAAGATATTTTCCACTTTTGAAAAAGAATTTTTAGCCATTATATGGGCATGTAAATACTTTAGACATTATTTGTATGGACGTATTGGACATAAGTTTACTATCTATATAGATCATAGACCTTTAGTAAGGTTAGATAACATAGAGTATATCAGGTGGAAGATAAAATTAGATGACTATGACTATAAAGGGTTACAGAACGCTAACGCAAATAGAACTTATCTAGGATAAAATATAATATGTATTGCAAGATGGTGATTTAGATTCTGTTGTAATTAACCCAGGCGACGCAGACTTCTCTGCTTTAAAATATCTTAAAGAATTAAATGAAAATACAGATTTAAACAAATCTAAACAACCAAACTACGATGAAATAATCACTATTCCGCTATGCGACACACTAATAGAGTAGAAGATACCAGTGATGGGATAACCAATTAGATGAAATGCTAAATAATATGAAATATCAAATTATAGTACAACGTAATATTTATCATAAGTTAAATATTTCACAAGACGAATACGAGGGAAAACAATTAATAACATTTAAATTCTCCCTAAAAAATAATGACGATATAATAATGAATTTTTAAGAGACTATGTTTCTCTGTCTCACTTATCATACTTTCCAACTGATATTTTATATAAGGATTTGTGTAGAGTATTTTTAGATACATTCTACGGAAGTAAGTTAAAACTAATTAAATTTACTAAATTATTACACACGGCTAAGAACAGGGAAGATTAATTAATTTAGTCTTACCATAAGGGTAATATAAAACATAGACGAATCAATTAAACATTAGAAGCTTTACAGAGAAACTATTATTAGCACTCACAGAGCAGATGGATGAGAAAGATGTTCCTAAACTTGCACAAAAAAATCTATCAGTGAGAAAGGACTTCAGGATGAGGTAGTAAGTGAAGGGAAGGATGCCCTTTTGTTTTAAAAAAAATGTTTCCAAACTTTTTTTGAGCCCAAACTCGGTCAAAGGCTTGCGCCTCGTCCAGAAAGACAGCTGAGCAAAACTTTTTCTTCTCTAGGGTGGAGGCAATGACATCAACAATGTGATGACTGATGACACTGTTGGATGGTGGATTGTTGAGCAAGGAAACCAAACTGACGGTCAGGTAGGAATGGTTTAGAAGGAGCTTTTCTAGGATTTTTCCCATTACAGGGAGGAAGCTTATAGGTCGATAGGATAATATAAGATGGGGAGGCTTAGGTGGTTTAGAAATCATTAAAATAGTGGTGAATTTCCATTGGGTAGGAAAGTGATTTGTTTTAGGGACAGAGTAAAACATGTATGTAAGGAAAGGGATACCTTTTTTAGGAAGGTTTTTAAGGATTTCAGAGGTAATTAGGTCATAACCGGGAGATTTTCGTGGTTGAAAGTGTTTAATACAGTAAATGATATCCAAAGGATTTGGGAGGCGGAAGTTGGAGAGGAGCAACAAGGAGATCTTGGTTACATCAACATTTACTCGTTTGTGATTAATTATGTTGAGAGAAAAGGTTTGTAAGGTTTTGAGCAAAGACTTCAACCTTTTCAGTTTCAGACTTTGCCAAGGAGTTATCAGGATTTAGAATTGAAAAAGGGATTGATTTTTGGGAAAGGATTCGTCTGGTCGCGTTCCAAAGTGATCTTTGTTTGTAAGTTATGAAGTGGAAGTCCTAAATTAGTCTTTTCTTATAGAGTCTCAGTAAGTTAGTGAGTTTTCTACTAGCAACATTGTACGTATGTTTGTCTGATCTAATTCGTTTCCACTGAGCCCTAGATTGTCTTTTTTCACTAATTTGTGTCCGTATATAGGTTGGTATGCTAGATCTACTAATCTACTGTCTTGTAGTAAATGGTTCAGTCAGTTCCTGTACTACTTTGCCAATTTCCGTCGCATTTTTAAGTGAAATTTTAAGATCTATTCTTTCATCTACTAGCGTTTGAAAAGAGTCCCAGTCAACATGTCTGTTAATCAGTCGAGATTTTCGAGGACGAAAAGGAAGGTTAATGTCTAGGACTAGGAGGACAGGACTGAGGTCTGAGGAGAGATCGTCTAGAACCGAGGCAGATGGGTGAAGGAAACAGCTTCTTCTATTTAATTAAAAATAGCTACAATAAAACTATTTAAAAATAACAACTAAAACACTTCTGATTTAAATAAAACTTTTAAAAATATACAAAATAATAAACTACACCACCTGGTAAAAAATGGAAAAGAAATAAAGGCTATAACTGGGATATAAGAGTAGTTGAGTCGATTTGTACGCTTCGAACTCTAGCATGTGACTCAGGAAAATAGTCAATAATTTTTGATGAAATTGTAAAGGTTATAAGATTTATAAGTCGAAGTAAAGATTTGCCTTCCTTCAACCCCATCCTCATCAACAGATGCTGAACTATTGGCAATAATGGCTGCTGTTATACATGTCCAGAACATGCAGGGACAATTTTGCATCCTCACGAATTCAAAATGTGCCTTAGAGTTATTAAAGAAATATGAACCTCACGCTTTCTCACACCGGACATTCCATATACATACCATTTTAAAACAAGCTAAAGGAATAATAAAATTTCAGTGGATTCCTTCTCATTGCGGTCTCACTGGTAACGAAGTAGCTGCTTTCCTTGCTAAACAGGCTCTTCCCATGAAACCTCTCCCGCATGATAAATATTCCCTCTCGTACATTGCAAGTAAAATAGGGCACTGGTGTACAGAGAAATGGATTAACGACTGGGCTAATGGATCCACTGCAAGAGCATTCCATTCCATTCAACATCAGCCAACAGACTTAAATGTTTATAAAGAATTCCCAAGAAGAGTACAATCGTTTATATCTGATTTAAAGATGGGCCATCTTCCTACCAGAGTACTTCTTCATAAGATAGGCTGAAGCCCCTCTGGATATTGCCGTTACTGCACTGTTAACATACCAGAAACCATAACTCATATATTCTCCTGTCAAACATTTAACCATCCTCAGATAACTTTTGAGTACAAATATCCTTACAATTTTAAATAATACAAAACGCTGGTCTACGTATCAACAATACTTCACTTTCTTTATCTATGGCTATGGGGGTAATGTCCCTGGATGCTAAATATATATATATATATATAAAGTCGAAGGCTTGGTGACAATCACTTATCCTGGCCTTAGTCGAAGCTATCACTTGAAAATCTAACTTAACAGACTCTGGCAAAAGTTCTAGTTGATTTAAATTATTCCCGATACTTCTAATATTAGAGTGAAATAATTTAAGACCATTATCTTTAAGAGAATTAATTGAAGCGTGCCTGTGTGTGTGTCGGAAAAATTTAACATCTATTCAATTTTTCAATGTAATTTTTAAAGTAGTATATTAATGTGTTAATTGTTAGACGGTAATGGTTTTGTATTGCTTGTTTTAATAATGTTAAAGTTTTGACATTGTATGTATATATTTATATAATGACGAACTCCCATGGAAGAATTTAGCATTACAGAACTAGTAAAACCCGTAATCCGTAAATCCTATTGACATCCATTTTCTCCTGGCTCTACTTGGGTGTTAGGGCGCATTGCGTCTATTTCCGGGGTGGTCCTTCGTACACCTCAAAAGTGCAGTACTTGCACTTTTTGTATTTTTGTATGTTCGACACGAGAACCTCTGCGAAAGAGAGGTCTGGAATAGTCTCGCCATTGCCAGGAAGTGTGAAGGTAAAAATAGACCCATAATTGAGGACTAAAAGGCCTGTTCTTGCAGTCATCTCTAACAGATACCTGCCTCGGGAGTCTTTATCTGGCATACCCCAATCGACTGCCATCGAGTTATAGTCAATGGCCAAAAATGTGTCCAGATCTGCCCCGTATTTCGTCCTGTAACCGATTGAACTTTTCTCGGTAGTCTTGCGTGGTTTCGTTTTGAGTGAAGTAGTACGTGAAGAAGGTATTCTCATCCGATTCAAGTCATGCGAATTCTGCAGCCATGGCGCTTCACTCTTATTTTCCCTGGGTCTGGAATCCAGATGGCTGCAATCCAAAATCCTTGGAAGAATAACTAAAGCTCTTTTCTATGTTTCCAACTGTACCCTTCACAATGACCTCAAAGTTCTCTTTGTTCGCGACCTAGCCACCTTCCGATACAAATCTTTCCATGACTTCATTTCCCATCATCCTAATTCTTTAATCCACGACATAACTTCACCATTCATTCCTGGCAGTGGCCCATGACCTATTAATAAATATTAATTAATCATATGTAATATTCATTTCAGGCCATTTTATAGTACAGCTACACTTGGCTAATGAAATAATCCCCATCAGTAGCATTTAACTCTGCGATAATGACAAATGAACTTGATATTAGAAAATAAAATAATATTAGATAATAACCAGAGACCTTCAAATGCCTTTTTGCCATGGCACCATACTAAAATGCTACATTTTGCCTATTTTTTGCTAAAAAGCCACATTTTGCTGATTTTCAGTAAAATGCCACACATTGTGCCACATTTTGCCTTATTTGGGCCAAGTTCTGAGAAAAAATAGAAATATTCTAATATTTTAATGTATTATGGGTTCTGCTACAACCCATAAAACCAGGTAAGATACTCCCTTGCAGGGCAGGAATCCAAGGTGCTAAGGATTCCCCAAGTGACGTGAGGGATTCCTATCTAAGGGTAGTGACACACTTCGTCATCCAAGCTTACAATGAGAATATAATGCAACCTACCACACGAGGTGGTGCCACCCGGTCCATTGTCCCACTGTCTAGCCGCCACCTGCAGGTGGCGCCACCCGGTCAGCCCATTGTTTTCAATTGAACCCATCAGACGTTGCCACCCAAGCCACTGCTACTCAGCCCCCACTGATTCAATCAAATCTAGGGGAAATCAAATCAGGGGCTAACTGCATCCCTTATATAAGTGTCTTTACTGGTCAAACTGTTCGTCAATATTCTAAGCGATATTCGTTGAAAGTTCCACGCGACATTCGGCAAAAATTGTTACTGTCTTCTTTGATTCGGGGTACACTGTATGAAACAAACTAGTATTCTTTTTGTCTAAAATTATTCGATGAACCCAAAAACGCCTTTTTTCCTTCTTCTTTCACGAACATAATGATATGCATGCACAGCTCCATTTCTCGACTGCTAGAAAAAAGTAAAAACTCGGGTGGCGCAAGACAGGTGTCGGAAGCAAGTGGCGCCACCCGGGTGACGAAGTGTGTCACTACCCTAAGGAGCAATTAGCTCTAGCTCATCACTGGTCAATGTGGGTCATTGTAGTGTATTTAAAAGTACCTGTAAATTGTGATAAAGTAGTTAATATGACTTAAGTTGCACGATTTAATATCCCTTTTACAATGAAAAAGGGGGGGGGGGTTGGTAAGTTAAAAAATAAATGGCACATTTGGCCAAAATAAGTGCCTTATTGCCACACTTTTTAGTGCCACATTTCGTAAAAATAAATGCTTTTGAAGGTCTCTGATAATAACCCATTAAAATTTAACGACCATTCATGAATCCATATAACTTGGTAAAAAAAATCACATTATCTACTGTACTCATGTTCACTGTTCTACTGTTTTGTTTAGTTTTTATACATTAACTTAATTCTTTGTTTTTGTATTCTTTAATTAAATTTTTATACTCATTGTTCTTATTCAAATAAACCCTTTTGTCTACTTTTAGTTGATTTATCATGAAAATGATGTGTAAATTGTTCCACTTAGGTTTTCAATTGGTGAGGGGGGGGGGGATTTCTTATCATCTAGGGAGCGATCAATACAGCGGGGGCGAGATTCTGCAGTATCTGACCTCTGCTTATTTCCCTTTTAAACTCGGTTCCCTCAACAAATCCGCAATTCGTGTATATTATACTTTATTTCTGTATTGTGACTTGAATTATACCTAAATTCTTTTGTATTTTCTTCGTTGAGCGTTTTTGTTTGCCAAAATGTGTATCGGTTTAGATATAATACTGTTTATGTCGGTTTTATCCCACCTAAATACGAAGCATTAGAGCATACAATCCGGTTTCAGAAAATTAGTATTTGATTTTCATTTTTTTTTTTTTTTTTTTTATCTATTATCATTTTTTTTCCATGTCTATCAAGCGTATTATTTTGATTTTTTTTATTTGAATTAGGAGGCTTTATTAGTCAATAAAATATATATTCATGCCAATGGATAGACTTAATAACCTGGAAAAATCGGTAAGTTTTAACAATTTTAAAACATAAACAAAGTAAAGAAAATAATAATTTCTCCTTCTCTCTTACTAAGAATAAAATAAAAGCGAAATATTTTGTTTTTTGATGCTTTAATGTTCTAGTTTTTATTATTAAGTTATTATTGATTATAAATGTTCTTCTACTAATACTTATGGTCTAATCATAATCATTAGAGAAAGGGACCTTTAGTTTTATATATATATATATATATATATATATATATATATATATATATATATATATATATATATATATATATATATATATATATAAATTTCAGAAATGACGTTTATATTCCTTATAATATACAACGTGTATTATCCTTATGACGTAAAAACACTATTCTTAGACGTATGATAATATCATTCATTGTTATTATTACCTCACTGTTAGCTCATTCATGCAGTGAAATGGTAGTGTTACGATATTAATTTATACTTTCTCACTTATTACTCCATGAAGCAGAAATCCTGGAAGGATTAGGGCCTCTACAATAATTCTTCAATTTTAGAGTCTTTGATCAATTTTCTACATTGTTGAGCCATCTTGTTCGGGTTAAGCCTCTACTACTTGCTCTGGTATTTAGCTTTCATCGTCTTTTGCATTAGTATATTTATCTTAAATCCCAACCTCGATGCCTCACATTCAAACTTATCCAATGACAGTGGTTTTTAACCTTTGTAACTGAAATAAATACAAAGGGACTATTATAAAATACGTCTTCTGATCCACAATTTAAAGAAACATGGATTAATTCTCTGATGGTCTCTGATCTGGTCAAAACCATCGTGAATTATATTTGTAAATGCGTTTTGACCGATGTTTGATCGGTTGAGACCTGAGTTTTATTTCTTACAAATTCATCTGTAAATTCTTTGTGACTTCCATGTATTAAAAACTACTAATGACCAATTAAAGAATGTAATACTATTCTCTATTTCCTTTAATGTTCATGTCTTGTTTCATAGAAAACTAATCAACTTCATCTCTAAGATTATTCAAAACAATATTTTGCTTTATTATTGGTTTATAAATTATGGTGTTACATTATTTTCTTTTAAATGTGATGTATTCATTTATAGTTTTACTTTTATCCTATATTGTTACATCAATCAAGTTTGAGGTATTATTAGGAAAGTAAAGTTGGACGAATGCTAATATGTATACAGTGTAGATTAATTCAGATCAAACTATTGGAGGCAAGGGGAGAGGATTAAGAATTTCTACAAGGTACATTTTGGTTTGTATCTTATTGTTTAACCCTATCTTTACCCCGTACCTTAACCTTATGAAACAGAATTCAGATTTTAAGATTCCCTTTTTAAAATAACAAATAAAAGACTCTGTTTGATTTTAAAAAAATACCAATAATAACAAATAATTTACCGAACTGATCTTTCATTTCACGACATCTTTTATAATAAACAAGTTGGCTCGACTCCCTATATAGCGTCTAGGAACCAGCATTTATATATCGCCTGCTGAGAACCTTATTGACGTAACTCAAAAATCACAGTTTTGAAATTAATCTGGGACTATCTGCGGGCTACTTTCGACTAACCATCAAACAGGCTCAGAAGGTTGAAACTTATATGGGACCGACATTGGCCTAATTTTGACCTACTATCCAAATTTAATTTAAATATGACGAGTAGTTATGTAGGTTCACAAAAATTGAGTGACAAACCGACAGACAGACACGGATTTCAAAATGTTCCCTGATGTCTGAAAGGGATTTTTGTCTAGGAATTTTTAAAATTGGAGACAACAAATTTTCATTCTTCAGAGCGATTACACAGCTTCCCTTACCTTCTGAAGCAAAATCAAAACAATCGAGAAATTTAAAAACTGGATAAAATTAAATAATTTTGACAAAACTTATAAAAGCATATAATCATTAAAGTAATTTTACGGAATGTGCTCGAGGACTATATTCAAATGTTTTCAAAAAATTAAAATTCGTAACAAAACATTTTAAACTGTAACCTAATTTGTAACATTAACATAATTTAACTGAATATTCATGCAACACTGACGTAAGTCACAATTATGTCCTCAATGTGTCATGAAATGAGTATCTTGACTCGTGCATTTCCGACGGAAGTAAATAATTCGACACTATTGACGCGAAGCACCTACACATTGCACAGTCACGATCTGCCGTAACCCTAACTTACGTCAGTCATGCTCGATAAAGGGAACGAAACCCTTCAAGACAATAGTGACGTTTACTGCTCTCTAGCGGATTAGTAAAGTTACACTTCTGTCGTTAATACATGATTTGAAGGTCGATGTCGCCGTCATGAATAAGCAATTAACTCCAAATCACAATTTTTTGAGCTACGTCACTAATGTTCTCAGCAGGCGATATTACAATAGCATCTGTTAACCGTCATAAACCAACAATGTTAGCTTAAAATCATATTTAAATTAAAAATTAATTAGTATATTTACAAAATGCGGCAAATAGTATTTATTTGGTAGGTACTTACAGTAGCAATAGTCAAATAAGATGTGATCAATACACAGTTTTTAATGTACAGTGAAATCTGCTAAGGTTACCACCAGGTCAATTGGACCACTTTTCTACGGTCTCTGTGGAAAAATGTCAATTTATTGAAAAATGTCAATGTTATGGCAATTAGCTCATAGCATTGAAAATACAAACCCATTCTTTATGATATTTAAACCCAATAATTGTTAAAATTAGCTGTTATATCGGTTATAAACGATTTTTTCTGTTGATATCGTGTACGTATTAACAGCTGTAAGTACCATTTTGCTGCACAATACCATCTAATAACCTATGTGCAGTCAAAAATAAGTGCAAATAAAAATAAAAATACCATCGTGTCTACGATTCTTTTTATTTTACGGCAAAAACTATTTTTCTCTGTCCATCTGGCAGGACTTAAGATAAATGGAAATTATAAACAAAATGTTGGTATCATTTTGACATATTACCAGTGCATTCCAAACCAGAGGAGTAGAAAGTCAGCACGAATAAAAAAAGGTTAAAAGTTTGTTAGGTCTGATGTGGAGTCTCATTCTACAGCTCTATTAGCTCTATAGATAGGAAAAGAGCCCTGTAAAAACCATTTTTATTGTGGAATCTCATTAAGCTCTACAGAGAGGGAAATAGCCCTGGAAATACCAGTTTTATTGTGGAGTCTCATTTAGCTCTACAGAGGGAAATAGCCCCGTAAACCCCAGTTTTATTGTGGAGTCTCATTTAGCTCTACAGAGAGGGAAATAGCCCTGTAAAACCCAGTTTCATTGTGGAGTCTCATTTAGCTCTACAGAGAGGGAAATAGCCCCGTAAAACCCAGTTTTATTGTGGAGTCTCATTTAGCTCTACAGAGAGGGAAATAGCCCTGGAAATACCAGTTTTATTGTGGAGTCTCATTTAGCTCTACAGAGGGAAATAGCCCCGTAAACCCCAGTTTTATTGTGGAGTCTCATTTAGCTCTACAGAGAGGGAAATAGCCCTGTAAAACCCAGTTTCATTGTGGAGTCTCATTTAGCTCTACAGAGAGGGAAATAGCCCCGTAAAACCCAGTTTTATTGTGGAGTCTCATTTAGCTCTACAGAGAGGGAAATAGCCCCGTAAAACCCAGTTTTATTGTGAAATGTTCGATTCTAATCTGTATCAAACAACGTGCTTTCATATAACACGCCATTTATTAGCTTACGGCATTCCTTTTTAATAAGAGCAAAACATTTTTTAGAGTCCCAAAAAATAATAATAAAGAAAAAAAAAAACCTATTGATAATTGTATCAATCAGATGATCAGTAACGTCTCTTTATCAGGAATAAATAAATACGTTTCTTAAACCAACAGTAACTATTGAACAAATCCGGCTTTCAAACTCTGGTTTTCATCTTCAATACCGGCCGAGTAGAAATGTAAAAGAGTAGGATTCAGTGCTGAAGTTGCCTCTTAGATTTAAACCTCTGTCTTAAGAGTTTGAAACCATAATTAGATATTCAATTTTTATTAAATGAAGCCGGTTATTCTGAAAAAGAGGCTGAGAGTAGTTGCTTTGAAAATAACAAAAAACAACTTGCATTGACTTATTATCAATCATACTGTTTTGTACTTCAGATCATACTGCTCCATATTCTAAGTGGTAGACCCGAACGAAGATAAATATGAGAAGAAATGAGACTACCTTTTTCTCTAAGTTATTAAATACTGCTATACATGTAATGCAGAGCGATATTAAGTGTTTAATTAACTTTTTACGTTTACAGGACAAATTGGATATTGGTGTCGGTTAAATTCGAATACTCTAGAGCTAAGACCTTTTTTTAAGTTCAGATAACATGCGGACATCCAAAGTACGGTTTATTTCTTTTTTTGTTTTTTCCAGCTTTTTACTCTGAACAAATTGAGAAAATAATTCATATGAAGTGTAGATACGTATTCTGTATTTTATAAAAAAAAAAGAGGATGCGAAAATTAAAAAAAAAGTATTATAAATAATAAACATCCCTTCACGATATAAATATCTCGACGATATCTCTGGGAGACCTTAAAAAATACTGGTAAACAAAAAAACTGTTAACTTGCTTTAATTTTTTTGTTTGGAAAAAAGATGCATTGTATATTACGTTATTTTCTATTCATCACGAAAATTAATGTAAATAGATTTTTTTTTATCCACAAATACCTTTCTTAAAGGACAGTTAAAGGTATCGAAGGATATGTCGATTCAAGATGTTAATTGCTGTGCATGAAATCTGGTAAAATTACAAATAAATAAATAAAAAATACATTAGCCTAAGCGGCAATTTATTTATGTATTATTTAAAAACAGATTTATTTAGCGTTTATGGTTATTAAAAAAATAATGATATGTGCATGTTCCTTTCATTGATCGCTAAAAAATAAAAAATGACACATAAAAGAATAAAACAAAACAAAGTGTGGGCTAAATCTTAAAGACAATTTGCATTCAACTATCGATATTTTTTATGATGATTTTAAGATGAAATGATTTGTAGACTGATATCGCTTCATCGAAATGTTTACTTTTCCATTTATAGTTACATAGTTTTATTCGTCTTGATACGTTGTAAAAACCAATTTGGCATTTACTCGTGTTATCTAATATAACGGTTTATCGATAGTTAAGTTAAGTTATGTTTAACGTCTTCATTAGATTTACCGAAGAAAGCATTGTTTTATTCTAATACGAATTAGTTTTATTATTACAGTTTATTTATTATGTTTTATTATATTCTATATTTATGTTGGCCTGTTTATGTTGTGGAGCTGTTTTAGATTATGTGAATTCGCATTTGAAAATCAAAGTGCACAATTATAGTAATTTTAAATGCTAATTACTGAATATATATAATTTTTAATAAAATTATTTTTTACTCGTAAAAGTAATTTAATAAATATTTAAATAGTGTATATATTTAATCTTTATTTGGGTGCTAAAGTTTATTAAAACTAGCAAGGACTGCACTGAAACCAAGGAAAGTACCTTTCGTTAAAATACTCTTTTTCTTTTATAAATATTGGAACTTACTACAGTAAGAATTTTTAAAACAGTAAGTACAATTAAATTGATCTACATTAAAAATTAGACGAGATTTTATATTTTTAAGCAATGTTTGTTTGAAGTAGTTCATAGGATTCAAGGTTGAGTAAGAATCGATATCAAAGGACCTCATCATCATGCCTTGCGATTCCTCCCGCCATATACCATCCTATCATTTAATCATATAAGCATTAGTGCAGTGTAGCATTAACCATGGAGTTGAACAGTCTAATTTTAGTTTCCAAATTATCAGATTTGGAAAGATTTCTCTGACTTTGAATGATTCTATACCGGCCTTTCTGATAAATTGGTCCGCTGTGTGAATCTACCTGAAGCATAAAAATTCACACCCAGATAATATTATCATAGGATTAGATATTTGATTTTCATTTTAAATTTCACATAGTCTAAAACAACCTAAGTGCTACAATCATTGGGAATATTAATTTATATGGCATATAAATAACATTGATTCTGTTATCCAATTACGATTTTAAAGTTTACCTATAATGTTAAGTATTATGATTTAAAATTTATTGCTCATTTATTGCTGTATTTCTATTTTATCTCATTAGACTATATTTTAATCCCTTTATTCAAGTATTTTATTTATCTACAGGTCAAAGTCTCTTACTATTTTCTTTACTATCTCATATATACAACTCTCACTCTTACTCCATAGACCCAGTCCCCCTCCCTTCCTTTCCTAGCAGACCTTAAGTAAACCTCAATCAGGACAGATCAAAGACCATAGTTTTTTTTATATCCAACTTCATCAATACCATCAGCAAGTTTTTCATCTAATTTCACCAATACCAGTTTTCACCAATATTAATGTCAAAAGTGTGCAGTGAATTCCAGTGTCACATCAAATTATTATTTCACCTTTCTCCTGGAGTTTCTCATCCTTGATCAGATCAGCACTTCATCACATGCAAACCATAGTTCATCATCATCCATCCACGCTTACACCCAGGTGCGATCTTTCCATTGCTGTAATCTACATCTTTATCTACGAGCAATTCCCCATCGCCATTTTTCCTTAACCACCCCCCCCCCTTACACACCACACGACCTATCTCTCTTAACCTTAATTACCTATCTTTCTTATATAGTAATTCATCTTCAAAGATTATATTTTATTTCAGTTATAATCTCTTTAAAACTTAAGAAGGCCATGTAATCATTTTATTTACCATTTTTTACAATTGATTTTTTTTTTTTTTTTTTTTTTTAAATTTTCAATTACCTATCTGTTTTGTGAGTTACATTACTATTTCAAATACAGTTCGCAATTTATTTTATTTTATCTTTTTCTTTTGCAAATTTACCTTTACCTCCTCATTAGTTAAGGTTGGGCAGGAGTCACTCGCTGCAACTCCTCCTTGACTTAACATATAAGTTATTTAATAATTGTGAATATCTTGAACTTTATGATTGAACATGATTGATTAAACATATACAAATTATACTCAAAATATCAATATACAGTAAATATTTATATATGTACAGCACACACAATATTTCAATGCAATAGTAGTTAAGTAGTGTAGGTAGGAGCGAATACAGTTCAGATTTGTACCTATTATCAGTTTTACTCAACTGGATATTTATACAATATTTCAACGCAATAGTACGCAAATGTAGAACATACCGGAAGTGAACATAAAGCAAACCATTTATCTGTTTATCAGTTTTAAAGTCATAAAAGTTTCTTTTATAGCAGGACAATGATGTTTCTATTCAAGGTGATATTGAGTCTCTACCAAGGTGGTGAAAAGTGCTATCGGCTCTCTCTTAATCTTCAATTTAGCTATTACTGTTAAAATCCTCAGTTCTTAATATTTAATCCAGTGTGTGATTTCTTTACATATCCTAACTTATTTTTACTGGTGAGTGTTTTCTTTTCTTTTAATTAACAAGTTTTAAGACAAGTAAACAAGGCGGTGTAAATAATAGAGACTATACTTTTCTATTATGAATTATGACAAATAAAAAAAAGGATATGAAGAGGTCGAGATCGCTGGCTCAGTCAACCAGCTCAGATTCCTCTATGGAGGGGACGGACGTCCAAGCGGGTCTCTCAGGCCACCCCCACCTGTGCAGACTCACCTGCCTGATTCACCGCGTTTTACCCGATCACCGGCGATTTACCCGCTCCCCCACACCACTCTTATCGCTCTCACTAGGTACTATTCTAAAACCTAACAATATTCCGAGGAATATTTCGTCAGGTTCTAATTACACCACGGAAAATCCATTTGGAGTTTTACAACTTGAATAAGAAATCAATGACTCCAGTTCAGTTCGACATCCTCTAATCTTTGTCAAAAATATAGTTGATTTTAATGACTTTACAAATGGCCTTAAAGATATTATTGGAGCAGGAAACTTCAATTGTAAGGCAAGGACATCTGACTTATTGATCAAAATCAATAAAATAGAAGGATCTAAAACCTTAGTAAAATTTCAAAATATAAAATTTCACACATACCAAGTCAAAGTTGAAAAGGCTTATAGAGTGGTAATCCACCATCTTCACCCAACTACTTATACTGACACGATAAAAGAGGGACTAAGTAAATTGGGCTAGAAATGTCAGTGACGTTGTACATGCTTCAACGAAAACCCCGCTACCTCTGTTTTTTGTAGATTTGGAGCCTGACAAAAACAACAAAAATATATTAAATATTACTTAGCTCTACTACTGCAAGGTAAAGATAGAAGAACCCTTTAAAAAACAGGAGCTAGTACAGTGTATGCGCTGTCAAAATTATAATCATACTCAGAAATGCAGCAATTACGGTTTCAGATGCGTCAAATGCTCTGGAAATCATTCCACCGCTAATTGTCCAAAAACCGATGCCACGAGTGTATTTTGCGTTGGGGCACATCCGGCCAATTATCGAGGGTGCGAAGTTCAGTAACAGACAAATTAACAGTCTAAAGAAGAACATTCCGCACACCTCCTTTAGATTGTTACCCCCCTCTTTTTTATAAGGGGAGTAACAGTCTAAAGAAGTGTCTAATTCCCTTTTTTGCCGATGACTGCATACTATCTTCGCAATTAAGAGCAACCTCCTTCACACTCCAGCTACGCAAGAGCTACGTCTGCAAGACCCACTCACCCTCTACCTCAAAGGCGTCTTCCTACTTTTATTCCTCCATCCACAAACACTACTGACTTCACTGCAAACCATCTTGCAAGCAACCCTTAATTCCATTATAGCTGAACTTAAAGCCGCCATTGAACCTCTCCTCACCATGCTTGATAATCTCGCATCACTAGCCTCTGAGCTTCTCGCATTTTCTCAAAAATGGCCTCTCTAACCCAAACTTCTCTTACCATCCTTCTTTGGAATGCTAATGGTGTAACCCAGCATAAACAAGAACTTTATACTCTCCTACATGATAAAAGGATCGACATTGCAATCATAAATGAAACACACTTCACAACATGTTCACACTTTCATATACAGGACTACCGAACGTACAGAACTGACCATCCAAATAACTGGCGACGAAGACCTAGCTGTACAGACACTGACTGAGTCAATACAAACGTGTGTATGGGACAGTACAAAACCTTACTAACAACACAGGACGACAAATTATTACTTACCTTTGACTATACGAACCTTAATCATTGAGAAACAGCGAGCTAATTCAAAATGGCAACGGACTCAACTACCTACTGACAAACTTACAACACAAATAGCTACAGCCTTGACAACCTACAGAGCAGAACAGTCCTCTGACTATACTGATAACTTGACGGTGGAAGAGAAATCTCTTTGGCAAGCAACCCGAAAAATCCTTAAACAAAATATTATTTCTTCACCTCTCCAAAGATTAGATCGATCCTGGGCAAAGAGCGATGCCAATAAAGCAAAGCTTTGAGCCCATTTCCTTTCCGAACAGTTTACTCCTCGTCCTGATATATGTGAACAAATCCATTCCAACTATATAATCCATTACCTTTTTCTACCTCTTCGACTTTCTCCTCCCCCAAAGGCCTTTAACCCATCCGATATTTCAAACATCATAAAACACCTTCTCAAAAGTAAAGCTCCTGGCTATGACCTTATCACCTCCCATATCCTTAAAAACCCATCCCAAAAAAGGAATCCTTTACCTTACTTCCGTCTAAAACTCAGTCATTCGAACAACCCCCTTTCCTACCCTATGGAAATTCACCAAAATAATAATGACCCACAAACCTTTCAAACCCTCCCACTTATCTAATTCCTATTGTCCTATCAGTCTCCTTCCTTTGGTGGGAAAATTTCTAGAGAAACTCCTACTCGGGCGAATTATTCCTATAATAATAACCTTAGGAATGCTCCCAAACTACCGATTAGGTTTTCAGTCCCTTCACTCCACAGTCCAACAGAGTCACAGAGTTGTAGATATTATAGCTTCCTCCCTTGAGCAGAAAATGTACTGCTCGGCGGTCTTCCTAGATCATGCGCAGGCTTTTGACAGTGTTTGGCACTCGGAAATGAGTTGGAAGCTGAAGGGAGTCCTTCAGCGTTCCTAAAATCCTTTCTTGAAAATCGTTTTTACCATGTGTTTTACAACCTTTGCACTTCCTCAATTTTTCCTATAAAAGCAGGTGTATCCAAGGGAGCCTCCTAGGTTCATCACTGGATACCATTTTCCCTTTCGACATCCCTGGACATCCTGCCACCACTTTAGCATCCTTTGCCGATGATAAATGTATTTTACTCTCTAATATATCGCCTAGAATAGTACCTGATCAAGAACAGGAACATCTCTTACTCCTGGAAACCTGGCTCAAGAAACGGAGAATAAGAATCCAAAGTGTCCATGTGACGTTTAGTTTTAGGCATGGCGTATGTGAGCCAATATTCCTATACCAAATTCCTATCCCTCACTCTAGTTCCGTCCGCTACCTTGGATTACACCTGGAGCGCCAATTGACCAGGACAAACCACACAAAACTTACGTTAAGACTGCAATCGACGCTACAAACTTTTACACAGACTTCTAGATCTTACATCTAAACCCGACACACATAACAAATTGCTCATTTATAACGCCATAATTAAGTACAAATGGTCATACCGAATTGAACTCTGGGGTTGCACATAGCGTTCCTACTCCAATCGTATCCACTCCCTATAATCCAAAATCCT
Organism: Gerris lacustris; assembly: GCA_951217055.1. Lineage (NCBI taxonomy): Eukaryota > Metazoa > Arthropoda > Insecta > Hemiptera > Gerridae > Gerris > Gerris lacustris. The sequence continues at coordinate 52,347,230 of OX578285.1, forward strand.
AAGAAGAATAGTCAACGTTCCCTTGTATGTTTTTAACACCCCCATTCACAAGGTGAAACGTCTAATGTCGTGGTAAACCGTTTACCCTTAAATGCTATATCATACTAAAACTGATATTAGGAACAAATCTTGACAGTAGTTATGGTTAATAGACTTTTGTAAACTATCGTTAATAATAATCTCATTTATTTTTATATCGTTTATAACTGGCGGTTTCAAAGGAAACAAAAACGTTTGTAAATAAAATAGTATATGTTCCAACAATAGTGGTTAACAGCGAGTCATGGGCACTTAATCTAAAGTAATCTAGCCGCCTTTAAGCTACTGAAATAAGATATCTCAGAAAGTAGCTGGGAAAACAACGAGAGACTTAGATAGGAACACAACCAGTTAGGAAAACTAACTTAGTTAAGAACACAACCATCAGGCTAGAAATCGGAGTAAGACTTCTAGAAGAAATGATTAATGACGGCCTGCTCAGATGGTACTGACATGTACAAAGTATCCCAATCCACATTCATTGTGCATAGACGATTCCCTAAGAGAGTCCATAAGACAAGATGTGAAGGCAGAAGACCTTAAGGAAGTAGGCACCTCACATGAAATTAGAAAGTAAAATGTGTGTTTCTGGAGCGAAAAATCTCTGAGGACCAAGTTAAGCGTCTCTGTCATTCCTCGACAACGGCTGGTAGAAGAAGACTCGACTAATGCCTTGATTACACGTAACGAGTACAGTGGCGAGACACTCGGCTGGTATAAACATATTACCAAAAGCTTGCCCGAGCGTTCGGCCAAGTAGAATGGCGAGACAGTCACTCGGATCCCTTTCTACTTACTAGGCCGAGTGGCTAACCCCCACCTTACCGCCACTGACTCGCTAGCCTTCTTGGCATGTTTAAACACACACTCGGCCGTGCTCGCCGCTCTTTACAACATTCGCGCGCATAACACTAAAAGTACACATTAAGATTTTATCTAGAATAAGATTGATAAAATAAACATAAAATAATTATTTAAGAGGCTTCGTTCGATTACTTAAATATAAAATTAAATAGAAATAAGAAGATTTTGTTTTGTTAAAAGAATCATTTACGGTTGATATATTCTTACATAGAGACATATGGTGTAGCAAGTAATCGTATTATGATTATATTTCAACTATCCACACATAATGGAAAAAAGTCGAGTTGGAAAAAACGGTAGGTAATTGTTTTCACATGCACCCCTATTTTTGAAGAAAAATATAGTTAAAAATTGTGCGTATTATAAGCGAGATTTTACGCTATTTGAAAAAATCACTTACCTTTAAAAATTTTTCCAAATAGATGGATATTGCATCTATTACTTCTATAAGTAATGATATTTAAGCCCGAGATATTCGATAAAAGGCTTGTAAATAACGGTGACTAAGACCTGTTTCCAAAAAGCTTAAAAGGTACTTGAAGTTTAATCATGGCAGGTATAGCTTCTCTCATGACAGTATCTTCTCTTTGTATCATTGGAGTAATACTTTCTAATAATTTATTAAAACGTTCTACGTTCATTCTCAGAAGCGCTCTAAATTCATCAGGATCTTCTAACTCCAATTCACTAAAAAGTGTGTATGTTCCACCACGATCTGGCCACCTTAAAATCCACTGTCTTGTCCAAAGTCGTTTATCTTCTTCGCGCATATAATTCATTTAATCTTCTATGAGCATCTTAGTATATTTTTAAGATCCATGTTTCGGTACAAAAAACTAGCCTGCTTTATGATCAAAAGGGAACTGACTCGCACCAGAAGTCAAAAATATAAAAATACGTATAAACACTTACTCGCTAACACCACTCTCTCGGCCTAGAGACATTTGGCTGCTTCGCCACTGTACACGTTACATGTAATCAAGGCATAGCAAGCAAGCCTACATTTAATTTAAATATAATTTGCATAATATTTAGTGCAGACACCTCATTTAGAATACACGAATAAAAAAGAAAGCGTCGAAAATAGCAGGACTTTCTAGCGTGATAGGTAAAGATGCCCTATTCAACTTGCTCTATTTGGACGTCCCCATATTAATTTGTAATTTGCATATATAGACTAAGGGAATTTTGATGTTTTATGAGTGTATTTTTAAGGTTGTAAAGATTAGTTTGATTCAAAAATTAAGAGTTCACCGAAGAAACAGAATCTTTGTTATTAATATTTTCAGTCGTTTGGTTCAGCGCACTTATGTGGCTTTATTTTAGCTTTCAAACTTCCCAAAAGACGGAAAAATTTAATTTTTATTAAGGAACGTTGGATAATCGTATGCAATTATTTTTAGTAAATTAGATACCTGTTAAAGTGGAAGCAATAAGTTCAACTATTCTATTCATAATATTAATTACTTTTGATTCATTGGTATTATAATCTCTCTTAATACATGTACACATGTATATATTGATAAATATTTTTGGGTTTTATTTTTAGCTATATTTTATATTTTAAAGGCTGGTTTACAAATCGTATCAGGTTACAGATGGAAAATAGTCTTCACTAATTGATTCAACAATAATTGCCAGACTCCATTCAGAACTCCGTGTTATTTATTTCCCTCGTCTCTTTGAAAAAGACCAAAAAAAAAAAAAAAAAAAATCATGAATTGATTAATGGAAAAAATAGAATCTATAGTTACAGTAACACGTATATTGTATATTCATTTCGGTCTAGAAGATTAATCTATTCTCTGCCAATAAAATTACTTTTGTAACCTTCTAATGTCTTATTCATTTGTTTAGCAGCAATTAATTAACTCGCATTAATTTGTACGACCAATACGTAAATACACATTATGCATAAAATGCAATTCATAGAAAATTGTTAGTAAATTTAAGTACTAAATTTAATGTTCTTACAATTCCAGAATGACGAAAAAACCTGCCTTTAATTAAAAATTAGTTGACGTAATTGCTTCTATTTTTTTTTTTTTAAATATCTGGAGGTAGCTCATAATATAAAAATATATTTTCAATAAGTATGTGCTGTGTTTTACATTTTAGATAGCTGAAACAGGCGGAAAACTTGATGTGATTGCTCATAAAATAGTCGCATGTGACAAACAATCTGAGAACGTCTCAACTGAATCAGATACTGTGGTATATAAATAAACAACCATTTATCGAAACATATAAATAGTGATCAATAATAAAATATTTCTTAAAGAAATCTTCTAAATAAGTATTTTAACAAAATATTTTTTTTCTTTATGTTTCACACTAAGGGTAATATATTTCCTACACAGTTTTTTTTGTTTTTTTTTGTTTTTTTTTGTTTATTTATTTATTTATTTGTTTTATGTATTTTTGAGCAAGGTGTGAATATTATCACTTATCACACTTATTTGGTTCTTTTTGGGGTAAAATGGCCGCCGTATTGAATTAATATGTATTCTGGCTTCTTATTTTAAATACCTTTAAAATGATATCCCACTCAAAAATTACACAAAATAAATAAACATTATTTTTGTACTTAATAATATAAGCCATTCTACGTTGTTTTTTTTAACAATAATTGTCAAACTTTTCGGGCCATACCAAATAAGTATTCTTGATTTGTCATTACCACTCGCTGACTGAATTATAATTCCATGTCAGCTTTCATATCTTGACAGTGAACGTTTAACTGGCCATGGCTAAACAATGGTCAAATTATATACAACCCGACTTTTTTAAAGCTTTGCCACTGTGACTTATTTATTGTCATAGAAAATTCTAAAGCCACTGGAAACTGTATTCTGTGCGAAATAAAAGGAACATTTCCTGATTCACCTGTATCTAATTTAATTTTTGGAATGAATACAATCTCTTCCGAGTGGTCACCAGTTATAATTAGAGCTCCTACATTGTTTTTATACAAGTAAACTATTTTTAACCGTGTACCGTTATATAGAACTTGCTTTATGTTTAAGTTCCTTACTAACATGTAAACAAACCCGATTTTTTATTCTAATTTATGAATGGGAAATCCAGAGAATATTGTAGAATTTAAGTATTCAGTCTGTTAATAATCTGCACATCTCCATCAGTTTCATCAGTACTTTTAGGTTTACTAATGACAACACTATAATAATAATAATTAGTATTGTCCATAGTTCTTACATTTTCATCTGGGATATCAAAATAACTTTTATGAATGGACTTTTTTTTAGTATCATAGAGGCTCAGTCCTAGGTAAAGACTTTGTTAATAATTCCTTGTCTACAACACTAATATCTATAGGAAGTTATTTTTACCTGGAATTAATAAAATGTTCATTACTTTTCCAATAAACAATTACTCATCGAATAATCGATATATACAGGGTGTATCAATTTCAGATGGCCATAGAAAAAGGGGTATATCTACACTACAGGTCATTGGAAAACTGAAATAACTCAAAATATATTAATCTTGGAACAATGAATGAACAATCGTTGGAAAGAGCAGGAAATTTCCTATAAAATGATGTATGTTTTAGTTGAGTTGCTGCCTTTTTAGTGTGACCCTGAGCTGTTTGAAAACAAAAAAATAGATTTTTTTAAAAAATCTGAAAAACTTTGAGCCCACTTATCGATATGACCCAAATGGGAGAAATGCGTACAAAGTTAGGAAAAATTGGCGCTTTTAATAAGCTTTAAAACGATACCAAATACTTCACAATATTCCAACTCTAAGTGGGCGTACAAACCACCGTTGTAGAAAAAAACATGTCGTGCTTGCAGCTGGAGAAGGGCAAAGAAACGTGAAATTATCATCTGTGGCATCTTTGACAAAATGATGTCGAATGTGCATTGCTCAAGGTGGTGGCCATTAAATTGAAATTTTAGTTCTCTAACTAGAAGATCTATTATTGTAAAATATACTTACCATGGTATCTCAAGGCAAAAGCTGCTCAAAATGGCCGCCACCTTGAGCAATGCACATTCGACATCCTTTTTGTCAAAGATGCCACAGATAATAATGTCACGTTTCTTTGCCCTTCTCCAGCTGCAAGCACGACATGTTTTTTTCTACAACGATGGTTTGTTCGCCCACTTAGAGTTGGAATATAAGTATTTGGTATCGTTTTAAAGCTTATTAAAAGCGCCAATTTTCCCTAACTTTGTACGCATTTCTCCCATTCGGGTCATATCAATAAGTGGGCTCAAAGTTTTTCAGATTTTTTAAAAAAATCTATTTTTTTGTTTTCAAACAGCTCTGGGTCACATTAAAAAGGCAACAACTCAACTAAAACATACATCATTTGATAGGAAATGTCCTGCTCTTTCCAACGATTGTTCATTCATTGGTCCAAGATTAATATATATGTTGAGTTATTTCAGTTTTTTAAGGCAAAGGTCGATTGTTTTTAACACAGTCTATTTTCGCCTATAGCTCATAACCTGTTGAGAATTGGACTATAGCTTATATGAACTTTTTTGCTCCAAATGACCTGTAGATATACCCCTTTTTCTATGGCCATCTGAAATTGATACACCCTGTATATACACGTAATGTGAGTGTGTCTGTGTTGTGAGTAAGTTCTTTGAGTCACTCTCATATTTATAATAACTTTATCAAACATAGTCAAGGTTATATGTTGATTCACTCTGTCTTACGTTGTAAGTTTATATTTTATTAATTTTCAGGTGGTGGAAAGTCTGTTAGAAACCGTGAAGCAAGTGCAGTCAGAATATCAAGTGTTTCAAAAGGATTTGACTGAGGTAAAAATACTTCAGAGGCAAGTCCATGCTGCTCTCCACGAGGCGGCGAGCGAGCTCCAGGAAGCCATCAAGTCTCTCAGATGCAAGCTCATTGCGCACCATGTCTTCTCCAACTCTAACACCGAAGAAACCGAAACCTAATTGGCTGTAGTTTTCTTATATATTGTAATTAGTTACAGGAAATCGAAATTTATATTTTAAAAATACTAAATAGGCAGAATGAAATTGATTGGATGTAATTTTTGATACAGAAGCCGATTAGATGTTATTTATACAATTTACTACATAGTTATTGACAGATGGGTAGATAGAGAAAAAGTCTATAAAAATATCAGAGCAGTGTATTCAAATGATGAATATAGGTATTATAAATCATGGTAATTTATATATTTGGTTACCATACTAATTGTAATGTTAAGTAACAGAAATGTAAACGTGAAGGTTTTTCAGCAAAAAATAAATTTCAGAAAACGTTTAGTGTCGAGGTTAAATAAGAAATAATACTACCTCATAGGTCACCTTTACCTCGAGGTCAGTATAAAATGTACTCAAGGTTAAAAAAGGTTGCCTCTGCGATTTGCCTTGTCCAGACAAATTAGCGAGTGATCGTATACTTAAAGAATCAACGCACATCATTTATAGGTGCGAAAACTGTAAAGAATCTCAGGGAATTGATTGGGCCAATTACTTAAGCTTTGTGACGCCTACTGTCAAATGCAACAATTCCAGGATTATACAACTGCAAACTTCATTGTAACAGACGGGAACCCAGAGGATCCCTTATACCAATTCGTCAAACAAGACCCCCTAATGTAGAACCACCGGAAATCTGGCCAATCTGCGCCAAATGGGCAACAAACATCCGTTATAGCAAGAGTGACTCATAATAGTACCGATAATCTAGAACAATTGGATGATATACCGTCGGGACATCAGAGCTCCTTTATAACGAGGACAAATCTTCCACCGCAAGTTGACCGGTCTGAGGCCACGTTACTACAGAAGAGCTCTATTCAAATAAAGACTAATCCTAAATCTATCTTGCATTTAGAACAACCGGTAGCCAGCCAATCAGTGGCACTAGAATAAAAGAGCGTTTTTGAAACTAGAGAGGGTTATAACGCAATCTTACACACTTTAAGCTAGCCATTACGAGTCAGCAGGGAGAAGACCAACTGACCTCTACTCTTGAGGTTTCAAAGATTAAATTAATCAAGGATGTGGATCTATCCGAAACTGGTCTTTCTTTAGAAGCTAGGCCACAGAATTCCGCTATCACAAGAGCTTATCCTTATACGCCCATTCAGATAAAACAACCGGAAGCTAGCCTAGCTAGACCTAGAGCCTCTAGCTAGACTGCTAGATGACCACAGAAGTTTACTGAGACTATGGCAAAACTTAAATCAATATTGCTAGTAAAATGAACAGAGCTTGACCATTCTGTGACAATTGCACAACAGAGATATGTTCTAACGAGATCAAACAGACGTACCTAAAACTGTAGACACAAAATCACAAAGATACAGTCTCAACAGGACACATCCTAATTCAATTTTACAAGTAGATCTACCAGAGGATTGCCAATTTATGGCAAGTACAACAGACTGGAGCTTATTCGAGAGCGAACCTCAATAGACCATTTCAGATGAAAGTACCAAAAGCTGATCAATCTACTCCAATAACACACGAGAGCTATATTGCAAAGAGAACAGATCTTAAAAGACCTATTCAGGTGGAACAATCAAAAGATGATCATTTTGAGGTGAATACATCATAGACCTGTGAATAATCGAGGACAAATCTCAGCACAATAATGCAAGTAAAACAATCGGTAGAAGACCAATCCAGGGACCTTAAGTTCTTAAAGCTCCTAGCAAAAAAGACAAATATTGATAGCCCTTTTATGCTAGAGCTACTGAAGGCAGGTCAATCTGGGCCAAAAAACCACAAAGAAGAAATCCTAAATCAATTTTGAGGGTAGAACTACCAGAAGTTGACAAAACAAGATCTCAAAGCTTGGACGAACCTATGAGGATTGTTAATACAATATTAGGTAGCTGGGCAAACAATACAGGGGTTCGCTCTAAAGAGGAGAGTATATAATACAACTATGCAGCTAGAAATAACTGAAGAAGGTGAGTCTGAGACAATATGTCTAGTAAGCATAACCCATAAAAAGGCCAATCTTAATCAACGCTCTCAGGTAGATCTACCGGAAGCTGATATATTATCTGCAGGTACTAGTCAACAGGGCTCAACTCCATCGGAGACAATATAATCGAGATAATAAAAATCGTCCAAGTAGAACAATCGGAAGTTTGCCTATCTGATATTCTAGTCAAAATAGCTCTACTCCCAGGGAAGCATAAAAAATCATTCATGTAAGTAGAAGAACTCGAAACTGGCCAGTCTATGGCAGAAGACTCAGAAGGCTCTGGTGAAAACACGGTAAAGATTATTAGTTGTTTTCTTATTCAACAATTTACAACTGGACCGGAGCCATTTTCTTCAATTAATTTAGAAGTCTACTCGCGGGTATATAACAAATTATTGCCATTAATAATAAAAAAAAAAATCCTACTTTAAAATTCTTGCCAGACTTTGAATTCCAATACCCATGAGTTAGTTCTCAAGATCAATGGCTATTATAAAGAAATTAACACCGTAAACATTAGAGAATGCAGAGGGCTATACGCTTGACGTTCCGGTTTGACCGGGACAGTTCCGGTTTAACGCAAGTGTCCCGGTGTCCCGGCCGGTTTCGTCGATATCCTGGTCAGTGGTCATAACCGGCTGTAAAAGGCTTAAAATGGTAAAAAAATATGTCTAAAAACGATTTTGCATCTCCTTTGGAGGTTTGAACTGGCGCTCTTTCTTCGATTTCTCAACTCAACGTTTTGTTTTAATCTGTAAAGTACATAAAATTCTTACTTACTTTGATACCTCCCATCTTAACGTATAGTTATTTATTTATTTTGTGTGCGTGTGTTTGTCATTTTCACATTCATTTTCAACTGTCATAGAAATAATTCTACGTTAAATAATGGATAACTATAGTAATATTTGTAAAAATACATTCTTTCAGCGTTCCAACAGTACATTATTCCCCTCGGTCCTCGCAATATGCTTTAGCAAAAATGCCTCTGATTGCACTAATTTTACCTATAACATGAGTGAAACATATTACAACATGAGATTCTTAACAATTTTTTTGAAAGAATAATTATATGATGCATACTTAAGAATTGGTCTAAAAACGTGTTTCTGAAGGTCTAATTTTGAAAACTTAAAATTTAATACAGCTGTGCTCAGTATATATTAGATTACAGCGTACTATTCTATGCTGTATCACTTAAGACTTCGGGTCACAATAAGTATTTTAACTTATAGTTTCTGGCCCGTGTTGGGAAAATGACAAACACAGAAGCTACTACCAACTATCGATGTCTATATTTATAAGAGGCAAGCATTACACCTTTCATTGGCCGCAAAGTACTAAAAACAATGGAAACAATAAATAAAACATAAAATTGTCAACGGTAGACGTGAATTTGTCTATTCTTTTTCTATCTAGATATTTTAATATTATTATTTAGTCCTTTGCTCGCTATTGAGTAATGTCAACATTTGTTTGCCCTTTGGGTGTGTGAACAAGCGCGACTACAGCTGCTGTAGCATACTTTCGGGTAGTTGAAAGCATGGGAATTGAAGTATTGTTTAAGTCACGGGTCACGTCTTTGAAGCAAGTCACGATACCTAGGCTAGATTTGCAAGCAGCAATTTTGGGCAGCAGGTTCGCCAAAAATATTCTGAAAAACCATAGCATAGTTATAATATTTTTAAATTTATGGACTGACCCCCAAGCTGTATTGTGCTGGGTAAAATCAGGGCCTCATAGGTTCAAGACATTTGTAGTCAACAGGGTCGCAGAAGTATAAGAACTCACCAAAGATGGAACGAATATCACAACAACAAAAATATCATGCTAATTAGTATCCAACGTTCTGAATAGAGGGACAACAGTTTCTACAAGTGGAAGTGCAAAGCTGGCTAAAATCAAACGCAGACCAAGAAACAAAATTAGATCGGCAAGCCTTGGAGATGAAACCCCAAACTTAATCAGCATGTAAACAGCACTAAGTTTATAGATCTCTTCAGATTGCAGGTAGCAGACAAGAAGCTGAAGCCTCGTGACATCAAGAGATCAGAGATGTGCTGAAGTATGTTTGTGCAGTGAGAGTGTTTACCAGCAGACGTTAAAGATCTCCAAGTGGGGAAAAAACTTACATAAAGACCAGCCTAATAATGCTTTCCCCATACTGTGACGACCAGGTTTGCAGGTAGTCGTCAGACGTGCAGGTAGTCGTTTCGAAAGGTTAAAGGATGTAAGTTGGGGTGCGCGACATCCTGTTATATTAACACCAGAACACGGGTACACGGTGCTACTAATTCACCACAGTCATTGTGCTGCAGGACACGCGAACAACAACACTGTCATCAATGACGTCGGGCAGAAATTTTGGATCCCAAGACTAAGGCAAGTAGTTAAGAAAGTTGTTACTAGGTACATGGAATGCCCGGTCAAACAAGCCAAGCCAAATCCACCATTAATGCATTACCAGCTTGTCAGTTAGGCATATTATGCGACCTTTTAGGTTTACAGGTTTGGACTATTTCTGTCCTTTCCACGTGACTATTAGAAGAAGGCGCAAGTTTCGGTACGGTGTTTTGTTCACGTATTTGAAGTACAAGCTGTGTGCCTGGACTTAGTGAACACTCTAACCACTGATAGCGCCATTCTCACCATTAGAAGATTTAAGTCGCAGAGGGAAGCTGAGAGAATTCAGGTCAGACAACGGAACGAATCTTGGAGGGGCCGAGACTGAACTCAGTAGAGCTCATTCATAAAGATGTTTTTGGAAAAGATTGGTAAGATCTGTAAAGACGGCACTATTTGTCATTATATCGGATAGACTCAGAAACTGATGAGATGCTTTAGGATTACCTAGAACAAACCCTCACTACGATGATAGCAAACAGCCCTAGTATTTTTCATCTATTTTGCTACAGAGTTCATTTAGCCGGAGAGTACATTTTTAGCAGAATAATTTGTTCATAGGCATCGAAATTCTCTTAGCGATACCTACTTAGTGGATGGTTACACCCCATCCTCCTTCAAATTAAGCTTTCGTCACTTGGAAACAATGTTTGCTAACCTTGTCCTCACACGTATAAACAGCTGAAGCACCCTTGCTACCTTTTTCCTATATTTCTCCAACTAATGTCGCGTTGACCTGATTGTACGGTTATTTTTGATTTCACTCCACTGAACTCCGGAAATAAATGTAACACATTTTCAGCGGATATGACTAATTGTGTCTGAATGAATTCAATAGAAAAATCAGCACACGATATAAACAGGTAATACAGCATAATAAATTATTATTATATTAAAATGAATAAGGTTCATAATTAAAAGCAGGATAGAGCCTAAATAACTCATTAAATAAGTTTATTCCTGTTGACTTTGTTTTGACAGAATTCTTCTCTGTGATTGTTGTGATATTTTCAAAACGCATATGTGTTATAAGCAAGGAAACCATGTTATATAATGTCCCTAGGATTATTATATTTCATATTATTTATTGTGTACCATAAGACATTTTTTTTAAATTCATGTAATAATATTAATTTTCATCGCAGTTGTTTTTACTTATCTTACTAAGAAAATACTCGTAAAAAACAAGCCTAAAGACCTAATGTTTGGTTCAAATCTATGTAAACAAATATATAAACATATATATATATATATATATATATATATATATATATATATATTTATATACATAAATATATATATATATATATATATATATATATATATATATATATATATATATATATATATATATATATATATATATATATATATATATACATATATTATTAATTATATATAATAATTTTATAATTATATTTTGTGAGGTATATTTATTGCCCATACAATTAACAGTCAATGTGATGAAAATTTAGCTTTTGTTTGTCATTCATTAAACTGAAGTAGCGAATAACTGCTTAACAAAAATCAATATAACAAATGTCAAAACATTAAGAAAGTAAAAACTTAGGAGAATTAAAAAATTCTATTCATAGTGACTTTCATTTAAATGATGCAATCGGATGCTATTTTTTTATCTCATTGAAAGGTATTAGTGCAACGTTTTATGTCACATATGTTTTTTCTCATCTCTGCGAAGAATATACCTACGGTAGAGTCCATCTCTTATAGCTAACAAGTGTATCACTATCTAAATATTAGAGATAATACTTATTTTAAAATTAAAACAATTTCAAGAGTAGTTGATTGCATATCTAAAATACAAATACGTTTAAAGTAATTCAGTAAGTAAAATAATGTAATGAATAAAAATAATTAAATAATTAATAAAATGTAATGAAAAAATGTAAACATCCTAATAGGGATTCTTTCAGACGGTCATTTGGCCATGGCAAAATGTTTTGTATGATATATATTTAGTTTTTGTTTTGTTAATTGTATAACTATACGAATTATTATTATATACATATATACGTTACACATGTCAGTAAATTAATTTATATTTTAAATAAAAATAAAGTTATTTTTTAATGATTTTTTAATCCGTAATAACAATTTTGCTCCTTTGTATTTCCTTAATTTAATTTTAATTTTTATATGGGCTGCAAGGCAATATATATTTTTAAATTTCACCAGGTAAACTAATCATTACCATTTCGATGATCGGTGGTGTTGTCTCAGAATGCAATACTGAGACTACAACACATCCATTTTAATTCGTTAAAATATGTACTAAGAAACGAGATAAGGGGCTAAGTTATTAGATATGTAAAATTAACAAAGCTATAACAATTGATGGGTAAATTGGGCTTATTAATAAAGAAGGAGGGAGTGAGATATAATGATGCACTCGAGAATCGAAGCAAATAAAGGTGTTATACTTGTTAACCCGTCTTTCTTCTTTTCTTTTTAATAATAATATTAAAGATTTTAATCTCTAGAGCTAGATTGCCATTACTTCTGTCTTTCTTCTTTTCTTTTTAACTATAATATTAAAGATTTTAATCTTTAGATCTAGATTGCCATTACTTCTGTCTTTCTTCTTTTCTTTTTAACAATAATATTAAAGATTTTAATCTCTAGAGCTAGATTGCCATTACTTCTGTCTTTCTTCTTTTCTTTTGTGTGTGCCGTCCGCACACGGGGCGATAGGCAAGCGATACAACAGCAATGCAACAGCGATACGATATAGCCACCCTGTTGCTTCCTAGGTAAAGGAGCGGGGACCGTACCAACGGAGCGATAGGGAGGCAATGTAGGTGATACACTCGGCGGGTGCATGCAACACGCAAGGAAGCAACCTCAAAGCGATATTGCAAATGTTGCATTTGTTATATGATTGTACCCTCACGGAGTATTCCAGAAGTAATGTGACTGCGATAATCCGTTTCTTTTTTTTTTGTATTATTTTATAAAACAAATACATAAATGAATGGAAGCGTCATTATATTTAATTTTACGATTAAATTAAAAATACTATTATGTGCTTCCCATACATTTTCTATATTTTTTTATATTATTATGTAGGTATTATAAATAATATGTACATATTATGTGTTCAAAAGGAGCCAGAGGCTAAGAAACGAAAAATTACTTACAAATAAAAGAAGTGAAATCCCAACAAAAACACTTGTGTAGAAAAATAAGCCAAAAAAAAAAAAACGCGTGTAAAAAAATTGAGAGATCGTAGGTTTAGCCAAGTCTCCCCCTTTTTCTTTCCCAAATCACTCTACTCGTTTAAATTTAAAAACATGGTGGATAAAGCTTTACACTAGAATTTGGTTCGGACTGTATAGTGAAAAACAAAGGTAATAGGTATTTAAAGCTAGACTCGACAGTCTAGAACGGAACTCGTAACTGTCCGAATGGAGGGGAGGTTAGGGAAGCAATTGTCACCATAACTTCTTGTCGAACCCCCACACAGGTTTCTAATAAAAACATGGTGGATAAAGCTTTAAACTAGAATTTGGTTCGGACTGTATAGTGAAAAACAAAGGTAATAGGTATTTAAAGCTAGACTCGACAGTCTAGAACGGAACTCGTAACTGTCCGAATGGAGGGGAGGTTAGGGAAGCAATTGTCACCATAACTCCTTGTCGAACCCCCACACAGGTTTCTAATAAAAACACATAGGAATTTTTCCAATACTTAAATAATAAGTGAGTGTGAATGAGCTTATGGACTGTTCAGTTGTTTTGTTTTAATGTTTTTACTGGGGGATAAAACATAAATAAGTAGTAATATCTTCTATCACCGATTATATATATAATTCTTAACTTTATACAAAATGTAATGTATGTAGTTAATGTATTAACTAGATCCGTCATCTTATTGTGCAGTCGAATGATATTTTTTGGTCTTTATCTTTACGATAACGAAATCGAAAGTTGTTCTAAAATATTTGTTTATAAAATTTACGCAGAACATTTGTCGGGGCAGAGAGGGCTTTGTAAATATATACCAGGTCCTCTCTTCCCAAATAATTTAGCCGGTTTGATAAATGAGATATTAATAAAAACGGGCTGAATGGAAAAAGGTAAAATTAAATAATTAAAAATAAGAACTCATTCCAGAAAATATGACTTTGTAATTGTTAAAGAAAAAAAAAAAATACAAATAATAATGCCTAACCTTTCACAGAAAATATGATATAATAAGTAATATTTTAGAAAAGAAAGTGACTTTTAATCGAAATTATAGAGATTAATTTCGAGATATAATAACTGACGTTAAGAAAAAGAATTAAATTATAATAATAAATCTATGTAGGCTGAGAATCGAGGTAAAAAAGCCAGAGGTTAGTTGAATTGTAGGTGATTATAAAAGGTGGAGGAAAGGGCGTCGGGTTTTAACCGGAAATGCTATGTCGGTGAACTAAATGCAAATACATAGATGAAATATCAGTACCTGGCGATGGCAGATTTTCCACTGGAACTGTCTGGCGAATCTTACTTGATGACATGAGAGTGATGACAGGTGAGTTTGTATTGGTGCACATGATGATAACATTGATGATAAACATTTCACTTTGTTGTAGTCAACGTGTTTTTATGTTTTTGTTTTTTGTATTTTGTTTTTTCGATTGTCTTTTCCAAAACTCACTATTACTAGCCCTTTGATTTAGATTTGGCTGTAGTAAAGAATGACATGAGTTGCATAATGCTCATGGTTGTAACGAGCTACATATCATTAACTCTGAAATGAGGTAGGGGTCTGTACAATCCACATAAATACCAATATGCAAATTAGTAGTAGTACATTAATACATATATTTCATAAAGAAAACTGTTCTATATTTCAATATGACATTTTAGATTAGTTAAATTTAATCGTAGTTTAACATTTATTTATGGCAGGATAATAGGTATAGGGACATGTAACGGATAGAATACTATAAATACAACTTATTTGAACGACCCCTCACCATTTTACGATTATTATCGGTCTGTGATTGGTCTAATTAGAATGGTCCTCACTATTGAAACCATCCTGAATTAGAGTTATCATGCTTTTTTATTGCTTTGTCCAAATATGTATCTTCAGCGGTGCACAACTTTAAACATTTCAATAGCTAATTTGGAAATTATTTCTGGACCATTATCTTATCGTAAGCAATTCAAAGGATTAGTGACTAATCCGGCGATCTAGACTAGAAATGATTGCGATCTTGGTAGTCAATTTTTTTATACTAAAGTCATACATTTTTTATTGCATTAACTCAAGTTCTCCAGACCAAAAATATCCGTAAACTGATTTCGGAGTCACTCTCTATAAAATAAAAGGTAGAATGTTTCATGCAGTTTCACTACGTTCTAATTCAAACAAATAAATACATCTGGATATTCAAATAATTTATACTACTATAACAATTTTCTTCAAATCGCTCGAAACAATCGAACAAGGTATTTTTCTTCTAAATATAAAATAACAGACTATAAACAATTAACTAGAAGTAATTAAACTTAAGGAAGACCGAATAAACAACTAAATTATAAAGTAAATTAAACCGATACTAACAATTATGAACACAATCCTTTTGTCTTTTTAACTTTTTTTCTAAATAAAAGTTTGTATTATAATAAATAAAGGAAGTTTATTTGTTAGTTTTTTAGTATACATAATAATAGACTTTTGGACAAATTAATTTAGAATTGTTTAGCATATATTTTGTGCCGTGATGTTAAATACTATTGGTCAAGGACTACGATAGCCAAGGTGACTATATCTGAACCGTGTATTATTTTATCATTTAGAACTTCCTGTTTAACGTCTTACGCCATATAATATAATGTTTTTGATAATACGGAGAAAGATGCCGTTTTAATCTCGGTCGAGTCACACATTCTCAATTTTCAAGCATTGTCTTAATATAATATAGGCATTAAATTCTGCTCTACTTATCAGCTCCTCAACAACTATTATTATACGAATATCACTTTCGGACGGTCGCCATCGACCAACATAGCCTTAGAAATTGATTAAAACAACGTATGTACCCGGTTTCATCTAATTCAGTGATTCTTTACTCACGTTATCGCCACGAACGAGAGTATTACAACTTTATAAAAAGTTGTACTTTGGAGGAGCAAAGGGCGCATATTATCCTTAGGCACGTTTTTGGTTATTTTGGGGGTAAAATAGCCACCATTTTGAAAGCTTGATATATATTTGTGATTTACTTTCCAATACCTTTAAAATGATACCCCACTCAAACATTACATCAAATAAAAATGTTACGGGTAACAATGGTTACGTTCACCCAAATTTTCTAAAATTTGACTTTATTAAATGAACTCCCGGAAATATCATTGGGCTACAGAGATGTATAAATATTTATATATGTTTTCACATTATTTTTAGAACCAGTCTTTATAGGGTAATGGAGGGAGGGGGGGGGGGGGGGGGGCATTTTTTTTGGGGGGGGGGGGGGGTTATAATGGCCGCCACTTTGGAACCGCATTATATATTTTTAATCTAATTTTGAATACTCAAATAAATTTCACTTTTTTTTGTGATCAGTTCGCCATTATTCGCTGATCGCTCAAAAGTCGAGTAGTGAAGTTCGCAAAAAATTTCCTGTTTAGGGGGGAAAAAGTTGTACTTGTTAGTAAATTTCAACCTCTAGCTACAATAGGTCAATAAATATGAACCAAGATGCGACGAACGGACGGAAGGACGGACGAACTACTACGAGTAAAAGCATATGGGATGAACCTCTAACGAGCCAGCCGAGCCCACTTTAATAAGTAGCTGTTAAGGGTAAGAAAGGTAAACCGTAAACAAGAAGCGGCATGTGATACCGTCGCATCGAATTTTAGGGTTGTATGCAGATCAAGTTTCCTAGGCATAAACAATAAACTGGTCGTTAATGCTGTGTAACGACTTTTTCAATATAGAAAGGGAGCAGCCTATAACCATGCAGTTCAAGCCTATATATTAATACCAATATAAGTACATATTTATAGATTAATTAAAAACAAGTGGAAGTGGCTTGGATACCACCGTAGGCCTAGATTTATCAAAACATGTCTAGTTTGGATAAATGTCAATGGCTTGGCAATAACTGGCTAAGAAGTTGTTGAACAAGGATTAATCACAGGGTTGGAAAAGTTGCTATTTACTTGCTCTTAAGAGCCGACTCTTTAAAAGACCGACTCAGTGTCATTCTGCAGAATCCAATAATATTGAAAATAAGCATTGGATGTTTTGACAGAATCGTGTTTCTATTAGTCTAACTTAATAATTTCTGTACAGCCTCGCTCTAGAACCCTCTTGAATCCTACGTCAACACGATCTACTATAATTCAGGTATGTTGTTCCATATACGTGACGCCTCCATATGATAAGATTATGATTTATCAGTGTCATTCTGGAGATGCCAAATTGTAGAGGAAATAAGTATGTTTTAACAGTATCGTGTTTCTATTAATGTCTAACACGTTAATTTCTGTACAGAATTGCCTTAGAACTGCCTCAAACCCTACGTCAACACCATCCACAATAAGTTAAGAACATTTTTCCATTTACGTGACACACGCCTCTAAATGCCTAGTTTACTATACGATAAACATTAAGTTTTAAAGCGAAACATACTCGTGGGGATCTAAGATCGATTTATTTTTAACTTCATTATTTATCAAAGGTTTACTTAGAATATATATATTATATTCTAATTGCACACCGATAAACATCTATAGAAATGAAATAATTCCATGAATACTCTCAAAATCGAATAGATTTTTATGACTGGGTGGTCGATATTAAATCAAATATATTTAAACTCCGTTTCAAAACAATTTCTACTCTTAGTAATTATGGAAAGAAAGGATCATGGGGGGGGGGGGGGGGGTATCATAGAGTACACTTACTCTTTTAGTTTTTATTCGATTAAAAATAAATTGGATTAGTTGATAGTCTCCTAGAAATAAAGAAAGTACTCTATAAATTACGTATATAGCACTTGTTTCATTTTAGGAGGTTTAAGAAGACAGAGTTTAAAGATGGTATATTTTTTTAACTTACAATGGCGATACTGGAATATACTTACAATGGAAATAATTCATGCATGCAAATACCTTACGATGGGCTGATAAAAAATTCCCGGAAAAGAATTCTCAACATAAGGAGTTTTCTTTTCATAATTTATAATAATGCATGGTTGGGGAAAAAATTAATTAAATAAGTTGTTTCTATTCCCCTTCGACAATAGGAATTGCTGCGCAATATAATAGTTCATTACGAGTCTAGTGCGGTAAAGTAGTATTTTGCATGCGAGTGTGGAGTTTGCACCCGAGCGACAGCGAGGGTAGTAAAACCACACGAGCAAAGTAAAATGCAGTTTTCGCACGAGTTTGCGTACCGTACTTTATCTACGATTGTTGGATCTTAATAATAAATACAGCATTTTTTTTTTTAATAAACTTCCTGTATGTAAGTTCGTATTTCTCTTTTGATAAAGATGACATTAATTCATTAGTTGTATTTCGTGCCGAATTAATTATTTCGGGAGTCGTATTATTCTCCTCATTATCGTCATAATGACATAAATCACTCATTGTTTTTCACTAAAAACTCGATATAAACAGTTACTTTAATTAAACAAACAGCAAATTAGTTTTTAAATGTAAACAAACTCGCTAATCGTGCGTTAAGGTGAAGAATTCTTCTTTTTTTACCGCACTAGGGTGGAAAAAAAGAGGAATTATGAAACGCACATGCGCAATGAATACAAGTACGTAAAGAATCACTTTCTACGCATCCAAACAGAGATAGAATGTTAATATTTCGTATAAATCGTAGATAAAAAAAAAATTCAAACCTGATTGACAAATAAATTAGTTTTTCATTAATTATATAGTGGTTAAATATTATGTATTAATAAAGTTTGTTTGTTATTTACGATATTTGCAGCATTATAAGCAAGTAAATCGATTTGGTGTGACCATGCTATAGATTCTCCTCACTACAATGTAGGCCTTCGCTACTTAAACAAGCAGCAACGGTTCAGAATATCTTTTTCAATTGTTACTTATTACCCGATTTTTCATTAAAAAAAAACTTATTAATGCATCTTAACCCTACAGGTATTGTCTAAAGGATCCGATAATATAATTGTTTTACCATTGTAAGATTTTTTTTCAGACCACGAATTTTAAAATAATATAAAAATTATACTTTTATAAACATTAAAGGTGTTGTAAAATTGTTATTTTAATTTACCAATTTCTAATAATCTATCACAATCAATTCAAAATTATATATTTCATTAGCAGCTGTAAAATATTAGTTGTCCTTTTCTTTTTATTATCCGACTAAAACTTTTTTAACATTTAATAATATACGAACTAATGTCTTAATGCAGATATACAATTTAAAATTATTAACAACCCTTTTCTATGGTGAAAAGATCTACTATTTACACTGTTTCCAAATAGGGATTTATCATTTTAAGTTATTATGTCGAAATACATTTCTTCGGATTATTGTTGTATTTTATCCAATAGTTAATATATTCTTGTTAGATTGTTTCTCAACAATGGCAGACAAATTTTCAAAACTGTTTTCCTCTGCTCACCTTAAACAAGTGGGCCTGGGGCCTGGGTCTCTCAATTAGTCCTAAGACTGTCGACTGAGTTACTCCTAACAGGAGTCTCTAATCCGTTCTATTCCATTTTATTACACAATTCACAACCTTCAATATCTTACAATTACCGATATAATATAGTTATTCCTATCAACATTTAAATTTTAAAACTGTAACTGTCATATAAGTTCAAATATATTAGTGTAAACGGACCTTTTTAATTTATTCACACAGATAAATCTTAAATTCTAGGAAATTAAATTAAATAAATAATAAAAAAAGTTAAGTAAAGTTTCTCTAAGTATAAAATGCGTAGATCACAATATAAAGTCAAAAATCTTATATCGAGCTTCAGAAGGGTTCCCGTTACATAAAAACGTCTTCCAAAGCAACCGACTTTTTAGCACATTGAGCATTCTGATCGTCTTCGAAAGTAACCATTTTATCGCGGTTGCGAGAAGATCTCATGGCCGACGGAGGCAAAGGAGGGATGGGATCTACTAAAACGGACAGGTTGAATTCACTCATGCTTCTGGGAACGAAATACTCGACCAAGGGGTCCTGACTCCTGGATCCGCCGGTGGAGTTCCTGGCTGGAGCAGCTCTGTTAAAGTTATTTGCATACTTGAAAGGTTCCTTCCTTCTAGGGAGGCTATAGTGTTTCAGATCCGAAGGGAATTTCTTGACATTCTGCTCGCAACCAGTAGGAGGCTCTCTGTGTCAAGACGATTTAAGACCAGAAACCAGATCCTCGTCTTCCACTTTGTCCGGCCTGTTCCACCAGGAATTCATTTTCCTCACCATGACAATGGTTTCGTCCTGCAGAAGGTTGAAGCACATGGCAATAACTGCCATACCGATCAGTATAAAAGCGCAAGAGATGAAGACCGAAATTTCGTTGCCGGACTCCTTAGATCCTGGAATAAGTTCACCGAATCCGATTGTACCAAGGCTTGTAAAACAGAAGTAAGAACCTTCTATTAAGCTCCAGTTTTCTAACCTGTTAAAGAGACACGCCCCTCCGGCGATGTACGCCAACACCACAAAGAGAGTCAAGACTATCGGTACCCTTTGCCTTTCTTGTATGTCGCAAGTTATCTCCTGGTACTTTTTCTCCGGTATATGATTGTGCATCGTTGCTTTGGCACTGATAAAAGAGTGGTCTCCTCCTTTGTGTTTTTCTTGTTGTTTCTTTTTAGTTTGAGACAGTTTTCCATATATGGTGCGGAAGTATTGAGCCAACGTGTCCCCGACAGTAGAGAGATAAACTAACATGAGTGGTATGCCCACTAACGCGTAGGCGATGGTTATCAACCTCCCCCAAGATGTCCGAGGAGTCACATTTCCGTATCCTGAAATCAAAGGATAAAAGTGTAAAATATCAAAACTAAGAGCAACACAAGTTATACCTTATATAGATAGGCCCTCATTATCCATCAATATTTGATTACTAAGTGACTAATAGTTAAATTACCAATTAATCATGTGAGATTCACAAAAATTGTGTATGCTGGTACATTATTTAAATTTTGTAGTGACTAATTCCATGCCAAGCACGTATAATAACAAAAATCTACCGTGGACCCTCTTTTTTAATTAATGTCTTCATTCAGGCCCATGTCGAGGATTTGTCCAAAGGGGGGGGGGGGGGGGGGGGAGAAAGATTCAAGACTCATAGCATAGATAAATAATTATATACAGTGCTTGATTTGTAAAGAAAGGGGTTCCGATACTGTGATCTTGTGGTCCAAACGTTTTGAAATTTTGACTTTTTAAAACGGTATTTTACGCTTTTCTGAGCATTTTAAATGTTGGTAAAAAATAAACAAAAAAAACATTGGTAAAAAATAAAACTCCCATGTGCACTAACTATCTTCAATTAGAGGTACCGGTGTGTACCGTCACAAATCAAACAACACTGCTTAATGTTAATAACCAGTGGTTATATGTATGTATATATTATATTTATATATATATATATATATATATATATATATATATATATATATATATATATATATATATATATATATAATTCAAACAATTTAAACTACGGGAGACAGAAACAGAGAAAAATTTGCACTGGCTCCGGGATTTGAACCACGGACCTTCATATTTCCAGTATGATGCTCTACCAATTAAGCTAAGCCAGATATAAACTTTCCTCTGCGCGAAACGTTAGATAATCCCAGTATTTAGCGTGGAAATGTATTCTCAAACCTAGGAACCGAAATTTTTACGGCAGACGAACTAGACAAGAGAAAGTTACGCTAGAAACTCGCCATTTGGCCACATCCACTCTTACTAGAGAAATATGAAATCTCAACCTTCGGGCAGCGACATATAATTCAAACAATTTAAACTACGGGAGACAGAAACAGAGAAAAATTTGCACTGGCTCCGGGATTTGAACCACGGACCTTCATATTTCCAGTATGATGCTCTACCAATTAAGCTAAGCCAGATATAAACTTTCCTCTGCGCGAAACGTTAGATAATCCCAGTATTTAGCGTGAAATGTATTCTCAAACCTAGGAACCGAAATTTTTACGGCAGACGAACTAGACAAGAGAAAGTTACGCTAGAAACTCGCCATTTGGCCACATCCACTCTTACTAGAGAAATATGAAATCTCAACCTTCGGGCAGCGACATATAATTCAAACAATTTAAACTACGGGAGACAGAAACAGAGAAAAATTTGCACTGGCTCCGGGATTTGAACCACGGACCTTCATATTTCCAGTATGATGCTCTACCAATTAAGCTAAGCCAGATATAAACTTTCCTCTGCGCGAAACGTTAGATAATCCCAGTATTTAGCGTGAAATGTATTCTCAAACCTAGGAACCGAAATTTTTACGGCAGACGAACTAGACAAGAGAAAGTTACGCTAGAAACTCGCCATTTGGCAACATCCACTCTTACTAGAGAAATATGAAATCTCAACCTTCGGGCAGCGACATATAATTCAAACAATTTAAACTACGGGAGACAGAAACAGAGAAAAATTTGCACTGGCTCCGGGATTTGAACCACGGACCTTCATATTTCCAGTATGATGCTCTACCAATTAAGCTAAGCCAGATATAAACTTTCCTCTGCGCGAAACGTTAGATAATCCCAGTATTTAGCGTGAAATGTATTCTCAAACCTAGGAACCGAAATTTTTACGGCAGACGAACTAGACAAGAGAAAGTTACGCTAGAAACTCGCCATTTGGCAACATCCACTCTTACTAGAGAAATATGAAATCTCAACCTTCGGGCAGCGACATATAATTCAAACAATTTAAACTACGGGAGACAGAAACAGAGAAAAATTTGCACTGGCTCCGGGATTTGAACCACGGACCTTCATATTTCCAGTATGATGCTCTACCAATTAAGCTAAGCCAGATATAAACTTTCCTCTGCGCGAAACGTTAGATAATCCCAGTATTTAGCGTGAAATGTATTCTCAAACCTAGGAACCGAAATTTTTACGGCAGACGAACTAGACAAGAGAAAGTTACGCTAGAAACTCGCCATTTGGCAACATCCACTCTTACTAGAGAAATATGAAATCTCAACCTTCGGGCAGCGACATATAATTCAAACAATTTAAACTACGGGAGACAGAAACAGAGAAAAATTTGCACTGGCTCCGGGATTTGAACCACGGACCTTCATATTTCCAGTATGATGCTCTACCAATTAAGCTAAGCCAGATATAAACTTTCCTCTGCGCGAAACGTTAGATAATCCCAGTATTTAGCGTGAAATGTATTCTCAAACCTAGGAACCGAAATTTTTACGGCAGACGAACTAGACAAGAGAAAGTTACGCTAGAAACTCGCCATTTGGCAACATCCACTCTTACTAGAGAAATATGAAATCTCAACCTTCGGGCAGCGACATATAATTCAAACAATTTAAACTACGGGAGACAGAAACAGAGAAAAATTTGCACTGGCTCCGGGATTTGAACCACGGACCTTCATATTTCCAGTATGATGCTCTACCAATTAAGCTAAGCCAGATATAAACTTTCCTCTGCGCGAAACGTTAGATAATCCCAGTATTTAGCGTGAAATGTATTCTCAAACCTAGGAACCGAAATTTTTACGGCAGACGAACTAGACAAGAGAAAGTTACGCTAGAAACTCGCCATTTGGCAACATCCACTCTTACTAGAGAAATATGAAATCTCAACCTTCGGGCAGCGACATATAATTCAAACAATTTAAACTACGGGAGACAGAAACAGAGAAAAATTTGCACTGGCTCCGGGATTTGAACCACGGACCTTCATATTTCCAGTATGTTATATATATATATATATATATATATATATATATATATATATGTATGGAGATCATATCAAGGACCGATTTTGACGAAATTTGGCACACATGATCAGGAAAATCCTAGTCCGATGTGAAATCGAGAAATTAATTTTAACTCAAAATTTGGGGGCGCTTGCTCCTAAAAACTCTGAAATGACGTGAAAAAAAAAATATTTCTCGAAAACGGTTTCAACGATTTTGATTAAAAATTTCTAAAAGGAAGTCCTTTTAAATTCGAATCTAACGATATAAGCCGTGTTTCTGGGCAAAAAGTATTTTCTGAGATATTGATGAAATTAATCTGATTTTTTTGAAAATCGAAATCAAAAAGTGAAGTCTCATTCATCACCTATTTAATGCTTTTTAAATTTATTTTTAGAAAATCAATTAAATAAGAGATTATGGAATTTAAATACAGTTTCAACAATATGAGAAAGTTTGTCTGATATCAGCCCGATTTTTTTAGTATTATTAAATAAACATAATTAAATCTCAATTTTCTTATGAAAGTGGCTATTAGTTTTGGCCAATAATACAATTCCAGCAATTCTTCAAACTATTTAATAATTTTTTCACTATTTGCCGCTAGAACATTGATTAAAAATTAAATTACAATATTTTTCTTTTGAGCCTCAACAAACGCATTAATGTTTAATTAAAATATACTTTTTGCTTGCTTAAATGCTAATATATGAAAAAGGTACATTTGGGAAATAAAAAACATGAACCGACGAGGTTTAAGAATAAACCATTTTTCTCCTTCATTTGCTGGGGTCAAAAAAGAAATTTTTAGGGTGTTGCTAATTATCTCGAAGTGGACCCTAAATCGAGATATAATAAGGGTTTAAATTTGTTTCACAACAAATAAATTACCTTTTCCAAAGAGCTGTAACAGTTGAATTTAAAGAAAAATTAATGTCCTAGGACTTCTATTTCCTAGTCTTCAAATCCTTGCTCATGTAAATGAGAATTAAATGCGTTTAACCCTCTAAAATTGAGAACAACTGAAAAAAAAACACTATTCGCTTGCTATATTTCGGCTGAACATTAACTTTTTAGGACGTAACAAAAAGTTAATCGCATATATATTTTCATGCTCTATAAGTATGAACTCTTGTTACATTTCGATTCAGGGTTTACTTTTGTGATAACTAGCAAATTATTATCATTATTATTATTATTATTATTTTGTAACCTCGTCGGATCTTGATATCATTTGCCCAAATGTACTTTTTCACTTATTAGCATTTACCTCGTGATTTTTCAATTAGGATTCAATTTTAGGATTCTCCTAATTTTTCAATTAGCTTTCAAAAGATTGAAAGCTTGGATTCGGGGAATTTGTATCGGTAACGACTGAGAAAAATCATTCTCCCGTATAGCTCAGTTGGTAAGAGCACCTGTAACGGATTAATAGGAGGACCCGTGGTTCAAGTCCCGGTGCGGGGGTCTATTTTTCTCTGTATGTCTCCCATAGTTATTGATAATTATAATTTGATTTAAAGTAAAATTTAATCTTTCCGTAGTATGAATACTACCAAAAACTTAAAAATTAGAACTCCTACTTTTTCAATGTTAAAAGACTATTTATATTGTACTACAATGAGTTTTTGCTTATTGTACGTAGTTTATTGTACTACAATGAGTCAATGCGCAAAAGAAAGATACTGTTTTGTCGAAAAAGGTGATACATTTTTTAATGATATAGTTTTAAATTTGAAAAGTATTGACCATATTAACTTAAAAGGGGCTAACAGATTACAAGAGGAAAAATATTAACATGTGCGCTTTGGGAATGACGTAAGTACATCAAGTAATAGGCTAATACCACGGAGAATACCGCGAAAACATGTATGAAAAAACATAATAGTAACAGATTTTGAAAGGTAAATAAATAGGATAAACATTTACACCAGTAATTATATACATATAGAGAAAATTGAAAACTCGTAAATTCTAAAACTTTACTTTAACCACACAGGCCTGTCTTTATAAGATATTAGTTTCCTAATGTGAGTAAAATGTTTATCAAAATATATCAAATATTTGTGAAAACTATGTTATATACCTATAGTTGTAATTAATGTCAAGGAATAGAGGAATGCTGAAGGGAAATTCCAGTTGTAGTTCTTTTGAGCTGAACCACTCATCTTGTAGTTTCTAACAAGGATGTTTTGAAACTTGAGAACTTCTTGCTCGGCCAACCTCGTCCAGTTGTCCTTATAGAGGATGTTGAGATCTTCAGTTATGCTCCAAAGTTTGTCCACTGTTCGTGACCTGAGGTGGTTGTGTTCGTTAATTTTTGGTTCCGGAGAAATGTTTGTCCGGCCCTCGAGAGCCATGAATGTGAGGGCCCCCACCATAGTGTAGCCCAGCACAAGGAGGCATACGCCCAAACTCGATAATACTGATGAAAGTGAACTCCAACATCTGAAATTTTTCCACCATCACATGATTAGTTAATGATAATGATTTAGTAATCCACAATATCCAAATTGAATCAAATAAGTCTATCCATTTTTTGTATTTGAACAATCAGTAAGGTTTAATTTTAATTGAGGGAATTTTTAATTTAGCAAAACTGCTTGTCCTTAACAGTGTAAGTTAACAACCACTTAATGTTTCTGATTTCTATTTGGATAAGGTACAGAAGAAATTAGTAAGGGGTTGGACAAAGACCTTAACTTTTTCAGAATCAGACCACTTAAGCTCTGGAATCAGCCCTCTTGGCTTTAATAAGG
Source organism: Gerris lacustris (assembly GCA_951217055.1). Taxonomy (NCBI): domain Eukaryota; kingdom Metazoa; phylum Arthropoda; class Insecta; order Hemiptera; family Gerridae; genus Gerris; species Gerris lacustris. The sequence goes on from OX578285.1 coordinate 52,374,200, forward strand.
TATGAAGTAATCTTAATACTAATATCTAATTCAAAATCAGTTTGAAGATTAAAACCATTGTTACTTCTCAAATAAAAAATGTAATATTATTCGCAACGAATAAATTTATTTCAATGAACAGGCATCATTTATTGAAGCAAAAGTGTCCTCCAGATTTTTTGAGGTGCAGCGCCCCCCAAAGTAAAGGGGCACGTAAATGCGCCACTGAAAAGTCACATTGCATGCAATATTTTTGAAAATGATTGTCCAGCAGTAATTTTGGCATTATTGGCGGCCAACATGTAGGCATATGTCCCGGCAATATTTCGGCCAAAGTATAGCCCGAAACCTTATCGTGCACACAATAAGTCGATAAGTAGTTTCTTGTTCTCACATTTAACATTTTATTTAGTATTTTTTTCTGTAGATTTTTATTATTGTTTCCAACTGAAGATAACGAAAGAATTGTCATTGTCCTGTAGAATAAAATTTTGTTTTGTCTACGTATTCAAAACTTCCATGAGAGAAATATGTTTCAGACGTCAGGGAAACGGGGACTACTTTGTTTTTAAGAAATTTGACTATCTATACAAGCAACATGTGACAAACTAACACCAACTTTATTTTGGTCTACTCAACTAGCAAACTTTTTTTTTACTTAAGTTCATCAAAAATCACCTAGTCCACCATAATGGTCCCACCCAGCAAGGCCACTCAACACCAGTCATTTTTTTTTTTTTTTTTTTTTTTGCTCAACAACGGCTTATGTCTCGATCGAACTTTTTCAATTACATATTCTTGGAGGACACCAAAAAATTAAATCATACATAATACTCTAGCTAATGGATCGTATAAGCAAAACAAAAATTAAGGACGTGGGAATGATATATGCCACAATACTATTTTTTATTCATCTGTGACATGATAAGTTACACCACTCAATTACCTTCTTGGAACTCAAAAATTCTCTAACATCAGAAGCCTCTCGGTGGCAAACCAATATGGTCAGGTAACGTTTACATAAATGAATAAATTAATATATGTTTATTTTCACCGTAATAGCCGTCCTGTAGTTGCAATACGGACAAGTTTGCCGGCCTCTACAATAGTACATTACGCGTCTAGTGCGGAAAGTAGTATTTTGCACGCGAGTGTGGAGTTTGCATGAGCGATAGCGAGGATAGTAAAACCACACAAGCAAAGCAAAATGCAGTTTTCGCACGAGTTGCGTACCGTACTTTATCTAAGTATGTTGGATTTTAATAATAAATATAGAAAATCATTAAATATACATGGTTTATCACTAAAAACTGTTACTTTAATTAAACAAATAGCAATTTAGTTTTGTTAAATGTAAACAAACACGCAAGTCGTGCGATAAGGTGAAGAATCTTCACCTTATCACACGATTATGAAACGCGCATGCGCAATGAATACAACTACGAAAAGAATCACTTTCTACACATCTAAACAGAGATAAAATGTTTATATTTCTAATCAATTATCAATCGTAGATAAACATATTTCCGGGGAACAAAAACATATTTCTGTGCTATACGAGCATATTGCCTCCAATGTTTCTGGATTTTGAGCAATATTGTAAAATGTTGATCGTTTAAAAGCACCTTTAGAGCTAAAATTAATTATATGTATCTATACAAAATTTGCCAAAATAATTGGTTCAGTAGCACTGATAGTCAGCATTTTTTAACTCCACTTTTTAGACTCGGGGAACCTTAGAACTATTTATTAATACTTTTTCTTCTTACACATTACTCATATAAAAAGATAAAAATGTGTCAAAGATGTTTTTAATAATCATAAATCATTATCATTCATAAATGATTGTATTCATGCGACGCTTACAAAAATATTTAATAGAAATATAACCTGTTAGAACAGTATTTCGAGTTGGGGCGACTTGCTTGCTGCGGTGAGCAGAATGGGGGCCCGACAGTGTAATCTCTTACTTCTCCTCCGACCATGATGTCTATATAGTACAGGAAAATGAAAACATCGAAAAGAATTAGTCTTTTAATTTTATCATATTTTGTTATCAGGAAGACTTGCTATGTTTTTGTGTAACCTGTGAAAATTTCCATTCGATCAGTTGTGCCAAATCTATTTTCAATTTGTTGCATGTTAAAATTTTAATTTAGTCTATTAGTTCATTTTCTAATTTCCTACGTATACTCAGTTGATAAATATATTTCGCTTTAATTAGGACTAGTCTATCACTTCAGACGGTGGAAAATAAATCTCTGGTGTAGCTTGATTGGGAGAGCATTAAACAGAAAATCTAAAGATCCGTGGTTCAAATCCCGGCGTCCGTAGGGATCTATTTGATATCAGTCTGCCTCCCTTCTTTAATTATAATTTTATTTATCATATTGTATATAATAATAATAATAATGATAGTTATAATACATATTATGTATATTCTAATTTAAATTTATTTTATACTAACCTGTCGTTGTTTCGAGATTATCAACCACCCCATGTGAGGAAAACCTGAAATTTAATGCATACATATATTATTAATTAGTTGTTATTTTCTTGCAGGTGAGCTTAAATTATTTTAATAAATTAGAAATTGTTCCCTGTAGTATTCAATCTGTAGTTGTTGAGTCTAATAAAGAATTAAAAAGACTTGTGCAATATTTCGACCCCTCCTTGGGTCATTATCAAGCTGGAATGAAAATTTATTTTAATATTAGATTGTACAAAGTAAAATTATTCTAAAGACAAGACATTAACATTTTTTTAAAGGGTTATAATTACTTTTAATGTTAGCTCGTAACCATGTTTTTATATTACTAACCTGGTTGACTTGAAGTTATACTACATTATACTTGTTATATTCTTGACATTTTTTATTTGCAATTAAATGCAGAACCGTATCCTACTCAATGATCTCTTTAAAATGACATAAATTTTATAGGGTTATCCATAATTTTTTGTGCAAATTTTTTTGTAAGCTCCAAAATGGGATACATTTTTTTTTTTTAATATTTAGCAATAATACTATATTTGATCTGAAACTTTGTATGCATGCCTTATTCGATGCGAAGAACAGAAATAAAATATAATTTTTGAACATTTTTAAGGTAGCGCCTATTCTATATTTGGTATCTTATTCACAATTAATTTATAGACATTTTATAGTTGCTCTTTCCTTTGAGAAACGTAAATATAAATAAAATGATATACATATATATATATATATATATATATATATATATATATATATATATATATATATATATATATATATATATATATATATATATATATATATATATATATATATATATATATATATATATATACAGTATGTCCCAGGATCGACTTGACGATAAAGTCATTCTTAATCATCCCTCCTGCATGTCTTCAAATGAAGATTTATAGCATTAAAAATATTGTTCCATGTAACCTGTTCCCAAAAATTACGATTTTTTAAAATCGCACAAGAGTGAACTGGTCTAAATTTTAATTTTATGAAAAAATGTCATTCGTTATAAAAAATAATATTTTTCAAAATAAGAAAGAATATACAAAAAAATAATCATCGTATTTCAACTCCCCCCCCCCCCCCCCCCCGCTTACCTCACTTAAAATAACAAGAAAGATTTAAATTAAAAAAATTAGGAATCGTTTTGAGTACAACAATGATTGTTGAATAGACATTTTTAGAATTAACATTATTATAGAAATTATATCTTAGCAATGGATAATAAAAATGAATTTACTTCTATTTCTGCTTTTTTATTTAACGTTTATTTTAATGAAATAGGTCTATTAAACAATTATATGTTAATTTAACCCGATTTTCAAAACGATTCCTTTGGATTTTTATTTTTTTATTATTAATAGTGAGGTAAGCGGGTAGGGGGGGGGGGGGGGGGGGGGGGAGGGGGGAATTCAAATTATTTTATTTTTGTATTTTCTTTCTTATTTAGAAAAATACAATTTTTTAATAACGAATGACTTCTTTTCATAAAATTAAAATTTAGACCAGTTCCCTCATATGCGATTTTAAAAAATCGTAATTTTTGGGAACAGGTTACATGGAACACAATTTTTTATGCGATAAATCTTCATTTGAAGACATGCAGGAGGGATGATCAAGAATGACTTTTTGTCGAAAAATGAAATTTTTGGGTCACTTCACGTATCGTCAAGTCGATCCTGGGACATACTGTATATATATATATATATATATATATATATATATATATATATATATATATATATATATGTCTCGTTTCCTACTATTTTAGGAGGCATCCATACGCTAACTCTAGATCAAGAAAACAAATTAAATTATTTTCTTAGCGCCAAACTGGCTAGATCTGCAATGCCTGGTGTGGCTCCTAAGGTTGAATATCGTATCGATGTGAGTGGTCGTACACCTAATTGCCAGCAGTCGTGTCCAGTCGCTCCGATAAAACAGGAAGCCTTTTGATAAAGAAGTGTATCACAGTGATACACATTATAAAACCCCCATATAATGAGTGGGCTAACCCTATTGTGATAGTGAAATTGGGACATGGTCCGTAAATGTTTATAAAACTAATATCTAAAAAGGATGCTTATGCTATGCCAAATAGAGTTCCATCTGAGACCAGTTACGTAATGTGGAACCTTCGACAGGCTAACCTGGAAATTAATCTTTTAAAAGTCAGTAAAACCGTAAACCAAATCCTTAATCCTCATTTCAATTCCATCTGCTACCTGGGGCTTCTAATGTCTTAACATGGGCACATCACTCTAAAAATATAGGTACGTCAAACATGTAATACGCACTAAGAACTCCAAGACTGTTTCACAGCACATCTAAACTCAACGTGCATAACAAAGTACTTATTTATGTATTCTATCCTTTATTTATTTATCTTATTTTATGTTTTATTAAATTCTATTTCCTATAGCCCCTGCATGTAGATTTATGTTTAGATTTGGTGACTGATCGGGCCCCCTTGCAACAATTTTCATAACTAGCCACCCGGTACCCCACCATGACTCTCCTTCGGGACCCGCCTGCCCGCTGTTAAATCTTAAAGGATTAAAGTCCAACCTCTCCCGCCCGGGATTTTTGTCTCCAGCTGGATCATCATTGAATAAATTGAACTTCGCTTAACAAACGTGAGTTCCAAGAGAAAAGAAAAGAGCACAAACACCAACTGGTATGATTCTTAAATTATAGGCTTATTTTGCAGGAATTTATCCATCAAAGTTTATATTCTATCTAACAAATACAGTCCATCCTCTATTTTTGATTATCGGACATAATCGGATTGAGGAATAAGAGCTTGGTAAGAAAGCTGAACAATACTTTTTCTTCTCGAGGGAGGAGGCAATATCATCGACGAGGTAATGACATTGCTGGATGGTGGAGTGACGGGAACGGAAACCAAATTGATGGGACCGGGAGGACGCTGATAGGTCGGTTGGAAGGAGGAAGGTTAGCAGGTTTGGATGGTTTTGGAATTTTCATTGAGTGGAAAAATATTCGATTTTTGGGAGATGTTAAAGGGTTTCAGAGGTAATAAGGTCATAACGAGGAGCTTGATGGCGTGGGAGGTGTTTAATAATGTATTTGATATAAGATGGTTTAGAAGCTTTGAAAGGAGGAGATAGTTAAAGAGGAAGAAGGAGATGATTGGTAACGAGATTTGTATTGAGGTCTATAATTTTTGGATGAGGTACAGAAGAAATTAGTAAGGGGTTGGGCAAAGACCTTAACTTTTTCAGAATCAGACTTACACCAGAAAACAACAGTCCGCTATTATTAACTCCCTTGGTCAACGCCGTAGAATAAACATACAGGAGGAGGAATAAAGTTTAAAGATAGACGCATTAATATGCTCATGTTCGCAGATGATTGGATTTTAGAAGCAAATAATCCAGCTATTCAAGGGAAATTGATACAAAACCTAGAGTCTTATTGTGATTTATGGGGCTTAAATAGAATTTTAGATAAAACAAAAATCGAGTGGCTCCTAGACAAACGCCAGGCTTTATGTGTTCGCGAAGTTTGAAGTAAATCTCACGAGGAATGGGAGAGTAAAAATAATTGGACCAAAGAGTGTAGTGCTATCCCAGGGATGTCTTTTGGATCAGTTGTGCTACTTGGGATGGCTCAAGAGGACATTATACATTTCCTTGGGGACAGTGTCATATATATAATTATATCAGGAGAGGCTAGCTAGGAAAGAGTTACCTGACGGAGCAGCACCAGATAAACTTGTTAAAAATTGAGGATGACTGGTACAAGTTAATTAAAGTAGTTATGTCAGGAATCATGGAGGTATAGATAGAGCTCTAAAATAATGAGTATGAATGAGGAATTCTACTTGGTAGTATTTTTTATGTTAGGTATGGGTAAGTATGTGTGTCATCATAAATTATACAGAAAAATTAATATGTATATACAAATTGTATCTCATTTAAATAAAATATATTTAATACCGAACATAAATGTAACGAATGTAAAACTATTGTTGCATTTATATTTATTTTATATTATAGAAAAGTATCGGCAGATATTGTAATTATTGTTTTGTTTTTAGCTAGCTATTAATTTCTTGTTTAATTTGATAAATTGTATATTTAATCACAATTATATAAATGAGCTAAAGATCTTTTTAGCCTAGAGTTAAGAGCTACCTCCTACTCTGATGCTCAAAACAGTAGGTTTGTACAGGCATTTTATAGTATGATAAAAATGTACTCTGTTTAATATTGTGATAAATGCTTTTTTCTTTCTTCTTACTTTCTTTCTTTCAACAGTCCGAAAGTTATAAGATTACTTATAAAACATCAAATGATTAATTTTCAAAAAAATCATGTCATGTATTTGAAAACGTTCACTTAACTCTTTTGAGTTCGGTACGGTACATTAAAATCAAATCATCGAAATAATAATTTAGATGGAAATAAAAATATCTACCTGATGTAATCATTTAATCATCTTAAAATTGAGATGAATAAGAATATATTTTTTAATGAATCAAAATAGGAAAAGAGTCATCTTTATCAAATTTATATAATACGAAGAATTTTTACAAATAGTATGTTACAATATATATAATGCTATAATATACTCATACTTTTATATATATTTTATTATACACACACACACGTATATATATATATATATATATATATATATATATATATATATATATATATATATATATATATATATATATATATATATATATATATTTAAGTACGTATGAATTATTAAATGTATACCTTAACAAGAATATCAATAGTTGAAGACATTAGTACCGAGGATGTAAGTCATTGCTTTTCATAGATGCTCCCTCTGACGATGAAATATAAAAACTGAATTGAACAAAAATATAAAAAAATGTCTCTTTGCGCTATGAAAATCACGGTAGCGGTTATTTTAAACCGAAGGGCAGAAAAACATAATGCATGCTTTGAGGAAGGACTAAAAGGGAATCAGGGGGAACTAAGTTTAGAGGCTCGCCGTAGGGGATAGGGCAGGCGCAGAGCCGCCCTTTGGCTGGTGGTCCAGCACCCCGACGAAATCGATCAATGGCCTCACCTAAATACAGTGTTGCATCTACCTCCCTAACCCAAAATATTCTCTTTTAATTTTATGAGGGGGCCACTTTTTTATTTTTAAATAATTCTTCTTGGTTTGAAAACCAAGAAGGTGTGTGAACTCCAACTAAATAAATAAAAAATTCAATTGGAGCGTTTGATCTAACCCGCCTTCAGGAAGGAAAACATAACTTACTAAAATTACTACAGGTCTAATCAGAGGTCACTACGTAGTACCAGCTCTTAAACCTCTATGGCACAAAGGCAGTAGTCTAATTGTGTGGTATAATTATTCATTTAATTAAGTGAACTCAAGAATAGTGAAACTATTTAACACTAAAATAAGAAAACATATTTCCACACATTAAATTCATAAAGAAACAAGTAAGGCGCGCTTTACGTAAGTATGTGAGGCGATAATCGCCGGTTTCTATACGATTAAGTTGAAATTATTAAGTGTAAAAATTTTATAGTTACATATTCTTTTTCTATACTTCAAGACCTTTAAATTGATGTCATGGTAACCATGGCTGCCATCTTAGAAATATTAAGTGTGAAAACTCCAAAATGTGTACAGTTGTCACAAATGCCGAGACGCACCTGCATGCCGAATTTTATGTTCCTAGCTATAGTAGTTTATGAATCAAGCCGTTATATCCGTTATATAAGGATTCTTTTCGTACATCGTACAGAAACCATAAATTACAATTATAATAATATTTAAATATGTACTGGAATGTATGTATTTTATTTTTTTACTAAAAATAAGTGACAGAAATTTAATAAATATATAAACACAAAATAACTAATTAATTCTATCAATAATAATTATTGTGAAACTGTGTAAATGTAGGTAAATTGTGTGAACTCTCTCTTCATAGTTCAGAACTATATTATGTTCTCTTGTGGAGAGATAATTTTTACTAATTGTAGAATTATGGAGTTTTGTGTAATAAATGGAATTTTTGGTATCGATTGTACCTATTGTTTAATAAAGGTGTTTAATTGAAAAAAATTGTCGTGTGATGTATTGTAAGCGGTTTATTTTAGTGTGTAGTTGCTATGTTAATCGACGGTTTGTCAACACTGGTTCTAATAAATTTAACCGGCACTTCCACATCAGTCTTGAAGAGTTCAGGTGACTACTGCCCGTGCCTGGAGCTTTTCCTACCTTTATCTGTCTCAGCGCCACCCTAATCTCCTGTGTAGTTGGTGGATGGAGACTGAGTCTTATGGCTGAGTCGCTATCCACTTCTCTATTTTCCTATTCACCGCTTAAGTTCCTGTTAAGGGGACTCTTCCCATCGTCCGAATTGATGTTCTGTGGAAGATAGATATATTCCATCCTTACTTCCTTGGCCTTGACTTGCGGTATCCTGTTCTCGACAGTGTAAGATGTCGTACAGCTCTTTTACGTCTTCTCGATCTGCCACTACTTCTTCCTTCTGTGTCAGATCTTCTATCCACTTCCGTTAATTCCTCCTTACGCCTTTTTTACTTTTCTTTCTCCTTCAGCGTATTTTGCTTGGGCTATTGCTTTCTAGACTCCTCCCCTAACCTACCTCAAACCAAACTACCTTGCCCCTCCTACGTCAGATGTCGGCCATTTTTTGCTTTTGATTCAAATTTCACGTCTTACCCCCTCCTGGCCCCCTCCTACGTCACCTATCAGCCATGCTAGAGTTTTTCAAATGCCAATTTCAAATTCCGCGCTAATGCTACCCTGCTACGTCATACACTATTATATGTTCAAAATTCTGATTTCAAGAAGAATTCAAATTTCCTGGGTCCATCTTGGGAAGAGGTACCTGTAAAAAATGTGTGTAGTTGATGAGAATCGCACTCTCAACTCTAGGATATGAAGTCAGACGTGCTAACCGTTCGGTCACGTAGCTTACGTTAAGCTAAGTGTCTTCCGCCAGTAGAACGTATCTAAAGATCGTAAGTAAGTAATAAAGTATTTATTAAAATATGTACGTTAATTAATGTTGCTTAAAAACTTGGCTATTAACATTTATACTATTAATACATTATTGGCATGGTCAATATGGTACTCATGACGCTAATCAGGACAATGTACCGTGTGCAAAACACTTAAAGACGTGTAAAAGTGTAAATGAACCAAGTTTTCTCTTGCGACCTTTTGTAAAACGTGTGTGGAAAAGAACGAGCCCCGCGCACACTTTCCCCTTTTATATTTTTTATTATTATGGAAAATTATAGTGCTAAATGTTTACCTGGATTTTTCTATCTGTTGCATCTTGTAATTCTCCTGGTTGCATCCGTAAAACATCTTATCTTATGAACAACTTCCTCTTGCATTAAATTAAAGCACATAGCAATTAGTGCCATTCCAAGCATCAGGTATGTCGAACATAAAATAAAACTGCAATCAAATCAAAACCCGTAATATTAATACGAAGTATCAACTCTTTTCCCTTTTAAAATAATTGGGCTATACAAGGATTAAAGATCCAAAGGTAAGGGATATGATGGCTTAGGTCTGTTATAACATTATTTTTCAACTGCTTAAAGCTAAGCAATAATTTCCTATTATCGAAAGACAGACATAGTAGTAGTAATCTAGTACTTCCTTCTAGAACGGGTAGGACGAACCACTTGTTCGAACCTAGTAATTAGGCCATCTTTTAGGCCTCTTTTACACCCCATGGTGGAAAGTTCCAGCTACTTCACCCATCATACGATTGTACATTGTACCGCCGAAGCGAGTATGGTGTGGTCATTAGTAATATATAAGCTTGGGGGAAGAGTGCCCCATAGGGGGGTCCCTCGCCCTGCTCCGTCTGCGATTCATAGATGCAATTCAGAGTATCATGGCACGGGATCGAACCTACGACCTCGATTCGCCTCGACTTATTGATAGCTGGGCAAGCGCCTAGAGCCCCTCGGCCACCCTGGCTCCCCTAGACAGACATAAAAAACAAAAACAACAAAAAAACAAAAACATGTAAATGTGTCCAGCCAACCATGTAGATATCGATCATACATTTGATGTCAATATAATTATGAACTACCACACACTTGTCAAAAAATAAGAAATTAGACATTTTTACTCTCTCTCTCTCATCTTTTCCACAACATCTAAGAAATTTGGCTAAAACTTCCCAACGAGAAAGTCGATGCAAAGAAATATACTGGACACCAACTTCCGGTAAGGCATATGCAATGGTCCACCTTCAACGAAATGACCAGGTGTAAGAACTTAGTGATCACCCAGAGACGAAAACAGGGCATGCAGCTATCGAGAATTTAATGTAGCCTCTACTTTAGTTAATATGATAATATATAAGGGTAAGAACTCGAGAACCGACTACACGGGAAAAACGGCATGCGTACTCAACTTTTTTGACATTAGGCTCGACTATCCCATTCATAAATGGAGCATAAGCTATTGAAACATAATGCTGGACTTCCTGAGAATAGAGGACATTTATAATTATTATTTTTGATTGGATGAATTACGTAGGAATTCAACGACTTCCCTAAGATGACGTGACGCACCTCTTAAACTTGTTAACTGTTGCAAGCACCAAATTATACTTGTTATTTCTGTACAGGAACTGGAAATCAATAATTGTTTTAAATTTATATTGTTTACTACTAAAATGAAATTCTAATAGTAACTTACAAAATCGAATCTTTAATTCTAATTACTATTTAAACGGTATTATAATTAATTTATGTGAACCAAGTAAGTTGGACAAGAGGAAAGAAGGAAGAATCAGTTATGTCTATTCCAATATACTCACTCATAAATATTATATAATAAATAGGTATAGTGAGACCTCCGAATCAAACAATTATTTACGCTATTCAGAAATGAAAATAAAAATAAAAAATAATTCCGCCGACAGAGAGAATTTTATTTTTATTGTTATTGTTAACTTAATTTTTTAAAGCCCCCTTAGGGCAGGACCCCCCCCCCCCCCCCCCCCCAAAGCGGGGGTGGTGGAATATCTTAGATTAAACCAATGTTATTAGAAAAAAGCAATGCCTTCTCTAAGTATTTCATGTATCTTGGTTTTTAAAACTTTTACCTTACCTGAATTCTATTGTATTTGTCATGGTGATCATGTCTCCTGGTACAAAATCACCGAAGCCAATGGTACTGAGCGATATGAAGCAGAAATAAGCTCCGTCTAGCTGTCCCCAGTTTTCCCAGTGGGCAAAAAGGATAGCACCGCCATACACATAACTGGAACATGTTATAAACATTTTTTTTAAATATTCTGGACCAACCGTTAAACTATTGACCAATTCAAATCTTTTTTAACTACAAAGATAATCTAAAGTTTATTTTTAGGTGAAAAATGATAAGTATTACTGTTGCCTCTATTATTTTTTGATAAGAAGAACTCTAGTCCTATCGTATTTGGTAGATAAATGGGAATTAATTTATTCTTTGTACAAATATCATTAAATCTGGGTTTCGATTAGATAGCATGCAATACGATTTACGTATATGAAATGTATCTCGAGGTCATATCAGTAACGATATGTTAAGGTCACATTCTTCCGTCCCTTACCAAACTAAGATAATGTTAATATTACTCTAAGAGGAATTTTGATGTTGCAACTTGTGAGAATACTTTTTTAAAAAATAAAATAAACTAATTAACTAAGCATCTCGCGGTTATAACACTTAAGTGACAGTAATGCTACGAGAAAAGTTTATGATAATGAGTGTCATAGTTTAAGCATGACAAGTATCAAGAAGTAATGAGTGGATTAGAAAGAGAGGGTAAAGTAGAATCGAGTAAGGAAGTGAAATGAGTACATTTTACTGCTATTTCACCCACCCTGCTACTATAATTTTTACTAAAAAAATCCTCATACATTTCTTCTGTCAATCAGTGCAATATTTGTATTATTATATTAGTTATAAATTAAACAATTTTTGTGCTCTAGAGCCAGGAAATGAAAGAATTAACTCTTGCCTCGACGAATATTAAAAAAAAAATCACAGGGAAGTACTTGTATCCAAGTATTTTTTAAAGTTTCGTATATTATTAGGCTTCTTTTGGGGTATATTTTAACTCATTAAACCAATAAAAAATGCAAAATTCAAAAACAGCATATATATATTTATAACCTACTCAGCAGGAGCTTTCATTTGATACCCCATTCGAAAATTAAAAAAATATATATATTTGATTTACCACATTTTTGCGAATTGGGCATGCGCATATTAATTTTCATCTTCTCTATATTTTTCCTATGTGTGGGTCAAAAAGTTATGCCAGTATTTCAAATTTCAACTTTTTAGTTTAAACGGTTCGGAAGATATGAGCCAAAGAGCGACGAACGGACAGACACATCACCCTCGGCATAAGGGTTTTGAGAAGGATCTACAAAACCTAATAACCAATGTTACTTTTAATTTTAGGCAGAATTTTGATTAATGTTCTTCAGTCTTAATTTCAGCAGTTTTAATAAAATAAAAAAATTTAAAATCCAGCATTCATTATAGAACTCCTATTGCTTTAAAAATCGTCCTTTGCTTAATCAAATTATAGAAAAAAGAGATACTTGTATAAATTTCTTACCCGACCATGATGATAAGACAGAGAGTGATTGGCACTGTCACTGATTGAGGGTCGGTGTTACTTTCTGATTCCTCGCTAAGGTCCTCAGCCAATTCCGAATCCTGTTCCAACCCAAACAGATATGAATTTATCTTATAACAATCCATGCCTAATTGCTTATCTTGTTCCTTTGCAAAATCCCCAACAAACTAAATTGTTCGAATATTGAAAATGTATGATTCAAGTTTTTTATACACTTTTGTACAAATGAGTTAATTTGAATATATTTCAGCGACAAATACCTTATTTAACAAATGTTAAGTAGATATACATTAAATCAATAAATAAACAGGTTTACGCAGTATTAAAGTTAAGAAAAAATTGCTAAATGTCGTGATCGAAATGGTTCTGATTTAAGTCAAGTTTATTAGTGTATCAAAACTAAAAATTCTTGTTCAAAATTTCCAGCTTAGTTTGCGTCCCTAAAAAGTTTAGATGAAAAAATCACTTTTATTATATTAAAATAATTAATTCGAGGGGCAATGACGAATTGATGAAGCTACTAAAATAAGCATCAGCGCCTCAAGTGTCTTCATATTCTTAATGTAATGATGAATTAACATGATTGTTACGTAATAGCGATATGAATCAACGATTACCGTAATTTATGACATTAGAACATGCATAAAATAAAAAAATATTCATGAATTACCGTATATATTAACCTGGTTTGACGGTAGGGATCGGTCTAAGTCCGGGGGTCTTTTGATGCTGCAGCCTTTGCAAAGGCAGCATTTTGCGTAGGTCCATTTGAAACTTTTTGCCAGTATGTCACCGATGTTGGATAGGTAAAGAAGGAATAACGGCATGCCGACTATCGCGTAAAGAATCGTAGCGAACTTTCCCCACTCGGTTTTGGGTGCGATGTTGCCGTATCCTGTGAAAAAAAAAAAAAAAAAAAAAAAAAAAATATATATATATATATATATATATATATATATATATATATATATATATATATATATATATATATATATATATTTAGAGTCAAAATGTGCTGAGACTTATGTCTATTATTATGTATGTAATATTATAATACCCTCCAACCTTCCAACCTACAAGTTGTGCCTAGATGATGTGGAGGCAAGAGGAGAAAAATTGAAGTTCCACGAATTCTAACGGCGTGCACGAGAACTACACCACCCACCCTGGGCCCCGTACGATCAATTTTTTTTTTTGATCAAATTATTTGATTTTCTTTCTTTGTCTTCATTTTAATTTTATCATGGAGACAGCAGCTTTGTTGTCCTTTTTGAGGTTTAGTTTTATTTTAATATTTCTTTAATATTGGAATTAATTTTTGGTTTTGGACATCGCGTTCTGGCTACCCTACCGAGGTACCGACTGGTACCGTCGGTTAGCGACATACCTTTATTACGTCTCGGGAAGTGAACCTCGGTTTCTTCCTAGTAGACAGTTTTTTTTTATATAGGGGTAAGACCACCTTTTGCGGTTTTGTGGAAGGAGATGGGAGCTGTAGTGGCGAGATGCAATTTTTTAAAAAATCAACTACCTTTTTTATGTTGTACTTACATCCAACTTATGTATCGTTTCGAGTTTGGGGTGAACTCCAAAACTTTGTTTTTCCGATGCTTGGACTTAACAACCATGTGGGCAGGAGGTTACCCGTGAAGCCAGTTGGGACAGAAGGCGAAGGCAGGTAATTTCATCCACCGCAACGGCAGGAGACTTTATAGAAAACTTATGTACGTTAGTTTGTTATAGGAGTGGATAGGAAACTTTTCCTTAAAGTGGCAAGTTTCCATCTCCGACAATTTAAAAATATATAGTTAGTGGTTTAGTTTGTTAAGGAGTGGGAAGAATCTCTAAGCTATGTGGATAGCTCTAAGTCCGTTCAACTCATAGTTTAGTTTTATTTTTTCAGTATGAGCTCGTCTATCGAATCCATTATCTGAGCCAAACGCAATTTGCGCCACTCACTATCGGCATGTTCAAGCCCTTCTGGGTTGAAAATAACTTAAAATCTCATTAGTTAGTTTAGCTATTATATGTTTTTGTTGGTGTCGGACTGACTGACGTCCAATTTATATAATCAGATACAGTATATGATTTTATTTTTTGCAACCAGTAACTAAATTCATTTTACTTTGGTAACTCCTTGTATGATTTGTTTTCTTATAAGTTAAAACATTTAAAGCAACTCCTTGTATCATTTGATTCATAATTTTGGTGTATTTAAGTATTTTCTCTTTCCCATTTGGAGTCCTATTTATGTTTTGTAAACTTCTCAATTATTTTCTATAAAGAGTAAGGTAAATTATTTTGCTGTATACTTTAATTAACACTTTTTGTATTTTAGAATACTATAGTTTCTTTTTTTGGCAAGAAGGCGTTATAAATTTAAATTGTATTTCATTTATTTAATTTCTTTATTTAGATGTAGAGTGTCACACAGTCTCTCAGCGTTTATGTGATTAGTCTTTAAATTATTTCTATCAATTACTTATTTCATCTTGCTTTTTACAAATATATATATATATATATATATTTTACGCTTTCCTAAGAAGTCTGTTTAAAAGAGG
Source organism: Gerris lacustris (assembly GCA_951217055.1). NCBI lineage: Eukaryota > Metazoa > Arthropoda > Insecta > Hemiptera > Gerridae > Gerris > Gerris lacustris. Next base: position 52,389,906 of record OX578285.1, read on the forward strand.
TCTGTAAAATAAGATTTCGATTATACGTATATCGTTTTACCTTAGGTTCTACCAAATGTTAATTGATTTGCTATGGCCGCCTTCGATTCCTGTCATTTTATTCAGTGGTCCTCTTAGAACCTCAGCTGAAGCACCTAATTGTTAGATAACCATTGGAAAGGCACCTTTTAGTTGACTTCGAGCACTTTTTAACGGATATAACCTAGCTGAAGACTCACCACGCTGACGACTTAGCTACGTCATCTCACACGAAGTAAAATAAAAAAAAATATCATTCGCTCTTCACACAAACCAGCTTCTATTCCCACCGCTTCCGCTTCATTGCCAAACGGGCCAAATATTTTTTTTTTTAATGTTTAACCCCATTTAATTTACCATTTATACTAATTTCTTATTACAACGCCTTTTGATTTTTTCTCTTGTCAGCAGACTTTTATGTTTTATTTTCCCCGTGGTTGTTGTACTAGGGTTACCATTGATATAACTTAAGAATTAGCAGCCTACTAGGGTGAAGAATGATATTTATCCACTTTACTCTACACTTGTTTATGCCTATTGGATCAATTATCAACATATTTTGGTTCTCAAGCCATAATCTACCTTACAGACATATGACTGAATAGGTACCTATTTGAATTTTGCATTTAACAAGGTAAGATAAGTACACTATAAAAGCGAATACACTCGTAAAGATAAAGATAACAGTAAATCTTACCGATTGTAGTAATGACTGTGAGGGAATAAAGGAAAGCCCCCGAAATGGACCATCTTGACTTGGGTTCGTCTTCCCCTTCGTATCCATACTGGACGGCGTCCACGACAGTGTGTTGGAATGTTAATAATTCTTCTTCTACCCGCTTCCTCCAGTCTTCCTCCGAGAATAGGTTGATCTCACACGTGGCCTTCCATAGGTTGGCCACAGTCTGCTGCCTCTTTAACTTCATCTCGCTCGCTTTACTTTCCTCGCCTCTAGACTCTATTGCCATGAAGATAAACGACCCGGCGATCGTGTAGCCTATTACGAGTCCTATGATTCCGACATTGCTGAACATAAACGAAACAAAGTTTCTTATGTAATCTTTGCATTTTTTGGCCCATGACGTGCGCTCTTTGTATCGTCTGGTGCTCTTGGAACGTTGCATCGAGATCCAGCCTTGACATACTCGTTTAGATTATTTTATTACGTAACTTCACTACTTTGTCGCATTTACGGAAGTATACTTTATTATGAATTAGGGTTTTTAGAAGGTTTTTGACAAAACCTAACTTAAAAGGTTTTTTAAATCGTTAGAATGAACCTTTTTGGACATGTTGAAAATCCATTTAACAATATCAATACTAGGAGGTTATCATTTTTTCTCTTCTGCAAAAAAAAACAAAAACAAAAATTCAACATTAATTTTAAAAAGTGAAATGTTGTTTAATAACAACAAAAAAAGTAAGTGTTAACTCTAAACTTAATTATAATAAGTATATTTATAAATAAAAAAATATAAGCGACAATATTGGATAAATAACTCCATGCTATTATGACATGTAGCTTGGTTATAAGACCTGCTGCGTCTTACAGGTAGCCGAATATGCAGGATGTGTGAGGTCAAGGATAAAAGCCCTAACGTGGGAATCATTGTTTTAGCCATTTTGCCTAACATAATGTACCTAAACAACTTCTAAGGTTGCATTCCTAAGTACTGACTCTGTGGGCCTACTTAGTGGATAGAGAATTTTAAAAAGTTTTGGTAAACCTAGTTTGTACCTTGAACCCGTCTGTGCGAGGGCTTACTGCTTTGCTTAGGTCTAACACCCCAGGAAGGAAAAAAAACTATTTACTAACTGCAAAAGATTTTTATAATCATGGCTTTCATGGTATTTCAAAATTGTGGTAATTAATCAGTTGCCTGTAATTTTATACTAAATTTATCTTAATCATGATTATTAAGGAGATGAATTATATTGTTTTGCTTCACCGTGAGGCCATAAAATGCATAGTTTTAGGATTCGTAGGATTTTTTAAATCAAAATGTTAAGCTTAAAATTTTATTACTGAGTTTGTTTTCTTATGTATATTATTCTATCAAAAGAGTTGGGCTTTCATAAACATCGCTAAAATCACTATAAGCAATTTGAAGGGAATGTCGTAGGATTTGTTACCTTCCGTCTATGAATTAAAGATCTGATGGATGACATCTATGACAATGAACTGATAACCCCGGCAGTTCCTGAAACAAGCACACATCAGTGTTCACTATTAGATTTCCTTTGTTTCATTTACATCGTTAGAGTAAAATATTTACTAATCGGGTAATAATAATATTTAATTATTATATCGATAAAATATCAAAAGTTATAACGTGCAACAAATATCTAAAATACTATATTATGTTACTAGGCTGTGAAGTGAGTTTCTTCTTTACCGTGGCAATTATATTGCTAAGGGTCTGAGGTAAGGGGTCAGAGTCGGACAGGATATTTAAAAATCTATAGAGAATCGGACTACTTCGATGAGACCAGGAATTTAAAATCGTAATTTACAAATAATAATTTTACAATATGCCTTAATTATAATTCGATGAAGGTACACATTATTTTTAAAATATGGGCTTTTGAAATTTGAAACATAGATTATGCCTAAGTAGCTTAGGACACTGTAAAAAAAACTTAGCCCTTAAGGCATCCGGCGCCGTAGAACATAAGAGTAAAATTTTTGCCCGAGTGCCTAGTCACGTGACCACCTTTTCAAAAATTTGTTATTTGTATTGCATACCATATGAAAGGCCTCGATTTGTATTTTAAGGCTGTGTCATTTGTTTACTTTAAAAAAAAAAATGGTACATGTTCATTTGTACGGATTTGTATTGTATACAAATCCTTCCGGTCGGGTATTATTTGGCAATTAATCTGATGTCAGTTTTTCTTTGTATAAGTAAAAACTTGTCCTTTTCCTAACTTTTCTGTGCCTACCTAATTTTTCAACATAAACAAATTTCTATATCATGGAGAAGATGTTTAGAATCAACGGTCGTATCTCCTATAGTACACGTTAAAGCGGTTGGTCGAGGATTGTATACAACCAACTACGATCTTCATATAAGCCAGAATTGACGTCTATTATAATAAAAAAAGATTATGTCGATGCCGGAAAATGCAAGATCGTACTTGGGCATCTGTGCATGGTGATGACACCGCCTAAGAGGCCAATCCCTCAGCTTCTCAACACACGCCCAAACTATCTGTATCAGAGAAAATCTTAGACATGCATAATCCCTCCTGTCCCTCGTAAAAATCAAAGACGAAGCCCTCGATGCTAAAGCCAGCAAAAAGGAATGATATCCACAACAAAAAGCCTAACCCTGAAAAAAGGGCCAAGATCCAGACCCTCACCCAAAATAGTCAGCCTATCAAAGTAGTTAAATCTACTTTTTGGCCAAGTCTGCTCTTTTTTTAAGTATAGCCTCACTACATTCCTACTTTCTTGATCAAGAATGATCTTTTATTCATTTTAAAAAAAGAGCAGACTTGGCCAATAAGTAGATGGGTCATTTTCAAATAAAATGTACCTTTTCTGTCCCAAGATTTTACAATTTTATTGTAACTAAAAAAAATCATATTAATGAAAAATAAAAAAACTGATCTGATGTCTGTCTATTATTGTGTTAATCAGGGTCATTTTACGGCTTATAAGGTGAAAATTTCTTGCAATCAAAAAATGTTGATATTAAAAATTGTAATGAGTGTTACGTCCCACAGTAGTTTTGATAACATGTAATGTGATTTTTATACATTTTTTTCATAAGTTTTATTTTCATTATAATTTTTTTTTAACCAATAAAATATCCAAGTTTATATAAATGGGATAACAATGTTGTTTTAACTTTCCCGATTTTTCCAGTCGGTTTGGGCCAATTTCCGACCAATCGCAAAAAAACCGCGAGTCTCTAGATGGTCTAAAGTCAAAAAATACTCAAACTTTATTATTGTCTTCGGTTTTGTCACATACTACTATACTTAGACAACCTAATACAACCGAAGTTAATATAACTTCGGTTCTACTCAATATTTTTCGGTGAAACTAAGCCTACAACATGCGCAACATGTTTGGGCTTACCTCTGAAATAAAAGTAATCAATTTCGTTTTGCCATTTTTGCGCCAGCAAAGTTGGCGCAAGTGTATGTATGTCATATATACGAAAAAAGTTAGGACCGGATTCGGTTTTCGGAATGTATGAAATGAAAAAGTATCCAAAAAATGTTTAATTCTCACCAATTTACAGACGAAACTTTAATTTTATATATACATATAGATGAAAAGCGTAAGGATCTTCGTTTCTAACAGGTGTCCCTCGACACCATGCGTATTTCTTTTTTTTAATGGCTTCATTTTGACGTTCTGAAAAACATAATTGAAAACCGGCAACGAGATCGCGTTCACGTCAATAGATATTCAATGTCAACGGTCAATTCGTTTTTAGGGTCCGTAGACAAAACCAAGGACCCTTATATTTTCCTGCGTCCGTCCTGTCGCCTGCTCTCACGGCTACACCTTTCATCCGATCACTATGAAATTTGGCATGTATGTGCCTTGTACCTACCCTCATATTTTAAAAATGTAGCGACTTAAAAAAAATATATTTAAAAAATATTAGGGTAAAAAAACTTAAGGGTTATTTTATTTTATTTCTTTTTTCGACACCTTGAGGTATCATATGAAAGGGTACGTCGAGCTGATTACAAAAATGTATAATTCTTTGGTTATAACTTTGATAGGGCGAGCGTAGGCAAGTTTGAAGTGGGTGTGAAACGTGCCCCCCCCCCCCCCTTCTATCTCGCTTATGTGAAGTGCAAAAAATCTGAAAAAATTCCTGAACATTCTTCGACCAATAGTAAAGATACCACTTTTTGGAAATTGACAAAATACGTTTTTTTTTATAAATATGGTCTTTTCGATGTATTTATATGGTTGTAGTCCGGTTCAGTGGCAAAGAAATACTTTATCAGAAGTTTGTTTATGTGTTTTGAGAATATCAGACCCATAGGATAGTTCAAAGTAAGCTTTTTAGCATTTTAAAAAACACCATCAATAGGGTACTACTTAAACTATACGCAGGGTTGCCTACGGACCCTCGCTGTGTGCTGACAAGCACACACTTGACCTGTTTATTTCGTAAATATCTCGCATCTTATGGCTTGGAGACAAATCCAGGTGGTTATTAAAATTTAAGATAACAAAATTTCCCGCAAAAAAGTTTCATTCATTTTTTATGTACAATGGACGATTTACGGAATGTAGTGCAATATAATTAAAACATCTGCTTCATCGCGAGATGAAAAAATGCAACATATGTTGACTTTGTTTAAATGTTTCCTTCTTTTTTCCTTACTTTTTTTAAAAAGATTCTGTTCTTTTTTTCATGCAACGAACTGATTAGATAAAACAAGTGCTCTGAAGTTTCTGCGCAAGGCGTATCAACAAGCAATAACTTAGAATGTTTATAAAAAAATTAAAAAAAAAAAAATCGAAGCTCCGACTTTTTCGGTACAAAATCCATATTTATTTCTAAAATAACTGTACTCTTAGGTGGAAAAAATTGGTTGTTTATACCAGCAATTGTTTCCACCTAAATATTGTTTATTTTTAGATTATCAATAAAAACTATATTTTATGATGCTAAACATCAATCGTTTAGATTAGTGTCGGTGACATCAATGTTAGACATCGAAATTTTAGATTTGAGTAAGTGGCATTGTAAACATAAAATAAAATTAATATTTCCTTCCAATGTAATTTTAAAATATTTTATATTCAAGTAATTCTCAATTAAACTATTGAGTATAATATGACACTTAATATCAATGTTTTAGATTATAGTGTCGGGGATCAATTCTTTAGATTAGTGTGGGTGACATTCATACTATACAATAATTTTTAGATTAGTGTCGGTGTCGGTAAGGTCAATATTTGTCTATTTTATTCGCAGCAAAGTTAGTGTACCACGATGCTACAGTATAAAGGTTGAGACAAAGTAAAAAATATACAAGAATAAGTTATTTTACACCTTAGTAGAAATGTTTTAACGTATAATGTAGATAGTGGTTCATTGTTGAAAATAGATCTAGACAGCTATACAACCTGTATAATATATATTATTACAAAGAAGACAAAAATAAACGTAGCCGGCCTTTTTTCTGTGACCCAATACATGAGAATTAACACAGCACAGAGGAGCCATTTCATTATACCTCTGTCTTCTCCACTTGGACTAAATTACGTCCGTAGTCACGTCATTCGTCATCATCCAATACTTCAAGTTAAATCTTTATTTACATAAAACTATTTCTCTTTTTCTTCTTTAACACGGGTTTACCACTATTATATTTTTAATTCTTATAAACTGTGTAACTACTTGATTTTATAATCGAACTTCTCTTTATAAATCTATATCTATATATATATATATATATATATATATATATATATATATATATAATAGACACATATACGAGGCGTTAAGCCTTAATTTTATATTTAGAAGAAAAAGTAAAATTAAGTAAATTAATTATTATTATTATATATCTATACTATTATATTACACTAATTCAGCAAGACAAACATTTTCCACGGTTTGGTAAGGGAAATTTGAAGTTAGGAACGAAACGGAAAGCGTGGTCGGTGCCACTGGAGGCCCTGGCGCCCGCCCGAAAAAACAAAATTACCGCGTACCGGTCCGTTATAAGGCGAGCCGAGGTGAACAAGCCGTAGGAATTTCGACCCCGACGCCCAAACGAGGGCCACCCGGTTTTCGGGGTTCCCGTAAAACCCATGTAACTTCTTCTCTCCGGGTGGAAAATAAAAATTCCCATCGTTTTATCCGGGCGCTCGGGTCCCACGACAAAGTCATTTTGGTTGAAAAACGTTTTTCGTGAATTTCTGGCCGATCCCCCTACTTTAAACTCTGCAGAGCCCCCTTAAGCTTAGAAATTTCTCAACGACACTTGCGGGAAGTTTTATCACATACTGGACAACGAGAAGCCGTTTTTTTTCTTCGTTACCGACTGGTCCTCCGTAGAGGGGGAAAACCTCCTTTTCGGACCGATTTTGACTAAAAACACAATCCCCCCCCCCCCCCCCCACTTTAACCTCTGCGGAGCTCCCATAAAATTAAGCATTTTCTGACAAGGATCACAGGGTAGATTGATCGTATAAATTTGTACGGGAATCGGTTTGTTTTCACTTGCAAAATACTATTGAGGAATGTAAAACTAGTGTTGTAGGGAGAAATGAAACACAAAATGTGATCGAAATTTGGTTAAAAGGCTCTATTCCGACCAATACAGTATCAAATGTGATTGATCGTATATTAAAGTATCATAAAAATTACGAACAGTTGAAGAAAAGTGCTTTAAAAAAATATACATCCAATGTGGTTAATGCCAAAATAAAACAAGTCATTAAAGAATCGAAGAAATTATTTTGCAAATGTAATGATTTTTCTCTCTGTAATTGCAGTAAGGAGAAAAGAGTTCCTGTAAATGAGCGTGTTTTTTTAACAGATCAGAGATTATCAAGAAATAGAGTTATGAGGACAATTTATGGAAGGACTTCAGACCAATTGAGAAAAAGAGCTTTAAGAAATAAGAGGGGTCTCAAAACTGTCAGAGCTAGAGTCAAGAAAAATACAGACGACAAAAAAACACCACCTACTTCATCTGAAATTACAGTAACAAGTGCAAAAAAGTGATTCAGAGTTTGAGGCAAATAAGTAGCTAAATGAGAATGTCTCTTTCACCTTTGGCAGAGGTCGCTGTAACAGCAGGTGTTTCTAACAGAGCAGCTATAATGACAGCCTCCGCGACCCTTTGCTGATCCAGACATTTTAGATTCTTCTTCCACATGTGTGTTAGATCATAGTAAGTAGTAGTAGTAAGGTCCTAGTATAAATACTTAGACGGGTAGGACGAACTACTCGTTCGAACCTAGCAATTAGGCCATCTTTGAGGCCCACTTTCATTTCACAATTCCCGTGGTACAGAGTTCCAGCCACTTCCCACATCATACCTGTACATTGTACCGCCGAAGCGGGTATGGTGTGGTCATCAGTGAGCTATTTAAATCAGAGCGTCATGGCACAGGATCGAACCAGCGACCTTGATTCGTCTCGATTCATTGATAGCTGGGCGAGTGCCTTCAGCACCTCGGCCACGCCCACTCTGGCTCCCTAGATCATAGTAAAGTTCGCAGGGAGAAGCAAGTCAATAGTGAAATTAAAAAAAAAACAATGAAGAAAAAGCTAAAATTACTTTGACCGGGTTATACTTTGATGGCAGAAAGGACGAAACAGTGAAACTCACAAAGAAAAGTACAAAGACCCAAACAATTGAGAAAGAGTAACACTTCTTGATCCTCTAAGAACTAAGATCTAAATATTTGGACTTTATAACTCCGTTAAATGGAACTGCTGGAAGATTAGTATCTTCATTTTTTAAGTGTTTAAAAGAAATAAAACATGGACTGTCCATATTTGTTGGTATTTGATTGCGATGGCACCCATTTAAATACTGGTATAAAGCCAGCCATACACTTTGGGGTATACCTGATAGGTGAACCTGTACAGGTATACCTGCACAGTTGTAGCACACACACACAGAGGGGTACCTCTCAGGTAACTCTCGGTAAACTCAGTTGACACAATGGCTTCTAGACAGGATGCAATCGCAGTGGTTGGTTTGTTACTTGCTAGAAACAAGCAAAAATAAAGAAATACCTAGATGCCACAGAGTTCTCCTTCGCCTTATTTTTATACCTCCTTCAATAATAACTACAACAAATAATAAATCAATTGCAATTTTAATTTTCAAAAAATACTAATTTCTATTTGACTCCGACTACCGGAGGAGTATATTTAAATGCTAATTTTCCCAGAGTAGCAGAGGTATTTTCTTGTGTTTTATTATAGTGTTTTAAAAAAGTGGTGATAATTATGATAGTGAGAGGTCATGGTTTAAATAAGTATACACCCACCAACTTTAAACTAAATGGTTAAACCATTATAAAAGTTGTTTATGGAATAAAAGAAAGCTAACTTTAAAATTTGGAGATTCTAGTGCTATTGGTTCCGGAGATATTGTCATGTCCAAATTTTCATATAAATAGCCGCAATCTTGATTTAAAATAGCTGATTGAGCACACATTTTTAATAAAAGCCTAGATTTAAAAAGAAACTTACCAAAAAAATTGCAATTTTCTAATGTATCAGGTTCCAGAGGTATCGCTTTGACAAATTTTGCATATATTGCCGCCATCTTGAATCAAAATGATCAATTGGAAATTTCTTTTACAAAAATGATTTATATCATAAAAGGAAGATAACTTCTGAATTTTAAAGTTCTAGTCTAATTAGTTCTGGAGATATCGTTGCATTCCGCATATAATGGCCGCCATTTTGAATCAAGATGGCGGATCGTAAAAATATTTATTAGTGAGCACCTAGAGGTTAAGAGAAATCTCCATGCAAACTTCAACTCTCTCAAAACAAGCTACTGCCGTTTTAGAGGATACTGTGATAGATGAGTCTATGAGTGGTATTTTCAGCTTTTTATATATGTCCATACATATATAACTTATAGATAATAATTATGTATAATATAATAATTATAAAATATATAAAACTATGTGTTATATATTTTATAATATGATATATTTAATAATATAACAAATATTCTATAATAAGCTCAACCTAAACAATATGCCTGTGCAGCCGAGTCCCCACACGCTCCGGTCTACACACCTGCGCAGGTTTAAAGAATCGAATTTCACACATGCACCGGTTTACCTGTACAGTCAACCTGTCAGGTATAACGTAACGTGTATGACCGGCTTCAGAAGAGGTGCCATAAAACTTGAAGAATGCAGACTAGGAAGATCTCTTCAACGGTCAATGTGTCTCCTGCAGAGAGCATTTAAGAGAGTATTTGGATAGCAAGACTTAAGTTATAGGGTTGGACCATATACCTACCGTATTCTGAAACAATAGGATTAGAGCTTGGCGTATGCGAAAATAAGGCAGAAATCGATTTTGAGCCTGTTCAAAATGGCATTACAGTTAAAACATTTACTGACCTCAGCCCTCAGCCCTGACCAAAAATATTTGTTAGATGTGTCTTTGGCAGTGTCGGACGGATACGGCTCAGGAACTATTAGCTGTGTAAAGCGTAAAGGTAGGTGGAGCTCGAATTTTTTTTTTAGCATTATAAGTCAAAAAATAAGCTAGGAGTTGCAATATAAAATATAAAAAAGTCAAAAATGACGTGTTTTCCCCTAATTATTATATGTGTATGTAATTTGTTATATTACAGTATATTACATTTTCTAGCACATTAAAGCATTTTCTTAAAGAATAACAACTGCAGATTGAAGAAATTTGCCTTTTACAAGCATTACAAATTGTTAACTAAGTAAAAAGAGTTAAAATCGTGTTTTTTCAAAAATTTCAAAACTTTGAAATTTTTACCTACGGGGGTTCGATTAGGCTCAAATTTTTTCCTCGGGGGTTTCTCATGAAATGGAAATGTTTTAGAGGTACGGTGATTGAAATTTCAAAAAAAAATATTTTTTCGACCCATTGTGCAGACGCGTGAAGCCTAAACTACTGGACCGATTTCGATCAAATTTGGCATACATGTTCAGCATACACCAAGACAAAATCGTGAATTGATTTTAAGCTCTAAATTTGGGGATGCTAACCCCCGAAAACTATGAACAAAACGTGAAAAACAAATTCAATCAAAAACGTTCCGACGATTTTGATTATAAAATTCTAAAATGTGTAGTCCACTTAAATATGAATAATTCACTTAAAGTTAATAGCCCTGTGTCAGCTATCAAAAGCACATTTACAGTCAATATGTTCAGAAAAATGCAATATTAGGCCGGCTATTGAAAACAAAATATTGGTAATTTGTGTATGAGACAAAACTTTTTATTTTATTTTTAACTTTAGAATTTAAGAAACGAAACGCAACATTGAGTTTATTGGTCAAATTATTTTAGCATCCCCACTACATTTGTACCTGAAGAGAGAAATAAAGAATGAGAAGGGCAGGGGTGAATTTTGTAAGTTATATGGGGTGCATTAACAAAAGTTGTGGGGGGGGGGCTGGATTCTTTAGTTACGCCAAGTCAGCAGAATCTTGAAATTTGGAATGCAGCTTCCTTTTATAACATAACAATTCCTTTTATAACAACATTAGTGATAGGGTTTCTAAATTTTCCAAATTGTTTAATACACTTATCCCAATATTACATTTTTTATTCCAAATCGAAAATGCTATGTGTAAGTTGCTGGATCTGAAAAACATACTTGTTAAATTTTTGTTTTGTATCAAAGTGAATACATGCAGTTTTTCTGTTAGTTAGGATCAAGATGGTGACAAGTTATAGCAACGTGTATTCTCAAAAACAATGGTCATTGGATAATTAAAGTGAACATAAAAATAAAGATCATCTAAGCCGTAGCTTTTGCGTTAAAGTGAGGATGGGTATGTTTGGCACAACTTGTTATATTTGAGTTAAGTTAATCCTTAACGGTGGGTACGTTATAGCCATTTTTACTACGTTTTTATTAGCTTGCTTTCTTGTTTGTTTGTTTGTCCGGTACAAATCTGGCAATCGATTTCTAACTAACTCCCCGAATAGCTAGACATTTGAAACTTTTAGCATAGCTCAGAACACGATGACAATGCATTATTTTCATACTTTTAGCCATCTTTCAGCAGAATTTAATTGGTTTTCAGCAAATTTTGCTGTACGGAAAGTTAGTTCGGAAAAGATCCACAAGTTATTTTATTTGTTTTGCCATGTCCCATATTTACGCAATCTTCATTTTGACGGGTCTCAAATTTGTGATAGATAAACATTGAATGACAGCAAACAGGAAATATCGATTATATTATTTCAAATATATCGATGGCATGCTTTAGATTTGGTGTTGGGGAGATCCGTTGTACAAAGATTTGTCCTTTTATAGGTTTAAGATCAGCTCTCTAGATGGTTGTCATTTATGTGAAGTAAATAAATTCGGAACTATTTTTTTTTTTTTCACTAACATTATATATTATATAACAATAACAAGTATATTATCAACATTACATACGATTCAACAGAAAATTTAAAAACGTAGTATATAAAAAGTTCTTTTTATCTTGAAATTATTTTTTATAATTTTTCCAAAATGTTAAAGGGAGTTGAAAAGTCCAAATTGCTTCGACCAAATACATTTTTATTATATATGTGAGATAATTTTATCTAAAACATCTACTTCTATTTAAATGGACGTTTTCCATCAAAGCCAACATCTAAAAGCTGTTATTCCTTGTATTTATTATTTTCAAATTACTTTTATCATAAAAATACACTAATTAAATAGTTACTATTGAATTAGGACTCATTGATTGTAATCTTTATTTCAACGGACTATGAGATTATAGGTGCCGACGTCACTCAGCCATTTCTGGTCAATATACGCGCACCAAATTAAGCCTGGACCTTTCTGAAAATAGTGACATTCAACTGTGATATTATTATTGCGGGATTAATGTACGAATTATGATGATTGTATAATGATTTATTTTTTCTACCTTTTATTAAACCATTATACAACAAATAATGAAAGTTATTTAAACTGCAAAGAAAGAATACAATAGCGAATTTAGTGATGTGGGCTACCCAGCACACTAAACAGGCCCGAGTCAGCCCGGATAAAGAAAACCAAGGGGAGTGGCTTGCATCAGCAAATTTCTGTAGATTGGTGTGCAGATCGCCACACGCATTTTCCAGACGAAAGACTCTGGCTAGTCTAGTTTACGATAAGTTTTTCGGTAGCGGAAGATTTCCGGGCCGACTCGGTCTAGTGTGCGTCAACATTAAGAGGGAAAATTGGGGCAAAATATAAATAGCATGCAACTTATAAATAGACATAACTTTCTCTATACAAAGATAGTAATACTAAAATGAAATTTTAAAAATCCCAAAAGGTTTCAGAAAACAGACGATTTTAAATTTCTTACAATCTCCAAAATGTCCGTTTTAATACGAATCTAACCATATATTAGGTAGTTTTCCCGAGAAAAATCTAGTTTCCGAGATATCAATGAAAATAAATATGATTTAGCAGAAAAACGAAAATCATATGTAAACAAACATTAACCACTTTTTAATTATAAATTAGATCTGCGATTTAAATTCACTGTCACTTTGTAGATGAGTTCAACGGACAGATTTCACTTTTTTGACCTTGTTTTATACAAATTACTACAAGTAAATTAAAGCCCAATTCATGGGGCAGGGAGCTTGTTAAATGTATAAGTTTAAATTTGACTGTCTGTAGGTATTTGTATAAAAATTGATTTTTTTTTAATTTACTTCATTTTAGGTTTATGTTGCAATAACAGGACAGATGATGATAGGAAGCCGCAACATGGCCGGCGTTTTTTTGGTTGGTTTATACGTAAAAGAGCTTTATTAGTCCATGGAATAGGGCGGAAGCTAAAAACTGGGTTTTACTTACAAAAGGTTAATCAGTTATACTTTTAAGATTTGTCCTATAGGTCGTTTTCGCGGTTTAGAATTCATGTTATCGACCACCCCTCCCTTGTTCGCACGCTGTGGCGCTCCAGAAACCGACGAGATGTCGGTCATTTTTCAGTTTATTGATCATATCTTTTTAACAATGCACCTTAGAGATAAACATTGTGATTCAAAGTAGAAAAATGATTAAGTCATTTTCTACAAATGTTACATGAATAGTTTTTTTTTATAAAATTATTATCTAAAGACTTATGGAGCATCAAAGTTTCAAAAAAATCTCCTTTTAAGAAAGTTTGTTTTATTTATTATATCTCCAGAACTGTATGTCTTAAAGAAATATGGCATGCCAGTTGTAGGACATTCAATTTGCTATAAGTCTAATATTACAAATTATTTTCTAGGACTAAGGGATGTGTAAGGTTACAAAATCATCTATGCATTCATCATTATCAGACTTCCACCCAATGGAACTGCAGTGGTAGACGGTAGGTTCCTTCTCCTAAAGTACCCCTTCTCCTACATCGGTACTAAGAGGGCTGAAAGAAATGTACAGAAGGTGTCATGTAAATGCTTAAATTGAGGCCTCGGCAGCTCAGGTGTGGGAGCAGTTGGCTCTCCTATCATTAAAGTTAGCAGCATCGGGCGTGGTCACACCTTGGAAGGGTGACCAAAGATATCTGGGTTCAATTCCCAGCTCATTTTCCACCCAGCATTACCTAAGAAAAATTTGGAGCTTCTCGTTAGGCGTCAGGAGGTTTCTACCTGTAAGACCATGTTTAACCATGGCTACACTCTCATGGCAGTTCGATAAATATCTATGATCCTAGAAGTGGAGACATTGTTGTCTTGTATCACCACATTAATGGCGTGATACAAGGGTTATGATCAATCATTTCTGAAGCTTGAGATCACAAACTTCTTGCTCTGTATGGTGTTAAAAGAAATTATTGAAGAATTTTGCTCTATCGGATATCCTCCAAATCTGCTACTGTCAGCAAGTTGAATCTTTCAAAGTTGTCACCGACCCACGATACAGCTGTGTACCATGTCTTCAACACCCACCACTAAGCTTAGAACCTCTTGACTGAGGATGGACAGTAAAGGGCTTGTTCCAATTAAAACAACCAGAAATCCTGCTCTTCAGTCAATCCTGACCTACATTTCCTGCCAGAGCAGGACAGTATGCACTAAGGCCGGGTTCAAGTGCTCTATAATTTGTAAAAACTGTGAGCAAACCTGTGGCAATAAAGCAGATACATATTACAATAATGACAATGGAGAAGACGATCCATCTGAACTGTTAATTGAAGAAGTCAAGAAGAACCTTCGAGGCCACACGAATGAAACTAAACATAAAAAAATATAAGTTTTATCAATTGTACGTTTTACTGTTACTATCATCATAATTTGCAAATATATACATAGGGTATTCTATTTTTCATTAAAAATTGCTTGGCGACGCAGCAAGAAACATCTCAACAATAATACTTGTGACAAAAGAAGTCAAGTCTCGCGTAAAACGTTTGTGATTATTGGTTTAGCGAAGTCTCCCTCTGTCCAAGTAATTTCTACTAGCCTAATAGAAATTACTTGGACAGAGGGAGACTATTAGTACTAGGTCTAATAATCTATCCAGCACAAGTTAGTGATGTTGTTGTCTGTCTCCTCCTCTCTATTCTCTGTCCCTCACAAACTCAAACTTTACTTTTCCAAATCACTCTATACGTTTAAATTAAAAAAACATTTCCTGACTTGGCAAAATCACAGCACAAAAAGGTTAAACATTTTATTGTTATTTAATTTATATTTTCTGTATGGTTTATATTATGATTTAAAAAAAATGTTATGCAGTGTCGTATACGACTTTGTATCCTCGTGCTGCGCATTTGCCATGTCAGAAAATGTTATAAATTCAAGTGTATAGAGTGATTTGGGAATGTAAAGTTTGAGTTTGTAAGGGACAGAGAATATAAAGGAGGGACATACAAACAACATCACTAACTTGTACTGGATAAATTAGGCCTAGTAGAAATTACTTCGACAGAGGGAGACTTCGCTAAACCAATAATCTAACGATTTACGCGAGACCTGGCTTCTTTTTTTTACACAAGTTTTTTTGTTGGGATTTCTCTTCTTTTTGTAAGTAATTTTCGTTTCTTAGTCTTGTTCATTTTGAACACATACCTACTATGGGCATATTATATAAGAAGAGATAGAAAAGATAAGGAAAGGACATAATAGGAAATACATAGTAACAGGAAATAATGATCATTGTTTAGAAGACGGGCATAGGAATGAAAAGACAAAACGGCAAAGTATGTAATGCGTGGGGTGTTCAAATTGAACTAAAAAATTATCTGGTGTACGTGTGCGGACGAGCGGGAAGTGAATGTTTACAATCATCGAGCTCAATATTCAATAAAGATCAATCATTCTTATTCCAATATAAAATTGTATTATTGAGAATAAAATAGTTCTTTAGTTTCGAAAAATCTCTGCTTGAAAGAGCTAGTAGCACAAGTTTTTATTTTCAAAAAAATATTTTGAATAGGCTAAGAACCCGATTTATGCGTTGTTTTTTTTAATTTTTCCTTTACTTGTACATTAAACTCTAACTATATAAAAAATTTAAAAATTTCTAGTATAGCTAGAAGTGGCTTAGAATCATGCTGAGTCAGTCAATCTATATATCAGTGACAAAATAACAAATTTTTGGCTAATATATTTTATGAACTAATATGGGTAGAGGTGTGAAATTTTTATTTCTGGTTCAGTTTGTAATGAATTCTAATTTAAAATTAATTTTACATATCTAAGTATCTTTAGTAAGATAATAGAGGGGGTTCCAAAAAGCCTTGAGTTGGTTCCAGTAAAGGATGGTACTGCTGTGTTCGACTTGGCCGGGGCACTGCCGTGCCCCCAGATTTATTACTATCAATCCTACCTGTATTCACCTTATAACTCCTGAGAGCAGCGAAGCCCCTTTTTTATTAGTCATATGCATAATTTTAGGTATTAAACTTCCAGAAAATGTAATGTATAACAAATTTGTCCAAGGTATTTTTTCTACGATTTACCGTTAGAAGAAACGACAAAACTTTTTAAAAAGTAAAATTTTACCAAATTCAACATTGATAATGCTTAACTGTTTAAGTAATAGTTCTAATCTTTTAATTAATTTTTTTATCTTTAAGATCCATTGGTTTAAAGGTATTATCGATAAAAATTATATACGACAGGAACTTCGTTGGTTTCTGGCGCGATACAGCGAACCAAAGGGAGGTCAAATACTTAAATTCAAAATCACGGGATTTATGTTACAAAAGAAAGTTACATAAATCAGGGTGGCATACGGTAAAATGTCACATCTAAACTGGAGGATGTTATAGGAGAAATGCAACAAAAAAAATCGAGTAAGCATATGTCCATTTCTTAATAATTCTCGAGAAATCGATTTTTCTGTTGTTTTATTTTTTGTGTTTCACGAAAATTTAAACAAATGTATAATATCTTGAAATCTAAATGAGACAGAGAAATTGTGCTAAAGAGCCTCAAAATACTTTCAAAATCACTCATATATTTTCAAAATACTAATTAATACTAGGCATATTTTAAGTCCTCTTACCTTTAAACGAAATTACAGAGCCCTCAACTCTTAATGGAGTTAGAAATGTGGAAATTTGGGAAACAAAAAATATCCACACTTCTGATATCACTGAATTAAGAGCAGAGGGCTTTGGAATTTCGGGGTCGAATTTCAAAAAATCGCTCCCATACAAATCAGACTAACTTTCTCATTTGAAAGTTTTTATTCTCGGTCCCAGGTGCCAGAAGTTTTTTTCTTTTGATTTTCAAAAAGATCAAATTTATTTCCATCAATATCTCGGAAACTAGATTTTCCCCAAGAAAACGGCTTATATAATTTAAATGGACTACATTTTAAATGATTTATGAGAAATAATTGTTTTTTCAGAGTTGTTGGGGGGCAGCGCCCCCAGATATGGAGCTAAAGTTCTTTTCTCAACTTCGCCTGGGGGTATGATTTTTCTAAACATGTATGCCAAATTTCGTCGAAATTATTCAAGAAGTTTAGGCTTCACGTGTCTGCACAGACAACAGACAGAATTAAAAAAAAACACTTTTTTGGACTCAGGGACCTCAAAACGTGTAAATCCATTAAAATCGAATTTTCGCGCTATCACAATAGTTTCTCTTTAGATGAGAAAGTAAAAGTCATTTATTGTAATAGGACTTAAAAGTTGCTTAGCAGCAATTAATTTGAAAATTACTTAGTAATTCTGAAAGGATTTTTAGGCTCTTTAAAATTGTTCCTTAGCTCAATTTCTCTATCTCATTTAGTTTTTTGATATTATAAAATTTTCAAAATATTCATAAAACACTGAAAAACAGAAAGAAATCGATATCTCGCGAGTTATTAAGGAATCTTTTGTTTAATTTATCCTGTAGTATCCTTCAGTTTCGTTACGGCATTTTATCGCGGGTAATTCGGAAATATGTGTATAATATTTAACTAGTACATTTAGTAAAAAGTATAATTTCTAGACAATCTTGCTTAGCAAAAGAAGTTGAATAGTAGTTTATAAACCAATTAAATATAAAATAAATATATAAACAAGGACGTATCTAACCTGCCCTGAACGCAAAGTCAGAGGGGGCGCCGAACTGGCCCAACTTTTGTTATCACTAGAAACGGGAAGTGAATAATTTTAACAAAATTAGACAAGAAGTACAGTGGCGTAGCTAGACCATTGGGGGCCCCCCTCGACGTTGGTACAAGGATATTAATTCCAGTTATTTCTGGATTTGGGGGCCCCCAGGCACTGCCCCCCCCCCCCCCCCGCAATGTGGGCCCATAGTTACGCCCCTGAAGAAGAAGTATAATGTCAGTTTCAATAATTTGTCAAATATTGTTTTAATGGATCACAATTAAAACAAAACTCTGAAATATTACGTCTGGTGTTTCTGGCCCCTCCCGAACTATGTTGGGGTGGACCTTCATAGTGGTCAGGGCGTAGGACATTTCATTGAGCTTATGAAATAATATGTAATAATATGGTTGCTAACTATGGCAATGTAACAAATTGGACGAGAATAACTCGACTGATTCTTTATTTGATTATACTCCCGCTCATAATACTGGTTCATAATATGGATAACCGACTAAGAAAACATCGTAGGCTGGATGGACCAGTTTTTTTTTACCCAAGGATTTACTTTGAGTTAGTTAATTAAAATTTGTACCTGTTCCATGAGTATCACTTGGTAGAGTGTTAAGCAATTATCTCTTACAAAAAAAAGATTAGATTATTAATCACAGACCCGTTTAGAACACATTATTAAAAAACCGACCATCAATAATTAGTAGTGGGTTGAATAATGTTCACCGGCAAAACTGGTTTATGCCAATCTGACAATCATCAACCAAATTTTTAGCATAATTACTTGAATTTATTAAGATTCTAAATTGGACATACTAATGTAAAGACATTGCCATATTATACCCATTCATTATTGTAGTTTTTCAATAAACTTATTTGATTGAATCCAATTTAGTAATATGTCAATAAAACTACTAGGTCTATAACTAATAAGGTCATTTACTAAAAGCACGTGTGTGATATGACCGGAAATGTGGATATGCTTAATAGACCCTCTTACGTGGTCCATGTTTATATAAATGCCCCGTTTATATAAATGCCCCGTCCATGGAGTAAATATATATATATATATATTTATATAGATATCTATATATTATATCAAATCATAATTCAAGAAGGGAGACAGACAGAGAAGAATAGACTGCGGCACCGGGATTTGAACCACGGGACTCCATATATCCAGTGTAGGGTTCTAACTAACTAAACTAACCCGAAGGATTCTTTTTCTCAGTCCTCAGCAATAGATTAGTCCCGTTATTTGGGAATAATTTTTCCACAAGTTTCGGAACTGAAATTTGCGGCAGAACTAGACAAGAGAAATTACTCTAGATTGTCACAATTTGACATCTTATTCACAATTTATAGAGGCATTTTTAAGTTGCACTTTCCTTCTAGAAACGTAAATATAAATAATAAAAATATATATAATACATATATATTATCATTATTATTATTATTATTATTATTATTATTATTATTATTATTATTAAATCAAATTGGTACATTATATTTCAAATGTTATTTGCAATTTCTTGGTTGAATTATAATAAAAAATTGTAAAAAAAAATTTTTTTAATTTTGTAATAATACAAAAATTAATATAATAACATTTAAATTGTAACTTGTAATTCGATAGATTATTATTTATTACTGCCTATCAAACAATAAACTTAAACACAATATCAAACATAACCACGTTATGAATGATTATAATTTCATTTTCGAGGTAACTTCAAAAATCATTTAGATAATTTTAATGAAAAAAAAAAAGAAGATTCAATTATGTTCTATAAGTTATGGGTGTATCAGATTAATTAATCAATTTAATATAAAAATTAACCGGGTAACTGTTATTTTTTAATTTGTTAATTTTTTCTTCTTTTAACATTGAATAATTTTAATTAAAAGATAAACAATTATTAACTAAATAATATTGTTAATTTAAATAAGTTTTACATTACTTACCATTGTCAATTGTAATCACGGAACCTTTTATTTTTCATTTCTTTTTTTTTATAAAAATGTATTTTGTATATTTTGAGGAAATAAACCCGCTAATAAATATTTTTAGTAATGATTAAGCATTAAAAACTAATAATTTGAGGGTAAAAATATGAAATATTAAGAAAAATTAATTAAATAAGAAAATGAAAGAAGTTTAGTAATGACATGGAAGGTCTCCGACGGGCCGTTAGCAACGTACTAACAAAAATAACCTCGCTTCACCCCGCTCTACTTCTAACTACTATAAATAGACCTTTTTATACGATTTTTCCTTCTTCTCCCAGTCAGAAAACAATACCTACATTCAAGAGTCATAGACTCTAGATGTCTATGACATTTAAAAAATAAGTTTTATTTTAAATATATTACCACACGTTTTAGGGCTCCGTTATTCTTCTCGACTTATCCCTATTAAGTTTAGTGTAGATCTGTATATGAGTTAATTTGTGAAGGTTTTAGCAGTCTAACCTAGAGCAGGTCTAGACTAGACAAGAAATGCGCTAACTTTGGATATCCCCTCTTCTTTCACATGTCACTCGCACAGTAAACGGACATCGCTAATTTGCAATAGCGAATAAATTGCTTCAAATACATTGTTGTGTGCTTTCCATTAGTACCATTTTTTTATTATTAGGCATCGCGTGGCTCTTTCATTGAAGTGAGTGTAATAGAATAAATATTGAATACTAAGAAAATAGTTGATCATGATGGGTTGGTAGATAAAGAGGATGATTCTAGTAAAGAGCCGTGCAGTAAGGGAACAGACAAATCCTTAACCCTCACGCTCCCGTCCATTGAGGTGGGTCGAAAAACACTTTCTTCGAAATTCCAATTACCGTACCTCTAGTCTAGAAACTTGCAATTTCATGAGAAACCCCCGAGGAAAAAATTTGAGCCAAATCGGACTTCCTAGGTCTCCCGCTGCGGGTCAAAGTTTAAAATTTTCGAAATTTCGAAAAAAAAAAACAGGATTTTAACTCTTTTTTTACTAAGTAAACAATTTGTAATATTTGTATAAGGCATATTTCCGTAATCTGTAGTTTTATTTTTTAAGAAAATGCTTTAATGTGCTAGAAAAATGTAATATTTGTTATAACATATGTATTAAGATTGGTTGTTTTGACTGAGATTTTGTGGTATCACTTCATAATTACGACTAGAGAGTTAATAAAATAGTACATTAAGCGTCGATTGCGGAAAGTAGCATTTTGCATGCGAGTGTGGAGTTTGCACCCGAGCGATAGCGAGGGTAGTAAAACCACACGAGCAATGCAACTTGCTGTATGTAAGTTCGTATCACTCTCTTGATAAAGATGGCATTAATTCTTGAGTTGTATTTTTTGCCGAATAAATTATTTCTGGAGGAGTACTATTCTCCACATTTTCGTCAAAGTCACTTGATTCACTCATTGTTTTTCACTATAAACTCGATATAAACAGTTACTTTAATAAAAGAACAGCAAATTAGTTTTGTTAAATGTAAACAAACTCGCTATTCGGGCGTAAAGCTGAAGAATTCCTCTTCTTTACCGCCCTAGGGTGGTAAAAAAGAGGAATTCTTCAGAACTATGATACGCGCATGCGCAATGAATACAAGTACGAAAAGAATTACTTTCTACGCATCTAAACAGAGATACAATGTTTATATTTCGTATCAATCGTAGATAAAGTAACATTACATATTGTTTCCACAATTTTATATTTATTAACATAAGCGTTTCAACATTTATATTATCTTCAGTTTTAGCATAGTGAGTGAGCTATATATTTACTTTACAAGCTTGTTTGACTTAAAATAACAGTAATAATGGTAAAGGCGGAAATACACATGCTAGTAAAAAAGCATGCCAGTGGCGAGTTACTAGCACGTCAGCAGCTGGCATGCTGCAGGCGCTGTGTACATTTGCCAGTGAAAAAGCATGCTAGTATCATCCGGATATATATATATATATATATATATATATATATATATATATATATATATATATATATGTGTGTGTGTGTGTGTATTTATCATGAGTGGTTTTTTGTTTTATGTTTAATTAGTATTTCTAATGAAAAATAAAATTCAAGAATATAAATTATATGTACATGGTGTAGTATAAAAACTATTTTCTCGTAAAACAGGAACAGATTTTTTTTTATATCTAATTACAATTAGAATTTAAAAAAAAAAATGGATTGTTTCGTTTATTGTGACAAGTTTTGAAGCGTGTCAAAGTGATGGAAAGCTGCAAAGGAGTGGACATGGTTTGATTGCTCATGGAGTGGGAGGGTTACTGAACTGATTCAATGGTAGCCATGGGAGACAAAGTGCAAAACAATCCCCTTTGTTGAACATGGACACGGGGTCAGGCCAGCTATAGGGCTAATTGTAATGTTCTACTAACCAGTTAGTAGTGAACTTTTATCCATTCAACTACCATCACTGCCTCCATCAAGTCCTCATTACTTGTTTTAGAGAAATACGAAACCAGCATTTATTTACTAAAATATTTTTAACTCCTTTATTTACCTCTACATCCCATTTCTTTTTAACTTGGTTCCAGATTATTTTAAAAAGGAGGTATGTTATTATTATTTTTTATACATACCTATACAGTGTTCTCTTAACGGAGACTTCTGTATAGTGCATATAGCTTTATCCTCCTACAGGTGTCCGCTGTAGAGAAGATGTTACAATATATTAGTTATAAGTTGCATTCTATATTACATATTTGTGTGTATGTTATCATTATTTGTTTCATATTACATACTATCGTTATAAAATAATAAAGGTAAATACAATTTATATTATATTTTAGGTTTACAAATTGTTTCGTGTAAATTGTGAATATTATTATACTGCACAAACACTTTCATTATTTTTAATGAAAATATTCTGTGATTTCAACCGGTAAATTATGTAAAATGATTCTATTGCTTTGCATAATTTAATGTTTCCGTTTAAGTAATATTGTGGTTTGAAGCCTAATACTAATACTAGGCTGAGAGATAAAACAGTCATACAATTTTTTTACCAAGCTTTCTACGACAGAACCTATTGTGGAAAGATATGAAAACAGTCTACTAATTAGTATGACACATAACTTCTTCACGTTATATTGCGTACATTAACTATGTTAAGCCGCGTCCACACCGGACGCGTATTCGCAAACAGGGTTTGCAAACGTTTGCAATCGTTTGCAAACAACCACAAACACAACGTCCACACCGGACGCGCATTCTTCACAAACAGGTGTTTGCAAACGTTTGTCCTTGTTCCCAGTTATTTTTCATTATTTTCTTGTACACTACATCATCAAGTACTAAATAAAACTATATTGCACTTGTATTAACTTTGTAATATCATTGGTGAGTTAGTAAAACATGGCAATAGTAAAAGAAGACGAAGAGTCTGGATGTCAAAAAAAAATTCTCCTCGATCATCCCTGATTTTAGATTATTATTTCTACAAAAATAAAACGCCAAAACATATAAAAAATTTATATAAATAGAAATCTGTTCTTTTGATGGAAAAAAGATAAATATCAATGTAATATTTCGTCTTATGAGGGCCCATAGGAGGCTCGGGCCCATAGGCCTGTACCTTAAATAATAAGCTTGGAAGCAACATAATTAAATCAAATTATAATTATAGGTTAGGCCCGTGGATTAAATCCCGGCGCTGGATTGTATTTTTTACTGTCTGTTTCCCGTAGTTAATAATAATTATAATTTGATTTAAATTAAAATTTAACTTTCCGTAGTATGAAAACTACCAAAAACTTAAAAATTGCAATATAATTATTTATAAAAATAGTATGACGCATTTTTGGACTTTTATGTCATATATATATATATTTATCTATTTATCCGGTTATTTTTAATCTTGGATTTACATAATCTCATCTCTAGTTCCAATCACTATTTATTAATTAGTATATATTATTAATTATAATATAGTTATTTGATGCTATAGTCATAAATAATACGAATGAAAAAAATATACATTTCCCGGGTTAATTTTATACAAATTCAAAATCTGTTCTCTTGGTGAAAAAAGGATAAATACTCCCCCATAGGAGACATAAAGCCCATAGAAGGCTCGTGCCCGTAGGCTTGTGCCTATAGTAATAAGCTTGGAAGCAATATAAAATTATTTAAACAAATAGTATGACGCATTTTTGAACTTATATGTCACCTTATCTATATATTTATCTATTTAATTCCGGTATTTTTAATCTTGGATTTATATAAACTCATCTCTAGTTTCAATTACTATTTATTAATTAGTATATATTATTAGTTATTGCATAGTTATTTGATGCTAGTCACAAATAATACGAAAGAAAAAAAAAAATCTTTCTTGGCTTTCCATGTCTAAACATAGGCTGTTTGCGAATGCTCAAGGAGTTTGCTCAAAAAGCGTCCACACCAAACGCGCACAAACAGAAAACATCCTTTGATGTACCGACTCTACCCGGAGCACCCGCGAACACAAACCAGCATTCGTTCGTGCGCGCGGTGTCGTCCACACCGGCCGCGCATCCCTGTTTGCAAACACGATGCGCGGCCGGTGTGGACGGGGCTTTAAATTTGACGGACAGATCGGTAGACAGACACGAAACAAAATTTTTTGTTAATTTGTTTGTTTAATTTGGAAACTTAAAAGAATTTTGTTGTTTAGAATGGTTGCAATGCTTCTGTTACAAGAAAAATGTATATGGTGAAGCAAATAATCTGTTTTATTCTTTACTTCAGGCAATAAGATATACTCGATTATTATAAACAATTTTAAATAGTACATTACGCGTCGAGTGCGGAAAGTAGCATTTTGCATGCGAGTGTAGAGTTTGCACCCGAGCGACAGCGAGGGTGGTAAAACCACACAATGCAAAATGCCGTTTTCGCACAAGTTGCGTACTGTACTTTATCTACGATTGTTAGATTTAAATAATAAATACAGAAACAAATAAACTTGCTGTATGTAAGTTCGTATTTCTCTTTTGATAAAGATGACATTAATTCATTAGTTGTATTATTTGCCGAATTAATTATTTCTGGATGATTATTCTCCACATTTTCGTCAAAGTCACTTGATTCACTCATTGTTTTTCACTAAAAACTCGATATATACAGTTACTTTAATAAAAGAACCGCAAATTAGTTTTGTTAAATGTAAGCAAACTCACTAATCGTGCGTAAAGCTGAAGAATTCCTCTTCTTTACCGCACTAGTGTGGTAAAGAAGAGGAATTATTCAGAACTATGAGACGCGCATGCGCAATGAATACAAGTACGTAAATAATCACTTTCTACGCATCTAAACAAAGGTATAATGTTTATATTTCGTATCAATCTTAGATAAAACATGTTACTGTTATTTTTAGTTGATATAATTACGGATTTATTATTGTAACTTTGCATTAAAGTACGTTGAAAATAGGAATATCAACGGTAATGCCTAAAGTGTGGATGGCGTTTGAAAGTACGTCATTCTGACCATTCGCTTCCACAGCTTGAAACATTGTAATCCCACCAGTGAATTCAATTTTTTCTTCCGAGCTTACCGAAGGTAACGGATGTATTGTGATCGTTCTGCAGAACGAAATTGTTTGTCTCCGATTTTGGAAATAACTGGTCAAATGTCCGTTTCAGACATAAGGGAACATATTTTGTCTCATGCCTGCCTGTCGTTCAACAATTTTTCGAACCAAATATATATATATATACTATATCATACAAAATATGGCTACATTTTTAGTGGTAGGCCATACCTAAAATAAATTATGATTGTAATTTTTATTGATGGCCACGCACGATCCCTACTCAATTATTTTATTCTAACTCATACCCTTCCTGATTAGCTAGCTCATCCTATATATATATATATATATATATATATATATATATATATATATATATATGAATAAATTCTCGACCGTAAATATAAACAGAAAACAAACAAAACTCAGGTTTCGGTCACAAAAATCGTCTTTATGTTACAATCCCGACGTTTCGGTTTTTACATAAAACCTTCTTCAGGGGCCTAAAAAACAAACGAAATACAAAAACCCATGAAACAAACAGTCATGACTATCAAAACGGAAAAAAAACCAAGAAGCTGCTACACAATAAATATTAACCCAAGACCTAAACTCACCGTAAAACATCTAAACAACGACTGAAAAATTCTCAAGCGTCACACCTATATATACGGAGAAAAACCACAGCCTCCTAGATAAAAACATACTTTTAAAAACGATTTTTGTGACCGAAACCTGAGTTTTGTTTGTTTTCTGTATATATATATATATATATATATATATATATATATATATATATATATATATATATATATATATATATATATATATATATATGTGTGTGTCACCAAATGCATCCAATCCTTCGATTAAAGATCCTGAGAAATATAGCAAATGCATTCTAATACGTCTTCCACCAATCAGTTTCCTTCCACACAAATCCTCTTATCTGAAACGTATCATCTGGAATGGTTTCAGATGATACGTTTCATATCATCTGGCCCCGTGACTTAATAAACTAAACACCAAATTAAAAAAAACTATAACTACGAGTAGTAACCTGTTGGAGCGCCGCTCCTTCACTCTACAGGTTACATGCATACCAGACTAAAAAGCAACACTTAAACATTATTCTTACGTTGACCATTATCATTTAATCTAGCCATTTGAGCATTCAGGGACTTGAGGTTTTGGAAAATAAAAAAATATTATTTCGAAAGCGTTTTTAAGCCCCCGCTAACTTCCCTTCTAATGTTCCAAGCAGCATTATGCTTCATTTTTTTTTTTTTTTTTTTTTTTTTCAATTTGTTAAGACCGTATAAAGTAACGTCCTAGAAAGGTAATGCTCAGACACACAGGTAACAAACAGACACGTAATTAAAAATGCTCCCTCATGTCTGAAATGGATGTGATTGTTCTTCAGAACGATAACTAGCGTTAACTTCGGAAGCACGTAAGCAAAGAAAAAAAACGTTTTTTCACCCTCTCCTATCGACATTAGTACATTACGCGTCGAGTGCGGAAAGTAGCATTTTGCATGCGAGTGTGGAGTTTGCACCCGAGTGACAGCGAGGGTAGTTAAACCACACGAGCAATGCAAAATGCCGTTTACGCACGAGTTGCGTACCGTACTTTATCTGCGATTGTTAGATTTAAATAATAAATACAGAATAAAATAAACTTGCTGTATGTAAGTTCGTATCTCTTGATAAGATGGCATTAATTCTTGAGTTGTATTTTTTGCTGAATTAATTATTTCTGGAGTAATTCTCCACATTTTGGTTTAAGTCACTTGATTCACTCATTGTTTTCCACTAAAAACTCGATATAAACAGTTACTTTAATAAATGAACAGCAAATTAGTTTTGTTAAATGTAAACAAACTCGCTAATCGTGCGTAAAGCTGAAGAATTCCTCTTCTTTACCGCCCTAGGGTGGTACCTTTTTTTAGGGTTTCGTTGGTAAAACCAAGAAAAGGAAACCCTTAAGGTGAAAACACACTACTATCACGTCACATCACGTGATAGTATGATATTGAAACCGTGACATCACGCTTAGTACAATACACTTACGTCACGTCGTCACGCGTCATTTGTCACCATTCGCTTGTATATGGACATTTCACAGTATTTGAATTTTTATTTTATTATATTTTGTTTTAATTCTTTCAAGTTTGGTTTTTAATATGAAATGTGTTAGTTCATCTTCAGTTCTTCAGAATGGGAAGAAGAATTTGAAACCGTGTCTGTCCTTAACCAGAGAAAAATATCTCGTCAAATATTGCATGAAATTATCAAGAAAAGAGAACAACTGGGCGAATTTTTTAAGTTAGTGCCGGAACAACGAAAAGATTCAAGACGATTTCATATGTATTTCCGAATTAGCGAGGAAGAATTTGATTTCTTACATGATCTTATTTGAAATGACATATATATAAACGGATAAAGTCTTCTTATATTTTTTCTTATTATTTCACTTCTAATTTCTAACTTGTTCGATTTGTAACTCCTCCATTTCAAAAGAAATAATCATTTCGTTGTATAAATTATTAACTAATGGTACACAAAAAAATTGAAGAAGAAAGTAAGCGCACGTGAGTCAAAAATGTGTGAATCCACAGATATCAAAAGCGTGATGTGACATATGATACTAGTGATATGACATGATAAAGCGTGACGTGATATCAGTGCAGCTGCAGTACATACAAAACTTACTGAATCAACACCGCACATTTTTCTCACGTGATATGATAGTAGTGTGTTTTCACCTTATTATAGTTTCGTTCCTGTGTCTGTCTGTCAGTCAGTCTGTACGGTTCCAATAACATTTAAATCAAAAGAGATAAAAACATAAAACTTTCTAGTATTAAAGATCGCTTTGAGCGCACACAGGAAAAATATAGCGAACTCAAAATTATCAGCTGTTCAAATCCAAAATGGCGGGTAATGCAAGTCAAGCGAAAAATAGTATATTATGTTACTAGGCTGTGAAGTGAGTTTTTTCTTTACCGCGGCAATTACATTTACTGTCTCGCTTCGCTCGACAGTAAATATTGCCAAGGTAAAGAAAAAACACTTCACAGCCACGTAGCATATGCTATTTTTTCCGAGGTAGCAGACAATGAAAAAACATTAAATATTAATAAATAATCAATATATAACAAATATTAGTACATACTTAATATTTAATAAAAGAAACCTTAAAAAGAGGTTACACTATAAGAAAAGATAAATAAAACGCATTGACATCTAGCGGAATTAAATCGTACTAAGCATTTCTACAAAGACTGTATCGCTACTAACGGAAGTTTTGACAACTACCCGCCGGAAAATAAAAAATCTTTTAGTTCCTAGGACGTAAAAGATTTTTTCTTTACGGCTAGGAGTAATGAAAAGATTTTTTAAGTCCACGTAATGAAAAAATGGATTTTAGCTATGTTTTTTAGGCTCTAAAGTTACTATTTCACAGCCTACCACGGAAAAAATATATTTTTTAAAGTTTGATTGGGGTATCAAATGAAAGCTTTTGAAGAGTAGATTACAAAAATATATTACACTTGTGTAAAGTGTTTAATTTTCCATGCCTTTTTGTCAAAAAAAAAAATCAACATTTTGCATCCCCCTCTCCCTTATACTTTTTTACGTGAGACTTCACACACAACCAATTTATCTTAATTTAAGTACTTCTGCAGAGCACTTTAGTGCACAAAGTGATTAGCATTTTTTCTCTAGATGCATTTTAAGTTAACATAGAACCTCACAAACCGCGTCTATCTGTCTGCAGTAGTTCTGAAGATATTGAGTGGTTCATGTTTGGTGGACACCTTGTATTTGCATATAATATAGAAGAAAAAATAGTTGGTTTTTTTATCGTAAAATAAAGTTTTCGTTGCACCTTATGTGTGTCCTAAAAAATGAGGGGACAAAAATATTTAGTCACCTTGGAGGAGGGCCTTAAACAAATCTCAGCAGGTCTAGTTCCGTCTCTGCAGTCCCTAGTTCATAAATAACAACTACTGATCTTTTCTTCAAAGTCTTAAAAAGGTCTTTGTAGGAGAATGATAATTTAGATGCTTCTGCATCATTCTTGTTAGAGTTTCGTAAATCCTTCTCGAGAACCGAGAAGTGTCTGTCCGTTCGTTTCGTTAGGACTTTGGTTCATATCTCCCGAACCGTTTAAGCTAAAGAGTTTAAATTTAAATCACTGGTGTAACTTTTTTTACCCACATATTGAAAAATATAAAGAAGTTAAAATTTAATATGCGCAAGCCCAATTTTCTATTTTTTTTTTTTTTTTTTTTAATTTTCGAGTGGGGTATCAAATGAAAGCTGCTGAAGTAGGTTACAAATGTATATACATAAATAGTTTTTTAAACATTGCATTCTTTTTTTAATTCTTTTGAGTTGAAGTATACTCCCAAAAAAATTTCCCCTCCTACAACCACTCTACAACGGCTAGTTCTAAAATTTTGAAAAAAAAAAAAAATCATGCAAAAACCTTACTGTAGTGCGATGAAAATATCGTGGGGACATTCCCACTTTTTATAAATTGCAAATTTAGTAAGCGCACATAGGCAGTGCGCCCAATGTTTTATTATTTTTTTTTTTTAATTTTTAACCATGAACTGCGACATTGCATTATTACATTAGTTAAAGAAGGTAAATTTCAATAATGATATTATGAGCGAGAAAAATGCAATGAAAGTCGTAGATGCACGTGCACATGGTGCTAGAGGTCGACCAAGAAGTCATGGAAATGAGAGGAGTGCGCTAGTGTCGTCATGTACAGTCAGTTTTTGATATAATAGACCACGGTCAAAAAACACAGTGTTGTTCTGTTATTAATAATTGTATTTTTGATAACTTCTATATTTTTTGCAACAGGCAACACTGTACCTGATAAGAAATCACTAATAATATACGATAATATCTTTATATTATTATTTATTGATTATTCATAATAAGATTCTTTAAATCTAAATCGATATTCTTTTTCCTTAATCTATTTTTTTTCTTCCTCTTTATTTCTGAGTTTGATTTGGATTTAGAACAGTTATAGTTCGTGCTGTATAAAAACAAACAAAACAGGAAACCTAACAGATTGGAAACCTTCCTGTTGTTATTCGTGAGATTTGACATAACTGGGCATGACATACAAACTAGGAATGGTTATTGTCTTAGCACCCGACTGTACTGACTTCGGCACTACTCGGAAGTTCCGATTTTAAACGAAGTTAAGCTTTCCGTTTCTCCCGTGTTCATGACTTCTTGGTCGACCTCTAGTAACTTCTGTTTTGTCAATAATTTATTTAAATCTTCAAACGAATTATTAAAAATAATAAACAAAACTCGGGTAGATTTTCAAACTGCGATATCTCAAAAATGTGTAGAATATAACGCGATTCCTTGGCACCTTTACAAGCGTCACTCAATAAAATACAGCCAAAACAAATTAAGTTTGACAGGTTAAATAGCATTGTTTTGCTATGTGTACTGCTAGACAGAAGGTCAAATTTCAGTAAACCTTTACCTCCCATCTATCATCTCCATTTTAACATAGAGAATCGTCTTTACTTATCTCTAATTTCGCGCCGATATATCTTGTAATAGGTAGATGTAGTCACTAAAGTCAACGAAACCAAAACACCAGCGAATCCAATTCGTATTATATGACAAAGTATTGTGATCATTAGGATTATCTACAATACATGAGTTGTTTACACTTAAATATGTATATCCTTTGTGCTACATATTAACATTTAGTTCAAGGACTCAGCTCTGTTTGAGTAAACTCTAGGACAAGGAAAGGTTAAGAAGCTACACATTCTATTTGAATATTATTGTAAAACTTATGACAACATATGAAACAATCTAATGGATTTGCTCGATATAAGAGACTTTTGTCTTTCTTTTTAAACAATTTCACTACTTAAAGCGTTTGAATTTTGTGTCCTTTTGACTTTCTCATATCCGTAGTATAAATAGAGAGAAAATACTCCCATGTTGCAAAAATTCGATGAATTTACACATTCCAAAATTTACAAAAGTCCAAAATAGTAGTTTTTAAAAATTTCCGTCAGTAGTCCGTCGTATGACATCTGTGCAGAGCATGAAACCTAAACTACCAGGCCTATTTCGATGAAGTTTTGCATTCATACTCTGAAAAATCATAGCCCGAGATGAAATCGAAAAATGAGTTTTAGCTCGAAATTGTGGGGGCGCTATCCCTCAAAAAATAAAAAAAAAACCTTGTAAAATAATTATTTCGCCAAAATGGTTGCGACAATTTAGTAAAAGAAAAAAGAAAAAATCAAATGTAGTCCAATTTAAGAAGTTAATGAATATAAATCTAACCGTATAGGAAAAAGAAAAAATCAAGTGCCCCAGATATTGATGAAAATAAATCTTACTAAACTAAATATCGAAAACGAAATGTAAACAATCCCAGTTTCACAATTTAATTACCAAATATGAAGGCCGATAGCAGGGCTTGATAGTATTAAGTCATTTTTACCGACAATCGTACGAATTAATAAATAAAGTAGTCTATAATAATGAATTTATTGGGTTTATTGGGTTCATTGTAAACATGTTACATAGCTTCACACATAAACGATAAAGTGAATGATCAAATCTCAATTTAAATTTTGGTATTGCATTCTATTTTTGGCCTTTTTTTTTGGATTTAATTTACCTTTATTGAATAAGAAAAAATACAACATATTGATACATAATAATATTCCATTACATCGAGTTATCTTTTTTGCTGATTTAACAATTTAATACTACATTAGGTTATCTCTCCACTAGAGAACATGGAGTCCTGAGCTGTGGAGAGAGAAAGATTAAATAGCCTAAGATTAAATAGTTGAAACAGGTTCTAAATAAGGGGATCTGTGTTTCAAGTCCAGCAGGGCGTGTGCCGGGTAGGTCGTGTTCTTGGTTTGCTCAATAAGGGGAACTATGTAGCTGAGTGATTAGTGAATATTAGCATTGGGTCGGCGTAACGTGGTTGGGAGTACCTTGATCGTAGCATACTTGGAGCGTAATCAGGTCGACAGGAACCTTTAAAATATGTTAATGAGTTAAAAACGCTGTAACCTGATCATTATCTCATTAATCAACCCAATGATTACGCCAGTGTCCAGGCACCATGTGTTCCACAACCTATAACTCAGGAAGTTTTAGACGCTTTTTTTATTTGTTTGTTTGTTGTTTTTATTTTTTTGTTCAGTAATGATTTGAAATTTTAAAGAGACTTCCCATTTAAGATAAGAAAAAAAAATAAACAGGTCAAGTGTGTGCTAGTCAGCACACAGCGAGGGTCCGTAGGCCACACTATATAGTGTTTAACTGTAAAGTGTATAAACAGTGTTTTTTTAAAATGCTAAAAAGCTTACTTTGAACCATTCTAAGGGTCTGATATTCTCAAAACACACTCTGATAAAGTATTTTTTTGCCACTGAACCGGACTACAACCATATAAATACATCGAAAAGACCATAATTATAAAAAAAACGTATTTTGTCAATAAAAAATAAAATAATATTTTTTTTCGAAATTTCCAAAAAGTAGTTTCTTTACTTTTGGTCGAAGAATGTTCAGGAATTTTTTCAGATTTTTGCACTTCACATAAGCGAGATAGAGGGGGGGGGGGGGGGGGGGGGCACGTTTCAAATCCGCTTCAAACTCGCCTACGCTCGCCCTATCAAAGTTATAACCAAAGAATTATATATTTTTGTAATCAGCTTGACGTACCCTTTCATATGATACCCCTCACGGTGTCGAAAAAAAATAAAAAAATTTGAACCCTTAAGTTTTTTTACCCTAATTTTTTTGAAAAATATTTTTTTTAAGTCGCTATATTTTTAAAATATGTGGGCAGGTACAAGACACATACATGCCAAATTTCAAAGTGATCGGACGAAAGGTGTAGCCGTGAGAGCACGTGAGAGGACGGACGGACAGACACACGCAGGAAAATAAGGGTCCTTGGTTTTGCCTACGGACCCTAAAAATACATTAGGAGAAACCAATAAATGAAACAGCAACAACTGGCAAGGCAAAGGAATAACCATTAAGCATAGTACATACCTACTATTAAACGGTGTAACAACATATTTTATCTACGATCGTTACGAAATATAAACATTGTATCGCTGTTTAGATGCGTAGAAAGTGACTCTTTACGTACTTGTATTCATTGCGCATGCGCGTTTTTAATTCTGAAGAATTCCTCTTTTTTACCGCCCTAGGGTGGTAATATAGAAGAACTCTTCACAGTAACGCACAATTAGCGAGTTTGTTTACATTTATCAAAACTAATTTTCTGTTTGTTTAATTAAAGTAACTGTTTTTATATCGAGTGTTTTGTGAAAATCAATGAGTGATTTAAATGATTATGACGAATATGAAGAGAATAATACGGCTCCCGAAATAATTAATTCGGCACAAAATACAACTAATGAATTAATGTCATCTTTATCAAAAGAGAAATACGAACTTGCATACAGGAAGTTTATTTTTTTCTGTATTTATTATTTAAATCTAACAATCGTAGATAAAGTACGGTACGCAACTCGTGCGTACCGATAAAAGTTAAAATTTTAGTGCAGTTATGGTCAAAATTTTGTAATTTGTTTCATGTTATATTTTATAATACGAAAAACTACTATAAAATTGAAAACATTCGTAAATAGTCTATTGCATGTTAATTCCAACGATATAAAGAACATTAAAATTGTTACGTTAGAACGCTTGCTCCTGCTTTCTTAGTTAAAAACTCAGAGGGGAAAAATAATCAAAATGTTCCATAAAACCGCATTTTTGGGCGTCTGTTCGTCAACAAAGCTGGTAAATGTCCTTATTATACGGAATCATCAGAAAATTAAAAAATCACAGGGAAGTACTTGTATCCAACTACTTTTTAGGGTTTCGTAGATTATTTAGTGCATATATACGTATATTTTGCAAAACCATTATTTTATTTCCCTATCCTGCTTTATATGAAAATAAAAAAAATAAACATGTTTAGGCGGAAGGCCCTAAAAATTAAAGCGTCACTGGTTCAATCCCCCGGGGGGTCACAAACTCTACTTGCATGAATTGGTTCAAAATGTTAAAAGTAGCCGTTATAGGATGTTTGGGGAGGGGGGGGGGTATATTTTAACTCATAAATGTAACTTTATTATTTATATAAATTTAATTAATATTTGTAACCTACTCTTCAGGAACTTTCGTTTGATACACCGCATTCAAAATTTAAAAAATAGAATTGTTGTCCCACTGCCCAAAAATTTTGTGGACACACAAAATTTACAAAAAAAAAAATGGAATTTCCCCCCATTATTTTCTTCTTTTTTTTTATTATAAGGAATTCATTTTTCATTATAAGGTATTTTAATGAATTTTTTCACAATTTTAGAACCAGCCGTTATAGGGTGGTTAAACCAATAAAGAATGCAACATTTAAAAAAACAAAAAAACAAGTAGATATATATTTGTAACCTACTCATCAGCAGCTTTCATTTGGTACCCCACTCAAAAATTTTAAAAAAAAATAGAGTTTCCCACATTTTGTCGAATTGCGCATGCGCCTAATACATTTTTATCTTCTCTATATTTTTCCTATGAGTGAGGTTTCGAGAAGGATCTTCGAAACCCTAAAAATGTTATCTATTAATGCTGTAGACAGAGAAATGCAGATGATAAAAGGGATGTAAAAGATAATATAAGAAAGAAATCAGACCGACAAATCGAACATAATTATCATCTCATCTCGTATGGATATTGATACTATATTTAAATCTTCTAATAACTCATTTAAGTGATTGATTTTTAAACATATTTACAAGTGTTTTACTTTACAGGTGGTTGTTTACTTCTCGGAGACTAAATTTTTCTTGGGAAAACTACGTATATGGTTAAATTTGTATTTACATTATTGTCTGTATTTAAAGATGTTTAATCAATATCGTCGAAACCGTTTTAAAGAAATAAATTCACGTTTTTTCAGAGTTTTGTTGGGGTAGCGCCCCCAGATTTAGAGCTAGAATTCATTTTTCATTTCCGCCTCAGGGTACGATTTTTCTGAATATATTTGCTGAATTTCATCGAAAGCAACCTACTAATTTAGGCTCTACTCGTCTGCATAGACTACCGACATGTTTTTGACTTATTTGGACTCAGGGGACCTCTAAACTCTATAAAATATTTATAGGCTAATGCGAGATTAGGGTAAGCCTTTAAGCCTCTTTATACATATTGTATCTAAATAAAATAGCGTAACAGAAAATCGCACAATAATTACCGTTGCTAAATATGTATAATGAAGCTTTCTCCTGTCCATCTTAAAAGCTGTCACGCCACCAAATCAGCAACAGAAATTATATGTGCGCTTTCACATGGGGACACGCCAACAGCCCTGGTGGCGCGGCCAACCAACTCTCCTCCCTCTGCGACACGCGACCAGAGCGGCCCTTTCTGGTCGCTCCTCCTTTCACACGAGAGCCATCAATATCGTCACCAAGCCAGTTAGTTTCTTGTCCTTGCCTCTCTTGTCTCGTGTGCGTAAACAACCCAGTCTCTTTCTTTCTTCTTTCTGGTCGCTCTCTTTAGTGGCACTGAAAGATGCCATGGTGGCGCCCCAGATAATGCTGGCCTAAATAGAATCATTGAGATTGAGTTTTAGCGAGTCCCAAGTATTCATAAAATTGTGAAATTCATCCTTAATTTTCTCCCTACAAATATTAGGCATACATTTTTTTAAGGTAGGTATATGTGATGAGCGTTTTGAAATTTTACCTCTTAAATCATCATTAAAATTTGTATATACTTTACCCAACTCATTTCATACTTCTGCTTTCCCTGGGCAACGCGCAAGCGCTACTAATCTCGCCCCTAGCAGAGAGAGTAGCAGCGGCTGTAGGAGCACCTATTAAATAAGAACTATTATGTAAAGATGCTTCTACATTTGTCTTAATGACCCATCTATTGCTGTCTGAAACATCGTATTTACTGTTTTTAAGAAGTAAAAATTGTGTCATTGTATCAGTGGCACCGAAATCATATAAAAATTTAAGAAATTAATTAAATAAGACAGAATTATAACTTTTTTTTTATAGTCGGCTTGGCAACGCTTCGGGAAATTTCCCGTCTTTCCGGTGCCACCATCCGTCCCTGGTCAATTAAAAAACATGTCTGGTTAAAAGCCTTTGATTGTTGTATGATGGAACCTCCGGAAATTAATACCGTATTAAGCTACGACTCCTCGCCCACCTTCTTAATATTTATTTATATTTTCTCCACATCTATATCACATAAGAGCAAGAAAAGATAGTCTTTTCCCCATATCTAAAGTCTGGGACTTTGTGAAATATGCAATTGCTTCTGACAGTGGCGTATCCAGCGGCTAGGTCTGGAAGGGGCACATTCTAAGTTTCTGAATGAAAGATTGATTGTGATTGACGACTGGAATGCAATATACTCATATTTATGTATATATATTTTATTTTTATTTTTATTTTTTTTTTCAGAATGTGGCCACATTTGTACATATTATTAGCAGTTACATTTTCAGCGAGTGTTATAGGACACGATTCTAACATATCGACGGAGCAACATATTAAGGGAATGTCATTTAAATCTGAATACCAGGTAGGTAATTAGGATAAGCTAATTTATTTCTCAAGTTTATGCCTTTTTACTTGCTTATCTTAAAAATAGATCAGCTAGGATATTATTGTTATTATTATTTTTTTTTTTTTTAATAATTGTTGAAAATTAATTTTCCAGGTGCGGAATCGGAGGCAAGAAGTTTCAGGTAAAATAAATTATATAACAATATTTTATAACATTCTTTTTATACGTCAGCAAATGAGCATTTCTTTAACAAAATATGTATAAGAATCTTAAGTGGCGCTGGTAAAAATTAGCCCTTAGACTCTATCCTCTAATCTGGGCTAAATTTTTATTAAAACCAGTATTTTCGATTTTACTCTATAATATTTACATATCACTAGCTGGATTTTCGTGAATAGTGTTACTTTTAATGAGTTGGTTTAATTTGATGGGTTTATAAACTAAAATCAAGAAACATTCAAATTATTTTATGCAGTGAGAATATCTAGCTTGTGGAGTCAACTGAAATGGTATGTTATGGCAGGAAGAGTTGTTGGATTTTATTAGTGTTTAGCTATGCTAATAAATAGAGCTAATATAAAATACACAGTTCGTTACACATGGCGCAGTCGGTATTATTAACATGAGTAATCGAAAGCGTAATCAAAAAGAGTGAACCAAAAGTCATCAAATGACGATACTGAAGCAGACAATAGTACATTACGCGTCGAGTGTGGAAAGTAGCATTTCGCATGCGAGTGTGGAGTTTGCGCCCGAGCGCAACTCCGAGCGAGGGTAGTAAAACCACACGAGCAATGCAAAATGCCGTTTTCGCACGAGTTGCGTACCGTACTTTATCTACGATTGTTAGATTTAAATAATAAATACAGAAACAAAAATAAACTTGCTGTATGTAAGTTCGTATCTCTCTCTTGATAAGGATGGCATTAATTCTTGAGTTGTATTTTTTGCCGAATTAATTATTTCTGAAGGAGTATTATTCTCTACATATTCGTCAAAGTCACTTGATTCACTCATTGTTTTTCACTAAAAACTCGATATAAACAGTTACTTTAATAAAATAACAGCAAATTAGTTTTGTTAAATGGAAACAAACTCGCTAATCGTGCGTAAAGCTGAAGAATTCCTCTTCTTTACCGCACTAGTGTGGTAAAGAAGAGGAATTATTCAGAACTATGAGACGCGCATGCGCAATGAATACAAGTACGTAAAGAATCACTTTCTACGCATCTAAACAGATACAATGTTTATATTTCGTATCAATCGTAGATAAAATATTTTATTTTATTTTCTAAATGTGTTATCGCATCACTCAGTGTATGTAATAAACACAGCTTTGTTTATATTTTTTTTTTTTTTTTAGTTTTACTTCCTCCTGTGGTACCTTTTGCTTATTATTATTATCAGTCGGTTAATGCTCTCACTTTATCTGGGTCCCAAATTGTTCACATTAAGCGGTGTTTTTCTGTGTGTGTACATTTATTAATCTATATTATACGATAATCTAAGTATAAATAAAGAGTATAAAATATAAATATGTTATGTTTTAAACCCCTATCTCCTGAATCTGTAGAGAAAACTCTCCCATTTGTTAAGTAGATCAGTCAAGCTATTTTCATCTAATTTGCATATCGATAGTGCCTCATTGCCTTGAATTGTTTTGTTTTTAGAACTTTGTGACTTTGGGACTGACAGCGATTTGAACAGCTGCCAGTGGTTGAATAGAAATAAAACGGCGCTCAAATGGGAGCTTGGAGCTGGACGATTGTCTAACTGGCTCGGTGGACCTAAAAAGGATGCCAGTGGAACAGAAGACGCTGAAAAAGGTATAATAATAGTGTCTTTTTATAACAAAAGAAAAAGAGATTATTTCACAGAAACAATGCCTCATTTAATCATGGATTTACCGTGACGTTTGTTCTGCCACTCGATTTGATCTAGCAGTTAAAAATATTTTTATTAGACAACGCTTTGTCATCCCATTATAACCTATAATAACATAGGCTGGAAACCATTCAAAGTAAATTAAAATTTACTTAGCTAGACTAAAGAGTTATAAATAGTATGTTAAAAAGAATGTTGTAAAATAATAACATAGGCTGTTAACCATTCAAAGTAAATTAAAATTTACTTAGCAAAACTAAAGAGTTATAAATATTATATTAAAAAGCATTTTTTATAAAATCATTCAATTAAAATATGAATATGAGAGCTTTTTAATTAACTGTACTGCCAAAGTTAAAGAAAAATTAAATTAGGAGGTATTATTTTCGTTTTTTACCCCCTTGAAGTACAGTTTTTGAATTCAGGAAGACTATAGTCCATATGGAGTTAAATTTTATTTTTTTTTTATTTTTCATGATCAAACAAGAAACATAAAAAAAATAGTCTACCGATTTATGTGTGCCGCAGCTTGTATACCATTCAAATATTTAGAAAAAGATTGGGCTACGAGAAAGTAAAAAGTTGCGTCGAATACAGAAAATTTACCTTAAAAAGTTAAACCATTAGAATTCTTGGAAAATTTACAATTTAACTATGTTTATTTCAGGTTTTACATAAGCTGGTTCTAATAGAAAAAAATTTGCTGTAAATAATGTATAAATACGGTCATTTAACTTGTACTTAAAAAGGAAAAAATGGAAATGTTTTTAAGCTTCCGATGTATCAAGAAAATCATTTGGACAGTATTTGTAAAGAAAAATTAATCTTAAATTTATTATAATATAATAAATTAATTTATATATTTTATAAATTATTTATAATAAATTCATTTATATTATTTTATTTATAATAAATTCTATAGATCTTAAGTCAGGGCCTACACGGCAATTCTTAATAAATCTCATTACTATGCCTACCCACCTTACTATACCTAGAGAAAAATCGACATAATTGTCGCTTTTTTTTTTCAATTAGGTGGATATATTTTCTTCGAGACGTCTTTATTAGCTGCACCTATCCTAAGGATTGACGACATTACAGTCCGAGAAGGCCAAAATGCTTATTTGGAAAGTCCGGTTTTAGGTTCTACTGGCGCGGATGGAAAATGCATTGGATTCAGGTATTTTTTTTATATAATTATTTCTACCCATAAGAATAAGAATGCCATTTATTGCTTTTTATGATACAATTTTTTTTTAACATAACATTGCAACGAAAAAAGTAATTTAAAATAATAGTACATTACGCGTCGAGTGCGGAAAGTAGCATTTTGCATGCGAGTGTGGAGTTTGCACCCGAGCGACAGCGAGGGTTGTAAAACCACACAAGCAATGCAAAATGCCGTTTTCGCTCGAGTTGCGTACCGTACTTTATCTACGATTGTTAGATTTAATTATAAATACAGAAAAAAATAAACTTGCTGTATGTAAGTTCGTATCTCTCCCTTGATAAAGATGGCATTAATTCTTGAGTTGTATTTTATGCCGAATTAATTATTTCTTGAGGAGTATTATTCTCCACATTTTCGTTAAAGTCACTTGATTCACTCATTGTTTTTCACTAAAAACTCGATCTAAACAGTTACTTTAATAAAAGAACAGCAAATTAGTTTTGTTAAATGTAAACAAACTCGCTAATCGTGCGTAAAGCTGAAGAATTCCTCTTCTTTACCACCCTAGGGTGGTAAAGAAGAGGAATTCTTCAGAACTATGAGACGCGCATGCGTAATGAATACAAGTACGTAAATAATCACTTTCTACGCATCTAAACAGAGATATAATGTTTATATTTCGTATCAATCGTAGATAAAATATGTTAATAGCCACAATGGATTTTTGAGGTTACATAATGTGATTAATACCTAATTTAATTGATAAAATAAATATGCATTAAAATAAATGATATAGTTAAATATAATAAATATTCAATAAAGCAAATAACAACTCTTTGAAAAATTATATATATATATATATATATATATATATATATATATATATATATATATATATATATATATATATATATATATATGCATAACAAAATATATTAATAATATATTATACATATACATATATATTAATAACAAAACGTAAAATTTTATAAGCTTAGGAAAATTTGCTAGAACCAACTATAGCATAAATCAAATAATGGCCTAACAAAGCTAAAATCAATAAAGATCCTTTTTTTCTTACCTTTATAGCCAATTTCGATTTAGTAAATAAAGTTGTTCGTATTTCTTATTCTATTGCCTAAATAAAGGGAATGTTATTCTATAAAAAATAATATATTGAAATTAAATTTGTGATTTAACTTTTACGTTAGTATTTAGATTTGTTTTGTTATGAAGCCAAACTTGTATTTGTACTGTGTATTTTTATTAAATTAAATATATTTGTTTGGTATTTTTTTTTTTTTTTACTTTTTTTGCACTGCACCGTAACATTTATTTATTTCTTTTGCTTCAGATATATTATTCATCCTATTTTCTTCTAACCCAACGTAAATTGCTTCGTAGAGTTCTCCCTCTTATTCTCTTATCGGGT
This sequence comes from Gerris lacustris, assembly GCA_951217055.1. Classification (NCBI taxonomy): domain Eukaryota; kingdom Metazoa; phylum Arthropoda; class Insecta; order Hemiptera; family Gerridae; genus Gerris; species Gerris lacustris. The sequence goes on from OX578285.1 coordinate 52,431,821, forward strand.
GCATACAAGTAGATTAGAGATAGCAGGTCGGGACAATTAATACTACAATTCATAAGTTTATGCAGAAAAACCATCAGGGCCACTTTCCTTCAAGTTTCTAAATAGCTGTAGGAAAATTCAGCTCTTAGCAAATTAGAAGGTCTATATCCGGGCTTACGCTCTCATGTTTCTTATGTAATAGAGATATCTTAAAAAGCAGTTCTGAATTACTTCTAAATTTTTGATAGCCTTGTGATGATAAGGTGCCCATACTGATGATGCAAATTTAAGTTTAGATCTAACTAACGCACTATAGAGGAGTGCTATAGCATCTAAATTTGTGAAATCCCTTGTGTTCCTTTTAATAAAGCCCAATAATCTATAAAATTCATTGATTAATGTATTAATATGATGTCTAAATGTAAGTGTTCTGTCGTAAGTAACTCCTAAGTCTTAGGAACATAGTATTCGCTTGCTGCGTTCCATTCGTCGCTGCTTCACTCTCATCTTCTGGATCACTTTTGCCAATATTACACAAGCCTCACCAACATAGATTAGGACTCTGAATGGGCACTTCAGACCAAACATGATGTCAGCATCTGTTGTACGAGTATATGGTCCACCCTAATGCTACACGTCTGCGTCTTCTTACTTCTTTTTCTTCGTGTATCCTATGTTCTTTTTCTTTATGTTATCCTGTTTCTATGTATCCTTAAACCAGTTCCATATATTCAATCTCCTCGCGGGTCACAGTCATTATTATCGTTCTCTGAACCTCCATATTTAATCCAACCGTCATTACTTCATCCGTTAGTTCCTCTATCATGCTTTGCAATTCTTGCACATTTTTCCTTATTACGAGAATTTTATTATTGAGAAGTTAATTCCATTTATATTATATTTTCCATTATATATAGTTTTTCCACTCAACATTTTTACAGGCTGCATCGAGTGCTGCGATGAAAATATTGGCAGAAATTACTCCGCCCTGTCTGGTACCTCTACTCTTTACCGAAATTTCACATTTACAGCTTCTGTATTCTATATATAGATAGCGACACTCCGGTATATTTTAACACAAGCTTCTTCTACCCCAACAAATCTCAGTCTTCATTAATTTGGCCGTATTGAGAGAGTCGACATTTTTTTCAAAGTCAATGAAGTATATTGCAACTGAAGCAAATTTCTACCCGTGCATATATTTAATTGTATATATTATAGTAATTTTTTTTATTTTCGCAGTTTTTCTATCGATGGATTAAGCGCTTCGGGGCTCAGGGTGATACTTCAACCAGTGAATAAGGACGGGATAGCGGAAAATTTCTTTAGAATACTTTGGGGATCGAAAGATCCGACCAGTAAAGCTTGGATAAACGCAGATTTACTTTATACTTACCATAAAAATCATCAGGTATTCATGTCGCTAAAAAATATTAATTACAGGTGTGCCATCAATACGATATTATCTTTTTTCTGTAAAATAATATACAGAGTATATGGTTTTTCTTTCAGATTGTTTTTGAAGGTGTAGCTAAAGAACTGCCTGATCCTTACAGAAAATACAGAGGTTACGTTGCCGTCGACAATATTGCTCTAAAACCTGGAATAGCTTGTAAAGGCCACTGTACTTTTGAGGGTGGTTTCTGCGGCTGGACAAATGAAGAAAACGACGACTTCGACTGGTCATTGGTACGGTCTCAAAAGGACATAAAGCAGTGAATATTTAAGGAATTTTTATTTATTTAAAATTTTACTAAGGGGTTCTGCCCCCTACTCTACTCCCTTGGCTTGCCAAACCCAACAAGGAACCTTTTGGTTCATAAAACCAATAAGGAATGCGCATGCGCTTATAATTTTTTTGAACTACTCTATTAGTTTCCTATGTGTGGTCAAAAAGTTGTGCTCGTGTTTTAAATTTCAACTTTTTACGCTTTTTTACGCACACTTCTTAAAGTGTGCGGTACTGGACTCTACCATTTTTAACCTTTTCCGGATTAGAAGGGATCCATTGTCGGCTTCCTTTGTGCGGTAATGGACCTATCACTTTCGTGCGGTTTTGAGAAAAGTGTGCGGTATTGGTATTTTACCCTTTTTGCCTTAAACGGTTCGGGAGAGCACCCTCGGGACAAACCCCTCGGGAAGACCCTCGGGAGACAAATCACCCTCGGGATTAGGGTTTTGAGAAGGAACTACGAAACCCTAAAAATCAAAATCGTAGAATTTATAATTGTAAATATAATAAATACCTATACCTATAATGAAAACATATTGAAAATCGGAGTAAAAATTCCATAGTTGTAGGGTTTTTTTTGGATAAAATGTAGAAGTCGAACTTGAGACCTTGAGGTCCGCAGTCGAACACACTGAACTAGGGAAGTGATTGTCATATGGAGACACAATTAGATTATAAATGACATTTTTTTGTAATAAATTATAATTTTTATTTTTTATTTTAAAGAAAAAATACTATGAATTTATTTAATTCGACTATAAATTTTAGAATATTTATTCGATTTTTAAAAACAATTTTCCATTCGACTCCCCTTTGATAGTTGTTCCAACAGATATAAAAAAATAATAATAATATAGAAAGATATGTACATTATTCCAATTAATTAAAAAAAAAAATACATATAATAATAATTTACAATTTTCTTGTCTTTTACAATTAGGACTTGCACAATATTTAATTAAGGTTTATTTTTTAGGGCAGAGGAAGTAGAAATCCATCGACTGGTCCTGCGACTGACAGATCTAGTTTTATCTACGGAGGAATGGAAGGAGGCTACACGTACTTGGACTCTTCGTACCCTCGACGACCTGGCGATCATGCTAGATTATCAAGCGTCGAATTTGATCCAACTGGTATGCATTTATTTGATTATAAATATATAGTTGTCAGGGCCGCAGCTAGGGGGGGGCAGGGGGGGTCTTCTGCCCCGGGCGGCAAAATGTAGGGGGCGGCAAAATGATTAACAGACTTTAAATTTATTTAACTAATTTAAGACCTGTAATATGACACAGTGATACAGGTGTAGAGGGCGGCATGCGAGCTAGGCAGATGAGAGTGAGCGATATGAACGCAGTACTGTCAGTGAGTAGATGCCTTCTTAATTCCCTATTTCATGCTCGGGTCACAGTGTAGTTTTCGCGTAGTCCGTCTCGACGATGCGCGCCCTATCCCTACGAACTAGACACAGGCCGGCGCGACCCTAGGCCGCTAGGGCCTGAGGGGCGCCGCAAGATATTTGCCCCCCAAGAAGTTAATGTTTTTACATAGAAAGATAGATGAATAACTTAAATTAGGAGAGACCTCATTTAAAACTAATAATATAATTATTTTGCAAATAAATGATTATTGTTTATGGATCAAGAGTCAAGTTAATATTAACATTTAAAACTGGGATTCCCACTTTACATGTTTATGTGGGATACAAACATTAAACTATTTTGTGTTTGTTTATTTGCATACTTTAATGGTTGTTTGTTTATATACTCAGTTGAGTGTGTATCCCCTAGTTCAGTTGCTGTATAGGACGTTGTGAAGGTATTTCATAATGAATCAGAAAGAATAAATAGCATACTATAGCGTTAAAGGTAAAACTTTTTTTTTTAGTCTAAAAACCGATTTAGTTAATAAATGTTTTAAGAATTCTGCAGAAATAATTTTAAACAAACTTTTAGGTGATGCTTTTTTTTTAGCTGAAAAAGCTCTAAAAAAGGCCCAAAATTCAACATTTTGAACCTAATTTTCTAAAATTTTCCGGGGGAGGCCCCCCGGGCCCCCTTTGGGTTAGGTTCATGTATGACAGAAGAGAGATTAGTAGGAATGGCATCTATTTTAACTGAACTGAACAGGAGTTTATTATTTATAAATAGATTTTAATTTACTAGAGTTTAGTTGTTTCTTTTCGATGTCTCTGATGATTTAAGTCTCTTTTCCATTAAATATCAAAGAGCATCGATAAAAAATAATCAAAACATTTGCAGCCGAAAAGTCAAATTTACATAAATACACTTTTAGTTTTTGGAAGAATTGTTTTATGTATGATGTATAATATTTTCTGCGTGTATGTATAATAGTCCACAGGCCACCATAAGAAGTGAGTCGCTGATTGATAAAGTTTTCTTACCTTATGGAATCGCTTATTTATGCCTTGTCCACCGATGAATTGGGTATATGGCAACTGGGCGCTGGGCCATTTCTTTTTTGTTGACATGCCAAACTTGCCCTTCTGCGGGAACATTGAAAAGAGATAGATAAAGTTTTGATTTTCGCAGGATCGTTTAATTAAATAATTTCAAAAACAGTGGTAAAGGTGGCCACCGATACGAGTGGGCCGTTTCCTTTTCAACGTCCCCGCAGAGTGATATGTTTGGGGCGGTGGCCACCCCAAACGGCCCACTCGTATCGGTGGCCACCTTTACCACTGTTTTTGAAATAATTTCACTAAGCGATCCTGTGAAAATCAACATTTTATCTATCTCTTTTCAATGTTCCCGCAGAAGGGCAAGTTTGGCATGTCAACAAAAAAGAAATGGCCCAGCGCCCAGTTGCCATATACCCAATTCATCGGTGGACAAGGCATAAATAAGCGATTCCATAAGGTAAGAAAACTTTATCAATCAGCGACTCACTTCTTATGGTGGCCTGTGGACTATAATATTTTCTGGTATATTAAAAAGATTTTACTTGAATTGTTTCGTTTCTCATTTTCAAATAAACCTTAGTTATCAACTTAAAACATGATTTTATATTTTATCTCAAATATTAATAAATATTTCAAGATTTTTCACAAGCTGACTTAGGAGTAGGAGTAATAGTTATTGGCGAATTGCTAGGATAGCAATGGGGTGGGGGTGGTGGAAGGGGGCGGCAAAATTAGGGCTTGCCCCTCCTGGCAAAATATGTAGCTGCGGCCCTGATAGTTGTACAATATATCAGTTATTTATTTCTTCATACTAGGGTGTTAGTTTTACCTCAGTCTATTCCGTCCTATAATGCAACTAGTGTGGAAAGTGGCACTTTGCTGTACTCGAGAGAAATATTTACGCACGAGCCGCAGGCGAGAGCGGAAAGGTTTCTCAAAGACACTTTAAGCTCGAGTTGCACATTAAATTTTTCTTACAGTTAGTTTTTAATTTGCAAATAAAATATAAAATAATAGAGTGTTCATCAACATGTAAAAGGTTTTATAATATCAACTAAACCAGCTGTTCTGTTTATAGCCAGTGTTTAAACCTACATGTTTTACTGTTTATTATTTTTATCTACGATTGATACGAAATATAAACATTATATCTCTGTTTAGATGCGTAGAAAGTGATTATTTACGCACTTGTATTCATTGCGCATGCGCGTCTCATAGTTCTGAAGAATTCCTTTTCTTTACCACGCTAGTGCGGTAAAGAAGAGGAATTCTTCAGCTTTACGCACGATTACCGAGTTTGTTTACATTTAACAAAACTAATTTGCTGTTCTTTTATTAAAGTAACTGTTTATATCGAATTTTTAGTGAAAAAAAAATGAGTGAATCAAGTGACTTAGACGAAAATGTGGAGAATAATACTCCTCCAGAAATAATTAATTCGGCAAAAAATACAACTCAAGAATTAATGCCACCTTTATCAAGAGAGAGATACGAACTTACATACAGCAAGTTTATTTTTTTCTGTATTTATTATTTAAATCTATCAATCGTAGATAAAGTACGGTACGCAACTCGTGCGAAAACGGTATTTTGCATTGCTCGTGTGGTTTTACTACCCTCGCTATCGCTCGGGTGCAAACTCCACACTCGCATGCAAAATGCTACTTTCCGCACTCGACGCGTAATGTACTATTTGAATAACTTCTCCTGCAAGATGCAAGATGCAAGAGGATATTAATATCTATAGATAAATATGACATTGGTTCAATTGGCTAGTTAAATATTGGGGTATGATGATTTTAAAATAATTATTCTGTTGATTTATGTAAGTCTAGTTGGATAATATTGTGTTTAGTAAAAGACGATTCCACATTATATTTGCTGTTTCCAATATCTCAACAGTTAATTCCTTTTTCAACCACGCACCATTTAAAATTTAAAACTCCTATTTAATATTAGAAATGATTACAGTCGACAAAGCAAATTATTTACATATAAATTATTTATATATTGTTACGTAATTATTCATATATTGTTACATAATTATTTATGTATTGTTATATAATTATTTATATATTGTTATGTAATTATTTATACATTGTTATGTAATTATTTATGTATAGCAAAACTATCCCAGAAAAACCCAGGTTTCTGTCACAAAAAACAACAACTCACATTTTCAAAACACCCCACGTTTCGATTTTATTATAAACCTTCTTCAGAGCAATTAAGCTCAAACGAATGCAAAAGAAATTAAAAGAAAACAAGAAAATCTTATTTGAAGACTTACAACGATTAAAAGTTGGTGGGAGCATTTTAAATAAACATTTATGTAGAACAAAGAAAGAATTGACTATAAAATCGATTATAAAACTAAAGACGTTTTTAGACATTTATATGAGTTTTATTTATTTGAAAGTGTTTCTGCGATTTTCCGCTAGGTGGCATTGCTATTTTAGTTTTATATTGCTACCTTCTCATTTTTTAATCATATTTTTTATATTTTTATAATAGATTTTTTTCTATTGTTCTGCATGAATGTTCATTTAAAATTTTATTTTATATTCTTTCGAGCTTTATTGCATCTTGATGTTAACATTTCTGAATATTTTTTTGTTAATGATCCCATGAAGAAGGTTTATATTGCAGCCGAAACGTTGGGTATTATGAGAATGTTGTGAGTTGTTGTTTTTTTGTGTTGATATATATACTGAAAATAAAATATATGAAATTTACTTCATTTAAAATTAGTAGTTTTCTATTTTTAAATTATTTTTAGGAGTAAAACCAGGCTGAAATATAATGAATATCCATTATATATACATAATGTTAACAGCATACATTAAAATAACCACTGCTAATTATAATATTAAATAAATAATTATTAGAAATTTATATTTTACGATTTTGGTAGTATTCATACTACGGAAAGATTAAATTTTAATTTAAATCAAATTATAATTATTATTAACTACGGGAAACAGACAGAGAAAAATACACTTCAGCGCTGGGATTTGAACCACAGGCCTCTATATTTCCAGTATAGCGCTCTACCAACTAAGCTACGCAGGAGAATGATTTTCTTTGACGTTAATGATACCTTGTCCCGAATTTAAGTTTTCAATTTTCCACAAATCTGAGAAGTCAACATTAATGACAAAGAACTAGACCGAGAAATAACGCTTATAATTATAAAGTACCCAATTAGTACCTGTACCTAGTACAATCAATTAGAAATTTATATTTTACGATTTTGGTAGTATTCATACTACGGAAAGATTAAATTTTAATTTAAATCAAATTATAATTATTATTAACTACGGGAAACAGACAGAGAAAAATACACTCCAGCACTGGGATTTGAACCACAGGCCTCTATAGAGCGCTATACTGGAAATATAGAGGCCTGTGGTTCAAATCCCAGCGCTGGAGTGTATTTTTCTCTGTCTGTTTCCCGTAGTTAATAATAATTATAATTTGATTTAAATTAAAATAATTATTAGGTAAATTAGGATCATAATTTTACGTTGAAAAATCAAGCACAACGTTTCATCGATTTAATAAATGAAAGACTGATAGATAACTCTACTTTTAACATCTGCGTTTGTTTCAAGAAAAAAATAGACTAAAGTTTTAGTATTGTTTTGTGAACATTCGAATCAATGTAACAATAAAATTATTTTCGTTAACTACTGCAACAGGAACTATTTTGAAATTATTTAAAGAATTATTCTCAAAATATAAGATTATTTTGAAACCGTCACGTACACTAAGATGAGTAAATGGGGAGGACATCCATCCAATTAAAAGTTAGTTTTAAAAAAATTAATGATAAAAAAAAGGATGTTTTTATTATCGATAAAAAACACTACGGCTACTCCTGGGTGTCATTATCGTCATGGCTGTCATTTTTGAGCTATGGTTTACGATTTTCTCCTCTAGTGATTACTAAATAAACAGGTCAAGCGTGTGCTAGTCAGCACACAGCGAGGGTCCGTAGGCCACACTATATAGTGTTTAACTGTAAAGTGTGTAAACAGTGTTTTTTTTTTAAATGCTAAAAAGCTTACTTTGAACCATTCTAAGGGTCTGATATTCTCAAAACACATTCTGATAAAGTATTTTTTTGCCACTGAACCGGACTACAACCATATAAATACTTCGAAAAGACCATAATTATAAAAAACGTATTTTGTCAATAAAAAATAAAATAATATTTTTTTCGAAATTTCCAAAAAGTGGTATCTTTACTTTTGGTCGAAGAATGTTCAGGAATTTTTTCAGATTTTTTGCACTTCACATAAGCGAGATAGAGGGGGGGGGGGGGACACGTTTCAAACCCACTTCAAACTTGCCTACGCTCGCCCTATCAAAGTTATAAAATAATAATTATATATTTTTGTTATCAGCTCGACGTACCCTTTCATATGATACCCCTCACGGTGTCGAAAAAAAATAAAAAAATATTAACCCTTAAGTTTTTTTACCCTAATTTTTTTGAAAAATATTTTTTTTAAGTCGCTATATTTTTAAAGTATGTGGGCAGGTACAAGATACATACATGCCAAATTTCAAAGTGATCGGACGAAAGGTGTAGCCATGAGAGCACGCGAGAGGACGGACGGACAGACACACGCAGGAAAATATAAGGGTCCTTGGTTTTGCCTACGGACCCTAAAAATATAATGAATTTTTATTTCACTGTACAATAAGTAGAAAGAGTTTTTTATTTGCATTACAATAAATAAGTTGACATGGTGGTTTTATGGAATTTGCAGGACCGGATGCTCCACTGTGTTTGCGGTTTTGGACTCACATGTTCGGAAATGGAGTTGGCACTCTTTCGATACTGATTAGCGATACAAGAGAGAATCAAGAGCGGGAGATATGGTCACTCTCAGGTGAAGCAAGCAACGCTTGGTACCAGGCGGAAGTCACCGTATCCACCCACAACTCATTTAAGGTCTCCTCAACTATAAACATTTCAGAGTAGAATTATTTCTTCGATATTCCCTGTTTTTTTTCCTTATTCTCGTCATGTCTCAAATTTGACTGGATTATTTTTGTCAACTTCGGTTTTCTTTACAATTGCCATTATATGGCCTGTGATCTCTTACAAGCAATTATCCCAGTGGCGTATCCAGAGGGGGGCACAGGGGCCACGTCCCCCCCCCCCCCCCCCCCCCCCCAGACGGGCCCAGACCCAATAGAGTAAAAAAAGAAAAAAAAATACACCGTATTTTTTTTTTTTTAAGACATATTTTTACATTCACCTTATATTTAATTTCACCTCAGAAATGCATATAAGCGCTGTTTTGAGGGGTCATATTTTCAAAATTTTCCCCCGCCATAGTTCCCATCCCCCATAATTAACTGCAGACTACGCCCATAACTTACAGTAAGATATTGTATTGCAGTAAGCATCAGCATATTATTTTCTAACGAATACGTTCTAAAACAGTTATTGCTACTTGGGCGCGGAGATTTTCTTTTTTTGGAGGGGGGGGGTTAGCTGCTTTGTAGAATTAGGAATTCCCTTTTCTTGTTCCCACTACGAATCCCCCCCCCCCCAATCTAGACTGACTTAGAATGATCCCCCTCCAGACCTAGCCGCTGGATACGCCACTGAATTATCCCATTATTTTGTTTGGCTATATCAGACTTATTTTTAATAATTTGTATCAAAACAATTATACCAGATCTACAGCCTATTTAAATCCTTGGCTTTTTAATCTCTTGACCACTCTCTCTTCATAATACATAATATACATTATAACTTGTTACCAGTTCAGCAAATAACTAGACAGCATGTCGAGACCAGAGGGGTCGCTCATTGCTTGTTCTGTCATTGCAAATGTATTAGCGGCTGAAAGATTTTAACCTGGACCAAACAAAAGTCTTTTTTTGTCTAATCCAAAAACAATGGTACTCTATGCAGTAACACGAAGCCATCTTCCACACAAAGATAAGATTATTTTATCACTGTATGTGGAGAGACGCTGAAACTCATCAATAATAACCTTAAAAATTATTGCCATCCTACAAAACCAATTATAAATAAATTAAAAGTTTATCACCATGTGTTTTCCATGCATATAATTTATATGTTTATTTATTATAATTGTGTATTACATTTTTTTTTTTTTTTTATAAATGAGTTATTTTTAATGCTGTATATTGTTGACAGATCATAATTTTAGGAAAGGTAGGTAAAAACAATCTGGGAGACGTAGCAGTAGACGATATCTCTCTTACTCCTGGGAGTTGTCCGAGTAAGTGCACTGTCGACGAGTAATGCTTATAACCTTTTACTATCTTAAAATTAAAATAAAGTCTAAAGGCCCCCATACACATGTTTGCTCAAACATGATGTTGGCCGTGTATGGGGCTGTTCAATATTTGCGCAAACATGATGTTTGACGTGTATGACCTAAATTCCCCCGACTTCAGGTTTGCGCAAAATGTTTGATCGTGTATGGGGGCCTTAAGACATTCGGTTACTGCCTATAATAACTGTTGCAGATTTCTAATATTATTTTGATAGAATAAAGCTTGGTTGGAGTTTGAATAAGGAATGATTTTATTTTTATTTATACATAAAAAGAAAAAGTTTACTTGTATTAAACTACAACAAACTATTGTACATACTTGACATTATGTCAAGTCAATGTTTAATAAATCCAACAATAACCGTCATAATTGTAAAAAGTAAACAATTTTTTCTTGTAGTTGTGACTCTCAAATCGGTGGTTTAGAGGAATTAAAGACTCACTTCATTGACACCTTGACCTTAATTTCAGAAACTCCAAGGACTCCACTATACAGGGTGGTCCACAAGTCTCCCCCCCCCCCCCCCCTCTTAACTTTTGAACGGTTTGAGATTAATTAATGAAACTTGGGGGATCTCTACCATGCAAAGGAAAGTTTGTTTTCATGCAATCGCCCACTAGGGGCAACCACCCAATTTGCCCCCAGGCCACCCAACTTCAAAATTTCAAATTGGAATGTATGTTTTTGATAGCATATTTGGATTCTACGGTGAAAAATAATAAACTTTTACTTAGAACTATTTTTTCTATCTCCAATATTTTGCCCTCTTCGGGGGGGCAAAGATAGCAAAATAACCCTTCCGAAATAGTACAAAAATAGCACTTAGATCGTTATAAAATCTAAACGGTTAGAAATAAAGCAATGAAACTTGGAGGATCTGTACCATGTAAAGGGAAGTGTGTATTCATTCACTCGCGTACTAGGGGCAACCACCATTTTGCCCCCAGGCGCTGAAATAAGCTATTTTTATACCTTTATCCCCCTATAGGGTGCAAAATATTGGAGATAGAAAAAAAAGTTTGTAGTAAAATATTTTTATTTTTTGCCGTAGAATCTAAATCTGCTATTAAAAATATACACTCTAGGTTAAAATTTTGAAGTTAGGTGGCCTGGGGGAAAAATGGGTGGTTGCCCCTAGTGCGTGATTGCATGAAAACAAACTTCCCTTTACATGGTACGTAAGTTTCATTAATTTATCTCAAACCGTTTAGATTTTACAACGTATTATCGAAAGGGTTATTTTGCTATCTTTGCCCCCCCTGTAGGGGGCAAAATATTGGAGATAGAAAAAATAGTTCTAAGTAAAAGTTTATTATTTTTCACCGTAGAGTCCAAATATGCTATCAAAAATATACATTCCAATTTGAAATTTTGAAGTTGGGTGGCCTAGGGGCAAATTGGGTGGTTGCCCCTAGTGGGCGATCGCATGAAAAGAAACTTTCCTTTGCATGGTAGAGATCCCCCAAGTTTCATTAATTTATCTCAAACCGTTCAAAAGTTAAGAGGGGGGGGGGACTTTTGGACCACCCTGTAGGCAAACACTTAAGGATTTTTGGACAGATCTTGAACTATTGATATTTGTTTTTTTTTTGGATTTACTATTGACAATATACAACTCAATTGCGAAATTTTTATCATTAATCCTGTAATAATAAAACACAGCATGATCTAAGACACTATGTTAACTTTAAGTAGTAGTCTAAGTTTACTTATGTGTACATTTTCCTTACAACATGATGTTTGACTGACGTGTATGACCTGTCGTTTAGAAATGACTGAAAGTTGCAGAACCTCGATTAGGTTATGCTAAATATGGTAAATTCGTACAAATACTGCATCATTGGAACTACTCTTTTTGGTCCACTTCTCACCTTCTTTCTCATAATCCACAATCTATCTTAATGATCTCACCCCTCTAAATCGGTGTTACGTACACTCGGTCGGTTTGGCATACGATTAGAGTTATATTTCATCATCAATTTGCGACCTATTTACTTGAAAAAGCAAATCACAAATATGTAAAAGAGGAAATAGAAGTTGCTTTTTGTTTTAAAGAAGATTAAAGAAAATCAATACTTATCCTCCAATGCAAATAAGTTAAATATGAAATATATTATTTAAAATGATATATCTGTTTTGGTTGTTCAACATCTCTGTTTGGCATAAATACATTCTGAGATACTAGAGCATGAAAATAAATGTTAAATATTTATTTCGGAATATGTACTAGGAAACTTTTATTTAAGTTTATTTTAATTATTGAAAAATTTGCGTTACTTGTTCCGACTAAACAAATTGATAAAAGGATATTTTACATCGGTCAAGTATTGTAAGGATGACAAGTAGACAATGCTGGCAGGTAAATTAACTAGATTACCAACAGAATCACCAATCATAATCCTAATTTTAAAACGTCTTCATTGTTTAGCTGCACCGCAGATAGCGGCACCCGGATCTGGTGACTGCACGTTTGAAGTAGATGAATGTGGTTGGAGTAACGCATTATCCAGGGAACGTCTTGACGATATCGACTGGGAAAAAACGTCGGGTCAGTTTCTTAGAACCACTGCAAGGGACCACACCTTGGGAACTGAAAAAGGTATTTTGATAGTTCGGTATGAATTCCCGACTCTGAGGTACCGCCGTTTTTCATGTACTGCACGTTTCCCATGATGCAGAACTAAACATCAGTCAAACATTACCTAAATGATTCGAGTCCTCGGACAAATATTTCTTTTTATTGAGATAAACGTGATATTTCCTCTGCGGGGTCAAATTTTACTGCTTATAATCACGCCAATCCCCGTCGATTACCGACGTTTAATGATAAAAATGATTTTTTTGTTGATGATGATTGGACACTTGATTCTAATTCTCTTTCACCGACGTTTTTTATCTTGCAAGATCGGACTTTAATCATCTTTCAAAAAGATAAATACTTGTTTCCGTACCATGAGTACATCAGAGCTATCGTAATAATATATTAAATTTCAGGTTATTTGATGACTTTGGCTAGAAGCAGTGTTCAGAGGCCTGGAAGCAAAGCATGGTTTACATCCAGAGATTTAAAACCTAACAACGTCCCAAGATGTTTATCATTCTGGTAATGTACTATAATACTTGATAAGATTTAGAGGATAATTTATTAATTTTGATTAAATAATTTTATTCGTTATGTGAAGGAGTGACATGAGTAAGTGGTTGGAATGACTACCTAATAAAGAAGTTGTAGAAGTTTTTTGGATTGGGTTGTGAACATAAAAAGGTCACCAATAAAAGAAATTTTAAAATCGGTACATTGTAGGTTTGAGACGTTTTAATATAAATGACATGATTTTCATACAAATTCTGTTTATTACTTTTAATTATATTATAATAATATATCGACAATTATTTGCACAATCTAATGTATGTGCACATTTATAGGTTCCTAATGAATGAACCATACATCGACAGTAGCGGACCGAGTCTAGGAGCTCTGACGATTTACGTGAAAAGTGCGACCACCGGTGAAAATGAAGCTGTCATGAAACCTGTATGGCGCTTATATAATCACCAAGGTCCTGATTGGCAGTATGCTCAAGCCTTCATACCCGAATCCTCGGAATTGGTATAGATTTCAGTACTCCGGCTTAAGTTATAGAATAAAGGGTGGTAGGTTTCAGCATGGCTCAATATTTTCTACCACTCTTTAAATTGAATGAAATAAGAATAATTTATTTTATATTGTGATATAGATTTACTTAATTATAATAATATTATTTTATTTAAAGAAAACAATTTTTTTAACAGCCACAGTAATACAAGCAATCGCCAGTATATGTTAAAGATAAATGCATTGATCGCTATTAATAAATGACAATAACCAAACATTTTTATCTTTAGTGACATATTTACTTGTATACTGTGGTCGCTCATACTACTGTGGCTGTTAAGAAAAAGTATCCTTTATTGATCTCGTTTTGTAAAAGCTTGTCTTTATTTTATTAAATTATAATACTATTTTCTAATTATTGTTAGCCTTCGTCACATAAAATCTTGTAATCTATTCTAACCTCACTTAGCTGTCAGATGTAGTTAAATTAAATATTTAATTTATCGACTAATACGAACAATTTTGTTAAACTAATGAGTGATTGTTTTACGGTTGTTTGGAACATTTCTATGCAAAATTTAAGAGCGAAGCTGATTTTGAAGTGGATGAAATATAGCTTACAAGATTTGTCCATGACTGCTTTTAAAAGTGAAACTTAATAAAAGCGTAAAATAATTGATGTGTCGAAAATAGTTGCAATTATGACCTTGTTTTAAGACGTATAATATAATTAAAATAAAAGTTGTAAGAGAAAAATCGGTCCTGTGGAACCGGGGATAGAGCGTAGCGTAGATAAATAGACGCGCGGTGGGCCTGAGGCGGCTGCAGGTCTCTGTCTAGAATCTGTAGGCAAGGAGGAGTAGCTCCAATGTGGGGTTGCTAAAGTACTATAGGCAAATGAAACAGGTTTCCACCCAGCTGGCTCTACCCTACAGTGAAACATTAACCGCTTAAAATAAAATTATTTAAATGGGAATAACCTCAATTGAATAACCAGTCAGTGGTTGTCGTTGTTCACAATTTGTACCGCCAACATTTCTTGGCGAATATAAACTGTGCCGGGGCTAGGGTAATTTACAATAGTGTATCGTAATTTAAGTGTCTGATTTTATAATAGTTAAATCTAGCTAGAAAACAAATATCGCATGGCAAGGACAGTGTAGAGAGTGGGGAATCTAGGTTGCTAGTCTGCAGATTCTCACGGCCACGGGGTACCGAAGGGATGACGGCTGGAGAGCGGGCAGCGAGTGGCACGGCTTGGAGTAGGAAGGCAATGTGTGCAGCTAAGGTTACTCCAAGCCGATTACGCACTAAGTTTGCGCTAAGTGAATTATGTGCTAAGTGTTACACGGAGCGGATTACGTTTTAAGTATTACCTTGAGCGGACTAAGTGCTGGAATATACTTATTACATTTTCAAACTATAACGGAAGTGATTAATAAAATCCCAAATACTCGTTAATAATGTGTTTGAAGAAATTTCGGAATTTAGATGAGCTATAAACAATGTAAAACATATCATCAGCATTTGTCCTCGTTCGCAAAACCCAAAAAACATTTATCATGAGGGTAGCAAAGTCTATGTTTTCAATTCATAGGTAATGATGGTCTAATCGTCTTGTATAAGGTCCGACTTTAATGTCCCTAGATAAGAGATCGGTTTTAATTGCTAAAATTTGGCAAAATAAGCTCTACACTGAGTCAAAATCCATGTAAAAATCAATTTATTACCTTGGGTCGTAAGTAATAAGTACAATGGTAGAAGTATTATTATGGTCTACAAAACTTCTTACCTAGGACTAAGATACTAATAGTACTTATTACTCCATACTGTATATGAATCCTAATACTACACTAGGACTCCAATACTAATAATTATCTCATAAATCTTAAAGAATCAAGATGTTGAAATTTTTCCTATTGTTGGACCCTGTTGATAAAATGTTTTTGTAACACTCTTTCACACGGTACAAAAATTATGTTTTTCTTTGTTTGTGATGTGTAATTTTTTAATTGCCTATTTAAAATAAAAATAAAATAAAATCCTTATATTTAAATCATGTTGCTGGTGTTATTTCAGATTATAATCGAAGGTATCTGGGGATCAAGCCGAGCCAATGGTTACATTGCATTTGACGATATTACATTTTTCACCGGATCTTGTTCAAGTAAGGGATTAAATGATGTGCATGTCAAATATAATTTCTCAATCGGATGTCACGTTATATTGCAATTTTTAATATATTTGTAATCTTTGGAGAATTTTGTAGATAAAATCAGGTAATTGTTGCAGCATTGCCAAGTGGAGCAGTAGTGAGAAGTGCAGAATGTAGATTTGATAAGGACATGTGCGGCTATAGCAATGGTACCAGTAAGACAGCGGCATCTTGGAGGCTTGCAACTCCAGTCAGGAGGCCGGCTAATTTGGCTGATAAAACTTTTGGAGCCCCAGGTATATTTTCATTATGCCAATCATTGATATGTTTTTTATTGTCGAAACTACATGCTGTATTCTGCCGTTGAGTAACAAATCTGCAATACTCCTTCAGTTTTCCTTTTTGTTTTTTCCGCATTTATTATTAACCCTATATTTCTTCCTTCAGTGCTGAGTTCTTCTAGCTTTTATGTCATGTCACAGATTGTGTGGTTTGAGTGTTACTTGAGATATAGTGAAGTCTATATGTTCTAATCTTTTGGCCAGTCTCCAATGTATACTTTGTGGCATCCATGTGACTTCCCGTATAACTCCATCTAGATCCATTATGATAGGAGAGAGCATACAACCTTGTTACACCACTGTTTTGACTTCAAAGGGACATTATTTACCATCGTGAATTATTAAGTGATGAGGATGGCTATTTTGGATGTTAAGCCAAAGTTGTTTAGCTTTCCAAGAAGGCACTCTCTCTAAATCCAGCTTGATCTCTTCGCAGTTTATTACCTTCAACATCTTTGACTCTAATTAATATGATTCTGGGAAATATTTTAATGACACTAATTAAGGTGGGGCGTCTCCAATTGGTGCAAAGTGATGTCTCCTTTCTTAGGTACTTTTATCGACAACCCTTTCTTTCAATCTTCCAGTAATGCTTCTTCTCATATAATTTTTAACAAATCACAGAATATATCTGCTGTTGTATCTGGGCTTGATTTTTCACTAAATGAAACAGCGAAAACCCAAAATGGTAAACACTGAGCCAAGTCATTATGTACCTACGAGCTGTATCAAACAATTTTTTTTTTTTTTTTTTTTTAGATGGATATATTTACTACGATCTTTTCAACCAGATTCTTGGTAGTAACATGGTCAGACTGACATCTCCGTTGGTCCATGGTGGTGAAGAGCCACAACTCTGCTTGTCATTTTGGTACGCTGCTTTCGGTGCAGGGGAAGCCGCATTAATGCAAATAATTCGACAAGACAATACAACCCAATATGTTCAGAAGGTATTAATATATTTTTTTATCTCGATTTATGAATAATTAGCCATTTAAATATATAAAATCCAAATAAAACTCACTGACTCATCAAGGTATCTGGTACCACTTGACCTATGGTCATGCAATTTTGAATATAGGTTCCTCTTAGACCTTATGTGCTCGCTAAGAAATCTTTTTACGGTCTGCCATCTCGATTGAAGATGCCGGCCATTTATATGAATTTTGACGATATCTTCAAAACTAATTGCACTAAATTTTTGATGTTACCTTTAGCTTTATATGGCGTAAGCAACTTTTGTAAAATGGTTTTCAAACAGGCCATTTGATTCATGACGGTGGCCATTTGTATGCAACATGTATCATGTATATGTCATTGCAATTTTGTAGGTAGGTCCCCCTTTGGTGCTAGATGTTGGTTATATTTAATTTTTTCAATCCGCCATCTTGATTTATGGTATCGGCCATTTATATGAAAAATTCGACGATATCTCCGGAACTAAATAGACAAGCATATTTAAATTTGAAATTTAGATACCTATTACGACAAAAACAACTTTGGTAAAAAGATTTTCCAAATAGCCTTTTTGTTTCAATATCTCTCTTTAAGATGTTCAATATTCCCTTTAGGATGTAAGTATATTTATTATTAACGCCATTTTTTCGGTATTAAAGTTACTTGCACAGTACATTATAAAACAAAATGTCAATCAACGTGGTCTAAACTCCGCAAAAGTGCAAGCAATTTTTTTTTTTTTTTTTTTTTTTTTTTTTTTTTTTTCTTCCGAGCTTATTGAAGGTAACGGAAGCTACGTGATCGTTCTGAAGAACGAAAATATTTTATGTCTCTGATTTCAAAAATTCCAAGACAGAAATCCGTTTCAGAGGTCAGGGGACATTTTTGGTTCCGTGTCTGCCTGTCGCTAAATATTTAGTATGTGAGGAAGCTATGTGCCGTTCCAATTGGCAATCAATTTTTTTTTTCAACGATGAGTAAAAAGACGGAAAAATCTATACTTTTTTGCTAAGAAGAATGTGCACCCAAATTTTTCTTAAGGATTAAATTTTGAAAATGATTCTAGTAGGTGCGTACGTGCTAAAAAGTAGCCTCTCTCAAAATGTTAACTTTTTCGTTAAGGGACACATTTTTATTATAGAGGGGAAGTTCCCTTACCTTGGACAGTTATTTGCCTAGTACCTAGGAGCACTTGCCTCGGCACAATTCCAGGGCGAGAGGAATTTGTTTTCATGATATTACCTGTCAGAGTGGAACCTTTCAACATTCACCAGCTATCATATTAATTTTATCAGCGATAATTGAATATAGGTGGGGTGTTATAAGTGTCCGAGGTAAGGGAACCTCCTCTACAATAAAAAAAAGAAAACTTTTCAACAAATATTTAATATGCTAGAAATAAATCAAAGTAAAACGCGAAGAAGCTAATAAGTTCAAGATAACGAGCCAACTAATAAACAAGAAACAAGTGTACAATCAAACAAAGTAACTAGTAAACAATTCAACTAATAAACAATTCAACCAGATGTTTTTTTTGTGTTTTTTTTTAGGTTTGGAGTTTAGAGGCTAAAAATATGGATACAACAAGACCGTCTTGGATGCCAGCTCAAGTAGCTATCGATGCAACGACAGATTTTCATATCATTTTCGAAGGACAGGCCACTAACGGTGGTTATGCTGTCGACGATATTTCCTTTACTGCAGGCACTTGTACTAGTAAGTTATTAACCGATAGGTAGCACGTTTTAGTATAAAGGTACGTTTTCCTAGACGCGACTCCAGCGAGTTTGCATGTTACTGTTTTCCTAGCCCAGCGACTCTTAACATGCAAACTTTTATAATTTTGTGCCAGCGACCAACGCTCAGCGACTATCTCTCAGGAGTCGCATCTAGGAAAACGTATCTTAAATGCTTGAGATTAGACAGACAGGAAAAAGTTAAATCTAGTTTTGGCTTCCGTAAAGTATGAAATGAAAAAGTATCCAACAATTTTACAATTCTGATCAATGTACAGACAAAAAATGTATTTTATTTATATGTAATATAAATAGATTACATTGTGCCAAAGTGCTTACAATGATTAAAAGTGGATTCTTTATAAGTAGTAATCCCATCCAAGTAGTACATTTTCGTGTTGGGTCGAGAAGGGGGTTAATAAAGATAGTAGAAGTTATTTAATTTAAAAATGACTTTATTTCATCCCAAGAGGGACATCATCATCATCAGGCCTGTAAACAAGGTATTTTAACATTATCATTTACAATTACCAGTTTTATTTAATCCCAATTCCTTATCAAACAACCTATTCAATAATCCATACATACTTAACAAATATATTTATAAACTTAATTAACATTAATCCATCATACCCTATTTTGAATATTTTATCAAATTAATTCAATTATAAAGAGTAATTAATAAAAACTGGTAATTGTAAATGACAATAATAATGTTGAAATACTTCGTTTACAGGCCTGATGATGTCCCTCTAGGGATAAAATATAGCTTTAAATTAAATAATAAATAACTACCTTTATTCGCCCATTCATCGACCCTAAACGGAAAAGTACAATTAAAAATGGATGTGACTCTAAAACGTAGACATTAGATTTAAGATTTTGAATGGCAAAAATTAAAGAGCATAATTTTAAATTAAAATACTGTCCATCAGAAAGCCAATCAGCTGATACTTTTATTTAACTATTAACTTATTCTGTTTTTGCAAGATGAAGAAAAGATTCTATGAAAATATTAAGAACATTTCTTTTTATTACTTGCTTCATTGGTAATAGTTAAATTGTAATTTATTCTTGAGTTATTTAAAGACTTATTACTGTGGCATCGACACTGATCCTTTCATAAAGAACTTACACAGATTACTTTAGACTTTTATAGTGATGTTGGGAATGTATTATGGTCGGCTTGTGCCTCGTGCCAGTCACCTAGCCAATCCAAGTTTTCGGTCCACTCTTATGTAAGTGACTAGGGATCCTCAGCTTAAGAACTCGTACATTCCGCATGCATTCGGACATCGAAAGAAAACATCGATGTTTTTCAAACTTGGCGAGGAAAAAAAAAAAAAAAAAAAAAAAAAAAAGGCCCTCAACTTGGTCGATGTTTCGAGAGGAGAACATCGATGTTGTCCGATACATCGAACAGTCAACATCGATGTTTTCGATACATCGACATCGATGTCCCAACCCTAGTTTCAAGTATGTATTGTGAGCGACAATGACAATGACGACTCTTGTTCTTTTAAACATTTCAAATAATTGTTTTCTAGTAATGCAAAACATTTTCATTTTCAGCTCGTCCGGATAAAGCCGAGGTCAAAACTGCTGAACTTATTAAAGCTCATTGAAGACATGATTCATCTAAATGTCTAATGACGAAACAGACCGAAAGAGTTCTAAATATACGAGGTGACATAAAGTAATTTATATTGACTTATTGTGGTAATAGTGATTAAAAGTTAGAGCCGAAATCGATGAGATAATTGTAAAATAACACAAATATAACCAATCTGCATTAATCATAACCATAAGGTTATGTTTAATAAAGCCGTTTTGTTTTGAAGAAAGATTAATTGATCTCATACTGAGTACTTTTGATGAGTTTGTTAAGTACCCGGCGTTGCCCGGGTGTATCTAAAAATGAAATCATTGGTTAATAAGAAATACCAGAACAACAAATAAATAAATAAAGTAAATGTATGGAAAAAGCATCAGAACATTAGAAAATAAATATGTATATTGCATATATTGAACATTGTTTTGAGAGAAAATATTGTTAAAATTATAAATATATATATCTACCTGAATGGCCATATCAGTCAGACAATAATTATATATTATTAAAATAATTATGTGATGTAATTATGTATCATAGTCCTAGTTTCTTGGGCCGTCTTGCAATCTTCTCTTTCCTATACCTTTATTTCTACTTGCTCGGACCAGGGGGTTAGTCCTGTCCTGGCCACGAACTAGTGGATTGTAAATAGTTGTATCTTAAATAAGGCATAATATAAAATATGTATATAATGACCCTATTATAATAATAATATTTATAAAATGGTGAAATGAAAAACTTATAAATTAATATACAGAGAGATAGATTAGGTGTGGAGAGTTGAGAAGGGTTGAGCTGAAGTGTGCGGTTGTGCTGCAGTTCCTCTAGTGACTTGGAGGAGATGGGAAGATCCCGCTAAAGCTGATGCATTATTAATTCTCCTTGACGCCAAGGAAGAGTTAATAAGTAAACATTCGCCTGGATGCCAGGACAAATGAGCTAAACCCAGATACCTGGGATTAACAAGCCGAATAAAGAAAACATTTGCCTGGATGCCAGGACAAATGAGCTAAACCCAGATACCTGGGATTAACAAGCCGAATAAAGAAAACATTTGCCTGGATGCCAGGACAAATGAGCTAAACCCAGATACCTGGGATTAACTAGCCGAATAAAGAAAACATTTGCCTGGATGCCAGGACAAATTAGCTAAACCCAGATACCTGGGATTAACTAGCCGAATAAAGAAAACATTTGCCTGGACAAATGAGCTAAACCCAGATACCTGGGATTAACTAGCCGAATAAAGAAAACATTTGCCAGGATGCCAGGAAAAATGAGCTAAACCCAGATACCAGAAGTCTGGGATCAACTAGCCGAAATAACTAATAGCATAATTTTAAGCATAAAGAAATAAAAGTAATAATGTTCCCACTTAAAAGGGACGTCTAAATTTTCCTGGCATCCAGGATTAATTAATAAATTAAACCTGCTAGGGACAACTAGCACTAGCAGGGTTCGTTACTAGACAGTCATGCTCGCTTGCTGCCAATCAACAGACTGATTCTTTTCTCCAAATCGCCTGAAGGTAGGTGAGGTGAATGATTGAAGCTGAGTTACAGGTTGAGATGCGTAGCAGGTCTAGTATCTTGAAAAAATACTATTTAGTATATTGTATTCTAATATACTTCATAAAGTATAATATAATACATAACATTTTCTTGTTAATTGATATACTTAAAAGTTTTCAAAAAAAAAAAAAAAAAAAAAAAAAAAGTTTCATTAAGTTCTGAACACTACTCTTAAGGGATAGAGTTTCGTCCTAAGAATCTTCTAGAAACTTGACGAGGTTTTTAAGTAGAACTTTACCGCTCCTTCGCACCTCTAAGGCCCTAGATCAAGTGATTTTTTTAATTAAAATGGCGGTCATAATAACCTACACCTAAATCACTTCAGGAATTACTATATCCAGTTTGGTTATGTTAGCGTTCACAATATCCGAGATATAGTGATGAATATATTATTATTAAGGGAGCTTTACTTTTAAACACGTATTAAGGCAACCATTATGGATAATAAGTCAGATTGTACAATGCCTTTACAGAACATGTTATTTTATTATATATAAAGTTGATGGATACTTCAGGTGTAATAATAAAACTTTTTAAATTTAGTAGCATAAGACGTTTCGACCCTTCTAGGGTCATCTTCATAATCAGAACATGTTATGGAAATTAAATTATTAACAAATTTCAAGGTTCTAGGGCCATATAGTTTGGGATATATAGCAACCATTTTGAATTAAAATGGCGGCTCAAAAATATCCTTTCATCGTGGAGGTTTACATCGTTTAAACAAGCTTCGTTGCAAAATTCGTGATTCCAGAATTAACAGTTACGGAGATGGTAAATTAAATAAATTGATTAATAGGTGATTAGGTGGAGTTTGGTCTTAAAAGTAGCACATAAATAGCCGCCATCTTGAAAATGAGTGAGTATTATGGGATAAAACTGCACCAGTCTTGTTGTGAGAGAGATGACCATAATGTGTGTCATATTTGGTTCTGATACCTCAAAGAATGGAAGAGCTTATAAAGAACAAAGAACATCCACAAAAACAAAAACAACCACGTTTACTTTTATATAAATAAATTAGAATGTTCCACATAGAAACAACTGAGTATTTTTTTAAATAATATTCAGGGAATTCCATGTGTGTATCAATATCAATACGGCTTATTAATCCATAACAGTATTTGCCCTCGAATCGAAGATTTAGTAATTTAGTTCCTAGATTTTTAGATTCCTTCTTGAGGTCTAAATTTTCTGTTTTAGCTTTGTAGATGCTTATCGATTATTTGATTGGTACTGTGCATCAATCTGGTAAAAAAGTTTTACTTATTGATTTTTAACTGTAGCTAACTTAAAAAAATATTAGATGACACATGAAGATAGTACCTAATATTCGTGAATCGGTATTTATTCTACTATTGTCACAAACTCATATCTGTACAGTTAAATTAATACGACATATTATATGTGTGTGCGAAATTTGTTTGTTTCTTTTTAGTTTATAAATTATGGTTAGCTTTAAGATATTTCATTGTTACACTGCACTTATAGAACGACAATTGTATTTTTATTTTTATTTTTTATTTATTTATTTTTTTTTTTTTTCAGGTGAGAGTAAAAATAACAACAACCAAGTCAGGTTAACAAATATATAAATATAAAACGTTTAAATACTCAACTTAAAACTATTCTATAGTATAATAGTGTTGTAAAATATCATACGTAATATTTATTGAATTTTTGTCACTCAGTTGTACATATATTTATAAATATACTTTTTTTATATACTAATAAAAATTTATTGTTTTCTCGATTTAATCTACCTTGATGTACCAGGCTGATGAAATTACATTTTCAACAAATTAATTTCGATTTAGGTAAATCAATATACTTAAGAGCGATAGAAGAAAAGAAAAATAAGTTCTTCACGCTTAAAGTGAAAAAAAAATGTAATGGACAGATTTAAAAGTGATGGATCCTCTCTGATGGGGATTTTTTGTAATGATAAGGCAAGGTTATAATTTTACGAGAGATGTGACTGATTCTCACACACAAGTGTTTAAATAAATTGACATTACATTTTTACTGTACTAAGTTCAGGTACTAATTGAGTACTTTATAATTACAAGCGTATTTCTCGGTCTAGTTCTATTGTCGTTTGTTGACTTCTAAGACTTGTAGAAACATTTGAAAGCTTAATTCGGGATTAGGTATCGATATTGTCAGAGGAAAGTATTCTTCAGTGTAGCTTAATTGGTTAGAGCTCCCGCACACTGGATATGAGGGGGAGGTCCGTGGTTCGAGTCCCGGCGCTGAAGTCTATTTTTCTCTGTCTGTCTCCCTTTATAAATAGTAATTAAAATTTATTTAAATTTACATTAGTTAACCGGTTAGGTCCAAGGTATATTTGCCACATCCACCTCTCAAGTGTACCTCAGGTACGACAAATTACTCTACAAGCTGTGCACTCAGCTCCCTCAACAGTTACCTCTCTTTGTAGCCTTATCATTCAACAGTCAGCACCTCAAGTATAAATTATAAATTCTCAAATAATCAGTTTTTGTAAAGTTTTTAATTGAATCACACGTCCCTTAATTTTATCATGTCACAAACATGTATTTATTAATTCCAAAATAAACTGGAAACAACAAAGTCAAGAAAATCAAGCTTACGTTAAACCTTTTTTTATGTTTCTAGTCTTAAAATAGAATAAAAATATAAATAAATGAAATGAGGACACATAAAACACAAAGATACTAATAAAGTATCTGCCTGGTCCGGGGTACAAATATACTGTCCTGCGATTCAGATACGTTGCTCTGCTCTTAGTTAAAACTTGTACAAATCGTTACAGATAAACCCACATACAACAAATGTTTTAAATGAAACGTGTAATTAACATAGGTTCGAAATTATTAAATTATACGTAAAAGGCAAATGGAAATGTCATAGGAAATGAGTATGCTATTCTCTGAACAGTGGCGTCGCCAGAACTTTTGTCACATGGTGCGGACAGTCTATTGTCACCCCCCCCTCCCCCTTCCTCTCCCGCAGCATCCGCAACATAAGTTATCACCCCTTATCACGGTCTTGACTCACGCCTCTTAAGTTAATGGGCGAGTTTTACTAAGTTCTGCACAACATTAACAACATTGATAGGCTCATACAATATGTATTAGTATTCAAATAAAACTACGCGAACTTTGAACATCTTTTTTATTTACACAAAACTTGAGTTTTTATACACAAACTGTTTTATACTGTGTCTAGTCTTCTCTGTCTGGCCACTGAAAGGATTTCCGGGCCCCTGGGCAAGTTAGCATCTGGGCCCTTTTGATAAATGACGGTTGGGGGGTCCGGGGTCCCTCCCCCCGGAAAATATTTCAAAATTTAAGTGCGAAAAGATGAGTTTTAAGGATTTCTGAGATCAAGTTTGTTTTTACAGGAAAAGATGTTGGGTGGGGATGAATTTTGAAGTTTAACTAAGATGGGCTAAAAAAAAATAATTGAGTTGTTTTGTAGCCGGAAAGTTTAATTAAAAAACCTTCTTTTACAATTTTTATAATACATAATATAAAATAAAACTTAATATAAACATAATATAAATTGTTCGCTAAAATAGTGAGATCAAGAGTAAACAAATCAAAATAGTAAACACATTTTATTTACAAAAATTGCATTAGAAGTAAAAATGTAAAAGTTATTAATATGAGTTTGTTAATATGATTTGTCTGTCAGTTTCTCTCCTTTAAATTAACATTGACCATATTGAATAAGATGAAAATCATCTCAAGAATCTAAGTACCTAAATGAACTTTGCGTTCAGAACTGAATGGGGCTCCTCATGGTATATTAGTCGCTGAAGACAAACTCAGCAAATACACATGAACACACTAAAAATAGTATAAGAGTATAATTCAAAGTTACATTTTCATATGCTCTAAAAGGGCCCCATCGACATTGGTACAAAGATAGTAGTTTCATGTTTTTTTTATTTGGGGGCCCCCTGGCACTGGGGGCCCGCCCGCAATTCGGGCCCACAGTTACGCCACTGATCAAAATATCCTTTTTGTCTTTTTGGTTGTAAAAAGACAAAAACAGGGCAGCCCCCCGGAGGCCTGGGCCCCGTAAAATTGCCCCCCTTGCAGCCCCCCGGAGGCCTGGGCCCCGTAAAATTGCCCCTCTTGCAGCCCCCAGTCGGCGGCCCTGATAATAATAATCCGTTTAAAAGATATAGCTAAAACAAACTTTTTTTTTATTGTAACACAGCCACAATAGCCAATGTTTGGGGCACTTCTTTAGATTTTGTGTAAGACAAACACAAAACACACTGATAAACTTACTTTACTTTTATCTTCATCTATTATGATGCGTGCACTGTAGTCAAGTCACAGAACAACACACGATTCACCGCTCTCTACTACGCGCACTAGCCTCGTGCGCACCCCTTCTCCCTTATCACCCTACAACTCTACAAAGAGTTATCATTCAAACTCATAACCCTACTCTGATCCGTGTCACGGTAGGCCTACCGTTTATCTCAATCAGCTCCTGTTAATCAACTATCTTTAACATTTTATAACTGAAGCAAAATGTTATTTTAAATCAAATTATAATTATTATTAACTGCGGGAAACAGACAGAGAAAAATACACTCCAGCGCCGGGATTTGAACAACGGGCCTCTATATTTCCAGTATAGCGCTCTACCAACTAACTACGGAGGAGAATGAGTTTCTTTGACGTTAATGATACCTTGTCCGAATTTTTTTTTTTTTTTTTTTTTTTTTTTCTCTGTCTGTTTCCCGTAGTTAATAATAATTATAATTTGATTTAAATTAAAATTTAATCTTTCTGTAGTATGAATACTACCAAAATGGTAAAATATGAATTTCTAATTGATTGTACTAGGTACAGGTACTAATTGGGTACTTTATAATTATAAGCGTTATTTCTCGGTCTAGTTCTATGTCATTAATGTTGACTTCTAAGACTTATGTGGAAAATTGAAAGCTTAAATTCGGGACAAGGTATCATTAACGTCAGAGAAACTCATTCTCCTGCGTAGCTTAGTTGGTAGAGCGCTATACTGGAAATATAGAGGCCCGTGGTTCAAATCCCGGCGCTGGAGTGTATTTTTCTCTGTCTGTTTCCCGTAGTTAATAATAATTATAATTTGATTTAAATTAAAATTTAATCTTTCTGTAGTATGAATACTACCAAAATGGTAAAATATGCAAAATGCTATTTTAAAAAAATAATAAAGTGGCATAAATAAACAAGTAAACTTTAAAATTTTATACCCCTCTTGTCATGGCACCTGGTGCGGGCCGCGACCACCCTGGCGACGCCACTGTCTCTGAAGCACAGATTATTTTTAAAGTAAAGCCTTCAATCTTATCACCGCAATAACCTCACGGTGGTACACATAGGGAGTTACTGATTCGCTTTTATTCGAAATGAATGACATATTTAAAGTGTCACCTAGATAGCGTGTTAATTAAAATCCGATATAAGGTCGACTATAAGTTATTTTTAATGTCAACTAAATAACCGGTATTCAATTTTGAATAACCAAGTCTAAGATTATTCGACAGGTAAAATCCTTGGAACTGATAAAAAAAAAAATATATATATTATAAAATAAAATGTTTTCCGGTCTGCCCGGAATATAAAGCAAACGCAAATTAATTCGACGAGGAATACGATCGATTAATGATATATTACGAGGAGAAGTAGAAAACAAGTTAATAAATATTTGTATACGGAGAAGTAGAAGGGCCGGCCGGGCGATTACATAAGACGTGCTACGGCGGTTGTGTAACTACCTTGGGCCAGTCTGTCTCTTCAGTTTTACTGTAAACATCGCTTTGTTTACCTCTCCCTCGTTAACTAGTCGTCACTACGGTTATTATCCCTTTTCTATTAACGTCCAAACAGTATCGTAATTAAAACGTCGACGAGCAAGTTTTTGCAATTTGGCGTGTTCATAATTAAAGACATTACTAAATTTTATTCGTATTTGAAACGAACTCTTTTTATTCAATCGCGTTAATGGTGAAGGGAATGTGCGATGAAATCGTTTAATTCGAGTAAATACGAAGATGACGACGAGGAAGAAGAATATTTTTCTCCTATTCAAAGTCGTAAGTTAATGTGTATTTATTTTCACTCAATTTCCTTTGCTTACTCATATTGAATACATTCAAACATGTCTTATCAAGTGACATGAATTCGACGTCGCCTCATCATCATGTTAACAATCAATGCACACATGATGATAATTTAGAGTATTTGATTTTATGATGATTTTATAGAGTGTATTTAAATACATACTTATTATTTCAGTTTGTCAAATAGTCATCAAATTTACTTTTTCGAGCTTCATTTAAAAACCTTTTTACATTATAAGATTGATTATTTTCAAAAGAAAAATAAATAATAAGTCGGGTTTGATGACTCTATTGTTAAATACAGTAAATTATTATCCTAAATTCTATACTGAATAATAGTTTTGTAATTAGACTGTAAAGTGATTTTAAATTTTATTTACCATCCAATGAAAGTCTCTGAAGAGAAAACCTCTAGCTTAATTTAGCAAAGTTTTTTTTTAGTTGAAGAATAGTTATTTATGTAACTAGGCAGCAAAATGAAATTTTGAATTTTACTGACGAGTGATGAGGTTGGGCCTCCGAGCTGAAGGCGAGGAAAAGCTATTGAAATTAACTGCCGAGGCCGGTAATTCACCTAATTGGCTGCCTCAGCTTTGCCTCGGCAGGCAATGAATTACACGAGGCAGAAATGTTTCCTTTGCTGCCTTGTTGCATACAATATTTTATCTACAGGCGACAGAAAAATGAAACTGCTAAAATACCACCTTATTATATTTATTAACTATGTATGTCAATATGATAATAATAACAAAAATAAATTGTCTATTTAAAATAAGAAATAAAATAAGAATCTTTGAAATAATAACAATAAGTGAGGATAGAAAACTGAATCTATAACAATAATGAATCAACAACAAAATACAAAACAAGTATTTATAACAAACTAAACGTTTGAATGAATTAATGCATAAAACCATTAAACTATTTATTTATTTCTTTACTAAGAATATATCTTGCATAAATTTTAATAAATTAAGGAAAGAAGTAATTAAGATAAATCAAGAGAAGCTGCGGGTCTAATCTAGAATGGTTTCAATAATATGAATGTTCACTTGAAGCTGCAGGGTCACAGTTTTTTTTTAATTTAAGACCTACTATTCTTTTAACCTATTAAACGGGATTAATAAGTATAAACTAATTATTATATAGCCCAATCTGATAGTACGTTTTTAAGATTTTGTAAGGGGTATATTTGTTTCTCACAAAATATAAACTTATAAAATATTCCTTAATAACTTTTATTTATTTTTTGAAAAAGAATTACTATGATTTTTTCGTTGATTTGTTAAAAATAGAGGGGTGGATACGAAATACGCAATTATTTTCAAGATGACATATTAAAACAAAGTTGGTGCAAAGTTAAAACCAATTTAAGCTGAGTATATTTTTGTACTTAGGGCGTTCGTCCTTCTCTTTCATTCAACACCACACATACATAACCCCTCATCCATATTTCGTGGCTGTCCCCTTTAATTTTCAATGATGCATTCTTTTAATTGTGTCTTCAGGGGTGTTAATAAAAATAAGTTTTATGCATCGCCCCCAATTTGGGACATTTTCAAGCTTGAAATTTTTAAAAATTTTATATAAGACCAACATCTTTTACATATTTATTATATACATTTATCTAACACAAAATTTAAATTAATAATTTATTAATTCCATAATTATTTGATGTAAGATAATAAAAATCACAGGAAAGTACATGCATCCAAGTATTTTTTAGGGTTTCGTTGGTCATTAAGGATATAATATTATGTTATTATATACTGACGTAATATTATATTATATCTCATCCCGCCTTATATGCAAGTGAAAAAATATAAACAAATTTAAATGGAAGCCATTTTTGTTTGGTATATTTCGACTTATTAATCCAATAAAGAATGTAATTTTTAAAAATGTTTATTTATATTTGTAATCTAATCATCAGAAGCTTTCATTTGATACCCCATCTAAAATTTTGAAGGGGATTTTGGAAACGTAAAGAGCAATATTGGCGGGAAAAAGTACAATACTTATAAAATGTTATAAAGACATGTAAGTATTTGTACTCTTGATTAGCTTTCATTCGATACTCCACTCGAAAGTTAAAAAAAAAATCTGAACTTAGTACATTTGTGTACATACAATAAACCTCAACACCTTGTCACATCCTATCGTCCTATTAGCCTGCATCCTATCTTCGATAAAATCCAAGAAAAACTGCTCCTAAAACGAATCTCCAAAAAATTTCATGCATTAAACATCCTACCTAATCCCCAGTTAGGCTTCCGATCCCAACATTCGACCATCCAAAAGTGTCACCGGATTGTCGACTCCATCTTATCCTCCCTTGGGCGAAAACAGAATTGCACTAGAGTCTTCTTATATGCGGCCCAGGCCTTCGATAGGATTTGGCACCAGGGCCTACTGTGGAAACTAAAGGGCGGCCTCCCCTTTACCTACTACCTTATCCTTAAATCCTATCTCCATGATAGGCAATTCCATGTCTTTGTATCGGAGATAAAAGGGCACTATGAGCCAAATTGTAAATTTTTCGGGAGAGCTATTTTAATGATTTTTAATGATGTATGGCGCAAGGCCATACTGATAAGACTAGTAGCTCTCTCACTCTACTAAGTGGAGTGGATATAGGGCACTATTTGGACATAGTGCTAACTTATTCTTAATTCTCTGGAGGTAAACAGCTACATGTCCAAATAGTGCTACTTTTTCTATTTATCAAATTAAGCCCGTTGTCACGTTTGTTAATAAATAAACAGAAATAAGTAGGTATATTGTTAGTATGCAATTTATAAATCATTTTTATTGTTTTACATCAGATAATTATGGAATTTATAAATTATTAATTTAAATTTTATGTTAGATAAATTTATATTTATGTAAAAGATCTTGGTCTAATCTATAATTTTAAAAAAAAGGCTTGAAAATGTCTCACAATGGGGACGAAATTTTGCAAGACACTTGTGGGGGGAAGTTTCTCCAACCAAGGAATTTAATTCTTCCTTCGTAGCTGCGACTATAGTCTCGGTGAAGGCCGGCCATAGTAAGAAGAGTAGGGGATTAGAGCTCAGCGCCCAGCATTTATTTTCAAGACTAGAAATTAAATAAGCCCAAGACACTTAAACTTCTTCGAAGCCCTGTGTCAATATGTTCCTGGTTAAGTTGATTCCGTTCCTTACATATCCTATCCTTTGCCTTTTTTTACAGATGATGAGGAAGAAGAATTTTATTCTCCTAGTGAAAGCCGTAAGTTGGAGAAACACTATATTTATCTTTATAATTTTTTATACTTGTGGTGGATCGGGAAAATGGTTTTGTAGAATAGTCTTTAAAAATACCAACTAAGGGCTTACAAACATGCCAGCATAAAGAGTTAATCGTGAACGTTTAAATTTATTAACAATTTACACCCCTTTAATTGAGTTTAAACTTGAATACCTTTAATAAAATGTGAGATTTAATTTTGAATTAAAAAAATAAAAAAATCTGTAATTTTGTTAAGGAGTGAAACTTTTTTATTTTGTATAAATAATAATCACAACTTTAATTCTATAATTGTTAATTTTATACAGTCAAAACTGCTTTCGGGTCTTTCAGGGGTAATTAAAATGTATATTATATTTTTTAAATGCTATTTTATCTCATGATGTAAACATTGAAATAGAAAACGTAAACAATAGACAAGAATCGAGATGGAAAACAGTGAAGAAAGAAAATAATATTTTTCTCTTGCTCTTGAATAATACTAATCAATAATTTGTTCCAGAACTGAAATTGCAGTTTGTTTATCTTCTAATCTGATATTTATTTCTGAAACTAACTGCTGATTTATATGATAAAACTTTAACGATTTCTTTTGGAGTGTAAGTGCAATCTAAAGTTTAGCAGAGAAAACCTAAGCATTGAAAAGCAACATATAATGCAAATGATAAAAATGCTGGTACTAAATTATCATCATTCCCATGCCTCTTAACACTACTGAGCAATATCATTTATATAATCGAGTAGTGTCCCGACGGAGACGACTTACCTCGAAATTATTTGTTTTTGCTAAGCTAAGATAACCAAATGTATTCCAATAAAAATAAGTGATTTATTCTTCATTCCCATGACTCTTAACACTACTGAATTCCATTTACTTTTAATCTTATACTCCGTACTCTTTAATATAAGCTTTAATATAATCATTTCTGCCTAGAGAATCAAAACAGGAGTAGCTACCATCACAGTCATATACCTCACATGGTATTCAAAGTTTTACCAAGAGGTTTAACTAGGATACAGACCATCACAGTCATATACCTCACATGATATCCAAAGTTTTACCAAGAGGTTTAACTAGGATACAGACCATCACAGTCATATACCTCACATGGTATTCAAAGTTTTACCAAGAGGTTTAACTAGGATACAGACAATCACAGTCATAAACCTCACATGATATCCAAAGTTTTACCAAGAGGTTTAACTAGGATACAGACCATCACAGTCATATACCTCACATGGTATTCAAAGTTTTACCAAGAGGTTTAACTAGGATACAGACCATCACAGTCATATACTTCACATGGTATTCAAAGTTTTACCAAGAGGTTTAACTAGGATACAGACCATCACAGTCATAAACCTCACATGATATCCAAAGTTTTACCAAGAGGTTTAACTAGGATACAGACCATCACAGTCATATACTTCACATGGTATTCAAAGTTTTACCAAGAGGTTTAACTAGGATACAGACCATCACAGTCATATACCTCACATGGTATTCAAAGTTTTACCAAGAGGTTTAACTAGGATACAGACAATCACAGTCATAAACCTCACATGGTATTCAAAGTTTTACCAAGAGGTTTAACTAGGATACAGACCATCACAGTCATAAACCTCACATGATATTCAAAGTCTTACCAAGAGTTTTTATTTTACCTAGGATCCAGACCAGCACGATTCCCTAAACTCGTAAACCTCCCTCGATATTCAGTGTTTTATCATGTAAATCTGCAATCTACTATTTTCACCGAATACGGCTCAGGCGTGTGTCCTCTTACCTAGTAAATTTATTGTGCCGGGTGTTAATTATTTTTCCCCCTTCACGAATGGTTATACTATACGTTTCTAAGAACGCTTAATAGTTATCTATTTTTTGTTTCTCCTTACATTGAATTAAGAATAATTTTGTCAAAGAAGATGTCTCATGAAATTTTTTTTTAAATTTGCTAAATTTAAAAAGGATTTACTTGATGCCCAGGAATTGCTCTTCTTGAGGAGATTTGCCTGAGAGGTTCGATCTAGAATCTTAGTCTATATTTACAACAAAATTATATTATTAATATCGATTTGGATAATGGAAAACTTAGTAAGATTCTTTGTACTATAAACTACTTAGATTAGCTTATGTCAGATTAAAATGATGTAATAAGATGCAAAGGTAAGTATTTCAAACACGGGGTATGCTCTTTAATGTAGAAACATAATAATGGCCAAAATGTTTGAAGCACATTTACTATAATAAGGTGGCGGGACTGTATACACTTTGTTTCATGCTTGCTTGCTTATAAACATCAGGCTTTGCTGATATGTTTGGTGTGCCCAAGTCTGGTCACATTGTAGTATAATATCTTTCAGTCGATGATCCTTTTTTTTCTCAACCGATATTTTATTTATTTTTCCTCTATTCTTCAGTATTTTATACAGCTGGATAGAAGAAATGGAAAAAAGATAATACTATTTTAAGGTAAGAGATCTTTCGAGAAAGATTTTACATCGAATTTTGCTATCAACAACCATCTACTAGTATTAAGTAAGTATTAAGATTACTACGTTATTAGAACTATTTATATAAAGACGCCTATGTGAATAAATATACATCGATGTTGTTTACCGTACGAACACCGAAAAGAAATGCCAAATTCAATATGGCACTCCCATGATGCAGTGCCCGGGGACAGCACTGAAATCGAAATATTAGTATATACATATAGTACATTAAGAAAAAAAAAAATCAGCCGAACAAAAATATTGAGCCGAATAACGAGTTCCTCACAATTATTTCCTTATTCAGATAATAAATAGCGCCAAATTCAAATTCGGCCTAAGCCCATCGTTCCCTCGAAGACTCGGGATAAATTTATTCCGCTAAATTGGGTCTGGCTATCTTCCAGAATCACGGTGAACGAAAAATAATACGGAAAAAATTGGACCGAAAAAGCCATTCATCTTAATTTAATGTTTTCTGAATTTCTTTCGAAAGCAATGGGTTAGTTAATGCCGTGTGTTTTTATTGTTAAGAGCGTAATCATTTTGTTCAATCTAATTTCTTCTATCTATATTCTGCTCGATGACCAATAGAGTGATAGATTAATAATTTAGTGCATAAGTTTTCATCCGAATTAGTTCTAATTAAGAAGATGAGAAGTAGAGTTTAAATTATCGGATCAAACAACAACCAAAATTCAATTTAAAATTTCCGTAAACAATTAAAATTAGTCAGACCAAATTCACAAGTTCGGTTGAAATATATCGATATATTATATCAAAATAGCAGTTTACCTATTCGGTTGAACTCTAGCCGTATTTGTTCTATCGAGTTTTGGACATCGTTTGACTGCGTTTGAAATGTTGGTAATGCGGCCGATGAACTTCTGGATAACCTCGATTTTTTCCTCAGTGAAATGGGCCAAGGAAAACCTAGGAATATATCTTTCTGTTGTTTATAAAGATAAACATCTCTATTTCTAAGAGACAGGTGCGGGGGTTTTTGTGAACTGAGGATTGGAGTTCA
Source organism: Gerris lacustris (assembly GCA_951217055.1). Classification (NCBI taxonomy): domain Eukaryota; kingdom Metazoa; phylum Arthropoda; class Insecta; order Hemiptera; family Gerridae; genus Gerris; species Gerris lacustris. Next base: position 52,467,150 of record OX578285.1, read on the forward strand.
GGAATGGTGTGGAGTGACACGTGTAACTGCGGAGTCAGACGGGCTGCTACCTGGCCGGAGAGTCTGTTGTAAGGCTCTGTGCATCACCGCCAAATGACGCTCGCATTGCGAATCCATGTGTAGGATTTTTGAGGTGATTAGAACAGGCAGTTTTTATTGTTAAAGTCATTCAGTCAAGTCAGTGAAGTGAAAAGTGCAGTCACACGTATACTGTCAACAGGGGACATATAATTGGACTTGACTTGGCATAAAACGAAATTGGAAATATTAGGCTTAGCCGAAATTTTGTGGCAAGGAGAAAACATAATGGAAAGATAAAATGGTTATATTTTTATGTATAATGGCACGGAAAAAGGAAAGAATGGACTTGGTTTCCTAGTTCGAAATAATAGAAAAAACTATGTTAAGAAAAATACTATAACATTCATTCAAGTGTACGCACCAACTAACGAATCGACAGAGGAATAAGCGGATATCTACGAAAGCCTCACTAAAATGATAACAGAAGATCAAAGGAATAGAAAAAAAAACATATTAATAGTCACGGGAGACATGAATATTCAGGTTGGGCAAAGAAGGTATGAAGAGGAGGACGTAATCGGATCCTACGGATATGGAAAATAGAATGCTCGAGAATGGAAACTAGTGCGATTCTGCCAAGAGATGAGGCTACAAATAATGAACACATTTTATAAGAAAAAGCAAAGAAAAAAATGGACGTGGATCTCTCCCAACGCCGTTTAGAAAAACGAAATTGATTATAATATAACAAGAAATAAAAATGTATTCTTAATTGTAGAAACCATGAGAAATTTCACATTTAACTCTGACCATAGAATGGTTTGGGGTAAGATTAATGGTAGAGAGAAAAGAAGAGAATTTACGTTAAAGCGCCTAGAATGAAATGCTTTGACGACCCGAAACTATTTTTAGATAAGCTAACTAACAACATTGATGGCGCTAAGTATAACGAGCTCTTTTATGATGAGTTGTATAATGTAATAATGTAATCCTTTTAAAACCCACCTCTCAGACAAATAAAAAGTTATAAAGGAAGAAACAACCAAGTTAATAAATATTCGGGAAGATATGAAAAGAAAATAAAAAATAGAATTAAACGTATTGAGTAAAATTATAAAACGAAAAATAAAAGAAGACATCAAAGAACACGATGAAAAGATGATAAACGACATTTTAGAAAACTCTAATTCAATGAAAAAAGTTATAATTTAGTTATAATAATTAGTCTATTCGAGAAATTCTTGGAGAGATTTCCAGGCAATTGCCCGAATGTCCTCAAACGTTATGAGATGGCCGGTTTCGTCAGAATGCTGAGCTATTGCTGATCTGTGATCGTTGTTTTCTACTGCTCTTACGAGTTTTCTTGTAGGAGGGGGAGATCAGTTTTCCGGTTTGCCCGATGTAGTTTTTGCCGCAACTGCAAGGGATTTGGTATACACCGCAAGTTTTGAGATGACGGTGGTCTTATTTTCACCGGCGAAAACCTTAACACCACCACCGCTCTCATGCCATTGCTCCAAAGAAGATCCTGAGGAGAGAATTATCTACGGTATAGAGTCAACTATTCGAGGTGTGCATGTTGACGTCGCAGGAAAATTCACCAAGACGTATCCTGTCTGATCCACCGCAGCATACTACCAACAAAGAACATCGCTAAACCAGAGATCGAGGGTCTTCGTAAACTACAAGAGGACCCAAACATCTTGGTCCTGCCCGCTGACGAAGGTAACACTTCGTTGTGATGCAAAAGGACAACTACACGTCTAAGATGAAAGCTAAACTCAAGGACTGCACCTATAGCAAGATCTTAATCCCAACGCTACCAGTGAAATCGCAAATTAACAAGCTTATCATGGACTCGTCGCTGGAGGAGGGAGACAAGCGGAAACTTCTCTCTACGGACCTATAGCCCCCCCCCCCCTCCCCCTTTCTCTACAAAATTCACAAGGGTGGTATCCCGATGCGACCCATCGTTAGCGCCATTGGTTCTGCAACCCAGAAGGAACTTCAGCCACTCACAGGGAGAAGTTCAAGTCAAAAACTCAATTTACTTCTCTATTTTCTTTTAATTGATCCCTTTTGTTTCAATATATTCTTATTAGAAGGTCTTTAGGGATGAAGAAAAGATTATTATTTTCTTTTAATTAGGCTATATTTCGCCCTCACCTGGGCATCTTCGTGGAGTAACTCGTTAACAATAGAATGGGAGAGTTGGTTTTGTTTTTTAACGATTACTCCAAATCTGTGATTTGTTTTGTTTTGTTAATACTATGGTGATATTTTCAGGATAGTACAGTTCAAGCCTGAAGATGCCCAGGTTGGGCGAAATATAGCTTAATAAAAGAAAATAATTATATTTTTTTCATCCCTAAAGACCTTCTAATAAAAATCAATTTACTTCGTTAAAAGACTGGCATCGCTTTATGTCGAGAAAGGAGATCTACTGGTTAGCTTCAACATCGTGCCCCTTTTCACCAGCCTGCCGATGGACGAAACCATCGCCCTTATAAGAAGAAAAGCATGTAAAGACAAAACTCAACTTACAGAATATTGTCTCAAATCTACGTACTTATTATTCAACGGAGAATACTACAAGCAAATAGAAGGTACACCCATAGGTAGTTCCCTGTTGCTGCCAACTTATTTTTAGGAAACTTCGAAAATAGAGCCCATACTTCAGCTGCTCTAAAACCGTCTTGTTGATGGAGATATGTCGATAGTGTCTTCCTTCAGTGGAAACACGGAAGACAGTCTTTGGATAACTTCCTCCGTCATATGAACGCAATTCATGAGACAATTCACAGTTCACCATGGAAATTGAAGAAAAGAACTGTGGCTACCTTTCCTGGATGTGCTGGTAACGAAGAAGACCAACGTAACTTTAGCCGTCTACATGAAGCCCACACATACGCAGCTAGGTACCTCAAAGCAGCGTCACATCACCATCCGACGCACAAGAAAGCTGTCATCCATTCCTTAGTCTCAACTCAAGGGGTTTAGGATCTTCGACGGGAAAAAGAAAAGCAGCAACTCAAGTCAGCCCTGGCAAAGAATAGCTTCAAGAAAAGAGACATTCTGAGAACCATCCGTCGTGAAGAGGCCATCGAGTTTCGCACCCTAGCAAAAAGGACGGAAGACTAACGGAAGGCTTATCTCCCATGCATCGAAGGAACGGGCACGGATAAGACAAGCAGGATTCTCCGAAAACACGGCATCGGGGCACCTTTTAACCCTCACATAACCACCAACACCCTCCTGAAATCACCAAGAGACTACTATCATCTGAATACTTGCAGTGTATACCAAATCCCTTGCAGTTGCAGCAAAAACTATACCGGGCGAACCGGAAGAGTGATCTCAACACACCTACAAGAACCTACAAAAGAGCAGTGAAAAACAACGATCACAAATTCTGACAAAACCGGCCATCTCATCAAGTCTGAGGACATTCGGGTACTCGCATCTGTCAACACGTATCACAGCACGGTGGTAAGGGAGGCTATTGAGATTTAGAAGCAACCGGAGAACTATAACAGTGAGGCTGGTTTCACCCTTTCTCGGAGCTGTAAACCTCTGGTCACCTGTGCCAAGTAGAGAGTAAGAGGCGGCTGCACCCGATCGACGAAGGCAGCACCTGCCTGATTGCATCATCCCCGAGTAAAGGAACCTCTGGGAAATCCAGGTATTTTCTATGGTCTAGAAAACCAGTATAAATACGCCGTTTTTCTCTCCGGTAGTCAATATTCGAGTCAACATCACAATGCCACACCTCTGAAGATCGTTTTAGTAGTGGAAGCGAAACGTCGGACTTCTACCCATTCGTGACGCGGATTTCACCGGAAAACCTATATATATCATCTTGTACTTCTCCTTATCAAATTTTTCCCTTCGCACCTTTTGACCCTTTCCGTTCTTTCTCTGAGGCTTGCCTTAACTAGGTAATGGTATGAGTCATAATTTGGTTCTCGGAAAGTCCTGATATCTACACTATGGAGGACGCGTACCTCCTAGGATCTATTTTATTCACGTTGTCTTTGCATAGAATCTTCCATGTAACTTTGTGAATAATATTATGCACTAAGCAAGTAATAATAAGGTTTTGGGAAGTTGTTGAGTAGATAGGAATTCTTCCGTTATCGTTGGTCCGTTATGTGTATTTTCTTGCGTTGGTAGCTACCTCTCTCATGTTTCCAGGTTGTAGCATTATTCTCACGTTACAGATTCCTGTTTTTATAATTACCATTCTACCTTTGCCAGGTCGTTTATTAGTGGATCCATCCGGAAATATATTATCGGGTTTCTTAACTTGATTATTTTCAGTGAAGAGGTATTATCCTATAATAAACCTGGCAGGACGACCGGGTAATTTGGTTTTAGGCTTTTCGTCCCTTAGTTACTTTCACCACAGCCCTTTGGAGCCTACCACCTTACAGTGCGTATTTAATGGCGGCAGTAGCCCACCTTTTCACAGAAATCTGTTGTGAACAAGTTATATACCTACATACATACATATGTGTGTGTATTCCTTAAACTACTTTCTTTCTCCTTGAAGTCTATGACTTTTACGTTACCTTAATTCTCTTCTGAATTACATTTTCTTGTTATTGTTGTAATTGTAACCCTTTTTTGCAGCCTTTAAGATGACACCGAGTCGCAACTCTTTGCGGTTGCCGAAAAGCCCTAGGAAAGGAGTAGAGAAACTGTTTAAAATCATCATTATCGGCGACCCGACTGTCGGCAAAACTTCTTTTATTCAGAGATACGTTCAGAACTCGTTTTCTAAAGATTACAAAGGTACAATTGGAGTTGATTTCGCCTTAAAACAAGTTCAATTTGAAGATTCCCATTTCGTCAAACTCCAGCTGTGGGATATAGCAGGTGAGTCATTTTACCACTTAATTATGGATATTATTTAGTCAATAATACTGTATTATTATAATTTGGATTTTAAAATCAATACCCAATATCATTGTTTTAACTCAATGTAGAGCTTGTCGTATGCTCTTGGTTCCGTTAGGGTATGGTAGTCAAAAAGATATTCCTATGCTAATGGGTCTGTCTGTGTGGAACCAACCTGTTCTCCGAAAGTACCCAACACAAAAATTTAAAACTTTGCAGTTATGTTTGGTGTAATAACCCAACACAGGAAAATTATATGGAAGTTCCAAAAACACAATCGAAAACCAGGGGTTGATATTTGTTTTAACAGAAATGCGTTTGTGTAGGATGTTAAATGAAGGACAAGGACGTTCTGAGTATTTTTCGTCTCCTCCCTCTCAAAAAATCATAGCTATTCTTGGTTAAAAAAACAAATACCCATTCATAAGATTATTTTTCATACTTCACATATTTTGTGTGAAAAAATGTTTGCCTCCCCAAAATTTAAAATAAAATTATCTTGAGAATTATTTGGGCTATCTAGCCCAATGAAACTACTTAGAAGTATCTACTTCTAAGTAGTTTCATTGCGTTTAAAAAATAAAATTGCTTATAAAGGAGTGTGTTTCATATCACTACAATAAATTGTTCAAAAGTTATAGCTGAGACAAACTTATAAATGACCGTCTTCTTGATACGGCAAGGCCGATTATGCTGGTTAACGAACTCTTTCTACTTGTTAAATTGTCTTCCTTGGCCCTTTGTATGTGCTAAAGTCACATAATTGTCCGATTTATTATTTTTATACCCTATTATATAATACTAAGTCTAAAATTATCATTGTGAGAGATCTTCTTTTTCAAATTTTCCCCTGAAATTCTTTTTTAGCCAACATCCACATTTTTACAGGTTAGAACCCAAGTAGCACAGCTGATCCAAAAGACATCCCTGGGATATCCTTTTGTCCAGATTTGATCCTGTCCATAATTGTTTACCCATGGGTTCCCCTATGGTTATCACGTTTTGGATACCTCATTGGGTCATCCTAAGGATGTCCTTAACGGGATTCTCCGGTTAAGGGTATCCTATGGATATCCAGTTGGGGATATCCTATGGACATCGAGTTAAGGGTATCCTATGGATGTCCTTAACGGGATTGTCCAGTTAAGGGTATCCTATGTATTTCCTTAACGGGATTGTCCAGTTAAGGGTATCCTATGGATGTCCTTTAAAAAAATTGTAATTAAAATTGGAAAAAAATTATAATTAGAATTAGATTTATTTATGTTATTCAAAGGATGATGTTTCAGTGAAAGCTATATTGAACAATCCTCAAATTATTTATAAAAGTTATATATTTATGGTGTAAGGTTAAACTATTCATTTTGAGTTGCTCTAAATCGGAAATGTCTCATGGCTGAGTGGATAAAGCGAGGGACTGTCATTCAGAATGTCCCGGGTTCAAATCTCCCAGAGGTTAATTAAAATTCTAGTAGGAAAATTATAACTAAGGGATATCTTCATAAGGGAAATTTAATTAATAATCTATATGGCAATTGTCACAATTCTTTATTATTTTTTACAAATTTACATTTTAAGCATCCAGAATATGTCCCTAAAGTGTCCATAGGATATCCCACGGGATATGCTCTGGACGTCCCATGGAGGTTAGAAGGCCGGACATCGGGTCAGCCATAAGACGTCCAAAATCAAAAATTTTACCATCCAGGGGATGTGCAATAGGACAAAGTGACTGGTCCTGTGGATGTCCCAGGGACAAAGTCGTGCTACTTGGGAAGTGATAATTGTATTTTTAGCGGCGTCAATGAAGAATGAATTAATCATATTTTGTTGAGTCAGGGGATTTAGATTTAAATCTACAGACGGCCGATTGGAAATCTCTTTGACAAAATATTTGTCTGTCCTTTAAGGTAGCAAACTTCCAAATTTCAAGGTTTATGATGAAATAAGTAAATTAAGTACATATTATATAATCTTTTATTTTGCTGTTTATTTTACACCCCAATCAACACATCATTTGGTTATTACAGGATCCGGCCAATTTACTTATCTACTCGATGAGACCGCTTGTGTGAAACATGCCTCAGCTCAGGGGTGTCCACGGGGGGGGGATTTATGGCGCAAGCTGCGCCATAAGAATTCTTGGGGGGGATCCAATTTTGGGGTATTTTTCAGAGGTTGGGGGGGATTTTTTAAATATTCCAAGTGTTTCAGGCAGTTTTTGGGGGTTTGCGCAATGGGCCTTTTGGGGGGAGGATGGACATCCCTGCCTCAGCTTACCAGATAATTATGTCGGTGTTTAGACCTAGGTTTCAGTTGGCGGAATTGCGAGTTCGCTAACCACTCGGAAATGCCGTTCCCCATTTTTCTGGTTCCTTTTCAATACAAAATAAATATAATCAATATCACTTAAGTTGTTATACTTTTACATACTTGGTTACTATTTTATAATGTTTGGAACCCAAAGCCAAAATATTATTTGGTTATTTTGGAGCTCTATTTGAAGTTTCTCTGTTCTTTTTAGATTTTATTATGTATCTAAAGAACCAATAGTTGAGAAATAATTACCTTAGAGAAAAGGTAGTTTTGTTCAAAGATACCTAACTCCTTCTGGAGTAGTTTAATGCAGAAATGTCATATTCTATTACAATTTGAATAACAAAAATGTGTCTTAGACTAATTCTAGTTTTGTTGTATTTGATATTTGTTGAAGGTCAGGAGAGGTTTACGTGGATGACTAGAGTGTATTATAAAGATGCCCATGGCTGCATTATAATGTTCGATCTCACCAATAAAAAATCATTTGAAAATACGCTTAAATGGAAGAACGATTTAGACTCAAAATGCACACTTCCTATTGGCTCAAAAGTGCCTTGCATGCTCTTAGCAAACAAAGTAATTTACTCCATATTTATCCATATTTATCAACTCTCACAATGTTGTTTATAATTATTACTTTTATGAACCTTTCGAAGCAAAAACTCATGACTTCTTAAATGTGTGCAAAAATAAACAAATGGAATGAAAGAGTATTTTTTATTTTTGGTATTGTTGTTAGTTTTTTATGTTGAAAGTGTTTGTTTGGAATAGTTATGGGCCCCAAAGAGGCTGTAGAATTTACTGATAGAGCAGAACTGGAAAAGTTAAAAATGATCAGTTTATTAGTGAACTAATACATTTTTAAAACTAGCTAATTTTTAAAAACTAATTTGTTTAAAACTTTTAATACATCATCAGTTAAGAAACTACAAGAAACAATGTTTTAAAACCGTATTCAAATATTCACTGTTGTACTTGGGCAATAAGCCGATCTTATACATTTTATTGGTCGTCGAGTTGGGCAATTGATATTTCCTAGCGATAGTATTTTTGAACAATTTACTTGATAATTTTTATTTTTATTTCCAGTGTGACTTACCAAATAGAGCAGTCGAACAGTCTCAAATAGAAACATTTCACAAAGAAAATAATTTCATCGGTTGGACAGAAACATCTGCAAAGGAAGGGCTAATGGTCAACGATTCGATGAAGTAAGTCTTAAGTTTAGGATATTTGAAGAATGAAAGGCAGGTGGATGTGGATGTGGAGTCATTTATAGGGCTATGTCATGGTCGTCTGTATCTGAAAATTATTTGCATCTAGGATATCAGGATGAGCAATAAATGCCATGGATAAGTGTTGAGACAACGAAATAATAAATAATTCATATAATAATTCCATTTTTCAAAACTGGTCTTATTTTCAACCTTTTTTTTTTTTTTTTTTTTTTTTTTTCTGTATTCTTCGCCTTAGTTTTGTATCTATGTGCAAAATTTGGGGAAGATTGAATGACGGGAAGTGGTTCAAAATTGGGGTAATAGGTGTGCGATGAAACTTAAAAAGCAAATAAATTTGACGCCATTTTTTTTTTTTTTTTTTTTTTTTTTTGGTTTCTGTATTCTTTACCTTAGTTGTATCTATTTGCAAAATTGGGGGAAGAATGAATGACGATAAGTGGTTCAAAATTGGGGTAATAGGTGTGCAATGAAACTTAAAAAGCAAATAAATTTGACGCCATTTTTTTTTTTTTTTTTTTTTTTTTTGGTTTCTGTATTCTTCACCTTAGTTGTATCTATTTGCAAAATTGGGGGAAGAATGAATGACGATAAGTGGTTCAAAATTGGGGTAATAGGTGTGCAATGAAACTTAAAAAGCAAATAAATTTGACTCCATTTTTTTTTTTTTTTTTTTGGATTCTGTATTCTTCGCCATAGTTGTTTCTATGTGCAAAATTTGGGGAAGATTGAATCACGGGAAGTGGTTCAAAATTGGGGAAACGGAAATGTGCGATGAAACTTACAAAGCAAAGTAATATAAGACCAGTAAAAAACCAGCAAGCTTCTCTAATCTCTGTTGTCGAACTCTTTCTTCTCAGTTCTCGCGAATGGTATCAAACTGAAAATTGTGTTTTACTCTTGTCGCTTACGTTAGCTTCTTTTTTCAGCAACCTCTATTTTTTTTTTTTTTTTTTCTTAGAATAATACTTACTATTCATATCAAACTACTTGTAACCGTCTTTGTCAAATGAGTTTGAGTGGGTAGCTTAGGAAACTCGAAAAAATAGGCTGAGGAGCCCATGAAGCCCCATCCCGCCCCATTTTTTCGACTTTCCTGCGCTTTCATCTCATTTGGCTTAGACTATAGTTTTTTTTTTTACTCCAACATATCGACGTGAACGATAATAAAAAAGGAAATAGTCATTTTACTACAAAGAGTACCTCTTATTACAGTAAACTATTTAATTTTTCTCTTAGAGTTTTTACGCTCTATTGCGATAATATTTTATAAATATTGAATTTATTTGTTTTAGATTCCTTGTCGAGGTATTGATGCAAAGTGATAAATATGATAGACCTACCCTGAGTCAAAATAGTATCTCCTTCCATCTATCTCAAGAAAAAGAAGAAAAGAAGAAGAAATGCGCTTGCTAGCCAAGTTTCAAGGATCGGTTGGCTCAGCTTTTGGAGCTACATCCTCCAACAGTTACATACAGTTAAAAAAACTGTATTGATATGGATTTTCTTAAGAATAATTCTTGATTTCTTCAGAAGATTAAATAAGTAGAAGTGTGCCCTAAAAGAAGGGTGTGTGTGTGGGGGGGGGGGGGTAGGTATAATCTGAAATTACTAGGGCTTAAGCGCGACATTAAAACGGATTTACGGCGAACAGATAAGTTCTTAATTTGGAATGAGAGTATGTCAAACTGGTTTATGAGTAAGCTCTATGGTTGATATAATCGTAATTATCTAGATTTTTCTGTTTAAAACCAATCTCATTGCATACTCAATTTCAAATACCCTCGTGTTAGCTATAGTAGTGGGGGTCTTGGTGAGCTTGGATGCATTAAAAAATAATTAATGAGTGTTTTGGGTGCAAACTCAAATTTAATTATGTACTTACTTTGACAGACAATTTGACGTATTGCACGATTATAAATAAAACTACAATCGAAGTATTGCAGCTGGTCACATTTATTCGCTGTATTAATTAATCAAACATTAAAATCTTCACATCTTCACATTAAAAATAAGTGGTTTTAATTGCAATAGTTCTCTGGTCAATTAAATATAAAAATAATGTCGCCCGTTCTCACCATAGACGCACAATATTATCTCTAAAAGAAATATTAGAAATAAATAATGTATATCACCATAAACCTAAAAGTCATTGTTAAACTTAAATTGAAAAGAACAATATAATGGTTTAAAATGGACTTCTTGATGATGTCTCGGCTGAAGTTATAAGTATTTTATAATTGGGCACTTATACTATAGAAAAAAAGTTTTTACTACAGACCGTGTTCAAGGATCTTATATAAAGCGGATGTAATGTTAAGAAGGGGTTTAAGGCAAAAAAGTGACCCCATGAAGGTAAGAGAAATTGGAGAAAAAATCATACTGCGCATGCTCCACGACCTTTGAACTGGGACAAATTACCTTTTTTAACAGGTTATAACCTGACAACTATTAACAAATTCTTGGTAACCTATAACCAAGAGGAAGGTAATTTGTCCCATTGGAGCTAATATTTTACATATCTTCATGGGGTCACTTTGTTGCCTCAACCCTCTATCCCCTTTATATAAGATCCTTGACCGTGTCCAAGATCTGATTGACCGCACTGCGATCATTTGGCTGCTCGTAATATGATTTATAACCTTCTGGTTTCACTCATATAATAAACAGCAAACTTAAGAAATGATCCCTCCAATGTGTTGCCCTCCTCAACGAGTTTTTAACGTCGATAAAACCAAGGATCTTATATAAAGGGGATAGAGGGTTGAGGCAAAAAAGTGACCCCATGAAGATATGTAAAATGTTAGCTCCAATGGGACAAATTACCTTCCTCTTGGTTATAGGTTACCAAGAATTTGTTTATAGTTGTCAGGTTATAACCTGTTAAAAAAGGTAATTTGTCCCAGTTCAAAGGTCGTGGAGCATGCGCAGTATGATTTTTTCTCCAATTTCTCTTACCTTCATGGGGTCACTTTTTTGCCTTAAACCCCTTCTTAACATTACATCCGCTTTATATAAGATCCTTGGATAAAACATGATTTAGAGAGGCTCTTTTTGTTAGGCAAATGAATGTGCTGTACGTCTCTTCTACCGATATATAGGAGAAATCGATCTATTAATGACCGTGCAGTACCTTATTTTTGTTATATCGGATGTTTGATTAGACTAATCGATATTATAACTTCTATTCGCTAAAGAGATGATTTTCCAGTCTAAAGGACTGTTTCACAAAGGGACACAATCCCCACAGTTTATTAAACAAGCTTGCCTCCACAATCGAAATTTAACATATAAATGCAAAGTGAGAAACCTAAAATAAAAGCATTTTAAATTTTGGACCACCATTAAAAATGAAAAGAACCTCAAATAATGCACTATTTTAAAGATCTTTTTTTAAATAAGAATAGTTATTTAAGTAACTAGGCAGCAAAATGGAATTTTACTGACGAGTAATTAGATTAACCTCCAAGCCGAGGCAGGTAATTTACCTATTTGACTGCCGAAGTGAAGCCGAGGCAGAAATGTTTTCTTTGCTGCCTTGTTGCATACAATATTTTATCTACGGGCGGCAGAAAAATGAAACTGCTAAAATATCATCTTTATTAATACAACATAGTTAATTACTATGTTATATCAATAAGATAACATATGTATTAACTAAAATTAATGTTCATAAAGAAATCAAATAAGAAGCTTGGGAAAAATAACAATAAGTGAATAGCAAACTGAATCTATAACAACAAATTACATAACACACAAAACTTCTGAATGAATAATGCACGCAATATAAAATAGTTATTTATGTTTTTAATAATAAATTACTAAAAGTATTAAAGATATCTTCTGTAGCTTAGAAGGAAAGAAATAACTAGGATAAATCAAGAAAAGTAGCTAGTCTAATCTAGAATGACTTCAATAATAAGGATGTTTACATGAAGCAGCAGTGTAGCCAGTGACTCCGCTATTTTTTTAATTAAAGATCTACTATTCATTGAACTTATTTAACAGAATTAACAAATATAAACTAATTATTTTATTATTAAAACGTTTATTTATTAAAAATTACTTATTGAACTATAATATTTAATGTTATAAGATAGAGATAATAGTATAAACTATTATTGCCAACATTATAAAGTTAAAAATTTTGCTGCATAGGCAGCAAAACTTTCCCTCATTTTACCGTCTAGGCCGTAAAATCACATTACTCTCCCAGAAATCAGTTCAATATTGCCTCATTTTGCTGCCGCAAGTAAATAAAAAATATTGTTCTTTTACACAGATTCTGTTCAGACCGCAGTAAAGCCTTTCGAAAATGAAGAAATATTATGTTTTAAAAATTTGGAAAATTTCTTATTGAAAAGAGGTTAAAAGAGAAATTTAGAAAGAGCAAGAGGTAAAATTTTCTTAAACAAAATAAATAGAAATAAACAGAAACACATAAAAATCAAGAAATAAAAACAATGCTGGCGCCCGCGACCAAATTTAAGAGATTTTCTCAAAACCAGCTATAGTGTAAGCGTGCTTTTTCTCATTTCACTTACTTTTTTGCCTACTTAAAATTGGAATATTTTATATTAAAGAACACTATTTTAAAGCTTACTACATGCGCCAACTTTTGTAAACTTTTTACATTATCCACGTTGTTGGTTTTTAGTTTTAACAGCTCAAAAGTTTTCCAATTTTTTAAATATAACAATTTTTAATTCTCGAATGGTTTATTTTGATCAATATTTTTTTCTATTTGAATAAAATCTGATCTTTAAAATAGAGCATACCACAATGATCCTGCTATAATCGTTTTTGAGTAATCAAATGTTTTTAAAGATAAAGTAGCCGATTTTTTTAAACACTTGTTGACTGCCTTATAGATGTAGTATCACCTCATAAAGAATTGACATCTGGGTGCAAAACACCCTCTATATATATATATATATATATATATATATATATATATATATATATATATATATATATATATATATATATATGCACAATTTGCGAGAGACACCAAGGGATGTGCCACGCAAGCGTGACACATAGGAACTGTTCCAACATCAGACATAACGTCATTAAGATGCTGGCTCGGCATTACGCTATGTCCTGCATCGTTTCGTCGCGTCCGACTCATCAGGGGCCCGACGATGCCCACCCAACTCTGGACCTATACTAGATCAAGAAGATCAGATATAGGACTTATCAGAGACGAGGGTGCTCTCATACCGCCATTCTTGCTTGGCTGGCAAAACACATCAGCAGAGTAATACCGTGTTTTTGCACACTCCAATAGGCTACACAATTTGCGAGAGACACCAAGGGATGTGCAAAAACACGGTATTACTCTGCTGATATATATATATATATATATATATATATGTGTGTGTGTGTGTGTATATATATAATGAAAGAAAATACGACTTTTGCTATTGTTAATTTTTATTAAAAAATCTTCAAAAATTAAGAATCTATATTATTTAAAAATTTTACATATATATTAGACATCATGTAAACTAATCAATTATTTTGTTAATTTAGAAATAAAGACTGATGATGGGTCTTACGTGGGGTCGAAACGTCTCGCTTAAATATGGATTAATTCTAATTTATTTCACACCCAATTAACCATTTAAAATTTTAAAAAAAATGTTTTCAACGTGTTTTATAAAAATAAAGAGTTAAAGTAAAAATGACCTCCAGTGGTTCTTATTATTATTAGATTTATTCTTTATTTTATTCTGTTGTAAAGGGCCCCTTACACGTCAAACATCTTGTTTGCGGAAACATGACGGTTTGACGTCATGGCCTAATTTTGCCCGACATCAGGTTTGTGTATGGAGGCCTTTAAGGAAGTTTTAGCTCTTTTACATCATTATTTATTTTGAATAGTTACTTTTCTCTTTTAACCTTATCTCACTCTGAATGTTGCTGAACGTTGGCCTTGTGAATTTATGTTTTTTTCTATGAGTGAATCCCCCTCACAAGACGACAAAGTCAATTTGAGATAGTTGCTGGTACTTATAACCATAGCACATAACCTACGAGTATAATTCAAATTATTTTAAAGAAGCTTGGTTAATAATCTCATCAGCAAGTTTTTCTAACATTGTCTGAAAATATGTAATAGTACATTACGCGTCGAGTGCGGAAAGTAGCATTTTGCATGCGAGTGTGGAGTTTGCACCCGAGCGACAGCGAGGGTAGTAAAACCACACGAGCAATGCAAAATGCCGTTTTCACACGAGTTGCGTACCGTACTTTATCTACGATTGTTAGATTTAAATAATAAATACAGAAAAAAATAAACTTGCTGTATGTAAGTTCGTATCTCTCCCTTGATAAAGATGGCATTAATTCTTGAGTTGTATTTTATGCCGAATTAATTATTTCTTGAGGAGTATTATTCTCCACATTTTCGTTAAAGTCACTTGATTCACTCATTGTTTTTCACTAAAAACTCGATCTAAACAGTTACTTTAATAAAAGAACAGCAAATTAGTTTCGTTAAATGTAAACAAACTCGCTAATCGTGCGTAAAGCTGAAGAATTCCTCTTCTTTACCACCCTAGGGTGGTAAAGAAGAGGAATTCTTCAGAACTATGAGACGCACATGCGCAATGAATACAAGAACTTAAAGATTCACTTTCTACACATCTTAACAGAGATGCAATGTTTATATTTCGTATCAATCGTAGATAAAAGTAATTTTATTGTTATTTCTTAATAATAATGTCATAAAAGAGTCCATTAACAAATCCAAATCCCTGAATATAAGAGTCACTCAACTCCATCAATCTATGATAATGTCCTTTAAATTTATTTAAAAGTTTAATCGCTATAACACGATAAGCCGTGATGCAAAAAAAAAAAAAAAAAAAAAACATTGAAAAAGAGACTTTTTGACACTATTTTTCACTATTGCACAAAATCGATGATAAGTTAAATACCATCGTCGTAATTTTTAAATGTAGAGTCGTAAATTTATTTCCAATTGCTTTGAATGAACTAAAAATTATTCGAAATCTTTACCTTAAATAGAATAATTTTACCCCTTTTGCATGTTAAAGTATTTCCAAAAAGTTATATTTATTTTAAAATTTTATGTGAGCAAACTATAATTGAGACTTTTTGTTAGAGAAAGAGTGAGCCATACCTAAAAAGTGTCAATTCGAAATATTGACCGATTGAAATTTCAATTAAATACTCGAATGAAAAACTCAATTCATTTGAAAAATGAAATATATTCTCATCGAGACCTTTATATCACTCCTAGAATGGTTCCAAACTACTCTCTTACACAATTAAACAGTTACCAGTTTCACGAAAAATTTTGGAATTGACCACTCAGGGTCCAGACATCTCAATCTTATTTAACTATGATGAAATCTTATGTAACATTCATTTTTTTTTTAAAGATTTTTCTTTTTATCATTTTAAGTTATCTTAATTAGCAATACCTCTGTTTATATGATTTGGTGTTACTTCTCTCCAAGAGAACATAAAAGTGTGTCAAATTAAATTGTTGGACCAGTGTCACAATGACTAGTGTCTCAGGTTTTCTCAATCCCGACCTTGACCTTTCCAATCCGTTACAGGGAGTTGCAACCTATTCACAAGGGAACAGCTGACAAGTCAGTTGTCAATAAATATCTAGATTTATTACAAGAGTCAGCTCTAAATCTAAGTTTCTGCCTAAGTATTTTTTTCATATTTAAAGTTAGCAGGAGGAAATTTTGTTTATATGATTCTTAATTAATGTTACTGTGTATTTAAAAACTATTTAATTAAAGAAAAATTAAGGAATGACTAAATTAATTTTGTAAATAAAAATTATTTCATTGCATTACAATGGTTTACTTTTTTAATGTGGGTCGATTTAGGTTAACTTTTTGTTTTCTTATTGCTGTTTTACATGATTATGTCCAGAAGTGGGACAAAATATAGCCATTTCAAAAATGATTAATTTGGTTTAAATTACTTCAAGTTACCCTAAATCGACCTACATTAAAAAAGATGATTGAATATAAGGGACAGATAGAACAAACAATATACAGTGGTTTAGTTTATAGAACATGACTTATAAAGTCTAACATATTTTATTACCAAGGAAGAACTTTCTTTTTTTATTTAAAAATTAATTTACAGCATGTATATGAAAATAAAATAATATTCAAAATGTACGCAGCGTGTTTTTTTACAGACTTGTACTTAAAGGTTAGATCTTCAATACTTTAGTTTTATTTCCTAACCACTGAGGAAACAAGGACCTACGGATTTTTGCCGATGGAATTAAATTAGGAAGTACAAAACTAAATCAGCCCAATTGCCGGCTTGGCCCGGAGTTTTGCCGATGAAACTAAAAACATTAAACACTAGACTGGCACAATTGTCGGCTGGGCCCGTATTTATGCTGGTAGAATTAGATTCATTGAATTAAATTAGCATGCATTAACTAAATCGGCCCAGATTTTTGCCGGAGGAATTAAAAACATTAAACTTGATCAACCTGATTGCCGGCTGGACCCTGATATTTACCGATGGAATTAAATGCATTGAATTGAATTTGGATTCTTAAACTAAATCGGTCCAATTGCCATCCGGGCAAGGAATTTTTAACCAATTGAATTAAATGCACTGAATTGTATTCGAATACGTTAACTAGACCAGCCCAATTCCCGGCTGGGCCCGGTTTTTCGCTGATTGAATTCAATGCATTGAATTGAATTAGGATGAGTACAATGAATCGGCCTGATTGCCGTTGGCCTGGATTTTGTTGATGGCAATATAGTTGATATCCCAATTTGATTGATACTAACTTGTCTCTGTCAATAATAATATGGTCAAAATAGACCTTTTTAAAATGAGACAAAAAGGGGACCCAACCCTTTTATGTCACCTCCAAATTTTCTAATTTCTAATCGGGGCAATTTAAGCTTATTATTAGCCTCACTTACCTCCGAACTAACAGACTAGCTGTCTTCTGCCTTGAGGAGAGCCTGCGTCTTCTCTCAAACAAGATCACATCTTGTTCGGGGATTTCTTTTTCATACTCATCTGATAAAATGTTCCCAGCTGCATCCATTTTATTTAAATATTTTGTCACATATTCCTATTTTAGTAAATTTTTCCTTAAGTGTATTCACTTCAGCTTCAATCGATACCTTTTAAGACAACTAAGGCCAAGGAACATTTTCTGCATAGAGATATGTCGATGGAGCTCACTCATTTTCAAATGTTAAAATCATCAAAAATAAAATAAATCTATTTAAATAAAAAAGGTAAATTGAACTATAAGAAACAAAAATATTGCTATATAACAAGGGGAAAAAAGACATGACACCAGCTTTTCCTGTGAACTAGAAAACCAAACGTGCATTCACGTTTTTTCCAACAAAGATTTTTAAGTCCTGTCACAGTCACCATTTGTAGCGGAACTTATACTTAAATATAGAAAACAAAACACCGAAACTTATATAAGCAATCAAATATAATTAATTTAGAAATAAACATAGTTTTGCTGAGCGGAATATCAAGGGTACAGTGACGTCATTACCGAGGTAAGCAGTAAAGCGATCCTAGCGGAAAAATGTGATACCTAAATTTGACATCTGCCACTTAGTTCCTTAAACTGCCCTGGGTGAGTTGGACATCATGGTGATTCACGGTTTAAGTTACCCTGGTGGACAAATGTTATACATAAAATCTGATTAATCATATTCATCATCTCTAAAATTCTTATTTTGAATTGAAACTAGGATTTTTGTTTAAATTATTGTTAACTTTTACTATTTTTACTTCTTTGTCTTCCTGTGTGATTTTTTTTTTTTTTAGTTATTTATTTTTTTCATTATTGACTTCTTTTACAATGATTAAATGCAGTGTTTGCAACCTTACTTACCAATACAACAAAACTTCTAAGGCAACTTAAAAGAGAAAAACATAACGCTGAGTTTCAGTGTGATCATTGCCTCAAATTCTTTTCAAAATCAGCTTATTGCACACCTTGAATAACATTACTTAGAATTACCAAAGAAACTTTTTTTTTGTTTTGTAAGTTAATTTTCCTAACTTGCTAAGATTTTATTCACACACCGAAATTCCTAAGTTTAGTAAATTTATTTTTGAGAGCCGGGCTTGTGAATTACTACCACATCTGCTAGCCCATTTTTAAGGTACATTTTTATAGACTGTACGATTACTTTCAGAATTCAAACAATGGAAAGAGAACCAAACCAAATTACACAACATTTTCTATGTAAAGAGATCGAGTACAAAATTATTAGCAACTGGTGAAAGGTGTCATTATTACATGTGCCATCATTCTTATGCACCCAACATTACAAATGGAAGAACTAAATTTGCCAGGAGTCAGAAAATAGATGATTAAAGTAAAATCTTGACAATGATATATCAAATGAAAGGGTTAAATAATGCATTACTACTGTAGATTGAAGAAATATTACCTACACAAATAATATATTAAAAAATCTCTGGTTTTTGAAAGGTCGCTGCTGCCCTTCTTGAATGAAAGCTCTTATGAATGAGGCGAACTATGTTTCAGTGCACTATATAAAAACTCATCTTGACACACTTGTGATGTGGGCACAATCCCTTTAAGTTCATCTGAGAAGCAAAATATTGCTTGTGAGTAAAAGACTGGTTTTATAACATACTGTATCCATTCCCTTCTATTTTTTTTTTTTTTTTTAAGTTTTGATAATCTTGCACTTCTAGAAAAATTATGTTTTGGAGTATCTTTTGAAAGAATATCAGAAGATATTCGAATATCCTCCACGGATAATACTACAGAACTTCTAGCAGTTGAATCTAGTCATGACTGATGGTCAAGACTTACAAAATATATGTAGGGAATTTGGAATCAACATTAAAATAATAAAACACCCTAATGATTATTTTAGTGTTAAACTTAAGATAGATGAAGTGAAAACACTTGGTGAAAATCCTATTGCATACTCGAAAAATCAAAATGAGATGGAAGTAGAAACTATATTTTCAGAAAATGACTTTGTTTTAGTTATTATGACCCAGTTTAAAAAAACAATGAGTTCCCCATTCGGAAGCAAAATTATCTGCATTGATGGGACACATGGGTTAAAGTCATATGACTTTTATTTATATACATTAATGGTAGTTGATGAGTTTAGCAACGGTTTGCCAATAGCCTTTTGTTTTTCAAATTAAAAAGAGACATATGTTCATATCTGACTCAGAAGTGGCCTTTTATCGTGCATGAAAAACAGTGATAGGTCATTGTGATGGATATATGAACAGATAGATTTATTACTGGGTAGTTAGAGTGATGAGTGTATGAAGGGAATTTAGGTTGGCGGATTTTGGGGTTTTC
Organism: Gerris lacustris; assembly: GCA_951217055.1. Classification (NCBI taxonomy): domain Eukaryota; kingdom Metazoa; phylum Arthropoda; class Insecta; order Hemiptera; family Gerridae; genus Gerris; species Gerris lacustris. Next base: position 52,486,986 of record OX578285.1, read on the forward strand.
AGGGTTGTATCGTTTTAGAACTTGTAAAGAGAAGTTTTTACTTGAGTGAATGTTAATAAATCTAAATAATAATTAACAATAGTATTGTGTTATTACTGTAGTGTAGTCTTTCACCTTACATGGTGATAGGTTTATAGAGAACATGGACAAATCTTCTGTTATTTCTGAGACTTATGCTAATTTACCAGTTACGCCCCCAGTCCCATTCAACTTTAAGGAGCCAGAAGGATGGACTTAATTGATAAACTGTTAGAAAGGTTTAGGCAGGTCAGTGGCCTTTCAAAACTATTGGATGTAAGACAGGTAAATACCCTAATTTATCTTGGGAGCCTAAGCAGAAGACATATTTGATTCTTTCTGCCTCAAACCAGAGGGTACAGTGAATAAATTTAACGCTCATTTTCTGCCCTAGCAGATTAATTTTCCATAAGCTCATGGAAAATTCTCTTCTAAAATCCAGAGGAACAGTAATTCCTCTACTCAGGAAATTTATGTCATTGATGGTCTGAGGGAAACCCTACTAGGTCAACCAGCCATTGAGGCACTATGAATGTTAGAGCAAGGATTTCTGAGATAAAAGACTGTAAAACTTCTGTTGATGCACTATGTTCATTTGACCCAATTAAATTATATCCAAAATTATTTACTTGACTGGAGAAGATGAAAGCTAAATACAAAATAAAACTAAAAGACAACGCTAGACCTTATTCATTAGCCTCTAACCTCATAGAGTGGCTCTGCCCTTAAGGCCAAAATTAAAAGAATTGGATTGGTTGGTCCCTATGAAGGAAATGTCACCAGTGTGAGAGCTTAAAGATTGGTGTTTTGAAATAGTTTTAGTTCCCAAGAAAGATAATAAGATTATATTGTGTAAATTTAACCCCTTTAAATGACTCGGTTCAAATTGAACACAGAATTTCCCACGGTCGAACAAAATTTAGTGGCTGTGGCTGGTGCAAAAATTATTTGCTAAACTTGATGCCAGCAATATATTAGCAATATATTAGCAGATTGAATTGAAGGAAGAGTCAAGACTCTTAACTACATCCATTACCCCCTTTGGTTGCTTTTGCTTTAATCATTTGTGCTTTGGAATTTCGAGTGCCCCTGCTTTTTATTCCAGGGAGTTTTCTGCAGTGCTACAAGGTCTGCCGGGGGTTGTTACTCATATGGATGATGTTTTGATTTTTGAAGAAACACCTGTGGAACATGGTAGGAATCTTAGCCGTGTGTTGGATAGGTTGTTGAAGCAGGTATTACTTTGTATAGTTCTAAATGTATTTGTGGAGTGTCTTTGGTTAATTTTCTGGATCACGTAATTTCTGTCCAGGGAGTCCACCCTGACCCAGGAAAAGTAGCTGCCATTAAAGCAATGCCACCACCTTCTGATGTATATTTGTTATTTGTTTTGTTTTCTATTGTCTCGCCAACTGTCAGTGTCAGGACTGTTATTGTTTTTGTAGGATTCATAATAAATATAGTTCTCGTTGAATCATAGAACAAGGCATATCTATGAATCCCCCTTAAGAGAAAACACACTTATCCCCATTTAACTTGTGAGACTTTTAAATATACCATATTATTTTGAATTTAAGCCGATTTTTTTGTTATAATTTTAATGTTATAATAGTTAAAAAAAACTTTTATTATACAATATTTAAACCTAAGTATAGCTTAAATTTGAAGGGGGCTTAGAAGTAAGGCATTAACTTAATAATTTAATAGTAATTCTAATTCTGTTTTAAATTATAAGGTAACAAGTACATAGTAGGAAGACTATTAACCAATTTTGAGATTCCAAGCTAGTGAGCAAGTAAGCAAGTGTTTTAAGATACATACTCAACAACTTTAAGCGTGAATCACATCTGTAGAACTTTCATTAATATGAGCCATATTTTTGAAACTTTGAAAAGAGAAGTATCTTTTATATGTATATTTAGTTATGAATACAGCTCTTTTTACACTGAACAAATTCTAAATCAAAATTGCAGATAAAGAAAAAGGCATGAAGACGTGAGTTACTAATATTCTAAAAACAGCAAAGTCGAAAAAGAATAATTAGTGAAATGTGCTGATCAAGTCTTAGGCTAAAACGACTTAAGCTGAGTTTTATTTTTTAAAGTAAATACACACACGTAAAGAGGCAGTTAAGTAAAATAGTACATAAACAAATTTTATCTACAGTTGATACGAAATATAAATATTATACCTCTGTTTAGGTGCGTAGAAAGTGATTATTTACGTACTTGTATTCATTGCCCATGCGCGTCTCATAATTCTGAAGAATTCCTCTTCTTTACCACTCTAGCGCGGTAAAGAAGAGGAATTCTTTAGCTTTACGCACGATTACCGAGTTTGTTTACATTTAACAAAACTAATTTGCTGTTCTTTTATTAAAGTAACTGTTTATATCGAGTTTTTAGTGAAAAACAATGAGTGAATCAAGTGACTTTGACGAAAATGTGGAGAATAATACTCCTCCAGAAATAATTAATTCGGCAAAAAAACAACTCAAGAATTAATGCCATCTTTATCAAGAGAGAGATACGAACTTACATTCAGCAAGTTTATTTTTTCTATATTTATTATTTAAATCTAACTATTGTAGATAAAGTACGGTACGCAACTCGTGCGAAAACGGCATTTTGTATTGCTCATGTGGTTTTACTACCCTCGCTGTCGCTCGGGTGCAAACTCCACACTCGCATGCAAAATGCTACTTTCCGCACTCGACGTGTAATGTACTATTAAGTACTGATCTATGATCAAGCTTGCTAAAGCTAAATCAGAGGGTATACTTTTTCTCCATGTCTTTTTTTTGTGAGTGGTGAATCTTCATACCAACTTCTATTATGAATAAGAGGAAAAGGTAGATAAAGAAGGAGCTGAATATAATTGGAAAAAATGCAATGATTTAGTGACAAACACTGAGCATTACAGTCATTTATATTAGCCAGGACATAAATATGTCTCGACAAAATCAATAATCTTACAATCCATACATTACATATAATGAAGCAAATAATATTTACAGTGCAGTGAGAACGAGATTCAGGTAGTTATAAAAAAAAGATATGGAATGGACCAATAATAATTACACAGTAAGAATTATCACAATTGGAACTAAACATACAGCCTTTGTTACTTTAGGGAAACAGTTTTTTTTTTTTTTTTTTCTTCACAACATACCATAGAATATTCGTTGGAAATTACTGCAGTATACAAAGAATTTTCACTTGGCGAGTGAAAAAAAGTAAATTAAGCAAAACAATGTTTACAAATAAATACATAAAATATACACAAATACACAAAGAGATGCATGAAATTAAAAAAAAAAGAACACTCAGATTAAACTTGGTCCTCAATCAAATGTGCTAACAATCAACAAATACAGTTAACATGAAACACATCTAACACTGACACAAGTCTTGTGCTTATGCTGTTTCTTACCAGCATTTTTATTAATAAATCAATTAGTAATAATAAACAGAAGAACATTTAGCAAAAAGGTTGGAAGACATTAAACATACATCAATAGCAAAGTACACAGAAATTACAGCAAACTACTGACTTTAATTAATTACAGTAATATTTATTTTATTATATAGTTATTTATTAAATTTCACATATATATATATATATATATATATATATATATATATATATATATTTTTTTTTTTTTTTTTTCCAAAACAATACAGACTATAAAAATTTGAAAACTGGTGGACAAGTCAGCAATATGAATTCCACTTAAAGAAACAACAATAAAATGAACAGTAAATAATATTGGGAAAAGGCTACACTATACGATATTTCTGTGATCAGCTGTTAAGTGTTTTATAAGCTTTTAATTCCATGTTATAACATAGGTGATTTGCTCATTTTCTCAATGAGGTTCAAGAGCTTAATTTAAAATAAATTTATAGCTTTTTCTCATAGTTTATTTTAATATTTTTAACACACAATTTTTATAGAATAATAAATATACGATTGTATTTTTTTTTTTTTTTTTTTTTTTTTTTTTTTAATTTTTATGCTACGGGCGGATTTCATAGACATTTAGAAAATAATACCAATACATTCAAGAGAAAAGAAATTCAAACATACATAAATAGTGAGTTTAATGTAACATACATACACTAATAGAAATTAAAACATGCATTATATAAAGGCATTTAACCTTCCATTAGGCTAAATATAATGTATATTGAAAAAAAAAAAAAAGCAAACAATGCACAATTGATCTTCATTTCATTTAAAATTATTCCCCATGGAATATTAATAATTGTGCCCAATGTCAGTATTAATTAAACAGAATTTTAAACCAATTTCATTTTAATTTCTTGTTTAAAATATAACCCAAAAACTCTGATTTCCATCTCACACTGATACAATATACACTTAATGAAATACAGAAAATTATTCACAAACAAATAACTTTTACCTTATTCACACAATTAAAAAATAGTCAGTGTCCAAGACAAGACTTTTTTAAAGAAAAGTACCCCCCCCCCCTCCCCTTTTCAGTGTACAAATAAAATTAAGGTAATAATACCTAGGCCTAGATTACTTTTTTAGGCACCTCTAATTTTTTTAATTAGGATTTTTTTTTTTCACTTTAAAACTATCAAAAGTAAGATGGGAATACACATTAAAATACCGCAGTCTTAAATGCACGAGCAGAACTTGAAAAAGGTACCAAAAATATAATAGTAAAATAATATTTATTTAAACAAAAAACACCACTCTTAAGCAAACAGACTGCATTAACTAGTAACATTAATAATTTTGACACAAGGCTGTTCCCTTGATCATGTTTGTTGATCAAAATTGTTGCTTAAAAAAGGGGGAAAATGTATAATGAAATTTAATAAAAACAAGCGCCAGATTAATAAAGAAAAAATGTATTCCACAGTGGAACAAAAATTGATTATTTAATTTAAATAAAATGAATAAATTCATATGGAAAATATGTCTATTAATAAAATGAAACACATAATAGCAGAATTAATTCACACAACTGGCAATTAAAGAAAGATTAATTATTTTAATATGGATTGCCTGTAATGACAATACAATATATTTCATTTTTCACAATAAAAATACATGATAATTACATTTTTAACCAAAAAAAAAAAAAAATGATAACATTTTTCATAATTTAATAAGTTGTACCAAAGAAAATAAATATTCTTAAAATGACTTTAGTGAGAAAAAATTCATATTAGAGCCTCACATGTATCAATCAATTAATTTATAAAATTAAAAAAATCTAAAAAGTACATTGATACTGGAATTAGTAGGTTAATTTAATTAAAACAGAGACACACACACACATAATTTATGCACATACTCAAGAATAAGACTCATGTGACCTGAATACAGCTGACAGTGGTGAAAAATATTATTTTAAAAATACAAATCAAATGAATAAACCAAATGAAAGTAAGTTCAGCTAATTATCAGATCATGCAATAATATTATACAGTAAGCAGTACTAATTAACATTTAGGCAGTTAATTAAAATAAATTTAAATATGCTACATAAATCAATAAATCATAATATAAACGTATCTAGAATATAATTAATTTAAAGGAAAAACAATGATAAAATAAAACATGGATAGATAAAAAAAAAATAGTTTAGATGAAACAATAATTTATACAATATTATTTTGTTGATCGTACATTAAAATGAATAGGTATATTGGAGCCAGGTTAATTGATAACACTATTGATAACTAATTTAGATTTTGGATCTGTCTTAATTTTTAATTATAATTTGATTAGTAAACCATGTCAAATTATGTCAAGTACGTTATACAGAAAGGAATAAGAATAAATGTACACCCGCCTCATAGACGGAACCATAGTGAACTGGAGCTAGTCAGACTTGGGCAATCCTGAAAAGAAACAAGGTTGTCCCTGCCTATTCCAGATTGTCCTGATATCAAACAGGCAAAAGTCTCTGACAAGTCGCTTTTATTTAATTTTAATTTTTAATTTTATTTGTGATTTATTATTAGACATTTTTTCCATGTATCCAAGTGTACACTATAATGCTTTAATACTATTGCTGTTATCCTAAATAACTACCTGGTCTAGGTCTCCAGTTTACCCACCTTTTGGGCTCAATTTGGGAACCCTCCAGTTCAAGAAAGAAACAAACTTATTGTTTGCTATAAAACCATAACTTGTTGACTCAGATCATGTGAAACATTTATTCAAGATCTCTTTAGGGAGATAGTTTAAATACACGCATACAAACCACAAACACACATATTACATATATATATATATATATATATATATATATATATATATATATATATATATATATATATATATATATATAAACACATAATTTATTTATTTATTTTAATCGTAATTCATTATAGTATGCATGTAAGTATAAGAGACTAAACATAGAATTTATTTAATTTATTCTTTTTAAATTAAGATCAAATGAAATGAGCAAAATTTAATAAATTGAATTTTCAGCAATAATTACCGAACAAGAATTAAAATAGCAACAATATTTTTAGAAATTCAATATTGAGTAACCACTTAATAAAATAGCTGTTATTATTATTAACCACTGTAGCAGTTCTCACAGTATCTTAGACACAGAGCTTCAATGTAACTTGTTATAAATAGTTACATTAGATTAAAATCTCGAATTAATTGAGTACATTAACATCACATTTACCATAAAGGGACTTAAAAGACTATAAGATAATATTTAAAATTATATTGAAAAAAAAAAAAAAACTGTTTAAAGTTTTTATATGTAATGATAAGAAACAATTTTATACCACTTTTAAATACACATTGAAGTAAAAACAGAGACAACCATTGGGCAGTTAGTTTAATAAATACATAATTATTATAAGTATTATAGAAAAGGAGCATGACCCAAGAGAAATTAATTTTGGGGGATTAAAAAAGAAACTGAAGCATTTTTGCTAAAAAAAAAAAGAAAAGATTAAATAATTTACACCTAAATAAATACACAAAGATATACATATATAGAAATGTTATCAAGTAAAAAAATTACAATATATCAAACAGAGTATATATTTTGTAAACTAATAAACTTTTTGAGAGGAGAAAAATATGAAAAAAAAAAAAAAAAAAAAAAAAAAAAAATATATATATATATATATATATATATATATATATATATATATATATATATATATATATATATATAAAATTGCAAACTAACCGGTATCAATAACAGTGAAATTTGGGGTTGGTTAACAAATGAGTATTTAGAATAAAAAAAACACAAAATAAAATAAACATATATTACCTATAAAAAAATATGCTAGCTTCTAATAAATAAATGACTCAAACAATCCAGCAATGTATTTAGGTCAATGGATTCAGGTTAACAAACAATTCCTTAAGTACAAAATATATACAAATTTTATAAAAAGGAACTAAATATACAAAGTAACACTTTATTATAAATACGATCATAAAAATAAAATCAACTGATAAATCAATGATGGCTAATATTATGAACTATTATTTTGTAACTGTTCAACGGTTCTGTGTGAAAGTAAAATTAATAACTTGGACGGACTTGGAGTTCTCAGAAAATAAAGTAGATAGGTAGTCTGATAAAATGGCAAAAGGATGCCGTAAGTATTAATACATTTGAGTAAAAAACTATGGATTTCTCCTTATGATCTAGTGGGTACTATAAAATTGTTCAAAATCACATTCCACACAGGTTTCAAAATAAGCTATATTTCAACCCCTTTGGATCATTTTCAAGCTTTTTACACCTGATACTAGGCTTTTACATCTCTATATCACTAATCCAATATATAATTCACATATTAAAATTATACAAGCAATTAACATTTTTTTTTTTTTTTTTTTGCTATATTTCTTGAGAGAATTTGAGTCTGACATAGACACAAATTCGAATACAATTCAAAAGTTGAAATAAAGCATATTACAAAACCTGTGTGGAATGTAATTTTTAGAACAATTATATAGTACCCAATGGACCATAAGGAGAAATCCTTAGTTTTTTACAAATATACTCAAAGAGGGTAATAAACTACTAAAGCATTAATTAATTTATTAATCTAAGTCAAATTTTAAAATATAATAGTAGGGGAAAAAAAATTTGAATTCATAGCCATCATCAAGTCATAAGTTAATAGAAACCAATAGTTAATTAAAGATATGTATATACATTGACAATTTTATACCACAAATACATTGGTATTAAAACTGCATTTGGTAACAAGAATATATACCTTGAGCATCTCGACGCTCAATGTTTTTATCAGTCAGATCAAAAACACTTACTAAACATTAATTTATGATATACAAGGGTGAGAATAGGTAAGTGAATTTGACCACACAATAGGAATTTTCAATCATAAGTGTATAAATTAAAACAAACAAACAAACTAAGCAAATATTTAAATTTGTAATATACACACACATTTATATATTTTTTATTTCTTACATATATATATATATATATATTTATATATATATATATATATATATATATATATATATATATATATATATATATATATATATATATATATATCACAAATATACTAATTACACGAATAAATACATTGTTATCATAATTATAACAAGTACATTTTATATTGTCAAAACACATATGCACTGTCATGGAATAGACCATATTCGAGTAAAACACCAAATAAGGTGCAAATTAATATATCCCATAATTTTATTATTAATACAAATAGGTGGCACCAAAATTATTTACACTTTTTTATTTTATAAGTTATTCGACAGTACTATTATGGGATTTGATTTCACTTAATCTATTGATAATTACACAAGGAAAATTTTATTTAATGATCAGTAATACACCAATAATAAAATAAAAATAACAATAACTTATAATAACATATAGATACATAGACGTATACAAATATATATATATATATATATATATTGTAATTGTATAAGTTCATTTAAACGAACATACTGTACTAGACAGATTCTTTCCGCTCAAATTTCTGACACTACGTTAAAATTATGAACGACTAGATTTAAAAAAATAGTAAAAGGATTTACATTAATTACGACCTATTCACAGGTGAAATATCATTTGAACGACTACCTAGATTTTGATCAGCACTACATAAAACTCGAAATGGTCTCAGAAGCACATGATGAACAATACCGGTTCCACAACAAGAAAAATACGAGGGGCAACAGTTAAGTACATAAAGTAATTACATTTACAAAGTATCACAACCAAAACTTTCCGATTGTCCCAAGACAATTCTTATTCACAGGCCAAATAAAAACGTCTAGGCTTCTCTCTTTTTTAAAAATTTAGTAATTACTTTAATTCGCTTTTCACATTGGTTGTCAAGTCCTTTCTTTTGCTATAATCGTAAACGATAATAACATACAGTAACTAAAAGGTAAAAACTTTGCTATAAACTATAAATTTAACTATCGATAAATATAAAGTGTCAGACTTATGTTGCAAATTGTTAATTTAATATGTTTTATAAAGTAAGCACGCGTATAAATTTCATTGTCCCCGACAAACACACATTAGCTTATATAACTTATATCGACACCAACACTAAATATCAGCAGAGTTTCTACAGAGGCACTTCTGGAAAGATTCCTTGTCCTAAACTTGGTGATTGAGCAAACATGGATTCGAGGTCTGCTAACTCTCAAGGATTCGCATCTGTTATCATGATGTTGTGAACTTGTTCAAGCTTAAAAGCTAATCTCTGCCTTTGTGAAAATTCGTCTTCTTCTAAAGTCACAGTTAGTTGTTCGTTGTACTTCATTGCATATGTGTACAGCTCATGCAGAGCGCAGTTCGTATTAAACTCACTTGAATGAAGCTAGAAAAATAAATTAATTAATCAATTTTTTTTATTAATATTAACAAAAAATCACAGGGAAGTACTTGCGTCCAAGTACTTTTTAGGGTTTTGTAGAAGATTAAGCATGCCTGTTATGTAATTATGATTTTATTCTTCGATCTCAAGGGTCCGGGGGTTCGATCCCCCGGGGGGTGACAATGTTTTTCATCGGTAATAACGACTAGAAAAATTCATTTTTTCAGACCATTTCCATCGCTTCACCATAAGGTATAACCATGAATTATTTCGAAATTTTAGGACCACCCGTTATATAGTGGTTGGGGAGGGGGGAAATTTTTGGGGGTATACTTTGACTTATAAAATTAAATTTTTTAAGTTTTTGGTAGTTTTCATACTACGGAAAGTTAAATTTTAATTTAAATCAAATTATAATTATTATTAACTACGGGAAACAGACAGTGAAAAATACACTCCTGGGCCGGGATTTGAACCACGGGCCTCTATATTTCCAGTATATAGAGGCCCATGGTTCAAATCCCGGCACAGGAGTGTATTTTTCACTGTCTGTTTCCCGTAGTTAATAATAATTATAATTTGATTTAACTTATAAAATTAATAAAGAATGAAAAATTTAAAAAAGCAAATATATATTTGAATCCTACTCTTCACCAGCTTTCATATGATACCCAACTCAAAATTTTAAAAAAATAAAATGTTTGGCGTACTTCAAATTTTCGCGCCCAAAATTGGCAATTTTTTAAAATTTGGGATGAACTCCGGGAATTTTCATCGCCCCACAATAAGGCATTAGCATGAATTATTTCGAAATTTTAGGACCAGCCGAAGTATAGTGGTTGGGGGGGGGGGATTTTTTTTGGGTATATTTTGATTTTTTTACCCAATAAGAAATGCAAAATTTAAAAATGTATATATATCTTTGCGTCCTACTCTTCAGCAGCTTTCATTTGATACCCCACTCGAAAATTTAAAAAAATATAAATTTTTGAGTTTACAACATTTTTGCGAATTGCGCATGCGCATATTTAATTTTTAACTTCTGTATATTTTTCCTGTGGTTGGGTCAAAAAGTTACACCAGTATTTCAAATTTCAGCTCTTTAGCTTAAACGGTTCGGGCCCTATGAACCAAAGAGCGACGGACAGACGGACACATCACCCTCGCCATAAGGGTTTTGAGAAGAATCTACAAAACCCTAAAAAGTAATAGTTTTAATCAGTTCCAATTATTGCCTAAGTAATAAATTTAAGGAAAGTTTGTTTGTTAAATTGTTTTACTTCCAATACTAACACAGCTAAAACCACCTTAAAACAATGTTAAGGCTATACTGACATAAAAGTTAGCAAACAAAAAATAGTAAAAAGACTCACTCTCGACTCTTCAGCCAGCATAGCACCCATATCTTGATCTGAAATTGCCGGCATTACTTTAATGTCTGCATAGTACCTCTCAACCCATTCCTTATACACAGGGATATCTTTAGCGTAAAGCAGTTTAGAACTGGGAGAATCCTTGCCTAAACAAAAAATAAGTATTTATTAACATTTTTGCATAAATAAATTTATAAAAATAAAAAACTATGTAAAAATTCAAGAAATGCTTAAGTGTTAATTACACATAATAATCCATTTTAAAACATTACCTAATCGATGATCAGAGGTTGAACAAGAATCCATAAAAGTTTGAGCCACTACTGATAAACAGGAGTCAACAATGTTTGATTTGTGTATGTCAAACACAAAATTGGGATTTTTTATAAGGTTGACCCAAAATCGTAGAGGTAAACTGAAACAAATACAATTCCACACTTAACATGTAATATGCAATATTTAATATGTAAACTCGCCTACTCTTATCTAAAAACTAAATAAATCTATAAATTTATGATAGGGCATCCAAAAATCTGACATAGTGTTTTATTATTTTTTATACTTCTCAAGATAATTAAGTTCAAAAAATTAAAACAATTTTTTTTCTCGCACTTTTTCCCCTCTACTTAAGTGTCCCGCTATAGCGGCACTCATATTTGTGAAAATACAAACTACCCAAAACCGGTGATGCCGATATGGCGGCACTATTTCTTATAGAATCCGAAGTGCATCTCTAGTGGCACAACGTCTAATAATGCTTTAGTGCAGTGTAATTGCTATTAAGAATTCAAGTAACTTTCAACATCATTTTAATTATTACTTTTCAGGCATTCCTTTGGACTGATACTCCCCTTATAAAAACAGAAGTGTGATATTTCTTTGTCACAAAGTAAATTGGACTAAACATTCCTTTGTCTTAATAGTTACTTAGATAATAAAGGAATGTATAAATATTTATATTAAAAAAATACATAGGGGAGTAACAATCTAAAGAAGTACCACCTTTCGTATTACTATCAATTTATATTTGATTTTGTAAAAAAATAAAAGGAAATAATCAATATTTTTTAAAAAAATTGTATTATTATATTTACAAATAATATGTTATTAGAGATCTATCTTCATTATTAATTTATAAAAAATGAAATCACAGTATTATAAAGAGAGGTCCGTATATAGAGGCCCGTGGTTCAAATCCCGGCGCTGGAGTGTATTTTTCTCTGTCTGTTTCCCGTAGTTAATAATCATTATAATTAGATTTAAATTAATCACAGTATTATTTCAAAAATTCACATTAATGAATAAAAATAAAAATTAAGTATCACAATTAAAGGAATTTTAGAATTGTTAATAAATAATAGGGTAAATTCTTGGTAAACTAAAAATCGACACATGCGCATCAGACCACATTTGAACGTTTTTTGCTAATGCACATGCGTCGTACAGTTTGAAACTAGTTTGGAACTAGTTTGAGGTGTGGTTGGAACAAACCTATTGATTAAGATAAAGTGATAAAGGATTATTATATAAGTTAGATTTACAATATTTTACCGTTAATATAATTTTAACCACCTAAAATTACATGATAATTTTTAGTAATTTTTAATACTTTGATAATTTGTCATTAAGTAACTAACTCAGTTGTTGGGAGTTAGGGACAAATACAAAACTTTCCCACATTTGAGTGCACTGCTGCTGTGCACCTGACTTCAGATTAGTAAAACTCAAACTCAATTTTTTATTCTGTTGCCATTTTTTAGAAACCATTGTTTTACAAGGTTTCTTTTCTTCCATTTTCGGCGGTCAAAAAAAAAAAAAAATTAGACGCGGCTTATCACAGAACTTTTCCTTAGCAAATAATTCCAGGTTGGCAGCAGATATTAAGTTGTAATATGGAGGACTTATTTATCTAAGAGAAAGGTATAATAGGTGCAAATTTCAGCTCAATCGGCAAAAATTATTTCAAAATTATTCAGTGTTAAATTTTCAAAGTTCAAAAGTCGATGTTTTCAAAATGGCAGCAGACATCAAAATGAAATTCAGTCGAAATGTTTGTTTTATAAAGAGGTATAATTGGTTCAAATTTCAACACAATCAGAAAATGTTTTAATTTTTTGCCCACTCATCAAAATGGGTTAATGGTATAACAAATTTATGATTTCCAAGGCAGCATAACTGCATGTAAGGACTGATTTTTTAACCAAGTTCCAACTTTCTAGATTAACAACTGTGGGAGTGCTAGACACAGACATCCAGCTAAAACCCCTCAAATTGCTGAAATTGTCTTGAAAACACACATACAAACCAGAGGTACAACTATATATGCTAAAGCCTAGACTCATAAACGGTGTTAGAACAATAAGATCGTGACCCCACAAAAGCAATATAGGGTTAGAACTAACTAGGGCTGTTGCCCTCTAGTGTGCGAGGGGATGAACACAAACTTCCCTTTAAATGGTACAGATCCCACAAGTTTCATTAAATTATCTCAAACCATTTAGATTTTAATATGATACAAATTTTATTATTGTTTACTATTTTTGGGAGGGTTATTTTTCTGTCTCTCCCCCCCCCCCCCCTTCCTATAGGAGGCAAATATTGGAGATAAAAAAAAAAATTTAAGTAACATTTTTTTCACCCTAGAATCCAAATCTCTTATCAAAATATACGCTTCAATTTGAAAATTTTAAAGTTGGATGGCCTGGGCAAACAGGAAAGTTGTCCCTAGAGTGCTATAGCATGAAAACAAATTTCCCTTAGTTTAGTACAGATCCCCTAAGTTTCATTAATTTATCATATTAATTTATCAAATTGTTCAAAATTTCAGAGAGGGGGGGGGGGGGGTATACTTTGGGACCACCCAGTATATATATATAAATAAAAATGTTATAATTACCTATTACTCTTCCAAGTGTGGACTACTTCTGGGTCAGATATGCCATGCTGCAAAGCTTGATCATCAAGGAAATCAAACATATACTTTATAGCCAAGGGTAAAGCACTGCCTCTATGCGCAGTACTGAATATCGTTTCAAATAAATCGTCCACAAACTTTTGTAAAGTACCCTAGAAAAATAGTTACAGTTAAAAATAATGCAAACTCAAAAAGGATAATTTATTTGTTGATTATCAAACCATTTGAAAAGTTATTATTTCCTCTATTATTGCTTTATAGCTTATTATTGTAGCTTTTTATTATATTTTTCAAAAATATGACAAATAAACACTCATGATAACTAATGCAAGCAAGCTTTGCCCAAGCATTGCTCTGGATAATATAATGTTATAATAATTCATTATTATCACTGCCCCTGGTAAATAATGTTGGTTAGTTTGGGCCCTTTAATTAATTCAATTTACCTATGCCAAAGGCTTGACATATTCCTTGATCTGAATTAATTGGGTGGTTTGGGTTTAACATACAACATTTTATTTAATTTATTTAAACTGAACAACACATTCATATTATAATTAAACAAATCAACATTTCTATAATAATTAAAAACAATCACAATTATGAATAGAAATATTATTACTTTGAAAAATTTCTTCAAAAGCAAACAAAAAAAACTTCATTAAAAGTAATTTTTAAACATCTTTAATATTATTAAAATTTAAAAAAGTAAAATTACTTAAAATGATTCAACTAAATTAATAAACTTTTTACTATATGAGCAGAATATAGATTCAACCTTTTAGAAACACAATTAATCATTCATTTTTATTAGATAAGCTGTTGAACATTTAAAGGGTTACTAAAATAAGTAACAAACGGAACGTGAGAATAGCATGATGCAAAAGTCGATACATTGAAGCATGCGAAACAAAAAAAGACGACATGTAAATTGAATCATGCAAAATAAATGAATAAATAAACAAATGACACAAAATACAAACCTTAGTCGCTAATAATCTTGTAAGATAGATTTCTGAAACCATTTTGTTACCCCTTTCGCCTTCTTTATGAGTATCATTATCATGATGTTTAACTAAATGCCAGGTCTGAAATTGAAATAAGTCGTAAGTACTAAAATCTTAATGTAAATAAAAGAAAACATAGTCATTCAAATCAATCGAAACATCGACATACAAAAAATAAATAAATACAAAGGACAGGGGAAATAATACATTTAAAATGAAACATAAATGAGAAAAGTGTTTAAAAAAAAAACAACAAAAAAACATTTAGATGCAGGAAGTGCAAAAGGAATACAGAAAAAGGCTTTCGTAGGTCACACATTATGAGATTTGAAGCATGCATGGGTATATGGTTTCTCTTGGTTTGTGAGATATGGAATTATAACATTTTGGACAGTTTTAGTTTAAAGTTTTATACTTTGGAAAAGGAATGTCGGTGGGTGTTTTTTAAGGAGGGTGTTGTAGTTAAGAAGGACACACTTTTATGAATATTGGTGGAACTGAATTTCCAACTTACTTTAAAAATCTACATAAAAACTTCAATTTTAATGAAAATTAGTTGTCGGTGTACCCTGTAGTAATCTTATAGACAATTAATGGATCCTTATAAGGGTCCGTGAAAATAATTATTCAAATCATTTCAGTTCGGCAACGTTTCGGCCTGGCCGAAACGTTTTTTGACTTCACTTACCTCAAGTGCACAATTATAAGGTAATTTAATGTAATGTAACTTATCCTTCTGGAGATGTGTGATTATATTCTTTATTGTAGTGTAATGAGAAAATATACGTATTTTTTAGGCTTGAAAATGGCCGGCCAGGCCGAAACGTTGCCGAACTGAAATGATTTGAATAATTATTTTCACGAACCCTTATAAGGATCCATTAATTGTCTATTTAATTTTAATATTTTATTGTACTTAAATTGATTTCATTAAAAAAAAGGTATAATTTGTGTTTAACCTAAATTTATTTATATTGCTAGCTTGAGATGATTATAAATGGTAAATAGCAGAGCCCCGATTGTATTTTTTACATGTTGGTACTTTGAACTACTTTCAAGATTATATTAAATTAACTAAATTTATTTGTTACTATTCTTTTAATCGAAATTATTTATATTTTGAACTTAAATTGTATAATGTTATTTATAGCGATTTTCAGAGGGGAATAGATAATTATGAGTTAATGAAATTAGAAGAGTATAAGTCAAATGATATGAATTCAACAAAAGATAGATGAACTGACATACATGCCAAGTCAGCATAAGGCTTTCTCAGGTTTAGGACATACGAAAGCCTAAATGAAAATACAGTAATAGAAAAGTAAAGGGGCATGAACAAGAGCTACACATCGATTGTAAAACATAACCTATCCTAACGGAACTTACCTGGGTCCTTTGTCCAGACAGCCGTGACATATAACGAACGACTGACTGGACGGAGCAACCGGATAAGTAACCCATCCACCTCCCCTGTGGGACCAAATGGACAGAAAAAACGCTATCAAAATCGCACAAACATTTTTCCACACATAGTTAGAAACAAATTAAATAAATAATTATGAAAATATAAACATTAAGTTTATGTACACCTTCTTAAATTTTATGAAGATTATCATGATATTGATTTTGTAGGTGTGAGAAATAGTATATTATGTTACTAGGCTGTGAAGTGAGTTTTTTCTTTACCGCGGCAATTACATTTCCTGTCGAGCGAAGCGAGACAGTAAATATTGCCAAGGTAAAGAAAAAACACTTCACAGTCATGTAGCATATGCTATTTTTTCTGAGGTAGCAGACAATGGAAAAACAATAAATATTAATCAATAATCAATATAATAATAACAAATATTAGTACATACTTAAGATTAAAAAAAAGAAACCTTACAAAGAGGTTACACTATAAGAAAAGATAAATAAAACGCATTGACATCTAGCGGATTTTAATCGTACTAAGAAGCTATCTACAAAGATTGCAGCGCTAAAACGGAAGTTTTGATAACTACCAGTACGAAAGAAATTTTCTTTTACATCCTAGGACGTAAAAAATTTTTTCTTTACAGCTAGGAGTAATGAAAAGATATTTTAAGTCCACGTAATGAAAAAATGGATTTTAGCTATGTTTTTTAGGCTCTAAAGTTACTATTTTACAGCCTACCACGGAAAAAAACTATTTACAACATGTTGCTTTGATGATACCTTTCGACCCTAACTAAGGTCATCTTCAGTCTTTATTAACAATAACAACCAAAAAAATTTTCAATTAAACATGTCCATTAGAATATAATTACATATAGTTTTTCATCCCTTAATAACAACAATCTAACCATTTTTTTTATTTAAATAATCAGTTTACTCACTTATGAAGTCATTTCACTTTCATTCTAGGAGAGATAAATTGGTCATTATGAGTTCATTAATTGGTCATTAAGTTTTAAAATTAAAATTAAAATAATAATTGGTCAACTAACCCATTAAAATACATACTTAAAATGATTTTATAAATTTATCAGAACATAGCAGGGAACTAATTTTAATGGTAACAACTTAAATAATAATAAATTAACAATATAAAGAAAATTAAAAAAAAACCCTAATTATTTTCAATCAATTATTGAGCATATATGCGAAAGTTGTGATATTTCAGTGAGCTGATTCATCTCATAAACTGAGATATTTAAACGCAGACTTCTTAAATTACTTAAACAAAATCACCCCCTCCGCCCTATTATTTATGGCCAAAATTCACCAAAAGAGAAATTATCAGCATTCATTAACCCCACTCTAAGACTACCTTAAGAGTAATAACCCATTTGATGTCAATAACGCAGATCAATTAAAAAATAATATTAAAGATACTCCAATAAACTAAGATGAAATATTAGTATCCTTTGATTTTAAATCTTTATTTACCCGCATTCCTTTAGAGGAAATGTACAAAATCATTAATTTAAACTGGGAATCAATGGAACAACACACAACAATAAAAAGCAAATAGTTATACTTCAAACTGCTTAGATTCTATTGCTCAAATAGTTATTATGTAGTATAATTAGTAATTAAACCAACGATCAATGTACGCCAGTTAAGGATACCACTTCCAGGTATCACTGGTTACAGCATTACACTGATCTAATACATCTCTTTTATATTATCATTTAAATTATGTTATTAAATTAAAGTCTGTTAAACTTATTTTTAAACTAGATTATAATAATAATCACTTGAATAAAATATGTTAAAATTGAATTATATAGTCATTTATACGTTTAAATGACTCAGTTTATGAGATGACTGATATCACTGAAATTTCACAACTTTCGCATACGTACTCAATAATTGATTGCAAATAATTAAGGTTTTTTAATTTTTTTTACGTTAACATTAAAATTAGTTGTTTGCTATGTTCTAATAAATTTATAAAATAATTTGAAATATGTATTGTATTAGATTAGTTGACCAATTATTATTTCAATTTGATTTTAAAACTTACCAACCAATTTATGATGCTCTTCCAGAGAGAAAGTGAAAGACTTCATAAGTGAGTAAACTGATTATTTAAATAAAAAAAATTGTTAGATTATTGTTATTAAGGGATGAAAAACTATATGTAATTATATTCTAATGTTTACGATTAATTGACAAAATTGTTTGGTTGTTACAGTTAATGAAGATTGAAGATGACCTTAGTTAGTGTTGAAAGGTATCATCAAAGCAACATGTTGTAAATATTTTTTTTCTTCCACCTACAAAATCCATATCATGATAATCATCATAAATAATTATAATGAAATAACTCTACGGTCGAAATTAAAACTTACTTTATAGCCGCTGTCATGGTCATTGTTGAGGGGAGATGTTGCTCGGCTTAAGGGCGGACTGGCAGAGCTGAACTTAGAAAGATTCAAAGTCTCGTATTTATGAGACTTATCATTTTTCTCAGAAAGGATTGACAGATTGTACAGTGAAGATTGCTTTGAAATTAGATTCAAACTACCGCCATCAGGTACCTAACAAAGGAAAATATATAGATATTAATCATAATAAACATGGTATTCCACAGACAATAAGATGGTAAGATCAGTTTCATACTTTTGATGTAGTTAGTTTCGAACATCTGCCAATTGAACCAAATGTGTAATTTTTGGACTTCCTTATGCTAGATTAAATATAAAAATAAGAAAAAAATTACTCTGTAATGATTTAAAGTGTTCCTTCTCTTCCATTCATTGTCTGTTTTTGTTGTACTATCTTCATCATACAGAATAAGCCTTCCAGTCGTTCCAGTCCTCCATTCTAACATCAACAAAAATAAAATAGTTAATTAACAATGTTGACCATTATCCATAGTTATTTCCTTAAATTAGTAGTAGTAGTAGTAAGGGGGCGGGGAGGCCAGGCCTAGCAAATAGACCGCATTCGGGTCCTTTTTGCCAACCCCTGTTTCCTTATATTAAGAATTTCTTATAAATCAATTGGAATACTGTCTGGCGCTTGACTTCAGGCAGTCAATTCTGCTCTCTTTCTCCTTAAAACTCCAATGGTTGTCAAATTAATGATACACCTGCACCTTACCCCACACTTCTACCTCCTTACCCAATAAGTCAGTTGCTTTAAAAGTACGAACTTCTCCACATCATAGGACACTCTGATGCTTACATAAAGGACTTAATAATCTTAGATGCATTCAGTACTCTAGTTATCCCAAACTTTCTTTTGACACAGATGAAGAATGCTTTTTCTCTCTATGTTTAGTGTCGTGTAGTGATGGAATGTGTTCTGATCTCTTTCGCATGCAACTCACCTCTTTTGGTCTCTTCAACTTTACTTCACCTGCTCGAAAAGCTCCATTTGTACAAGGAAGTGAACAGCCTTCATTAGGTCAAACTTATCTCTATCCGGTTTTTACAATACCTCTTATCAATTAATCTTCATAAATTTTAAAAACTTTCTTATATGTTAAATATCCAAATATTTGTCTATATTATCTTTACTCACTTAATTTACAAACTTTTATCTGTTTTCCTCCTGTAGGAGGTGGTCCTTAGGTTACATCTTACCATAAGTACAGAATTTGAGGGGGCAGGGCCGTCCCTAGGGGGGGTCAATCGGGTCAAGGGCGCCGCGTCTAAGGGGGTGCCGCCAGGCCCCCGTCTTAAACTACTAGATGAATTTAGCAATAAGGGAGGGGGGCGCCACAGGTGCCTTTGACCCGGGCGCCTACACCCCTAGGGACGGCCCTGAGGGGGCCAACCCTTTGACCCTCCATCCAGCTTAACAGAGGTTAAACCATTAATAAAATGAATTAGAATGAAATTAGTCATGTACGGTTTAGTAAAAACAACAGTTTAACCAATTAATTTCTTAAAATTTATTTACATCATCAGGGTACTACACTAAAATTACAATCTTTACAAAGTGAAGTTTGAAATGGGCATGATGTAGGCAATAGATGTAGAAACTAAAATTGAAGAGGATATTATGGAAAAGGATTCAAAGTGGGGGGACAAGGCAAAGGTGATAGGATTAACAGTGAGAGACCCCAGGTAAAAGGATGGACATCCAGGTAGGGTAAAAGGCTATAACTGAGAAAATTACAAGACTTCAAAAACTAAAATAACAAAAAAATACATATTGCACTGAAATAAAAAAAAAATGTGAGCCATGACAAAAAACGAATGATGATGTGAATAATTGTTTTATGAGCGTAGTTGGTTAAAGTATGTTGCTTTTATTAAACCGTACCTCTCTAATTTCATTCTAATTTATTATTTTAAAAGTTCATATCTCATTAATAAAATATTAAATGAGAAAAATAACATTTAATATAAAATAAATCTTACCAATATCCAAGTCCTCTTTCTTTGGGCGCTGACTGTAAGGTGTAGATCGATAAATGGTGTCTAATGCTTTATCTTTAACTTGAGATAAAGTATCACAGTCCAGGACCTTTACAGGAACATTTTCAGTGTTTGGATCGAGCCCGGAAACGAAAACAGTCTGAAAAACAAAATATTTAAATTAATCATATATTATACTTGCAACATAAGAAATAACATACCATCCATGGCATTTTGGTGTTGGTCAATGATCATTTTTAAATGTTTTTTTTTTATTACACATTTAATTTTTATTAGTATTTCTTATAATTGTTATTTCGAAAAAAAAAAATGAATTGATTCATGTTTACGGCGTTGATTAAAAATATATCAAGTGAATTGAACTCATTTCTTCTTAGGATAGTGCCATAAATTGGTGACCCGCGACACATTTAAAAGAACAAATTTGAATTGTGAGACCTAGGTGACAATGACACATCTGCCAACCAGGTAGGAATAGCTAATGTAGCTGTAAAGCTTTCACAATTCTGGTGAAATAAACCGGAGCTACGGTTTTACAACGCCAAAGCATCTATCGAGTTATCAAAAGTGACAATTGACCAAACAAAATATCAATATTTATGTCAATATCATTACATATTGACGCATTAGAATATGTTTCTGCTGCACTAGCACAGCCACCGGCTTGTAATACTTTGAAATCAGCACTTAAAAAGGCTTTTTTTTGAAAATTATGATAAAAAAAACAAAACTGCATTGTATTACTCCAGGAAATTCAACTTAAAGATAAAAAGCCTTTCACATCTATTGCGTCAGATAAATGTGATGGCAGCAGGTCGCATTGGGGACGCTGTGCTACGTTCTCTATGGCTACAAAAGACTACCTAGTCAAGTACAGTTAATACTTTCTGTCAGTCAGGAAAACTTAAAAATACTAGCTAAAATGACAAACAAGATTGTAGATGTTCGCTCTAGTTCTACTGACACATCGAGACAACGGCTACCTTATCTACATTGAAGGCCACATCCAATGATGTCAGTCAACAAATATCAAATTAATTAGCTGCATTAAAGCTTGAGGTTGCACAAATACGTGAAATACAGTATTATAAAACATATAATACACATTGGATGTAGACGATAATGGACAACCTAAATGGATTTAAATTGGCCGGCTAAAACCAGCCTATCTACCTGTTGAAGAAAAACAGCCAGAAAAGAAACAAGTAATTTTCATATTTTAGTAATGTGCAAATACACTCAGAGGGTAGTATATGGTTAGATTTGTATTTAAATGGACTACATTTTATAACTTTTTAATCAAAATCCCCACATCCATCAATATTAAATATTATTTTAATTTAAATATTCATTTAATCATTTTTTTCATTATTTTTCAGAGTTTTTGGGAGGTGGTGCCCCCAAATTTAGAGCAAAAATTCATTTCTCAATTTCACATTATGTTATGATTATTCTGAATATATATGCAGAATTTCATCAAAATTTGCCCACTAGTTTGATTTTTGAGGATATATATATATATATATATATATATATATATATATATATATATATATATATATATATATATATATATATAGTACTGACCAAGGGGAACATAAGTTGGTATGTAATTCGATGGTGTTGCGCCAAAAGGGCCAATCTGCATTTTGTATTTGAATTCTAAAACTTAATAAGCTATAATGAAAAATTGATATTTGAATGCCTTATTTATATTTCTATTCATTTAAAATATACTTGGATACCTAATTAATAAGTTCAATTTTTTAAGTTTTTGGTAGTTTTCATACTACGGAAAGTTAAATTTTAATTTAAATCAAATTATAATTATTATTAACTACGGGAAACAGACAGTGAAAAATACACTCCTGTGCCGGGATTTGAACCACGGGCCTCTATATTTCCAGTATAGCGCTCTTCCATCTAAGCTACGCAGGAGAATGATTTTTCACTACCGTAATCGATAACTAGTCCCGAATCCAAGCTTTCAATATTCATATACATTTAGACAGTCAATATTTATGACATTAGAACTAAACCAGAATTAACGCTTATAATTATAAAGTACTCAATTAGTACCTGTACCTTGTACAATCAATTCGAAATTCAATTTTTTAAGTTTTTGGTAGTTTTCATACTACGGAAAGTTAAATTTTAATTTAAATCAAATTATAATTATTATTAACTACGGGAAACAGACAGTGAAAAATACACTCCTGTGCCGGGATTTGAACCACGGGCCTCTATATTTCCAGTATATAGAGGCCCGTGGTTCAAATCCCGGCACAGGAGTGTATTTTTCACTGTCTGTTTCCCGTAGTTAATAATAATTATAATTTGATTTAAACTAATTAATAAGTCAAAATAACCAAATTTATTTTATTGTTTATAAATAAAAAAACAAACGTGATATTAGTTGCAGATTGGTCCTTGTGGATTTTTTCAGATTGGCCCTTTTGGCGCAACACCATCGAATTGTTCTTGAGGAAATGTTAACTGTCAACAGTCATGTAAAAAAATATGTTAAAAAACTTAATCATGATAATAATTTGGTATTTACCATAGGTTTGAAGTCAATTGATTGTCGAATAAGTTTCTCTTCACTCAGTGAATATCTGGCTTCAGATGTGATGGCATCAACAGGTCCTTTATCGACTTGCTGTTTAATCGCTCTGAACAACATGTAGAGGGGTTCACCAGCACATTCGCGAAGAAATTTATACAGCAAAAATGTAAACCACGAAGAAAGCATTTTTTCAGCCACACTTTCAGTTCTAAAACAGATTAAGGATAAACTATTAGCTCAGCAGTACTAAATAAACATTTTTTAAATAATACTACAGTAGAACCTCGATAAGAAGTGTCTCAAGGGGATTAGGGAAACAGTCTTGTTACCGAGGTGCTCATTTTGTTGAGGGTCGTGTTATCAAGGTTATTTTGGCTATCAGACGTGTTATCAAGGTTAATGGAATCACTAAACGGGGGGTAGGGTAGGGTTTTCAAGTCTAGACTTGTTCAAGGTTGACCCATTCCTGTATAGAGTCGCGTTATCGAGGTTGACTTCTCAAAACGACTTGCTATAGAGATTTTGAGTTACGTTGTGAATTGGAAAAAATCCGTGTTATTGAGGTTGTTTGGATAATAATAGTCCCGTTATAGAGGTTAATTTAACATTATGTGTTATGGCAATCTCAAGGGGATTTGAAAATTGCACTTGATTGAGGTTGTCATGTTATTGAGGGTTGTGTAAGCTAGGTTCTACTGTAAACAAATTAAAATGAGCTGGACAAAATCACAGCACTTTTGTAATGAATATATATTTACCTTCGAAGTAAAAGTTTGGGATGACTTTTTCCTTCCATACATTTTTCTATTAATTCTGCTAACAATGTTTTTAATATATCTGTACAATAGTCCATCTTGCTCTGAAGAGTCACCATTATTAAAGATGCAACGTTAACCCTGAAAATTTAGAATATCAAAATTATATTAAGTTATTATAATGTTAGAGAAGTGAGGAAATAAGCTAGTGATAAATTTATATGATTATAAATAGATAATAAAGCAAGGGAATTGTTATCCCACACATAATTTGTGTTAACAATTATCACTCTCCTTTGAGTTAAAACAAAATAGTAGTGTATTGTAGGATGTCATGTTATATACATGTAATGTCTATTTCTGACTCTGGTTTCATTCGAACAAATAGCTGCGTTTTAATAAAGATTAAACTACCTTACATTTAAGCCAGATTTCTTATCAAAAATATAACTTCTCAAAATAGAATATTCGGATAATTCAATTTTTTTATTGGCCCCTTCAGCTTCAAATTATCCAAGTTCCACTGTATATTATAATTATTTTTCTTTTTTAAAAAAAAATTAACATGGGGCAAGCAAATATAATTTACCTATCTCTCATTGAGAAGTATCTGTTGCTTTCTAATGTTCTAATGAATAAAAGGAGAAAGGTCTTGTTGATTATCAATTGTCCAAACAGTCTAAGGCCCTTTTCTTTCCTTAGCAATTCAGGTCTTTCCCATTGAAGCACAGCATGATCTTCTACATTTGGAAAGAGGATTTTCATGGCATAAGTGCGGTAATCCAGAAACGGAATTCCACCAGATGTAAGATCACTAGTTAAATCTGTCATCTCTGTTTGAAGCTCGGCAAAAGCTAAAAAAAAATAATAAAAAAATATACATATACATACATAATCACTTTGCGATATTAATATCAAGTATTATATTTATACCAAGTCAAACAACAGCTTAAAAATCAATAAGGTTTAACAACTTGACTAAAATAAAGTGAATTTACCTTCTTTACACTCAGCAGCGACACGTAATTCTAAAATATCCATTTGTTCTTGCATATTTTTTAGTACTCTGTTGCTTTCAGTAGACTTTCTTCTATACGCTATTAAAAATACTAATAGTATTAACAGCAGTAATGAAATTCCAACAATTACTCCAATAAGAGTTGGTTTTGTAAAGGGGCCGGTAAGCTCAGCAGGTGTGGCATAGCTTAATCTCCCTATTCGGTATTTAAGTTTGCCACCTCCAACAATAACCTAAAAAGTACAAAAAAAAATAATATATAATAAATACATCCTGGTACCAAATTGACGTCGTTTCATAGTTAGTACTATCTGGCATCCCCTGGAAGCAGTGGTTAGAATTAAATAATAATTAAAGTATATTAAAGGTGATGACCTCGTGAGTAAGATTCTATAGTTATTTCAGTAATATAGTTATCCAGAAAAATATACACTTGGTAAATTTTTTCTTTTATCACAAAAATCTAGTGACTTCCTTTTACTATGGTATCTAAGAGTATAATTAATCCTAACTAATGTCTTTTTGCCGTCTGTGAGTATATTTATTTATACTGATATTTATATTTATAATTTTTTATTATTATTATACTTATTAACTATATTATTATTTATTATTATTATTATTTATATATTTATTTATATTGATATCAGACATCCTTGCAATGTTACCAAGTCTTTTGTCTCCTACAATAGGGATGGGCTTGACACGAGGAGACCTTCCAAAGAAATGACTACTACTCTAATCTGAATATTGACCCTCGTATTCTGTTTACTTTCTCGTTATATGAGGTATACATATACAAGAAAGTATTGTGTTCATGAATAACTTTGATTTCAAGATTTTGATAGATTTGCACGTTTAAAGGTGAACCAAACCTCCAGTTCACGCCTGTCTTAAACTAAGGACACCATGAACACCCCTGAAGATGCTTTTAGCATTAGGAGCGAAAAGTTAGGATGTACATCCTTCGTTGTGGTTGCCACCGGAAGACTTATTTATACATATTTAGGTCATGAGTATAGAAATTATGAAACGAGCAAGAGTAATTACCACAACTTCAGGTAAATTATTTTCTTTGGACTGAGAGTCATCGTCGACAACAGCAGGCTGTTTAGCAGGAGGTCTGCACGTAAGTTGAAACCTCGAAAGTGAAGTAACATTACAGGAGCTGCTTCCAATACGAACTTCAACATCTGATTCTTGGCAAGCTCTGTCTAAATTTTGACCCTGAAAACACCATTAAATTAATATAATGACTAAATAAATAAATAATAAGCTAGAAACAAATGATATGGTTAAAAATAAATCTTAATGTATAGGACGTAGTGATTGCTGGTGGTGTAATTAATTAAAGAAAAAACCTTATTTCATTCAGAACGTTTCATCTGAATGAAATAAGGTTTTTTTTAATTAATTATACCACCAGCCATCACTACCTCTCACACATTGAAAAAAAAAATAGGATAAACACTTAAATTTAATTTAACTTAACTATTTAAATCTTTATAAGAAAATCTTAGTCAATAAGATTAAAAATTATTATGGTATTTTTCATATAAGTAGAAACAATTACATTAATGATGAGATGATCGGACTTCTTGTACTTGACTTCTTCGTCAAAAGCTTCATAATGCGGATTAGGATACAGAAGGAACGAGCCATGTGTAGCACTAAGGTTTCGAACACCAGTAACATTGTCCATCAAAAATCCATATTCTAGTCTAAGTGGATGTTCTGCATCAATGTCTTCAGTAACGTCATCGATTGTAGGTGATGAGCATGCCATATTTGAATTACTTTGAGCAGTACAATTCTAAAATCAAATTGATAAAATAATGATTAATTAATAATATAAGAATTGATGGGGGGGGGGGGGTGTACTGGAACAAAAAACATTTGTTGGAATTACTAGAAGTTATACTAGAGAATTGTCCTTACGGCAACTGATTATAATTAAATTATAATTGTTTACCCAAGTTTTGGAAAACCAACAAGTCAAAGTGATAAAAAAAATTGGGCCTAATCAGACCCTATACACAGGTATGGCGTGAGGGCCCGAAAGTTTTAAAGTTTTGTTGAAAAGACTCGCCTTGGTTGAACGCAGAATGTTATAACCTCAAGCTTCAAGAAACATCTCAAAGCTCAGTAAAGACTTTGTCAGTAAAACACAAAACTCGGAAATTTCCGACAATAATATTTATTCTATTCCAGATCAAAAAACAGTGCCGTAAGCTAATTAAACAGTTTAAATCAAACTAAAATATAAAGAATTTCAAAATCCTTTCTGATACCAAAAGACTCAGTCATTTTGGTCTGCTGTTAAATATTTCTCAACTCAACATTTTTCTTCCTTCTAGTATATGGTCTGTAGGGATTATAATAATTAAAAAAACAATTTTTTTAATTATATTTTTTCCAT
Organism: Gerris lacustris; assembly: GCA_951217055.1. NCBI lineage: Eukaryota > Metazoa > Arthropoda > Insecta > Hemiptera > Gerridae > Gerris > Gerris lacustris. Next base: position 52,514,777 of record OX578285.1, read on the forward strand.
TTTGGCTATATTTCGCCCAAACCTGGGCATCTTCAGGCCTTAGCTGAATGTTTCATATGATGTGATAAATATTACAATGAAAGAGGTGTTAACAAACTTTGAGTAACTATTTCACTCATTGTTCAATGGTTACTCTCAACATTTTTCTTTATCTCCCCTATCCGCTGACAAATGGTTATTGTAGGTACCTCAATAGGTTCCTATATTTCCTTGACCTATATTTCGCAGATAGAAGTTCTAAATTTTATATAAAAGATCCATCTACTATATCAATTAGACAAATGTATACTAATTTTCTTCACGTCATGGAAAAACATTGAAATTTCCAATAAGTGGATTCAATGCACAAAAACATTTCCATGATTCAATATTTTTCCATGAAATGGAGAAAATGAGTATTTCTAATTTTTTGTCTTTCTTGTATAATTCTAATTTAATGTAAAATTGGTTGCCAAAGGATGCTAAAGTCTTATGTATAAGTTTAACTGAACAATCTGTGATATTCTAGTATACATTATCTCTTGTCTAGTTCGAGTGCTATAAATTAGCCCTCAAGACAAAATTAAAATAATTTCGCTTTTAATAGGAAAAAATCATTCTCCACTGCATTAATCTTATACTTTTTCACATAAAAAGTATGTGCAACAACGCCAATAGAATTTATAAGTTACTTTAGAAAAATAATCAACAATATATATATATATATAATATTAATTACTAAAATTTTCTGACACTGTTTATTTTTTTCAAGTTGTTTTCAAATACATTATACACATTTATTTTATTCTAAATTAATCATTCAGAAGACCAGCGGCTCCTTATAACACATCTTGTTAACACCGAGCCTAAAGTAACCCCCCTTTTTTAGGTGTTGAATTTTAAAGTATAGTTCTAAATATACTAAAGCTACAAAATAACATCTCATTTATTTATCATTAAGTAACAAAAATAATTAAATTTAAAAGTAATAAAATACTCACACTAGTGTACATATTTCCCTTGTAATAAACGTAAACGTGAGGATCTTGAACAAACAGTAAATTCTTGCCGTAAACAGATATCTTAATTCCACCGGCTGGCACACCTTTCGGTATTTTTATCTATAAGAAGCAACAAGGTAACAAAGTAATAATATATTTTTTCCAGTAAAAACAAATTGTAAAAAAAATCGAACTTTCTTAAGTTGGGGTTTGTCTGTATAAAGTTTGACCCATAATAGGGTATCCAAGAGCAAACATTTTCTTATATTTTTGGGTTTTCAGAAAAAAATAATTCTTTATAAATATTCTGCTTGTTCTTAAACCTCTAAAAATGATAATATTTTCTTGATTTTGTGCACTTGGATGTTCAGTTTCTTGAAAACTTTAGAAAATTACCAAGAGTAAACTATCCTAATTTTTGATGGTATCAAAAAATATTATTTAGAAAAGTGGTTCACAATTAAAAAAAAAAAAAAACACAAATAATTAATATTATTTTTTTTTTTTTAAATATTAAATATTATTCTATATCTTAGCCAATTTTCCAAGATATTAAACTTTATTATTTTTTTTTTTTGAAAAAAACAACAACTAGAGGATCAAGAACAAGGATTAGAGGTCAAAAACAAACAGGGATTTTTATTAAAAATTACTTTCTTTCGGAAACCCCCCCCCCTCCAAAAAAAATTGTATGGATACTCTATCTTGACTCTCACTCTCTCTCTCTCTCTCTCTCTCTCTCTCTCTCTCTCTCTCTCTCTCTCTCTCTCTCTCCACCTGTGTGTGTGTGTGTGTATGTGCATGTACCTGGCCAGTGGTGACACCTGATTCTGCAGACTCAATTGTTGGATCATCAACATACTCAAATAATGCTTTTTCAAATGTCCTATCTCCACGATCAAATTTCATTTTAATTTTACCAGTGCGCTGTCTTCCTGAAGCTGTAGTTATGCACTGAGCTAAATTTTGTTCCGTTCTAATAAAAAAACAAAAAAATATGTTTAGACTTTTTTCATAACAGGGCAGTAATTAATAAAAAATAGTCAGTAAGTATAAATAAATAATAGTAATATATAAAAATAATATCATACCTAAGGATTTTACATGGGAGTTCTTCAATGAAAGCTTGAATCAAACTTCCGGAATTCATGTAACTTCCAGTTATGTTAAGCAATGTACCACCGGATCTAGGTCCATTGGGAGGTGCTATGCCTTCTATCTGAGGATCGACAAATTCAAAAAGATCTTTGGATTCACCTCTAAAATCTTCAACTTTCACTATGACCGGCCCTCTTCTCAAATCGGGGGTTCCTGGACCATCAACTTTACACACTATTTGTTTAGTTTTCTCATACAAATGTTCATATGGTTCGCATTCGAGGCCAGCAACACTTACTCCCCCATAGATATCTTTGAATGTTTTGCCCAGATTTATTCCTCGGATTGTAATATTTGTTCCTCCTTCCCAAGGACCTCTTCGGGGAGAGAATGATATGACTTCTGGATTTGGACATGTAGTATTACGATTCAACCACACGGCTCCACCTCCTTTGTCACACTGCTCCTGAACTTCACAGCGATCGGAACTCTGACACCAACCACATCCAAATTTTTCTCCAAGTGCAAGACACATGCCACAGTTATCAGCCATATCACGACAGCGATAAATAACAACTGCAATTATAAATAAAATATTATAACATTTATCAAATACTAAGATTTCATACATATAGCTTAATCAATACATGAATTAAATATGTGAATTGAAAATATGTACCATGAATATTATCTGGATTATCAAAGGGCTTGGAACCACCCCAGATTACAGCAAATGTGGCAGTAATATTAGGAGCTCTGGATGTGTATGAAAATTCCATTTGTTCGCAATAAATTGTGTCTCCAATTATGTTTGCATTAACACTTGTAACTCTGCCTTCGATGTTAAATTGACAAACAAATCTTGTTTGTGCAATAAATTGCTGAAACACAACATAATTGGAAAATAAATTTCAATTTTTAATACATTTTATTTTATTTTTTTTTTTTCAAATAAATCAAAACAAGGTAGAGCTGGATCTAAAATAAAAATAGTTACTAAATTTAACTTACTCCAATTATATGAACTTTAACCCTCAAACTCTTCTTAACACCAGAAGCCACTAAAATTTCAGTAGAACCTCCAGGAGTAGCATTAATAGTAGGACAGAAACCAGGTCCACTACGATAACTAGGACCAATTCTCTATAAAGAAATACGGACAGTTAGTAATACACAAAACATAATAATAATTCTAAAAAATAAATAAATAATGAATTTTTAGATTATAAGTATTTCATTTAAGAAAAATATTATAACTTACACTAATGCCAGTAACAAGGATATCATTTCTACAATTCTCTGCAGTGTCATGAGTACACCTATGGCCATCAACACACCAGTCACAGGGAAAGGCAGAAGATACACATTGAGTACAGGAACTGTATGTATTGCAGTCGAAGAATGTAAAACTTGTCTCAACAAAGTCAGGTCCAGTATTCATTCGAACTGATAGTTTGGCAGTAAAGTGATCTGAAATGAAAGGCCTCGTTAACAATATAAGCTAAGCAGAGAATAGTACTTACATAGACAGTTCACTTTGCAACACATTATATTAACTTCACAATTAGAAGAAAATTACAATAGAACTTACGTTGGCCAGGCGGTATCGGAGGAAGAAGATCAGTTCTGGGTGTAGTACAGTTCACTCCGGATTGGCCACTTGGTTTCCTCGTGGCTTTTGTTATTTGAGTTTTGTCCATGGCAGTGAAAGCGCAGAAAAACTCACCAGGAAGAGACGGTAAATTTTCAATTACAAGATCCAGCTAACAAATACAAACGATACCGTTAGTCACAGGAGGAAATTGAATGTTTATTTCATAATAAAATGAAATTCACATTTATTATAAGAGATTAATTAAAATATTGTGAACAAATTAATATGAGGAATATTCTTTGACTTAGTAACATGATTCCATTGTTGCAAAGGATTTAATTTAAAAAATGTATGAGCATGTTAAGTTTGTATGGTTAAGTTTCTATTGAGTTTAGGTCTTATTAACTTCTTGTTGAGCTCTGCAGTTATATAAAATATATAATAAGCTTGATTATTTCTTTTTTCCCTTCCAAGTCATCATTATCGTCATACTCGGCACTACAGCTCTCGGAGAGCCTGGGCCTTGTGGCACTTCGCTCCTCCAGAGGTCCGGCTGAGTGCAACAGCCTTCCATCTCCTCACCCCTATCCTCCTCAGATCATTCTTCACCTAGTCCTATTGTTTTATCCTCATATTTTCTCAGTACTATTGTCCGTTGTAATTTCCTAATAATTTGTAATTATTTACAGTAATTCTATAATTTTTGATTATTTTATTTGATTATTTTTATGTCTACACACAGACTCTGGCAGACGGCTTATGCCATATCAAATAATTGCAGATTTTTTTTATTATTTTCATAAAGTATGTAAAAATAAAGCATTTAAAATGTTTGATTGTGACACATTGTATAAAACACAAATCAATTGACTCATAAGTTTATTGTGAAAATTATTTTTGTCCAACTGGTTTCTTTACTTATATCGGTTTAAATAGAAACTGGTCTGCTTTTACATTAATTATTAGACCACTTTAATGCTTGGTAAAAATTTCACCCAGTTCCCTCTTAATGAAACTACGAGGGCCGTTCTGAAAGTAACCTCCGATTGGCCACTGTGCGGGAAGTAATGAGAGTAGTGGCACCTCATTCACGTACAACTCTTTTACTCAAAACACTTGGTCCATACATGGCACAAAGTTCTCGATTAATGCTACTGCCGATTATTGTTTTGCCGTAAAAAAAACAACCTTCTAACAGCTCGCACTTCACATTTGGCAAGGTTTTCAATTGCAGCGCAGATTTCAAGAAGCTATAAAAACCAAACTAGGTCGCCTGTGCTACCTTTAATCGACCTTGGCTCGATGCAGACTGTCCTGCCACGTACGTCAGTGCAACAATGGCGCTGCTACTCCCACTACTTCTCGGCACAGTGGCTAATCGGAGGTTACTTTCCGAACGGCCCTTGTATTACAGAAGTAACTAAAATAAAAGTAGCTAAGTTGTTAAGTGATTCCAGTTTTTGTAGTTGCAGTTAACTGCGGAGTAATAGTGTTATCAAATGGCAAACTCTAAAATATTTTTGATTCCTTATATCCTGTCATTATACAGGGTGGAGCAAAACAAACTCTACAATTTCATACTAGTATGTTTAAATTTCAAGTGCAAGTTAGAAGGACAATAACTAATTACATTTTATGTGGTCATAATGCTGTTATATTTTTATAATATAACATTTAGAAGATGGCCTCCATTGATGTCAATACATTGCCTTAAACAATTTGTAAAATTGTGAATGAGATTTTCAGATTCTCAATATAAGAAGATTAGCTAAGCGTATTTTATTTTGAATGTATTCTTTTCATTCTTGATGAGTGCCACACTGAAGCAGTAGAGTTTTTTCAGCACCACCCATTAGTAAGTGAGCCTACCGTTATACGGTATTGTAATATTGCTTGTTATACATTTTATAATTTACTGTGCATGTATTACTTTGTTGTGATTTTATAATATACAACCTAATATAACCTATATTATAAGATAAGCTACACTATACTGAAAGTGAAGGATTTGCTTTTAGTCAGATCTGCACAGTTATAGCTAGAACCATTTACAAGTATGTATATCCCTTTATGATACCAAATTTATACAATATGATTGATATGCTTAATATAATTGATAGGCATGTCTATAATACTATTATTATAAAATTTAAAACTATAGAAAGAAGACATTCTCATAGAACTTTTACTGCATTGGAAATTTTTCAGTAGGAAAAACAAGACTCAACTGTTCTAGCGGTAGTGCGCTGAAGTTGGTTTGGCGAAACAGAAGTAATAGTTGTACACTTTCCACTTTTGTAAGATATCCAGTAGAGAGCATCTCGGCCAGCATCTTGACAGTCGCTCTTCAAACTGCACCTATAAACATAGTTAAAATTTAAATTAAGGTTTTGTATGATGTATGTGTGGAGTTGGAAAACACTTTATCTATACATGTAACACTCACTCATCCATCATAGTATCTCTAGAATGGTAATACCTACAGATCTAGAATTTTGCATGTATATTCCTATTACTCCCTAGGTGCTTTCTAAGACATATTTGCACGATATGATATCTTGATTTAAGATAACAGATTTCTGATAGCAGATTTGACATGACAATATATCCAGAGCCAATTGTACTAGAATCTTAAAATCTGGAAGTTAGCTTCCATTCATGATATAAAACACTTTTGTTAAAGGATTTTCCAATCAGCAATTATTGTTCAAGATGGCGACCAAGTCCCTTCACTATATTTGTCAATTTAAAAAAAAAATTAATCCCTCTTCTTCAGCATTAAATTTGACTGCTTGAACAGCCCTTTTGGCCTCATCATTACTTTGGGGATAATGTGGGTTATAAGTGGTAACTTTAAAACTATATTCTAGAGCAAAACTAGAAACCTGAATCCAAGAATACTTCTTCAGATATTCCATGTCGACTTCAGAATCAGTTCATGGAAGACACCCTCTCATGGACAAGGATAAAGTTAGGTGCAACGAGCTTCGGCAAGGCTGTAAACACGCTGAAAACCAATATCATCCCTGTCACCCACACTCTAGACTCACTGAATTAATGCACAACTGGCTTCATGCCCGCCCTCATTCAATCTACGATACAGAAAAAAAATTAACTAAACCTTAAATAAACCTAGAGAGAAATGCAATCTGAAAGTGGGGATTATGCAGAAAAATTAAAAATATTGTCACTAGTACTGTATTATTTTAAAAATAAATTATTGAAAAAGGTATATGTATATTTAATTAAGGTATATGTATATTTAATTGACCTACTTACAAGTTCAATATAGCTTAAATAATAACCTACAACTGTTCATGTCATGTTTTTATAAAACATATACTATTGTGTATAGACTTACTTTAAAACCTAATGTGTTTACTTACTTTTTGCCTTGGTCTCTGAGGTGTTTTTGACGAAATCATTTTTGCCCTTTAACTAAGCAGTGATGCAAGAGGTTTGTAACACTGCTTGTGTGTCTATTAATTTGCCGTTTATAAATTATCAAATTGCGCACCATTTTTTATTGATTCAAATGAAAGCTCTTGAAGAGTAGGTTACAAAAATATATTTTTTCTCCAGTAGGGAGAAAAAGTTATGATTTTGAATTAGATTAGAGGGACTGAAGTAAGTCTTTTCATCCCTGACCTCAAAAAGTAGGGAGAAAAAGTAAAAGTAGGGCCAGCGCCGGCGCTACGCACAGGCGGGGCAGGCGGCCGCCTGTGGCGGCCAAACTCAGGGGGCGGCCGATGACGCCCTCAGTTTTTTTTATTTTATAAATTTAAAAACAAAATATATCTATAGTATCAAAACGATCATTTTAATGAGCGTATTGTAACCCCGTACTGAGTTGGCAGTAGACATAGAACCCTATAGTAATAACACCCCTAGATAATACCTTATCAGTTGCTGTTTTAGTTATGTAGCCGAGCTAATCGCATTTCGGGTTGATTCTTGGTTACACCGTGCACCGGTATCATTTCTTTATAATATAAAAAAACTATCGGCTGTCTTTTCTGTATATGAGTACATATATTTATCTATGAATGTATTTTTCTTTCTCTCGTAACCCTCCTTAGTCTTTTCCATTATACCATATCTCATACCTATTTTTATTTATTTTATTTAACACTTTTATTATTTTAACACTTAACTCTTTTCTTACCCCCTTAATAGCTGTTATATTTTCTACCCTTCCCTTAATTTTTGAATTGTTATCTCTCTTAATCCTAATAAAATAAAAATCGGTCCGATACAAATCAGACAGTTTTTCATATAGGAGTTCATAATTACTTAGCCCAGTGTTAACTATTTATTATTTTTAGTAGGTACATTTAATAATTATTGAACATTTTCATCAAAATTTAAAAATAAATTATCCTCGCCGGGAAATTGATTCCGCCCTCTCTCCGTCCGCGGTTAAAGCTATTTTCTCAGGAACTAGATTTTCTGGGAAAACAGCTTATCGTTAGATTCGTATTTAAATGGAATATATTTTAGACTTTTTAATCAAAATCGTCGGAACCGTTTTAGAGAAATAATTTGAGAAATAATTGTTGAGTTTTTGGGGAGCAGCGGCTCCAAATTTAGAGCTAAAATTAATTTCTCGATTTTTCGGGGTATGATTTTTCTGAACATGTCTGCAAAAGTTTGTTAAAATTGTTTCAGTAATTTAGGCTCTAGGACTCTAGGCGATTGCACATACGACACAGAAATTTTATAAAAGCCTCTTTTTTGGACTCAGGGGTTCTCAAAACGTGTAAATCCATCAAAATCTCAAAATCGAATTTTCGTGCCATCACAATACTATCTTTATATGAGAAAGTAAAAATTTAAAATGTAGGAAAGCCCCAAAAAATCACCCTTCTCCCACTCCCCCCCCCCCTTCGGTAAAAAAAATCCTGTTTCAATGGGGCGGCCAAAAACCGTCTTGCCTGTGGCGGCCAAATGTGTAGCACCGGCGCTGAGTAGGGCGAAAAAGTAAAGTAGGGCAAAAAGTAAAGATTGCAACTTAATTATTTTAAAAATAGTAGAAAATGAATGGCTAATGTAATGAAGTTGTTAAAATCAGGTTGGCGATACTGCTTTAATCTATTGTTTGTTTTTTTGAGCCTTCCGCATATATTTGTTTTTATTTTCATATAGAGCAGAAAGGGGAAATAAAAAAAAGTTACTTTATAATATAATAACTATTAACGTACATGCTTAATAATCTACGAAACCCTAAAAGTACTTGGATACAAGTACTTCCCTGTGGTTTATTTTAGTTCCAGTTGCAATTTTTATTTATGTAATCCGCAATATTTGTTTTATATAAAATCATTTATATACATCATTAGTAGTATTAATATTACGTTCTATGTAGTTATTATGTTTCATTTTTGTATCTATTTTTATGAGTTGCAATATTCACAAATATTATACAATTTATTATTGCATATTCGTCAATTTCAATTTATACTTATAAATGATTATAAAAATAGTTGATTTTTCTAAATAATTCTTTATTCTAGTTATCCATACCATTTTTTTTTTTTTTTACAAAGTTCCTTCGTCTTTTGATCATTATATTTTAGCCTAGTTTTTACATAGGTAAGTGTTTTTTATAGTTCTATGTTATAATATGTTCTAGTTTTTTTTTTTTTGTAAATATTTTATGATTTTTAACATTATCTAGTTTTATACATTTTTTTTTTGTTCTACTTACTTTTTTCTAGTCACTAGACTTGAATTTATGATTATAATCTTTTTTGATCATAATTTAATTTCTGTACAATTACGTATTTTTATTATAACATTGCAATAGTCTTACTTTCATAATCTATCTGCTTGTTATCACTAATTATTTCAAATAAAGATAAATATAAAAAAAAGTAAGTTTAACTTCGTCAGTGCTGGTCCAAAGCCTGGATCAAAAAAAGATGGAACTTTTTCCCTACTAATTTTTTTAGCTCTTTTATGTATACATGCCTGACGTTAGTAAATATAAAAACATAACTTTCAATAAATTTTATGATTATTTATTACTTAGACCATATTATTAAATAAAATAATATTATTTATAATTTTTTTTTTAAGAAAAAAAAAAATGATTTCTAGACGATGTTTTACAAAAGATTACTAAAAAAGTAAAAAATCGCAAATATTTATTTAAAAAAATAGATATCTAAATATATAGATAAACTGTGAAGTGTGTAGATTCTGAAAATATAAAAGTTTTTACAATTATACGTATAATAAGCGTAAAAAAAATAATAAAAATAAGTATTGCTGTGCAGTGAGTAAAAGGGTAAAATTAACCCGGGCCGGGGGAGGTTTCTAGGTCCGGAGGAACTCAGGCTTGTATAAACTCATCTGCTCCACTCATAATCGCTACTGAATATTAGGAACCATCTTGGCTCTGTGTTGACCGATAGTATGGCCAGTGGCGGATTAAGGGTGTCATCTAAGGGGTGGCGATCTGACCCCTTCAAGGGGTTTCGGGAGTATGGAAAGCCCTAAGGAAAGGGGGGGGGGGGGGGGGAGTTCTCAGGATTACTCCCCCCCCCCACCTGCAGTACAATATCTTAATCGTAAGTCATAGGTGTCGTTAGCAGTTAATTATTGTAGGGTGCATATAGCGGGGGGTCCGGGAAAAATTTGAAAATATGACCTCTCAAAACAGCGCTTAAATGCATTTCTGAGGTAAAATTTGATTTTCATTCTTAGTCACATCGATTAAGTATATGGTGTAGTTTGTTGGAAAACAAGTATGAACATGAACACAAGAATATTTTTAAAAAAATATATATATAATACAATCTTAAAAGCAGAGTTATTGTAACACAATAAAAGTTTTGCACCTAATCATTCCCTTTGTCTAAAATCCTAAAAAAATGTTCATTCTTGAGAACGAAAATTTATCAAAGTTTGTTACCTTCGGTAAGCTCGGAAGCTAAAGGGGGATTTTTAATATTTTCGTTTTATATATCTACGAGCCGTTAACCCCATGACAACGGACCTAATTTTATATTTAGAAAAAAATAGTTAAATTAAGTAAATTAATTTAGATAAGTTATTATATCTATTTGAAGACCATCGAATCAAAGCAAATACTAGTACTTATTTTTATTGGAATAAATGCGGTTGATTCAGATTAGCAATAACAAACATTTTGCTAAAACTACGCATCTATAAATTATTTTATAAAATAAATTATCAGAATATGTGCACGGAGAGAAAATTATGCTAAATAGTCAGTATAACTTATTCTGCCACCATTTTTCAACCGCGTACTAGTCGAAAAAATTCATTCCCATACTGAGGTGCAGTATAGGCCTATTCTGCGACCCAGCATAGACGTTTTCAGACTGCGTAGCAGTTGATGGTATACTGGAGTCAAGTCGAACATATCATTCAACTCCTGTGCAGCATAACCACTAAACTGTTTCGCAGTTTAAAACACCCCTATACTGCAATGCAGTATAGTTTGACTCGGCTCGGTCGCAGTATTGTTGTTTCCAGAATCGTGGCAGCCGAAAAAATTAATTAATAAAGCATAAAGGCAGTTGAAAATATTTAGTTTCAACTGGAATTCAGCATACCTCATAAGTACATTTATTACTATTTTTAATGAAATAGTTAATAAAACAAATAGTTAACTACGGTACGTTACATATTATTATTATTATTACATATATATAAATGTTCTGGAGGTAGTTTTGAAATAATTTAACAGTGTTTTAGGGGTACATTTATTTAGTACAGATTTTTTCTTGGGTAACCTAATCTAATCTATATGGTGTGTTTATTGGTTTTATTTTTCTTTACTTGAATAGTAATGTGTATAAGAACCGTTACGATTCAGAGGTTATATAGGTATTAAAAGTTTAAAAAAATACCCTTTGACTTAAGAGGATTAGACCTTTTTAGGAGAATCAGAAAAAACCATTATACTTATGCTTATGAAAGATAAATTTTAACGGTTATTCAAACCCTCAGTAAGGTTAAAATTTACCTGAATTGAACACTGGAACTGGCATAGTATTTGGGAAGTAATTTTGTATATATAGAAAGTATGCGTCAACCCCTCTTGGGCCGTTATGAAGCTTACTAATCTTTTAGACCATCCAAAAAATTACAAATAAATTTTGGAACTGCTAAAGTTTGAAGAGAATATTGTCAGACAGCAAAAATAACTATTGACAATATTATTATTGATTATAAGTGAGCATTAGAGACTATATTTAAACTTAGAAAGTATATACACATGATAATCTTCATCGTCTATAAGAACTAAGTTAATATAGACTGTGTGAAAACTGTAGTATCCACCTAAATAAACGATTCTCCCCTACGTTCTAGCTATGAAATAGAATAAAAGAGAATAGATTTGTATTTGCGTATAAAAACATGATTATAGTATATAGGTATTGAAAAATCAATCCTACACGTGGTTTATTTTGTCGTTCGGAACAATGTGCATAACTCTGTTAATGAAAAAAAAGGTTTGTCTCGTCGAATAGATAAAATTAGAATTTTTTCCTATCCTAAAATTCAAATTTTAATTTTAAAGGGCACGTTTACGCGAGCGTTGCGCACGAACGCTTGGGCAGACAACGTTGTCCGGCAAACTCGTTCTGAGCATTGGTAAAATGAACATGTGCACAAAATTTCATCAAAATCGGTCAACTTGTACTCAAGTTATCGTCATATTATGTTTCAGACACACCGTCAAATACGTAGCATATTTTGTTGAATAAAATTTAGGAAGCTCGCTATGTTCGCTTCAATTAAACTCGTGATTTATGAAAATGCATTTATTACTTAGAATGCGTTAAAAAAATACTACGTAAAATGAGTCACTAATAAAAAAGATCATCAACTGTGACTCAGTTGAAGATAAGGCAGGTGCATTTCAAGTCAACTGCGACCAAGTATAAGTACTTTGTCTTAACTGTGTATCAGTTGAACAAAATACGTCTTCGACTGCCTCCGAGCTGAAGGGCCGGTGGTAGGTGGGGGGAACCCTATATAAAGGTTACCCCAGCTGAACGGAAGTCATTCTTCAGTTGTGCTTCCTACATTACAGATCATTGCTTTAGAGTTCTTTACACTTCTATATCATTTTAATCTTTACATATTGTCTATATATGAGACTTATTCAGTTATTCGGACTTAAATTGGTGAAACGTTTTCTCCAAGCTTGTGCAATGAGTGAGGTTCGAGAATTGTTTCTTCAGTGGGGACTCGATGAAGCATGCATTCAAGCTTTAACAGGTAAGTCAGTTTTTCTCCTTTAAACCTAACAATTCTTAAGATGAATCATTAATTATTTGTATAATTAATGTTTATTGTTCTGTCATACACATATTTATCTATTGCGTCTCCGTGTTGCGTACTGTGTTATTAAATTTATTATGTTACTTTCTGTCAAATATGTCCATTGTATTCCTCCGCGTGGCTAAGGCTGTAGAGGGCTCGTAAAAAAATTGTTTAAATAATTAATATAATAATTCTTTATTCCACCATACGATTTGTTACAACAGATGATTACTCTTATAAATATGTAGCATAAATTATAACATTTCTCCTTAATTACATCAATATAAATTGTAAAAGTATTCTGAAATTAATAATAGTGCACCCCCGCATGAGATACTCGTGCGCGGGAGTGGCCGTTGAGGCTTATACATAAATAAAAATAAATAAATAAGTTAATAATTATTGTGTTGTACTATCGAATTTTCATATATATACAAGATGATGCTTTTTTATGTTTATAAGTGTTTAACTAAACGCTTTGTTCGCGCAATGTCAGATGAAGTCAGTTATCCTTTCACGTCCCTCTAGTAATAATAATGTTAATAACATAAATCATTTAAATGAAATAGCTCTTATAATATTCGCTGGTGCAGTCGAATGTTCTTACATTGACAAAGAAACAATAATGCTCTCCATGATAAATATCTATATATATATATATATATATATATATATATATATATATATATATATATATATAGATATGTATATGTATATGTATATGTATATGTATATGTATATGTATATATATATATATATATATATATATATATATATATATATATATATATATATATATATATATATATATATATATAGATATGTATTTATATATGTATATGTATATATGTATATATATGTATATGTATATATGTATATTGTCTATTCTGCCCAAACAAGTCAACCGTACTGCCTTTTGTTTTTAGCCCAAGGAATAACTGCATTTTCCAATTTGGAGGAAATGTCCTCTGTGATTGACAAGAATTACATAGTGTCCACATTCCCTAACCTGGCGACATATTTGACATTTCGACGAAAGTACCTGGAGTGGTACAATGGTCGGAAGCAAGCACCGGTTAGTCCACTTTTATTTCGTAATTGATAGTATTACTTACATTTTGATCTCTTTTTATGACTATAACCATTGTATAAGCCATCGTTTATGGTTTACAATTTTGTTAAATCCTCAACACTTAGTAAAATCTAATGTGAATTATATTTACACTTGTGTTTAAAGTTTATTGTAATTAATACAGTGGTTTCTCCATGATTGTAGTAATATGAGAACTTACCCACGATTATTGAAGATTTAAATATTTGTTTAATCTTAATTACATTTTGCATTGGGCCAATGACAATGAAAGTCTTTCTAACAATCTGTAAGGCTACATATTCTATTATGTACATACTATATGTTTATCACATATACTGTGTGTAGGTGTAAATGACAAAAAACATAATTTTTCGACAAAAAATAAGTTAAAAAAATTAAAAAAGAAATTACTCTTAATAATAATTGTTGCTTGTTGTGAAATGAAAAATTGTCATATTGATAATTGCATGCTATGTGCAATGCACCCAAAGATTACAATTTTTAAACATTGTATCAAGAGAAAAGTGTTTTTTTTTTTTTTTTTTTTTTAATTTTTGAAGAAATGTTACTCTATAAAATTATTTATTTATAATATCTTAAGGTAATTTATGTCATAAAAAGTAGATTTTTTTTTTTTCATTTACACCTGCAACTCAAACTGGGGACATACTGTATAGTATATACGCATAGGTATATAGATGTGTGTTTATTTGTAGCATTGGTAAATTTCCACTATTTTGGTCACCTATTTTTGACTGTCCAATTTAATTTTTTTGGTTAGTCTTAAGTTAATGCTTTGTAGTATTTTTTGAAAAAGGAATATTCATTCTCCTATGTACAAATCCCACTTTTATCATTTCTCTGATGCATAAGTCATACAAATGTATAGTGTTTGACAAAGTGTATCAACAATAAAGTACTAAAGCATTACTTAATACTAGTTAATTCTCACCCGTAATATTAACTTAAAATTAGTGATTTTTTTTGTACTTTTTTAACCTTTCCCAGCTTACATTATTGAAACGAATCCGGTTGTAAATTTTATTGGCGAATTAAGTATTAATGAATTTTGTGTTTTGATATTTTAGGTTATTGCTGAACTTGTAGACTTAAACAGCCAGTTGGAGGACCTAGAAGAATTTGTAAATACACAAAGCTCTGGGGAGCCTTCAACGAGTGAATTGTTCACATGTTCAACCCCCAAGCACTTACCTCGCAGCCAGACCGAAAACCAGGCAGAGCCTCTTGAAAGGATCCCTTCAGTATCGGAGAGTAATCTGAACCCAGCAGAGGTACTCCTCAGAAGTAAATGTCCACATTTACTGAAGAAGAGGGGCCAGGATCTTTCCAAATCAGAAATTACTGAAATAGGCCGTGTAGTTTGCAGGCATTTAGCCGAATGCATTGTAATTAACAAAGCAATAACGCTATCCTGTTTGGCTGAGTGGGGAGGACATTTAGGTCGAATTTTTCAACCTAGATATCCAGCGGATTTTTTCTTCCGATATACACAAAAAGTTTTACGGAATAAAAGATTGTCGTCAGAATCTGAAGAGGATCCGAGGCTGGGCCCCAGCTTTTCAAGAGAACCTGTTGGAGCTCTCTACAATACCTACAGGAACTTCAAAAAGACACTAAGGCTAGAGGGGTTGCTGAAGCGACAACGGACTCGTTCATCATTGCCAGGATCCAGTGTGGATGAATCACCGTCGTCAGAGAGCTCTGAGGGTTGTTCTTCGCTGACATCACATGATTCTCCACCAACCAAAAGAGGAAGATCCAGAAAACAGGCGACGAAAGCTGATAAACCTGGTGAGTCACTTTATTATAATATGTATTGTATGTTGTATGGACGAGTGAAGTTAATAGAACATAAAGTAAATAAACTGAGAAGTGAAAGTAAATTTAATTAGTGTGTTGTCTCAATCACAGTAAATAAAAACATCAATGTGCTTATATGGTGTATGTATAGTTAGTTTATTTGCTTTTAACGCCACTTAACATTAAATTTAAATATCTTACATTAAATAATAAGAAACATCATAAATGATCCTATTCCATGCCTACCACATTAACTGTGTACATACAACAGTCAGAAAGTTGTCATGACTGTAATTGCATTTTGATATTAATTTCAGAAACATCTGAAGGTGTCCGTACTAAGTTGGCAATTCTTCGGGAATACACGTCCACAGAAACCACGGCCTACCTTGAAGAAGCCTGGCGAGAGACCTTTGCCATCCGTTCTTGGGAAGGTGACACATCGGAGCTCACCATTTTAGAACAAATTGAAAAATATCCACCTCTTAAACAGCAGTCAACTGCTGAAATTCTTGTAAGTTCTTATATTCTTTATTCCTATCTTAAATCAGCATGCTTTTCCATACATCTAGATATTAACAATTTATATGGTGAGAGAGAAAGATAGGTTTAACAGGGAGGCGCTTTAATTTAAAACTTAAATTATAATTTGTTTTATTTCTGTTGCAGTTAAGATTGGATTTCGATAAGGTGGCAGGAGAAGGAAAAGCAAAAATAAAAGTAGCAGACCAGGTTGCCAAGTATCATAAAGCAATATTAAAATTGGCGAGAGACTCGTACAGCAAAGATCCCGCTCAGAGAAAGATACTTTTAACTTTCCTTGATCACGCCACATCAGGTGAATTTGTAAATGTTATACTTTTGATTCATTGAAGTAATGTCGTTTATTTACATAAATGACATTACTTCGCATGAATTTATTAAATATGCCTATTATTTTTGTAAAATAACTCCTATTTAGAGATGGATTTGTAAGTTGCCTTGTTACATTTGGAGGATGAGGAATTGTCTGATTTTAATTTTAATTTTTTTTTTTTTTTTGTTGATTAGGTGACAGTGCGAAGAAGATTACAGCGACCCTGTTCCTGTTGCCCTTCACTTTATCGTCTACAGGCTACAGAGAGAGGTCTACAGCGACAGGAAAAGAAGGTGTGCAGTCAGATCGCATTGGTTCGTTAAATTTTTTTATTTACCATACGACATCAGTTGCGGAAGGCAAAGACCGGGTTGTTAAATTAACTGCTGAGTTTAAAAGTTTAAAAAGGCATCTGCAGCCCTTCATTATTGCAATAGGCCCATCTTGCGTAGACATTGTTAAAGCATACATTGTAATTGACGGGGAGTTTTTATACGAATTCAACTCAACTGCAGATGCTGTTGAATTTTACCTAATATTATGCTATGCTCTTAATATTAAATTTCCTCCTGAGGCCGAGAACATTTGGATTCTAATATCAAAACTATTTTACAAAATAGAAGAGAGTTCCCTTCCCCAAAGTGTTTATTCCACTTGGGTAAAACTTAAACATTTTAAAGAAGAACCCGCAACTGATATCGTATAGTGCGTAAGGAAACAACATTGTAACAACTGTCATCATGCTATCGTGCCACGATTGTAAACATAGATTCAAATCTGTAAGCGATCTTATAGTTCATATCAAACGTATGCACCTTGACTTTTCACCAGGGGACAATCTTTCGTTGCGCTGTGGCGAGCCAGGCTGCTACAGAGTATGTGGCAGCTTGTATACCTTGCGTTATCATTTAAAGTCTGAACATTGTGCCACTTCTCCAAGTGGTGTCGCGCCCTCTTTAAACAACGTGGTCTGTGAAAGGAATGGGAACGAGGTAGGAGAAGGTATTAAAGACTCAGAAATAAATATCTCACAAGATGAGACGGTTAATGGGGAAAACTTACGCTTTGATTTTTCGCCCGAAAATTTAAAAAAAATATTTTTAGATACAGCTGCTAAGATGTTTAGCAAGCTACAGGCCAACCCACAAATACCCCTTAATTACATTCAGTTATTTTATAATAGGTATGAAGAATATATGAAAGACTCGTTTTGTTTTGTGTTAAATCGATTTGCAGAAGACAGTGCTAGAGATGGCACTTGTAATCACTTAGGGCCATTCACTGAAACTTTATTAGGATCCATAACACAGTGCAATGAAACTTTCCGCAGTCAACACCTCCGACTTAATTTTTACACTAATATTGGAACTTACATTCCCCCAAAACAGAAATTTATAATGAATCGTCCAGTGGCCGGACGAGGTGGTACAACTAAACTTGGGCCTTGTTTTGCTTCCTTTGTTCCATTGAGAAATGTTTTTAAAAAGGTTTTATCAATTCCTGGTCTTTTAAAAGAAATTGATAGTTACATAAATTTTTGCCAAAACTTCCCTTTCCCGATGAATATAATTCAAGGTAGTGCATGGCAGAAAACGTACTCAAACCATCATTTAAATGCAAATGAGAAGTTATACCCTCTTACACTTTATTTTGACGATTTTGAAACATCAAATCCCCTTGGTAGTCACTCATCCATTCACAAGTTGGGAGCAGTGTACGTATCCATGCCTTGCATTCCGCCAAAATATGCTTCCAAGCTTAACTATATATTCTTGGGTCTTCTGTTTCATTCCTCGGATAGGGCTGTTTCCAAAGGTAACGAGAAAATATTTGCAAGTGTAATAGACGAGCTAAATTATTTAGCTAATACTGGAGTAGAAATTGCTGTTGACAGTTTCACTGGCACTGTTAAATTCAGATTAGCTTGTATAACCGGAGATAATTTGGGATTAAACTCGATCCTGGGCTTTACCGAAAGTTTTAGCGCCTCTCATTACTGCCGGATATGTAAAGGAGGCAAACGTGAGCTAGCTAAGCTTACGCGTGAGAAATCAGATTTTCTTAGAAATATGGAAAATTACAATGAGGACTTGCAAAGTGATAACGTTTCAGCTACGGGCATTAAGGAAAGGTGTGTCTGGTTAAAAGTCAAAGGTTTTAAGTTATTTCAACATGTAGCTGTAGATATTATGCATGATTTATTGGAAGGTGTTTGTCAATATGTTATGACCCTTGTGATAAATTCTTTAATAAGAGATAAACTATTCTCTTTGAATTACTTGAACGATCACATCGTTTTGTTTGATTATGGCCCAGATTCAGGCTCAAAGCCTCAACCTTTGGTCTGGCAATCTGGTGGAATAAAATGGAGAATGTCATCAGCAGAATGCTTGACATTCCTTAGGTATTTCTCACTATTTGTAGGAACAAAAATCCCATTGGGCAATAAATATTGGGCTTTGTTTTTGCTTTTGAGGCGAATAATGTCCACTTGTATGACGGATGCCGTGTCTCCCTACCTTCCTGAGAACCTGGCTCAATATGTAAGTGATTTCAATAAACTGTACTTGAAATTATCTTGTCGTGATAGGTTACAACCGAAATTTCACAACTTGATACATTATCCTTCAATGTTAAAAAAATTTGGCCCTTTGAGACCTTTGTGGTCTATGAGGTTTGAGGCAAAACATAGAATACTTAAAGTGGCTGCTCGAGCCACAGGCAATAGGATAAATATAACAAAAACCATTAGCGTGCGTCATCAATTGCAGTTAAACGACATGCTCCTGGCTAATACACTCCCTGATACATTTAAACCGGCCAAATATCACAAATTATGTCCCTCTCTGTTGTGCGCCCTAAAAACAAAATTTAAATTGCCATCCTGTAACACCCTATATGGTGTCGTTAGTGTGGAGTTGGAAGGTATAGTGTACCGACCAAACCAACTTATTTGCATTGGCTTGGATGAAGAACGATTTAATTTGCCCAAATTCTTTTATATTGAACATATTTACATAGATAGTAAGACCCAAAATATTTTTTTAACCGGAAAAGAAATGTTTACGATTGACTTTGATGATCACTTCTTTGCCTATGAAGTCGAGGAAGGGAGACTCGACATGTCCTATAGACTTCAGGATACATGCTTCATCTTCCCAAATCTAATGTGTTCATTGCCCAATGGGAAAATATATGTGGTTTTTAGAAATTCCATAGATTAGTAATTGATACATTAAGTGTCTTCTTAGTGTACATAATTATTAAGAGCAATGTAACCTAATATTTCAAATGTATAACAAAATTAACAAAATGGTTATGAATAATATTTTTATCTTTAAATAAGAAAAGATAAGGTCACAA
This sequence comes from Gerris lacustris, assembly GCA_951217055.1. Lineage (NCBI taxonomy): Eukaryota > Metazoa > Arthropoda > Insecta > Hemiptera > Gerridae > Gerris > Gerris lacustris. The sequence continues at coordinate 52,534,885 of OX578285.1, forward strand.
GAATTACAATGAATAGTAATTGTGATCAAACTATTCAATTATTAGAATGAATAAAAATATAATTTTGCACCACAAATGATAAATATGTTAATTATTGTAAGACTATTACAAAGTAAAATCAACAGATGTTTGTAAAGCTATTAAATATGTATGAACTATGTTTTCTTTATAAAGAATATTTTAAATTATATATATATATATATATATATATATATATATACATATATATACATATATATACATACATATTATTATTAGTATTTGTATATAAATTAAATTTTATGATATATATTACACACATAAACAGCTTAAATTTTTTAAATTTAGTAAAATATTAACTTGTAATATTATGCTTTTAATTTATACCTTTATTATATATATGTGTGTGTGTGTGTGTGATGTGTGATAATTATACATTTTTAAACACACACACACACACACACACACATATATATATATATATATATATATATATATATATATATATATATATATATATATATATATATATATATATATATATATGTATATTATACACCTAAATATTATTTTATACATTAACTTTTAATATTGTGCCTAAATTTGTAACTAAAATATGTATAAACTATGTTTTCTTTATAAAGAATATTTTAAATTGTAATACTAGGCATTAAATGTGTTCATATACATATATATATATATACATACATATTATTATTAGTATTTGTATATAAATTAAATTTTATGATATATATTACACACATAAACAGCTTAAATTTTTTAAATTTAGTAAAATATTAACTTGTAATATTATGCTTTTAATTTTACCTTTATTATATATATGTGTGTGTGTGTGTGTGTGATAATTATGCATTTTTAAACACACACACACACATATATATATATATATATATATATATATATGTATATTATACACCTAAATATTATTTTATTTTATACATTAACTTTTAATATTGTGCCTTAAATTTGTAACTAAAATATGTATGAACTATGTTTTCCTTTTACTTTATAAAGAATATTTTAACTTGAAATTTATACCTCTATTATTTAACTTACATGAATGCATATATATATATATATATATATTGGATTTTAATTAAATTTTATTTTATACTTATGTTGGACGTAATATATAATTGTAAATTTGTATTCATAAAAATAATAATAATAAAATTTTTTATGTAAAATCAAATCTGCCTCTTACATGTTTTTCTTCTAATTTAAAATATTACAATTATTTTTAAAGTCCTAATTTTAGGACTTAAGAATTAAGTAATATTTTAATAATACAGCAGCAGCTTAGATGAAAATAAAGGTTGTATGCAGTCGGGGGTAAGCATTGGCGTAACGCCTGCTCTACTGTTCCCAAATTTGGAGCAGTTGTGTTCCCAAATTTGGAGCAGTTAAGCAGAAGCTAAAGCTTACTCTCTCGACAGCATACCACCTTATATTTCATCTGGGCTGCAGCTGAAAGTATTCCCCTTTCCAACCAAACTTCAGTCGACACAACTGCTGTGTAGCAGTTGAAGTACAACTGCCAAGAAGTATAATACTACTGTGGCCTAGTAAGTAATAGTAAGAAGTAATATATTACGCTGCATAGCAGTTGCAATTAAACTGACAAGCAGTACAATACTACTGTGGTCTAGTATAAGAAATAATATATTACGCTGCATAGCAGTAGCAATTAAACTGACAAGCAGTACAATACTACTGTGGTCTAGTATAAGAAATAATATATTACGCTGCATAACAGTTGCAATTAAACTGACTAGCAGTACAATACTGCTGTGGGCTGGTATAATAAATAGAATATTACGCTGCATAGCGGTAGAAAATTGAGGGAGGCAGTTGAAATTCAACTGACTAGAAGTACAATACTGCTGTAGGCTGGTACAATAAATAAAATATTACGCTGCATAGCGGTAGAAAATTGAGGGAGGCAGTTGAAATTCAACTGACTAGAAGTACAATACTGCTGTAGGCTGGTACAATAAATAAAATATTACGCTGCATAGCGGTAGAAATTTACTTGTTTGACTGATTCACAGTTCAAAATGAACGTGAACGTGACGCTTGGACTGCACCATTGGACTGCGTCACAGTTGAAAATGAACGTGAATATGTCTTTCGACTGCTCCATTCGACTGCTACACAGTCAAAAATGAACGTGAATGTGTCACATTCACCTACTCTATTCGGTTGCCTCGCAGTATAGCGTTACACTAAGTTTCAGCATAAAAAGTATCGATATATCGAAATGTTCGATATATACACTCAGCTGAGTCACAGTATAATGGCCGCAGTATAGACTTCGACTGGAAGACCTCCTACGTTCAACCTTATTTACACGCAGCATCATTTCGACTGCGTATAAGTCGAAAAAAGTCCTTTTTTTCTCTCAGTGTGGATTTGTTTAAACGAATTAATCTATTATCGGCGTCTCTATTGAAAACTAGGACATTTTGGCGTCCCGAAAAGTGTTTTCGGGAGACAAGTTCGGGATTTAAAGTCCAAAACCGGGACAACTGGCGTCGTCAGAAGTTTATTATGGGGGGGGGGGGGAGGATATATTGCGGGGCCGGGGGTCCTCCCTCGGTAAATTTTGAAAATATTACCTCTCAAAACAGCGCTTTTATGCATTTCTGATATGAAATTTTTTCTGATATGATATGGTAGTCGTTGGAAAAAAGTATAATCAAGGGGGGGGGGGCGGTCGCCACCTCCGCCCCCCCCCTTTAATCCGCCACTGAGTATGGCCTAGAAACTTGATTTTATTTTTGCTAAATTGGCACTTTTCTTCGTTTGGAGTTAAGTATGAATCTTCTATTGTATCGCGCTTAGCTTTAGACTTCTCGTGTAGCAAAATATCGTTGTGGCACATAATCCCCTGGATTTCCATCTCCTTTAGTTGAAAATGCTCTGAAGCCAAGGAAATTCCAAAGGTAGCCTAGTGCCTAGTGAAGAAATACCTGCCGAATGGAGGGATGAAGTTGATGTTTTGCTCTTGGTAACTATCCTAGACCTCACAAAAGCTAAGGGTATTTAGCTTTAACTTCTGTTAACGTGATAGTAGGTTGGGCTGATGCTGAATGCTAATGCTTCAGCCAAACCTACTTAAATATAGGTATGTTGTATGTTGGTATGTTATATCGAGTGTATACAATTAGCCCATGGAGTATGGAGTCTGGAAGGGATGGAGTTCCCTTTTTCTGGATCATTGAGTAAGTACTACCTCACGAGCATGGCTCATAATACTTATATTATTTTCTAAATTTCAATATAATTCGTTTTTAATCCGTTTGTTTACACGCCATAAATAAATTAAAGCTAGAAATACATAATTTAGAAATTATTATCACAATAAACATTATGGCTATTGATGCCGGATAAGTGAGGTTACAAGAAGTCCTCACTAACACACAGAGGTACCCCGACATCACGAGAATTCAGTAAATCAGACATAGCTTAAATCATTTCACCACACTTTTCTAAATTATCATGGAATAGAAAGGATTTTTCCTATTTACCCAGGTTGAAAAAGATTAAAACAAATAACAGCACAAAATAAGAAAAATAGCTTTAGAACTTACTTGTTTTCTAATGAGCACCAGCCACAGTAAGGGTCCCTTGCGACCAGGCAGTCAGAGCAGGTTTTATAGACGCTGCATTCTTGAACTTTGACCTTTGAAACCTATAAATTCAGGACAAGCTTGATTATAAAAAACTGAAATGGTAAACTTCGACAATTTAAACATCATAAATTTGTCACAGAAAATCTCCATAAATATTAAATCAAGACAAAACATCATTTTTATGCATATTAAAATTTTACAGCATAGGCGTTGTTTGCTTAGAGAGGCGACTTAACAGAAAAAAATGTTTTTGAGTTACGTTTATCTCTAACCTATGTAGAGTGTACATCGTTTTCATTAATTATCTATTGGTTGTACAAGTTATATTAAAGCATCTACATCAAATCAAGACCAATATGTTAAATGAGCTGCTGTTAAGTGTATGTGTTATGGTATTATGTGTTGTTGTAGTGCTGTTACATGTGTTATGTAATATCAAAACACAAAATCTAATTAGACGTAGACGTAAGACGTATCTAAGGGTAAGTAAAAGCACTAGCCAGTAAGTCTTTGACTTTGAAACGCGGTGTAGTAGCCGAAAGTGGGCTATTCCAATCTATATCTCCTATCTATTTCTTTAATTTACAATTTGGCTTGTAACTATGCAATGCGATATGATAGGCCCGTGTTCAAGGGGGGGGGGGGTTCATTTTTGGAAAGGTCTTAAAAAAAGAAAACATTTGCAGCAAACCCGAGCTTTCTATCTACTTCCGTTCCAAAATGGCGGACACTCAAAGTTTAAAAAATTAATCTTCTTTTCTTATTTTCAATAGTTTAGTTAGATAAAAAAACATCTGTCTGAGACAACTCAGACTAACTTTCTCATATTATCTCGGTCTAAAATCCCAGGAAACATGAATATAATAGTAAATATTTATTGTTTTAAGCTCGCTTCAATGATAAACCTACGTGATGCTTAGTTAATTTTAAAATGTGTTCAACAAGTGGTTGTTTACTTTTTGTTTTTGATTTTCAACAAAATCAGATTTTCAGAGTAGGAATCAAATTTCTAGAGTAGGAAAAAACATCAACAGACCTGGCAATTTTATTTTTCTTAAAATTTGATTGTTAAAAAGCTCTATGAAAATAGTCAAAATAGCTAAAAATCTAAAATAGCTAAAATTATTGTTTTGAATAAAAACAAAAAACATATTTTTTTTATAGTCCAGGCAAATTAGTAAAAAAACGCAAATGGAGGAAATAATTTATTAAGTTTTGCACCCAATCAAAGCACTTATTGCTTTTCTTGTCCTTCCAGGTAATCCCCGTCATGCTGCGTTCCATTTTTCTTCGTGTTATTATCATTTTTTAATTATACCTTTAGGTAAGGACCATGTTTCTACTCCGTATATGAGAACTGGTAGCACACATTTTTGCCACAACTTGTTTTTTTTAACTCAATAGGCACTTTTGATTTGAATAAAGTTCTGAATTTATTGTAAGAGCTCCAGCCTAAAACGATCCTGCACCTCACTTCGTTTTCCTTGTTACAATTATTATGCATGGACTGTCCCAAGTAAATATATTCTTCTGCTGTGTCAATGTCTGTATAATTAACTTCTATAACTAGTGGTTCCACATTTAAACATAGTTTTTGTTTTCTTCGGGTTTATGCTCAGGCCGACTTTGCTGACCGTTTCAATTAATTCTTTGATCATGATTTCAATTTCCTCTATTTTACTTGCTGGTAGGATAATGTCTATGCTACGCTACTGCAGTCTTTAGAAGCTTTTCAACGATATACATCATAATAGCTTTTTCGGGTATTTTGATCTTTGTACCCTTAAAATGTACCAAAACAATAATTAATAAAAGACTTTATCAGGTCTAATAAATGCGATATACACATTTTTTTTTTGTTTTTTTTACCCCTAAAACCTACATTAGGTGCTATTTTTACATTAGGTGTCGTTTTGTAAGCATAAGAAAGAATAAATTTCACTATTCCAGTATCAGTGGCCATTAGTGAAGGTAGTTTTTAAAAAATAAAATTCATAAAGACATATTTAAGATCAGCTGCATTTCAAAATGATTCAAGGGACTCTCTTTGATGGTCATTGAAAATGACATTCTCAATGAAATGGGTACGAATTCATTAATAAAGGATTTTGCAGAAATAAATGCCAAAATTCTCTATAAAACATGATAATCATTAACATAATTCTCAGTATAAACTACTATGTAAATATGCATTTAAATAATATACCTCTTTGTCAAAGTCAAAACTTGTGTTAAGTAATTAATCTCCTACACCTTCATTATTATTTAGTTGGAAGGTAATAACACTGTATGTATTTAGTTCCTGCAAGAATACTACACTTTGATAAGATGTTTTTCACTTCCTCCCCAATACTGAACTTGTTTCCTTCTTGATAATAAAATGACTGTCATGTATGATTACCTGATTTCATATTTCTAGGGTATCAGAAATGAACTCTCAAATAAGCTACTTAGAATCCAAACTGTTTAGATTATTGATTCCACAAGCACAAGATTATTACCTCTGGATTTTACATCAAGGTCTTTGATTTCCTGTTTTAATAGGTAGTTCTCCTCCTTGAGATTTGATATTTCCTCATCTAGTTTCTGTTCTAAATCGATTAAATCACTCTTTGCAGCTAGTTTTGCTTGTAGTCTACTATTCCCCTTTTTAATAGATTCCTCTATCTTTATTAAGAAGCCCTCTAACGATACTTCACTTACTATAAGCTTTATCCCGGGATAAAGTGTTTCATACTTCACTTACTAAGCTTTATCCCGGGATAAAATAAAGTGTTTCATTTATGATAGATGTGTTGAAACTCATATTGTTGTTGTGTTGTTCATCATAACGTTAGTTGATCTCTCGATTTCCGTCCTTGGTCATTTTTTCCAGGAGTTTCTTCGTTATTTGTTTCATCCGGTTTTTTTTTGTTTTTTTTGTATTAGTGATAAACTTATCTTTTACAAACTACGTCAATTGTTAAATCTATTTTTTCCGTGGTAGGCTGTGAAATAGTAACTTTAGAGCCTAAAAAACATAGCTAAAATCCATTTTTTCATTACGTGGACTTAAAAAATCTTTTCATTACTCCTAGCTGTAAAGAAAAAATCTTTTACGTCCTAGGAACTAAAAGATTTTTATTTTCCGGCGGGTAGTTGTCAAAACTTCCGTTAGTAGCGCTGCAGTCTTTGTAGAAATGCTTAGTACGATTTAATTCCGCTAGATGTCAATGCGTTTTATTTATCTTTACTTATAGTGTAACCTCTTTTTAAGGTTTCTTTTTTTAAATATTAAGTATGCACTAATATTTGTTATTATTATATTGATTATTTATTAATATTTAATGTTTTTTCATTGTCTGCTACCTCGGAAAAAATAGCATATGCTACGCAACTGTGAAGTGTTTTTTCTTTACCTTGGCAATATTTACTAATTGTAGTAAATGTAATTGCCGCGGTAAAGAAAAAACTCACTTCACAGCCTAGTAACATAATATACTATTTATAAAAAACAACTTTTTAAAATCTCTTTTGCACCATAATAATATTTTTAAAAAAACAAAAAAACTCCCCTGCTATCACAAGCATGAAAAGTTTAAAGGAACAGATTTTTATTATGTATTTTAATTTATCATCTTAATTATGAACTCAAAATATATCAGTTAAACAAAAAAACCGCACAATTGTCATTAAAAAATTGATACATTTTAAAAGATAAAGAAGCTTAAAAAAAATCGGGGTTTGATAACTACACATGCTACTCAGTAATGATTTAATTAATGTATTTAGATAATTATAATTATAAGTGATAGTATTTGTATTTATTTAAACCATCAATGGTAATTCTTTAGATTGATACTCCCCAATGTTGTTTTAGAATGAAAATAACTTTGACTAAATAACAATTAAGAAACAAGTAAGGCGCGCTTCACGCAAGTACGTGAGGCGATAATCACCGGTTTCTGAACGATCGTTTTCTTTATGTAAAATTGCAACATTTTATACTAAAAATGTTCGATAAATTTTATCGTATTAATGTTACTTATAGGTGACACATATGTTTCGTATCTTGGTATTATTTTTCGTAATTTCATGAAACTTGATTAAAGACTGTTTCCGTGTCGTAAAGTAAGATAAACATCGAATAAAAGCCGACATTATGCAGTATGAACTTCTTTTGCCGGTGTTTTCACCCATTTGAGTTACAATTTTGCTTGATTAGCGAAATATATTAAACGGTAAAAAATATCAAATCATCATGTTGAGCGGACATCGGGATCTGCCCCCAATGGCCCTGTCTTTGCTCTCCTTTCAGTCTGTAGACCAGGGCGAGGAGATGTTAGTTCCCTATGCCCAGACTTAAATGTGAGCCCACAATGGTTCGTGAACACTTCTCATGGAAATGTAAATACCACTTTGACGTAGGTCCAAGTTGGAAAAAATAGCCTCTAGTTTTGAGCCATGACGTGTTGTGTGGGCAGCATAAGAGATTTCAATGTAGTCACCCGCTATAATGGCCGCCACTAGAAAATATTAAGTGTACAATTTTAATAGTTGCATATTCTTTTTTTTTACACTTTAAGACCATTAAATTGATGTATAACATGTCATGGTGACTAAAAACTTTTTTTTTTGTCACCCGCTATAATGGCCGCCACTAGAAAATATTAAGTCTAAAATTTTAATAGTTGCATATTCTTTTTTTACACTTTAAGACCATTAAATTGATGTATAACATGTCATGGTGACTAAAAACTTTTTTTTCCGTGGTAGGCTGTGAAATAGTAACTTTAGAGCCTAAAAAACATAACTAAAATCCATTTTTTCATTACGTGGACTTAAAAAATCTTTTCATTACTCCTAGCTGTAAAGAAAAAATCTTTTACGTCCAAGGAACTAAAAGATTTTTATTTTCCGGCGGGTAGTTGTCAAAACTTCCGTTAGTACCGCTGCAGTCTTTGTAGAAATGCTTCTAGTACGATTAAAATCCGCTAGATGTCAATGCGTTTTATTTATCTTTTCCTATAGTGTAACCTCTTTTTAAGGTTTCCTTTTTTAAGTCTTAAGTATGTACTAATATTTGTTATTATTATATATTGATTAGTGATTAATATTTAATGTTTTTTCATTGTCTGCTACCTCGGAAAAAATAGCATATGCTACGCGACTGTGAAGTGTTTTTCTTTACCTTGGCAATATTTACTGTCTCGCTTCGCTCGACAGTAAATGTAATTGCCGCGGTAAAGAAAAAACTCACTTCACAGCCTAGTAACATAATATACTATAATGGCCGCCATCTTGAAAATATTAAGTGTAAAATTTTAATAGTAGCATATTCTTTTTTTACACTTTAAGACCATTAAATTGATGTATAACATGTCATGTGACTAAAAACTTTTTTTTTAGTCACCCGCCATATTGGCAACCATCTTGGAAATATTAAGTGTGAAAACTCCAAAAAGTGTGCAGTTTTCACAAATGCCGAGATGCACCTGCGTGCCGAATTTCATGTTCCTAGCTATAGTAGTTTAAGAATTAAAACATGCCAACAGGCAGACGCCAACGGACAGACAGACAGACAGACAGAGCCGTTATATAAAGTTTCTTTTCGTACTTCGGACAGAAACCTAAAAGGGATGTTTAGTCCAATGAACTTTGAGACAAAGTAATATCGAATATCCAACTTCTGTACTGATAAGGGGAGTAACAGTCTAAAGAAGAACACTCCGTACACCTTCTTTAGATTGTAACTCCCCCCTGTTTTTTTGGTTTTTTTTTATAAGGGGACTAACAATCTAATGAAGTGCCCCATCAATTAGGATAAGTAATGAAAGTTAGATTGAGTCAGTGTCCAAAAGTGAATAAAAGTATTGATCAAGTTTTGTTTTGAAAACGTTAATATTTTTTGCAGTCTTTAATTCTGCAATAAGTTGGCTAAAGTATTTTGGTCCCAAGAATTCAAAATAATTTTGTCTTCAACTAGTTTTACATGATGCTAACTATACTGTACTGTATATTTCTGTTTAGATCTTGTATTTTATGAGTGGTAATAGTGGGAAAGTAGCATTTTGCACGCGAGTGTGGAGTTTGCACCCGAGCTACAGCGAGGGTAGTAAAACCACACGAGCAATGCAAAATGCCGTTTTCGCACGAGTTGCGTACCGTACTTTATCTACGATTGTTAGATTTAAATAATAAATACAGAAAAAAATAAACTTGCTGTATGTAAGTTCGTATCTCTTCTCTTGATAAAGATGGCATTAATCTTGAGTTGTATTTTTTGCCGAATTAATTATTTCTGGAGGAGTATTATTCTCCACATTTTCGTCAAAGCCACTTGATTCATTCATTGTTTTTCACTAAAAACTCGATATAAACAGTTACTTTAATAAAAGAATAGCAAATTAGTTTTGTTAAATGTAAACAAACTTGCTAACCGTGCGTAAAGCTGAAGAATTCCTCTTCTTTACCGCGCTAGCGTGGTAAAGAAGAGGAATTCTTCAGAACTATGAGACGCGCATGCGCAATGAATACAAGTACGTAAATAATCACTTTAAACAGAGATATAATGTTTATATTTCGTATCAATCGTAGATAAAGTAATTTTTTTTATTCTCCTGAAGCTATAATCAACAGGTAAAACTGAAAAATCAGAATTAACTGTTGTAAAAAGTTACTGGAAAACGTCATAGGTTTTTTAAACATATTTTAACTCGATTTTGTAATACCATTATTTCGTTTAAATCAGTCTTACCCGCAGCACCATAAGCAAATAATGTATTATGAATTCAGTGAGTGCAAAGTTTTTAAAGGATCTTATAACTATACATTGTTTTTCTTATTATTTTAGATGGGTGTGAGATCTAATTCTTCCAATTTAAATACTTATTAATTTTAATACCCCAATTCTTAATATTGTTTAGTTTTTTTATTCAAGATACGAGTAATTTACTGGTTGCAATTAGTATCGATGAATTGACAGGTTGGGGTTGGTATGTGGATTTTAAATTTGTCTGGTGGCTCCCCCCTGTTATCTTATCATATTCACCATCATCTTATCTTATCTTATTGCTATCTTATTCACAGGAGAAAGCTATATATTTTGTTTTGTCTATGTTAAGTTGTAAGAAATTCAAGTCAAGTCATTCCTTAACACTTTGTAAACCCTCCCTAGACTTGTTATAAACAGATTCCCAAGTTTTGCCCTTAATATAAAAAACGGTATTATCTGCAAAGGAATTCACCATCATCTTATCTTATCTTATTGCTATCTTATTCACAGGAGAAAGCTATATATTTTGTTTTGTCTATGTTAAGTTGTAAGAAATTCAAGTCAAGCCATTCCTTAACTCTTTGTAAACCCTCCCTAGACTTGTTATAAACGCAGATTCCCAAGTTTTGCCCTTAATATAAAAAACGGTATCATCTGCAAAGGAATTCACCATCATCTTATCTTATCTTATTCACAGGAGAAAGCTATATATTTTGTTTTGTCTATGTTAAGTTGTATGAAATTCAAGTCAAGCCATTCCTCAACTCTTTGAAACCCCTCCCTAGATTTGTTATAAACAGATTCGATTCACAAGTTTTGCCCTTAATATAAAAACCGGTATCATCTGCAAAGGAAATTATATCGTGGAAACCACCGAGGAAAAGTCCAACGAAGCAAGTGAATAATTCCGGTGAAATATTTGTTCCTTGCGCCCCAAGACGCAATTCTACAGAATCACTTAGAGTACCGTTTATTTTTAGACTTTATTTCCTACCAGTGAGATAGCTTTTAAATAATTTGCAAGCTTTACCGCTGAGTCTTATTTCATAAAGTTTTTTAAGTACGGTTGACTGAGTCGAAGGCCTTCCTTATATCAAGAAATTATTAATATTCGTATTAGTATTAATAACGATTTTATGACGGGTCGAAATACTTCCGATGTTATAGAAGTATTTCGACCAACATAAAACCACATCGTCAGTCAGATATTACTTTTCTTAATTTTCTAAGAAAGTCGTCAATCTATACCTATTTAATACATTTTTCTAAGCGTTTAGCATAATTAAGGATAACAGAAATATGGCGGTAATATGAAGGATCACACGTCAGAGACTAAATATAAATAATACGCTTTATCTTTAAGCATTTGATTTAATTTGCTAGTCAATTTGTTAGCAGCTACAGCTTTTATTGTTTTGGGAAGGTATATTATAAAAAAATTATAGATACATTTTACGGGGAGGATCTTTATAATTCTGTACTACAAATTGGCAGCACTAATTTGTCTTTATACCCAGACTTCTTTTCCTGCTGTGAATTACAGACATTTTCAAATTTCTCTGGATTCCTTGCTGCATACATAAAAGCTTCTTTTATGAAAATGCTAGGAAAAGACAGGAATCCTTGTTTAATAAAATGTTCTTTGCAGGACGTCCTAGAATATTTCTTATTATTCTTTTCCGTAGTATTTAAAATGTTCTTTAAGTGTTCTCTTTTCCGTAGTATATAAAAACTCTTTTAGCTACTGGTCAATTGACTTAATAATATCACATTATAAGCAAGATGTGGATATACTACTCCGTAATAAATTAGTATTAGAGTCAATTGAAGTTCTTTAGCACTCATAGTAATAACAATTACAGATGCGTCATCGCAATATAACGTGATATGACAGTTAGGACAAACTTTGATAAATCATTAATAAAAATAAGAAATACAAGAGGTCCAAGAATGCTGCCTTGAGGTACCCCTACGTTTTGTGGATGAGACTTTGAATATATATTATTAATTATATAAAAGAAAAAACAATCGGAAAGATAAGATTTAATTAAATCGAATATTGGGCCCCGGTCTCCCATTATATACAATTAATAACAATTGATCCCCTGGGACAAGGTCAAAAGCATTAAAAAAATCAAAGTAAAGATCAGCAACATGTAACCGAGAATCGATAGATTTAAAAATTCCTTCAACGGAAGAAATAGTTGATGATGCAGTAATGAACCACTGGGTACAAAACCTTGTGGTTCATTAGCAAACATTTTGAATTTATTAAAGAAATTTAAAAGTCTAATGTGTAATATCTTTTCAAAAACCTACAGTTATAAGTTACTGTTTTATTACCAGATTTAAAAAGAGGAACTGTAGAGTGTTTAAGGTTGGAAGGAAAACACCAGAACTGAAACAGTCTTGGACTACATTAATCAAAACGTCAGATAAAACTGGAAATGAATGTTTTATAACTGAAACAGGTACTTCGTCAGGACCAGAAGATTTATTTTTTTAAGTTTATAAATTGTTTGTAAATTGTATTGTAGAAGTAAAAAGATTTAGATGAGCATTCAGTTAAAGTAAAAGTGGAAGGAGCAATGTACGGTACTTGTAAAGCAAGTTTAGCTGGAATGCTTGAAAAATAGTCGGCAAAAACATTGGCAACTTTCTGAGGTTGGCTAAGCTCAGTGTCGGTAACATTTAAGGTAATATTATTTACACTATTTACATTGTGGCTGAGGACATGTTTGGCTAATTTCCAACAATTTTTGACCTTATTTTCGGAAAATTGTATGTGTCCAGTTGGCCTCACTTAGTAGCAAGATGAAAAAGTTAAACTATTGGCAGTGAATCGTCTGATAAAACTTGTACATCTACTGAAGAGTCTAGAATGCGAGGGTAGTTGTACGCAAAACTTCTGACCTGAGTGATGATCAGAAAAACCATTGTGATCTACATTTAATGATTAATTAAAATTATTTAAAGAATTCAATACAACGATATAGCCCGTGGCAGTTTTACAAGATCATGAGACTCTGGTAGGTTCGTTAATGAGGTTAGAAATATCGTAGAGTATCAAACAAATCATAGACACGAGTATTATAACAATTTACAAAGGAATCCACAGTGATATCACCGCATAATACTATGTGATCTTTAGAATTTAAGTCAGACAAAACATAACTTAGATTATCGTAAAAAATATCTGAACTACCTCCAGATTATCAATATACAACTAAAATGTATACTAGGTAGTTATTTAACTTTAAAGAAACACCGCAAATTTCAAAGTTCATATCAGAATTTATGTTATCTTTAAAGTTTATTACAATATTAGTAATTATTTTTTACGCAAGAATACAAACCCCGGATATGAAAGGATCGATGAAAGATTGAAGACACTTTGTACTAAATCATATTTAAATAATTAGTTCGAAGCCAGTGTTCCGATAAAAAACATATATCTATGTCATTACTGTTAAGATACCATTCAAGTTGTTCGATTTTATCCGAGACACGTCGAATGTTTTGGTGAAAGATATTTAGATTAATTATCTTATTAGATCGATACAGAAGCTTGGAAGAAACTTTATCTGCAGAAGAGATGTCAGAAGCAACTTGAGGTGAAGTCAGTTCCGAATTATTATTATTATTACGTACTGTATGATAATACAGTAATACAGTAAGTCAAATTAGATAAAACTCTAGTAGTATACGAATCACTAAAGTAATCAACAGAATAATTTATAAAAAATAATTACTACTATTATCATTATTTAGATAATTACTATGAGAAGTGGGATAAGAATGTTGATGAGGCTGAGGATGAGGATAAGGATGTGGGTTGTAGATGTGAGGATATAATTGGTGTTGGTTTTGACGTTGGTAAAAGATAGTATGGTGATTAAAAGCATTATAATCAGAATTAATGTTATAAGAAGCTGTAATAGAAGCCACAATTCTGCTGATTAACAAATTCTTCCCATTTAAATCAAGGTGAAGTCTGGCTCTAGTGCGATGGCGAGCCCTGTCGAAGATAGGAAGCCATTTGAATCTGATATTGGAGGATTCCGACACTTAAGACTCTATGAATGAGTTTCTATAATCTATCCAGTCGTTGAAGTAAGGATAGTCCAAAAGGTGGAGAGTCGATGTAACAATGACATTCGTATATATCGCGTCACACTGTTATTTTTTAAGCCTACGCTCCCATTAATGGCTGCGTCGAGTCTATTGAGAGTTTGTCGCGGGATTATTCCTTAAAACATTATGTAATAAAAATCGGTGGCTCCAATTTTAACGACACGCAATCAGATGGAATGTTCATGGAGGAGATTTAACATGTTCATGGAAGAGATTTAACATGTTCATGGAAGAGATTTAATATGTTCATGGAAGAGATTTAACATGTTCATGGAGGAGATTTAACATGTTCATGGAAGAGATTTAACATTTTTTAAAAAAGAAAAAATAAACCATTATAAGGCTCAATCATGGTACACTGAATTGTAAGTTTTATTTTTATAGTTCATAAAATAGTGGGTATCATTAAATTGTCGGAAAATATGTATAGGTTAATTATATTGTGAAATTTAAATAATAAGAAAAAAGAATTTGAAATTTTGAATTAATACTATTGTTAATATGTTTTCATATTTATTAAGAAAAGATGTGGTAAGAAGATGACCACACAAAGGGTCGAAACGTCTCACAAATAAAGTTATGAAAATTAATGAATTTTGACTTCTTTTAATTACACCTAAAAAATCCATCAAGAACAAATTACTTAAAATTATTTGGTGACATATTTTTGACTGATTGTTGACAATATTTGTGACATATTATTTGTAATTAATTGTTGACATTTTTGTGGTATATTGACCAACTTTAGTGCCATCAATTTTTTGAGTTGGCTATTTTCAGGAATTAAAAGCTCTATACGTTTCTCCATTTCACTATTTTGACTCCGAAGGTGACGGACTGTTTCTTTTAACTCAAACAACTCAGCTCAAACTCTTATAGATTTTACGAATTAAGATCTTTTTCAACAGCTGAGCAAATACTGCCTAGCTACTCGTTATCATCTTGAATCTGTCATAACTTCATCCTTGTATTTTAATTGATTTTGTAAATCATTGACAACGTTAAGCATGACAGCTATTATATTTACTACAGGAAGATCAGGATTACTTGAGAGTGACAACGTTAAGCATGACAGCTATTATATTTACTAAAGGAAGATCAGGATTACTTCGAGAGTGACAACGTTAAGCATGACAGCTATTATATTTACTACAGGAAGATCTGGATTACTTCGAGAGTGACAACGTTAAGCATGACAGCTATTATATTTACTACAGGAAGATCAGGATTACTTTGAGAGTGACAACGTTAAGCATATCAGCTATTATATTTACAACAGGAAGATCAGGATTACTTGAGAGTGACAACGTTAAGCATGACAGCTATTATATTTACTACAGGAAGATCAGGATTACTTCGAGAGAGAGGAATAAAATAGTTCAAAATATCCATTGCTATGTCTTCAGTGTCAGTATTAAATAATGTTACACCGTTAAGTTTTGTCAAAAATATGGATTCATTAATGATGGCTTGATTTCGTCTAGTTATAAGAGGTTCCATGTCGTTAGTAAATAAAATGAAATGAAATTATATGTTGTAAACATTTTTTAAATAAATATGTACAATTATCAATGAAAAGAGGAAAACAAAACACAAAACTCTAGTGCAAGGTAATTCGTAGGGCAGATTAGTAGGTAGAAAATTATGTGTGATCGCCAGGAATCGAACTCTATTGATTGTCCTGATTAATAGATAATACACAAAAGAAACCATGTTGCTGTGTCTTTGCCGACTGCGCTACCGGATTGACATAAGAATAGACTAAGTTTACCTTTTTATAGCTTTTTCAATCACGGCTTTTTTAAACGATCTAGGTTATTTTATATGATTATTTTTCCAAAATGATTAAATGTTACACTAATTAGGATAGAAAATGTAAATAGCTAATATCTAAGGTACAACCTGCAGTAATAACTTTATATCCAAGAACAGGGGGTGTCAAGGAAAAATACAATAAACCTTATTTAAAGCAACATGTGTGATCAGTTCAGACGACTGAGATACTAAAAAGAACTAATTATAAATAAATAGAAGGCCCAAAACTAAAGTAACTCACTCATCACTTAAATATTGGTCTTATAAATAAGTGTAGCACAAACATATAGCTTTAATTATATAAAAACAATAAATATAACTTAAAATAACTTTAAATATCCGATGCGTACATAATATGCAATCTACCTCTCCGCTGCACTTTACCTGAAGTCATACATACACCACGACTCCCTCGTTCTGATCACTACCTGAATGATAAAAACTATTGCAACCATTCATCTCGAAGGAAGAATGCCATTCCTTCAACCACGCTTCTGTAAAAACTATTATTTAAAATTTAGTGTTTAAGTCTGCCAGTAACACCTCTAGCTTACAAAATTTTTACTTTATCTTTTGGTCGTTTACTCTGAAAGAAGCATTTACATACTATTCTAATACTGGTGAATATTAATAATTGGTAAGCAATACAAACCTTTTTCTCAGTCATGACGTAGAGGTGCATCATTTGAACGTCGAACTGAAGATCGGCGTTAACTGGCGAATTCTCGTCCACTAGAACATCTCCGTACTCGAGGGCGCTCGCCGAACTTTCCACCACCACCTATAAAACATTGCGTCATTAAAAAATTACCAAGAATAATATATTCGACATCTATGTTAGTATTAGGGTAGGCGCAGTAAATCGTCACGGTTAGTATTTAATGCCATAGTACGAACAAATGGATTAATAAAACATAGAGAACATCGTAAAACCACGACGAGAAACTGTTTACCGGGGACTGGGTTGGTCTTGACGAGAGAACTCTAAACGCTAAAGCAGAGTCACAACTGTTTCTGTGGTAGGTATATAGTAAAAGGTAGAAGTAAGTTTAAAAAAATCCACGTTTAAACAACTGACTTAGTTCGACATTCATTCATTGGCTCGGATAGCCAAGCGGCACTAAAAGCTCTCGATGCCGCTAGTGCAACTTCAGCTCTAGTGAGGAAGTGTCAGGAAATGCTAGAACTACTGGTAGAGAAGAAAGAGGTTACACTGCTCTGAGTACCGGGACACCAAGGGATCCCGGGAAATGAGAAAGCAGACGAAGTGGCTAAAATAGGAGCAACTACCCCCTTCTGTGGACCAAAACCCGCAATTGACTGGTCGAAAGGCCAGACTAAATCAGCGGTTAGAAAGTAGATATGGGATGAAGCAGAGAGGGAATGGATAAAAACAGAGGGATGCAGGCAGTCCAAGATGGTACTGCCAAAAATAAGTATAGGAGGAAAACTAGATGGCTCGTAGGACTAAGTAGAACCAATCTGAGAAACCTGGTTGGAGTGCTAACTGGACACTGCAGGCTCAGGAGACATTTGGCACTACTAAAAGTAGAGGAGGATCCCATATGTCCAGTGTGTTGAGAGGAAGAGGAAACAGCTTACCATTTTCTGGGAGTGTGTGAAGGATATGGGAGGTTGCGCTTCCATACCTTAGGGAAAGGTGGAATTGGGGTAGAGGAACTTGAATCACTGAAGTGGCAAGATATCCTCTCCTTCATAATCCAAACCAGAAGGTTTGAGGATGAGGTGGAGGTGGTTTGAGGGGTGTGGGTATGTCTGGGGTTGGCAAAAAGGATCCAAAGATGGTCTGTTTGCCAGGCTAGGCCTCCCCGCCCCTTACTACTAATACTAGTTCGACATTTACAAGACTAAATTTAAAATTCTCATCAAAATGTACTTTTCATCTAACTTGTTTGAAATAGCAACTTGTAGGAAATAAAAATAAGTACACGATTGATTTTCGTTATTGCGATCGCAATTTAAGACATCAGTTAACGCATTCTTTTGACTATGGTGCTTATATCTTAAGCGGAATAAAACTCAATTTCTTCATAAATTAAATCTTATAGAAAATGATATTATGCTGTACAAAGAAACCAGACGGCACATTAAGAAGAGTTCTTGTCGATAAACTGTTATTGAAGAATGTAGCATGTAACATGATTATAAGGTATATAATGAAGTAAGCTAATAAATACAAGTATTTTGTTAATTTATATTTTTTTTGTAATACTTTTGAAATAAAATAAAAAAAGTTACAATAAATAACTATCGCAAATTGGAAAATCGAGCGGAAGATCTAACTAATACTGCAAACTCGATAAGAGGCTTAGATATTATAATTAAGAGACGGAGCAGAGGCGGGACTCCGACTCCCCTGGAAAGTACTTAATAGTGCCGTCGGAGCGGCTGAATCTAAAACGGCTCCTAAATACTTCTAACTCGGCTCAAAACACGGTGCCCGATTCGGCTCCGGGGTTCATGGTTTAGGTAAAATCCTTGACCATAAGTTAATTTTAGTTAAAGAGAAAGGAATATCAGTTAAATATATACGAAACACAAAAGTATATTATCATCATTAAAACTTTATTTATTTCCATCAAAAAAGTATAATGCGTAATAGTTATATCATTAACAAAAAAATCTTAATCTTAACTTCCAAACTAAAACATATTTTTTACTGGTTAAGATAAAACCATTTTTTGGGGTGAAATTTTGGCGCTAAAAACGAAATATTGGCGTGGAGAAGCACAATACTCATAAAATGCTTAATATGATTGTAATCTACTCTTCAGTAGCTTTAATTTGATACCCATTTCGAAAAAAAAAACATTTTTATGCACATTTTTGCGCATATTAAATGTTAAATGTTTAGCTTCTCTATATTTTTCCTTTGTGTCGGTCAAAAATTACGCCAGTATTTCAAATTTCAATTCTCTAGCGTGAACGATTCGGAGGATCTGAACCAAAGGTCGACGGACGGACAGACACATCACCCTCGGCATAAGGGTTTCGAGGATGATCTACGAAACCCTATAAAAAGATATACATTTAAACGATTTATATTACGGGGCGGGTGGTTTAAATACCTTTCTACGCACCCGCCGATCAGCAGTGAAGATCGCAATTAGAACAGATTCAAAAGGATTTTGTTATCATTCTTAGTTGGATCGTTTAAGTTACACTGGGGGGGGGGGGGGGGGGGGTAGGATATCCAAGAGAAACTCGGAAAATGACTGTGAAACATCAAAGGCATTGACATAATTCCAAAGGAATCACATTTCGGACGATGTTTAACGAATTCAAGGATAAAAAATACGGTTTCATAGGGGCAAAGAAAGAGAAAGGCTGGTTTAAATTAGATTGAAAAGAGATACGAGTAAATAAAGGCCCCCATACACGTTCAAACGTTTGCGCAAACATTTTGACCGTGTATCTTCCTTTTGTATCTTCCGCGTATCTATCCTTAACATTAGATTTGAGAGCATAGCAAACAGTTAAGACCTGCACAACGCAATCATAATTCTTTTTTTTATATAATGTATAACTTATGCCCTTATATAGCACCGATACTGTTTCAGCGGTTATTCAAAATTACTAATGACTAATGACAGACAGTGCCGGATTTCCCACTAGGCACTATAGGCACATGCCTAGGGGCGGCAGCACTAGGGGGCGGCAGCGGCCGCGGGGCTTATCGCTAAAATAGCTGCTGACGACCTTATAGGTGAGTTTTCAGCAATAAAAGCAAGAAAAAAAACAATGTAAAGTAATTTAAATATACATTTTTGGGGGTTGCGTCCCCAAATTTGGAGCTAGAATTAAATGGTTCATTCATTTCTTGATTTCAACTCGGGGTATGATTTTTCTGATCTTGTATGGCAAATTTCTTCAAAATCGGCCTAGTAGTTTAGCCTCCAGGCGTCTGCACAGACAGACGACAAGCAAACATTATGCGTAAATCCATCAAAATTGAATTTTCGCGCCATCACAATACTTTCTCTTTATATGAGAACGTGAAATCGATATCAAAGCCAAGTAGCTATGTAACCAGATATCATCAGTTTTTTAAAATAATAAGTTAAATAGGGCTATGTTCAATGTAGGACCTACACCATTTTTTTGCAGGAACTCTATAAATAATGAATTGTAAGTAAGTTAGGGGGGGGGGGGGGGGCGACAGCTGTAAAAATAGTGCCTAGGGGCGGAAAATTTTTAAATCCGGCCCTGAAGACAGACCGCTTGCGTCTTTATGCAAGTCTGCGAGAAAGGAAATAGAAGGCAAATGAGATTGCAAGAGAAACGGTAATGTCACTTATTTCTATAGGGCGCGGGCGTAGGAAGAAATGATTGGCTGCGAAAAACAGGCGAAAAAACATTTGTACTACTAAACATTGTACTGTGGAGGGTGGAGGAAGTTTTAATTTTAGGCAGAAAAGTCTGAGAGTCGGGTCGGTTGTAGAAACAACAATACAGCTGAATTGTTAGCGAAAGATGAGAATGGTGTAAATCAAAGATTAATCTAGTTAGGCACCCTCCGGATACCGCGCCGCTACACCGCCGACAGGGCCCGTCCAACCTTGCCCTTGCCCTGAACACCGCTTTCTCACCGGAGAAACTGAGAAAGCCTTCCCTCTGTTTAATAATCAGAAAGGGAGGAGGAATACCCGTAAAGTTAAAAAAAGACTGCTACATAAAACACTAGTACAAAGTTAATCAAAAATCCGTCAAAACAACCGAATAGAACGAATACATTTTTGGAGCGTGCTTGCAATTTTGCTGCTTAACGTATTAATAAAGGGGGGGGGGATATTGTAAACAATGATATAAAAATCTCCCTGTGGTCGGAATTATTTTTAATAAATATACTTTTTGAGAGTAGCGCAAATAAGTGTAAATCGGAGTTGAGAATGTTATGATTTAAAGTTCTGAACTCAGTTTAGTTTTTTCTTTTTACTAGTTTAATTATTTTTACAAATATTATGTTATATATTAATAAACTATTATTATTATTATAGCTTTAAAAAAGTTGCCTTTCGTCTGAAGTCTTAACAGACGCGTGGTCTAAATTATGCGGTCGGTTCCAGTAAATGTGAAATACGCGGTCAGAAAAAATCATACCCCAAGGGAAATCGAGAAATAAATTTTTAATCCAAATTTAAGTGCGCTTCCCCCCAAAATTCTGGAAAAACGTGAAAACGAATTAATTTTCGAAAACGGTTCCAAAGATTTTTTTTTTAGAAAATAGTTAAAGTTAAAATATAAGTAGTTTTCCGGAAAAATGTAATTTCCGAGACAGCAATAAAAATGCTTCTGATTTTTTTTTTTAAATAAAAAATAAGCAACCAATTAATAGAACATTATTTAAATATGTTTAAAATAAATCAATTAAATGAGATATTAGGGGAGCAAGTTATAGGGGGCTCCAAAGTTGCGTAGGGGCGTAGGATTCCCTAGTTACGCCACTGACGCTTTGCGAATAATAGGGCCGTGAAAACGAAACGTTTCTGCAGTGAATGCAAACGAATATGAATGGTGCAGGTACAACAAGAGAAAAGTTCGCCAAGGAACTTACGATTTAACAGAAATTTTATAAATACAATCCATCGATCCAACGAGCAAATAAAGCACTATAACTACCAGGCTTTTACGTTTGTCAAAATCAATATCGACCATTAGATTTAGTTTTTAAAACAGCAATAAACTAGACAGTACCACAAGTTCTCTTCCCTCCTACTAGTACCTTTTTAAAAAACTAATTGTCCGATACTAAAAGAAAAAAAAAAAATTCTATATTATGTGAATGTGTGTGACACCGATCTTTGAAACTGTACCTTTGCCGGTTGGCTTAGCTACTATTTTTAAAGTCGACTTCAAAGCTACGGCAATTTAACTCGGTCTAATTAATACTTCAGGCACCCTAAAAGAAAGAGAATACTCAGCTCAAAGTCTCCCCCTCCTAAATTTTGAACGGTTTGAGATAAATTAATGAAACTTGGGGATCCGTACCATGACCATGTAAAGAAAAGTTTGTATTCGTATCATTTTTGTATGGTTAATAAGTTGTACAGCTAATGTTTAGGCTCTTTTAATTTAGTCTGATTATATTAAAGCGTTTTGCTTTAGCTATTGAAAAAAATAAATGAAGGTACCTTTATTAAAGAAAAAAATTATGCGTTATTTGATTGATAATTAATTACTAATATGTAATCTCATATTTAGTAAATCACTGTCTTCTCAGGCGGCGAGGTGGGTTATCAGGGATGGATTGGAAAGAAAGGAGTTCTACTAAAGGAATGGGGTGATTTAATAAGGACTCGTGGAATTTCTGGAATTGATAGGTCGCGGACGTAAGGAATATTGTGATCAATGTGGAGGGTGAGGTTAGATACATAAAAAGAAGCATCGGTGATTTTACGAAGGATTTTTGATTGAAGAGTTTGTAGTCGACGGGAGTTGGAAGGTTTAGTGCTACCCCAAACCCTAAGGTCCAAGCCGGTTTTAAAACTGTGTTGTAGATGACGAGATTATTTCTCAGAGTAATTTTGGATTCACGCTCTTGAAGACGAAGCAGCAACTTGTAGCGTTTGGAGATGTCAATACATTTAGTCTTGGTGTGATGTTGCCAAAGTGGAGGCCAAGTTAACAGACAGTGCTAGATTGCGGAATAACGACTTGGTTAAGAGTGACTGGAGGACAAGGTTTGAGGAAGGGTGTTAAGGGATATAATGTAGGTAGAAGAAATAAAGAATAGGTCCAAGAATACTACTCTGAGGTACTACTGCACATATAGGCCAGATGGGGGGAGGAAGAGGTTCCTAAACTTGGACAGAATGATCTATCAGTGAGAAAGGAATTCAGGATAAGGTAGTAAGTGAAAGGAAGGATGACCTTGAGTTTCCAAAATAGCCTAGCGTGCCAAACTCTGTCAAAGGCTTGTGCCTCGTCCAGAAAGACAGCTGAGCAAAACTTTTTCATCTCTAGGGTGGAGGCAATGACATCAACAATTAATTCTACTTTCTCATATATTCCAAGTACAAAAAATTGGTTTTTAAAAAATATCTGTCTGTCGTCAGTAGTCTGACAGACTTATGGAGCCTCAATTGCTGGACCGATGTTTATAATTAGCCATATATGTTCAGAAAAATCACACTCCAAGGCAAAATCGAAATATGAATTTAAGCTTTAAATTTGGTGGCACTGCCCTCAAAAACTTTGAAAAAAAGTGTAAAAATGCTCAACTGTAGTCTATTCAAAAGAACCACCATTATGACGTTTTCCCGGAAAAAAATCTAGTTTCCGAAATATTAATGAAAATAAATATAACATTGCAGAAAATCTAAAACAAGTGTAAAAAAACACAGGATGAACTATTTTTACTTTCTCATATACGTAGTATATATAAAGAGAAAGAATAGCGATAGAACGAAAATTCAATTTTCAGATTCTGTTGTATTTATACGTTTTGAGTCTGAAAAAGTGTTTTATAAAAAATTACCGTCAGTATTTTGACAGAAAGACAGACACGAGACCAAAAATGTTTCTTGATGTCTGTAACGGATATTTGTCTTGAAATGTTTGAAAAAAGAGATATCAAATAATTTCCCTCTTCAGAATGATCACATAGCTTCCGTTAACTTCGGTAAGCTTAAAAGCAAAAAGTAAAAGGATCAATTTAAAAAAAAAAAAAATAGGTCGGATACGGCAGATTTACCCATTATTACTCAACTTATCAAAATCAAACCAGGTGGTTTTAAACTCAAAGTTTATTATCTACCTATACTCATAGGTTAACAATTTGCGGGGAACCTAACTTACTTGCCGGTAGGAGCCTACACCCATCTGGACATTTGAATTCTTAAGCAGATTTTACAGAGCATTATGTACGGAGTAACCACTTAGCGACGGATATCTCTAAAAAAAATAAATAAAAAACCGTCCATCTGATTTCAATTTTAATTTAGAATTTTTGTCGCCGCTCAGTAAAAAAACTTCTTTTTTCCGTGGTAGGCTGTGAAATAGTAACTTTAGAGCCTAAAAAACATAGCTAAAATCCATTTTTTCATTAGGTGGACTTAAAAAATCTTTTCATTACTCCTAGCTGTAAAGAAAAAATCTTTTACGTCCTAGGAACTAAAAGATTTTTTTTTTCCGGCGGGTAGTTGTCAAAACTTCCGTCAATAGCGCTGCAGTCTTTGTAGAAATGCTTCTAGTTCGATTAAAATCCGCTAGATTTCAATGCGTTTTATTTATCTTTTCTTATAGTGTAACCTCTTTTTAAGGTTTCTTTATTTAAGTCTTAAGTTTGTACTAATATTTGTTATTATTATATATTGATTAGTGATTAATATTTAATGTTTTTTCATTGTCTGCTACCTCGGAAAAAATAGCATATGCTACGCGACTGTGAAGTGTTTTTTCTTTACCTTGGCAATATTTACTGAATGTAATTGCCGCGGTAAAGAAAAAACTCACTTCACAGCCTAGTAACATAATATACTATTAACAAGAATATTTGGTAAATTATCTCGGGAGTTATTGCTAAAATATGCAAAAAAAAAAACACAAATTTAACAGGTATAAATCGGTCGACGAGTAACTGACGATCGAAAGATGTGCAATGTTTGAGCAAGACCCATTCTAATAGCTTCGGAAACAGAGTTTGGGACGAAACGAAACAGACCTATATATTGTCCATAGGAAGATTGAAGTAACAATATTATCTTTAAAGTAAATTGTAAGTTTAGACTCGTTCCCGAGAAAAATATGACAAACTGTACAACTACAAACACTATGACGGAAATAGACTAAGTGATTTGAGTTAGTAATTTGACAAAACTGACATTCGATAAAAGCAACGTTTGACAATTACACAGTAGATCGATATAGAATAAGTAAATCCATTTGAAAAGTGATAAGTGTAATTTTAACAAATTAAAATAACTTAAAACATTCACGGCACAAAGAGAAACGACGGTCGGAGGAGGAAATTGGGGGATTCCGAAGAGGTGAACCGAGAGACACCCCTGTATGTGAAAGCTTCAAGTCTACAACAACATAATGGATTCGAAGGGGTTACAAGACAAGATGTATAGTCTGTGTTTTAGGTTTGCGGCTATATTACAATATAGCCGCGGTACAGCGCGGTGAACTAACCATCCATCTCTGAATGCTCTCCACTAAGAAACAACACGCTCCTTCAACCTAATGATAAGGGGTCTGTAACGATGTTGCAACTTACAAACAAACGACTGCCACTTATATTAAGTGACATTGGCGTACCTCAATCGTCTGGAGAAATGCGATGGTCAGAGTGAGGCGATCTTATCTATGATAATAACGCGGCTAATACCTGATTTGCATATAGATATCGGTCAGACACCCGTAATTTCTTTGTAAAATAGTTTTCTGTTTATATTTTCTGGTTTTTTCCCCGTTTATATCGTTTACTATAATTAAACCCTCTATAAAACCTGCAACCCCTTTACAAAAGCAATGCTCCCTTAGCAATTTAGTCGAATCAAGTTAATTTAATAAGATAAAAACTGACTAAATTGGTTTAGATTAGTCGTATTAAACTGTTGAAAGGGTCAACGAAACGAACCCGAAAAGAACGTATTTACGAGTGAATCACCATCAGTTATTAAAATAGTGAAAACACAAATTAAAAATCAGAATTATGAAATGATGGAAGCAGTAAATCCGGAGAAAAGGCTAATTGTAACTTTAATACGGCCTTTCCTACAGACTTATTCCTTCTGTAATTACAATTTTTTTCCTTTCAATTTTCAATATTTTTTCTACATTTCAATTCCATATTTTTAGGGTTTTGTAGATTCTTCTCAAAACCCTTATGCCGAGGGTGATGTGTCCGTCTGTCCGTCGCTCTTTGGTTCATAGGGCCCGAACCGTTTAAGCTAAAGAGCTGAAATTTGAAATACTGGTGTAACTTTTTGACCCAACCACAGGAAAAATATACAGAAGTTCAAAATTAAATATGCGCATGCGCAATTCGCAAAAATGTTGTAAACTCAAAAATTTATATTATTTTTAATTTTTGAGTGGGGTATCAAATGAAAGCTGCTGAAGAGTAGGACGCAAATAAATATAAGATTTTGTAAATTTTGCAGTCCTTATTGGGTAAAACAATCAAAATATACCAAAAAAAAATTTTCCCCCCCCCCAACCACTATACTTCGGCTGGTCCTAAAATTTTGAAATAATTCATGCTAATGCCTTATTGTGGAGCGATGAAAATTCCGGGAGTTCATCCCAAATTTTAAAAAATTGCCAATTTTGGGCGCGAAAATTTGAAGTGCGCCAAAAATTTTATTTTTTTAAAATTTTGAGTTAGGTATCAAATGAAAGCTGCTGAAGAGTAGGACGCAAATATATATAAGCTTTGGTAAATTTTTCGTTCCTTATTGGGTAAAAAAATCAAAATATACCCAAAAAAAATTCCCCCCCCCCCAACCACTATACTTCAGCTGGTGCTAAAATTTCGAAATAATTCATGCTAATGCCTTATTGTGGGGCGATGAAAATTCCGGGAGTTCATCCCAAATTTTAAAAAATTGCCAATTTTGGGAGCGAAAATTTGAAGTGCGCCAAAAATTTTATTTTTTTAAAATTTTGAGTTAGGTATCAAATGAAAGCTGCTGAAGAGTAGGACGCAAATATATATAAGCTTTGGTAAATTTTTCGTTCCTTATTGGGTAAAAAAATCAAAATATACCCAAAAAAAATTCCCCCCCCCCCCCAACCACTATACTTCAGCTGGTGCTAAAATTTCGAAATAATTCATGCTAATGCCTTATTGTGGGGCGATGAAAATTCCGGGAGTTCATCCCAAATTTTAAAAAATTGCCAATTTTGGGAGCGAAAATTTGAAGTGCGCCAAAAATTTTATTTTTTAAAAATTTTGAGTTGGGTATCATATGAAAGCTGGTGAAGAGAAGGATTCAAATATATATTTGCTTTTTTAAATTTTTCATTCTTTATTAATTTTATAAGTCAAAATATACCCCAAAAATGTCCCCCCTCCCCAACCACTATATAACGGGTGGTCCTAAAATTTCGAAATAATTCATGGTTATACCTTATGGTGAAGCGATGGAAATGGTTTGAAAAAATGAATTTTTCTAGTCGTTATTACCGATGAAAAATATTGTGACCCCCCGGGGGATCGAACCCGGACCCTTGAGATCGAAGAATAAAATCATAATTACATAACGGGCAAGCTTAATCTTCTACAAAACCCTAAAAAGTACTTGGTCGCAAGTACTTCCCTGTGATTTTTAATAATAACCAATGGTCATTCATTTGTAAATACATTTTAAGTGAGTTTAAAAACTCTATACTTCCTTCTACCAGGTAGGCATTGCTTTGCCTATAACATTATTTTGAAATGAAACTTCTTAAGGAGCAGTAAAGTAAATTGGCTTGGATGAAACGAAATCGTGTAACGAAGTTTGTGTTTCGAGACTCGTCCAAATGAATGATGTTTGAAGTGAAATTAACGAAATTGCATGTAACGAAGTTTGTGTTTCAAGACTCGTCTAAGTGATAGATTTGTTTATCTATTATTTCGAGTATTATCTATCTATTATATAAGAGTAAAAAATCTTTCACTTGGACGAGTCTCGGTCCATCAATCTCTGATTCAGCAAGCGAACACGCTAACCATTGCACCACGGAGGTAGATGATTTTCAGTACAAAACATTGCTATATAAGCGTAATATGATGAATATCGCGATGGTGGATTATTTTAGGTGTAAGAAAAAAACAACGATTTAAACCATGTTGCTTAGATGAAACGTTTCGACCCTGACTAAGGTCATCTTCAATCTTTATTTATTATGAAGTCATTATTCTATCGCTCCGGGAGAGCGTTATATATAGGCCGTTATCAAAATATTAAAATTATTTTAAAAGAAATTTAGAAAACATAAATGACCAACTAACACACAACAACATACTGTATATAATATAGATTACTGAAAATTTTTAAATATGTCCAATTAGTCAACAATCAAATCGTAACAAATTTAAAATCAAAAACATAATAACTACCAACAATTAACAATAACAATTCAAAAATAAATTGAAAGACTCTGACTAAACTTAATGTTTATAATTTATAAGCGTAATATTAAATACATTATAATAATACTAGGCATGCGTGGCTCTATCATTGAAGCGAGCGTATTGCAATAAAATACTGAATATTAAGAAATTTAATTTATGTCATAAATGAAGACGAGTGAAAGAGGGCAGTGTGGGGTAGAGTGGTGGTACTTGGTACAAAGCTCACCTACCTAGATAAACTTATATAACTACACTCCTATAAGAATCTTAACCACACGCGGTAGCTATTAAACTATGTATTATTATAAATATATCACTTCACTACTCAAAAACCTCTGCTTGTATCAAGTTGAAATTTTACATGCCTGTTTCAATCGTACTTTAGACGACGTAAGTATATGAAGTTTTATCAAAATCGTTACGTTAGGACGTAAGATATCGGTAAAAACGTTGATTTCTCTACTTTAAACGTTTAGGATCTTTATTAATTCATATAGCGGTGTCGCTGTTGGTTTTACTAAAAAAATGTTTGCCTCATCGAATAGGTGATGATAGAATTTTTTCTAGTCTTGAAATTTCAATTTTACATTTGAAACTCACGTTTACGCAAGCGTTATGCGCGAACTACGGATAAGGCTGTCCAACGAACTTAACCTGAGCATTAATAAAAGGAACATTTATACCAAATTTCTACTAAATCGGTCAACTTTCACTCAAGTTATCGTCGAACACGTAAACGTTACTGGCAGACAGACAGGATGCATTGCAGGCGGCATTGTAAATTCTTGTTCATTAATATATATGTTGCGTATTTAATAAATTATTTATATAATATGCATCACTGAAATAAGGTTTATTGTGCATTTTCATTATTAATTAAATCTAAGTAATAACAATTCTAGTGTTTTCTTTATCTTGGGACCAACAAATCCTCCTTTCAGTGAACATAGTAACAACAAGTGACAGTTGTAACAACAGTTTTTAAGTGGAACAATTTGATTTGATATACGAGTAAAATTGAATTACGTGCTTCTTCTAGGAACGATTTAAACTCTTAATTATACAGGGTGATCCAAAAGTTCGGTAACGGCTTAATATCGCCGGTTATAATTGAGATATTAAGTTCCCGTTTGCGGGTATCTTAATCATTTGTAAAAAAACTACTTTTTTGGTGGGTAATAATTTTTTCCGCCATATTGGTTGCCGAAATATTGGATTCAACTTTGAAATTTTAAATTGGAACACCCATAAAGTGATACATTTTTGGAAAGGTCTTGAAAAAAGAAAACATTTACTGCAAATCCGAGCTTTCTATCTACTTCCGTTTCAAAATGGCGGACACTCAAAGTTAAAAAATTTACTCTTTTTTCTTATTCTCAATAGTTTAGTTAAGAAATAAAAAAATCGTTCCGAGACAACTCAGACTAACTTTCTCATATAATCTCTGTCCCAGATCCCCGAAAACTTCAGATCAAGTCATAGTTTCCGAGATATTGCTGAATATAAATCTCATTTGGTTGAAAATCGAAAATAAAAAGTAAACAACCACCTGCTGAACACATTTTAAATAATATAAATTAACTAAGCGTCACGTAGGTTTATCATTGAAGCGAGCTTAATGCAATAAATATTTTTAATTTTATATTCATGTTTCCTGAGATCTGGGGCCGAGATCATATTAGAAAGTTTGTCTGAGTTGTCTCGGACCGATTTTTTATATCTAACTAAACTACTGAAAATTAAAAAAATCATTTTTTAAACTTTGAGTGTCCGCCATTTTGGAACGGGAGTAGATAGAAAGCTCGGGTTTGCGGCAAATGTTTTCTTTCTTTAAGGGCTTTCCAAAAATGTATCACTTTATGGTTATTCCAATTTAAAATTTAAAAGTTTAATCCAATATGGCGGCAGCCAATACGGCGGAAAAAATGATTACCCACCAAAAAAGTAATTTTTTTTACAAATGATTAAGATACCCGCAAACGGGAACTTAATATCTTAATTATAACCGGAGATATTAAGCCGTTGCCGAACTTTTGGATCACCCTGTATATAAGACATTTCTATATAATTATATTAATGTAGGAGGGAACTTAAAATCAACCGTTT
Source organism: Gerris lacustris (assembly GCA_951217055.1). NCBI lineage: Eukaryota > Metazoa > Arthropoda > Insecta > Hemiptera > Gerridae > Gerris > Gerris lacustris. The sequence goes on from OX578285.1 coordinate 52,565,417, forward strand.
CTAGAACTTAAGTTCACTTCTAATGCGTGAGAGTCTGACATATTATTTTCTAATACTCTAGACAACCCAGTAGCTAGAGCTTCAAACACGGGTTGGAGAGGTCATGTCGGTATCTTGTTTGAAACAGAATTGAAGTTTCATGACCCTGTCTCTACGTGTGTGTTGGCACTGATAGCCGATACAAATCTCACCGTTTATGGGGCTCTTTTGATTCTATACAACTGATTAGACATATCTTATCGAGAAAAACACCTATACTTCCTCTACTTATATTATAAATTAACCTAAATCGATCTCCGTACAAATATAACTTTATACATGTGTTTATATTAATGAAACGGTAATTATAACTAACATCGTATCAATCGTGTTTTCGTGAATGTAGATCTAACGCCAGTAAAAAATACCAGTATCCTCGATCCAGGATAACGCTAATTCCGATAATATATATACGGACTGTAAAAGCCCAGAACTCAAAAAGTTGTTGTTGACGAAAACGATTGTTTATTTTTTGTTATAAGGATTTGACCTACTCTAAGATTGCGGCATACAAAATAGAACGTTTAGGGTGGCGGAAAAACAGCTTTTCATTAAATATCAATTATAAAATCACACTACTAAGTATACGTTGCTAACTACTTATATATGGCGGAGTTAGAAAAGAGACAACATTAAAAGATACACGAATCTTAAGTACAAGTAGATAGCGGAGTTAAAGAAGAGGAAAAATTAAAAGAACAGAATTTTCGACACATGAGTGTGTTGTATGTTATCCTAGTCTGAGAGAGAGGAAAAGAGAAGAGAGTGAGGATGGGTTTTCTATAATAGTACGACAGTGCAGTATAACATACATTAAAATTTTCAGTACGGTCGATTTTTGCGGATTTACTCCCGTGCGATAATGAACTTCGTTCCAAAAATTAAAATTTTAAAGTTAATCTTGACAGGGCAGCTTTTCTGGTTTATCCCAAGGGCACAAAGTGGTTACCATCTTATGGCTTTTTTGAAACCCTAACTTTTATTTGAAGCATTTGATGTTTGTAAAACTTGATCCTACTGAGATAATGGGCTGTTGCGGAACTTTTAGGACACATTGTTATATACGAGAGTGTATTATCCCGTACACGTATGTTTTAAGATAAATTGAAATGGAATTACAAATAAACAGGGAGAGTGTACAGGGCCTTTACCCAGACTGCTCGGGATATAGAACGTTATGGGAGAACAAAACAAACTGCGGAAAGAAAAGAAAGCAGGGGGAGAGAAAGCCGGCATGGAGTGAGTTTTCCAATTTGTATGGTGCTAGGCCGGGAAGAGGGTCGGGGGAAGTGAGCGTAGGAGCAGGACGGTACACGGTATATTCGGCTCATGCGCGTTACACATGCCGGGATCATTACCTCTTAGCAATTTGAACCACTCCCTACACACACACCTCAAGTAGTCGACGGATTAAAAAACTTTTTAAGGAGGAATCTTTTAAGTCGTGGCCGAACAACTAGGCTTTATTTCACGGCGGTTCGGCTTGACCCCTGCCTCCTGAAACCCCACTCAGAGCAACGTAACGTTGCCCCTCTTCAAAACTCGAGCACACTGCCGTGAAAACAGTCTAAGAATGTTTGCATAAGAGCAAAACCATTCAAAGCATGACCCTCTCAGGCTCATCTCCAAAATGATACGACTATTTGGCAACACCCGTCGCTAAATCTCCCCACACTTATGACCCAATAACATGACAGTTTCGTCAATTTATAAAACTGCTCTTTTCCGAAACAGAACACAACTTTAAGGGAGTTAAAATCAATTATTATTACTTTCCTTTTCCAAGTTTCCTTACACCATTTTTATTTCATCCATTTTTAAATTCACTAGGAATTACCAAGTCACGTACTTACTAAATATACTTGGATGCAGGGGAAAACGATAAAATATTAATTAAAAATTTGACGATTATGTGAATGTGGTTGTTTAGTATTGCAAAAATCCACCGTCAACAATAGCGTGGCAGATTGCAGGCCCGAGAGTTAAAATAAAGTTATTTTCCGAATTTACGAACACCGACAAAAACTAATAGTAAATCAGATTAAATTGAATATTACGTAAAAGAAAGTTTAATTCTCAGTAGTTGGAAGCTTTGTCAGATTTTTTTTAATTTTTTTTTTTTGGAAGATGATATTGCCTAAAATATCAAACGTAACAGTCAAGTTAAAGAAACTAAGGTTATAAAGGATACATATAGCATTTTTTCTATTTTCATAAAACTCAAAAAGCAAAATGAGTGTGTTTACTGTAAAGAAACACAATAAATAATGTAAAATATAGACCCTATTTTAAACTCATGACTCTATTAACTATAAGCTATTGCGGCTTTTCAATAAACTCATGCCTGCAGCAATTAGCTATTGTGGCTTTTCTATAAACTCATGCCTGTAGCAATTACCAATTGTGGCTTTTCAATAAACTCGTCCAATTCGCTCTTCTAGTTTTATATTCACCATGAGCAAGTTGGACATATTCTCTGTATAAACAGCTAAATTCAAAACAAATATTTTACCGTAACAACTATTCACTTAGCAGGCTGTGGTTAGCGTCGTAGAATGTGTTGTCTAACGACCTTCCGACGTCAAGGGTACACCGGTACCTTATCAGATGTCTCCCTCGCATCCGAGGCAGTAGTTACGAAGATCCGCAGTTAGAGCGTTTAAAAAAATTGTAATGCCGGCGACCACCGGTATTTGCAAGTCCAACAGGGCGCACCCCGATCGACGCAGTGTCCTACAACCCGATCTCCAGGTGGCACGTAAAAAAAAGACGGACATCGACAGCTTCTTTGAAACGTTGTGACGGGGAGTAAATAAACTGCACAAGCCTAAGTAAGCTGTACCGAAGCAAGAGGGACTTGCTGCCGAATTAAAAGGGTAAACTCCTAAAAGCTTGCGAATCTTCCATCCCTAGGAGAGGACCACGCCTCGGGAAACCCCCAGTATATACTGCCGGACGCTTGAAATTGCCGACTTGTGGCGGCATTGCCGAAGGTCCGTCGAGCAGCGCGACGAATGAAAGAGAAGACGGAAGGCTGAAGCAGGACTAGCGTACGCGGGCACGGGGTAGCGAGGAGAGAGACCAAGCGGGCTATCAATTAAGGTAAGGCTCTCTGCCGGAAGAAACTAGTAGATGACGTGAAGTACACACAAGTATATATAGTGTGTAGTATGCTTAGCTAGTCACATGTTCATCGCAGATATAAATATCGATATCACGTCTGATAATATTACATTAGACAAATACCTTAATATTCTATAAATACTGTATGTAAGGTCTATAATGCATTATCATTTCTTTTATAGTTTTAAGGTACTTGTCTGATGTAATATTAACAGACATGATATCGAAATTTATATCTGCGATAAGCATGTGATTCCCACTAGCTAAACATAATCATGGTGGCATACATTCATCTCCTAAAAGCCGTAGTAGTAAATCAGTAGCATTTTGCACACTGTTTAGTTAGCGATAGTATGCTGCTAATCAATCCTAATGTACAGGTAAAATAAATATAATACTGGATATTGTGACAGCGGTAAACTACCAAGTCAATTGACAATCTTTAACTATACCTAACATATACAAGAAAAAATTCTTCATGAATAATAATAATAATAATTGCAGGTAGGACATGTTTTACTTCGATTAATACACAAATAGCCCAAAAAAAAAATTAATACGTCAACACGAATGACAAATACAGGGAGGGAGATACCGGCAAAAAAGGGTTGTCACATTGTTGAAAATCCATGAAAACGATGTCACTAGAAATAATAGTCAACACGGCCGGATAATTTTACCCTTCGTCGAAGACAAATCGTTTCGAAATGGCTACTTAGTAATTTAGAATCTTCATTCGATTGACGGATACAACATGAAGTAAAGTATTCTCGTAAAACTCAAGGAAACATGTGTTTTTTAATTCAAAGTCACTAAAATGCAAAAGTAAGCGTCAAACAAACCGAGTGGTATTTGGTCGATGGATATTATAAATGAGATGGAATGTAAATGGGAGGGTAGACATGAGATCTAGAGGTTGTGGTCGTCGAGTCGTAAAGATTTCATTGAACCATCTTTGTAATTGATATTTTAGATGGACGGTTTAGGTGCTTCTGTCAGGGCCGAACTCGTTTATTATTCGATCGGTTAGTTTATCAAAAGGGGCCAAGGGTCGGGCTCTAAGGTGTCATTACGGTAGTCTACATACGAGTCGTAAAACCCGCCGGCTAACTCGAGCGTACACAGATTTGCTGCTGCTGCTGCTTCGTCCACTTTAATTATACATTATCGTCCAACCCCTCGGGGTCCTAGATATATCTCAACATCATACTGCAGGTAAAGTAATTAGGATTGATTTTTGTACAGGGCAGATGAGCGCAGCGGTATTGCTCAGTTCTGTCACTGTGGAAGGTCGATGGAAAAAAATTGATAAACCAAAGGACCAGTTCTATTAATGGCAATAGAATAGGCAATGAAAATTTTATATAAAAAAAAAAAGAAAAAAGGTTTAAAAAAATACGTGTGGTGTCGCGGGACACCGGTAGGAACGAAGTTCCTTACGCTTTTTAGGGCTTCGTTGGTAAACCCAAAAAAAGAAACCCTTGTAGTTTCGTTCCTGTGTCTGTCTGTCTCTCTCTCTGTACGGTTCCAATAACTTTTGAATCAAAAGAGATAAAAACATGAAATAATTGTAATAAGATAATGCGGATATGCTTAATAATCCTAAAAAGTACTTGGATGCAAGTGCTTCCCTGTGATTTTTGTATTACAAAAAATTCTTTAAGAAAGTTAATGTTAAAAATTTTAATTGAAAAAAAAGAAGATATTTTAGATTTTAGATAATATACTTAGGTGATTTCTTGTGTTTATTATTTTTCAAATTCTTCGTTTAGCCAATAAATCTCAACCCAATATTATCTGTAAGAAAAAAGTAAAATAAATATATATTTTATATCATAATTATTAAATTTAAGAGATTTCTTTTTCGTTAATTGAATAATTGTATTTTTATATTTACGTTTACTTTTTTTTTTGTTAAATCCTTAAGGAAAGTTAAAATTGAAATACAAAGAAACATTATTTTAGAAAATATATTTAGGTACTCGTAATTATTATTGTGTATTCTTACTACCTTTATTTTATTGTTAATAATATATCTAAATATTTAATAACTTATTGCTGCAAATAACTATAAAATATCGAGCGCAAAGCAGATTAATTGATTTTTATTGGTTTTGTTGAATATTTTATTTAATCTTACTATTAATGTTTATTTATTTTCATAAACAATTGTAAGAATACAAATCCCCCTGACGGTTTTTTGGGCAAGGGTATATATACATTTGTAATGCAGGTAACTGTTATTATTTTATTATTGTATAAATAAACGTTTTTTCTTCTATAATAAAATAAATTTAAAATTTAAAACGCAAAACAGATGGACTCCCCTATTCGCCTTAAGGAGAACTGGATAGTGAATGCAGATTATCATAAGGGTCCGTAGGCAAAACCAAGGACCCTTATATTTTCCTGCGTGTGTCTGTCCGTCCGTCCGGTCGCCTGCTCTCACGGCTACACCCTACACCTTTCGTCCGATCACTTTGAAATTTGGCATGTATATGTCTTGTACCTACCCACATATTTTAAAAATATAGCGACTTAAAAAAAATATTTTTAAAAAAAAATTGGGTAAAAAACTGAAGGGTTAAATTTTTTTTATTTTTTTTTCGACACTGTGAGGGTTATCATATGAAAGGGTACGTCGAGCTGATTACAAAAATATATAATTCTTTGGATATACTTTGATAGGGCGAGCGTAGGAATGTTTGAAGTGGGTGTGAAACGTGTCCCCCCTCTCTATCTCGCTTATGTGAAGTGTAAAAAATCTGAAAAAAAATCCTGAACATTCTTCGACCAAAAGTAAAGATACCACTTTTTGGAAATTTCGAAAAAAATATTATTTTATTTTTTATTGACAAAATACGTTTTTTTATAACTATGGTCTTTTCGATGTATTTATATGGTTGTAGTCCGGTTCAGTGGCAAAAACATACTTTATCAGAAGTTTGTTTATGTGTTTTGAGAATATCAGACCCACAGGATAGTTCAAAGTAAGCTTTTTAGCATTTTAAAAAACACTATCAATAGGGTACTACTTAAACTATACAGTGTGGCCTACGGACCCTCGCTGTGTACTGACCAGCGCACACACTTGACCTGTTTATTTACATTTGCATAATAGAAAAGTAAAGCAGTATGGCTAAAAGCCGTCTGCTGGAATCTGATTATTAACTTTCAAGATAGTTGTATTGTTTATTAACTGATTAAATTATATTTAAAAAAAAAAATAATAATAATAATAATTTCTGTCAAATAATAGTCTATATTTCCTTTGTCTTTCGGCATTGCTTAGTACCTTAAATTAGTTGCCTACGGACCCTCGCTGTGTGCTGACTAACACACACTTGACCTGTTTATTTTTAAATTTGTCACTGCGCGTGCTCTCTGGACGTTTCATCAATTTCAGGAAAGAGGGTTTCATCCAAATTATAAAAGGGGTATAATGCTTTCATCGTTAATCTTGGATGTACACATCAGAAGAAATGAAAGTAAAAGGCAATTTACTTTCACTTTGGATGAACTTCGGCCATAATAAAGTCAAATTGGACTATGTACGAGGACCATCAAAATAACATGAATTTCTTAACACACGAAGAAAAAATGGAAAAGTAAATTGGTAATGGGAATGAGATGAGGGATAAATACATTTTATGCAAATCTAAATTGAACACGTTACGGTCGAAATCTAAGACTACAACCACAACAGACAGTTCAAGTGGTAAAGTAGATAAATTAGGATTGAACCCAGCCACTAATCCTTCGTTTATTCAGCTCAACGAAGAATAATCATTTAAAAATGTTATTAATAGGCTAAATGTATGTATGGGGCCAAAAGAAGAGTAAGGTACTAAAATGCAGAAGTTTGTGTTTGCTCCATGCGCTCGACCCAGAGTTACGTGAAAATCTTATAAAAAGAATTATGTTCACCAATCTTATGACGACGGATCTCTGAGATTTTTACGAATAAATTTTAAGCATCGGCTTTCGCAGAGGAAGGGAGGAGAAAAGAAAGTAAGGGCTTCTTAGTTTCAACTGTTAAAACGTGAAGCACCTGCTAGCAAAAGACAGTAAAGAACTGTTGAGGCTTGAAGTGTCAAAGTATTTGATTTGTTAGGAAGATGGTTCAAGTATAAAAGCTAGGGAACTGCGAGTGTCTTGCCTAGGGCTCGCAGGGAAACCCTCTACCGTCTCTTCCGACGAACTTGGCATCTCGTATGGTGATTCGTGAGCCCCTCCATCCCTTTCTTCACATTAAAAAAGTAAAAAAGGGCGAAAACCAATCTTGGTGCGATGGGAAGAGCCGAGAACTTGTCCGATATCGATTTTTACAACACAAAGTTGCCCCGAGTAAAAACAACTTCAAAAAACAATATACAAGTTGTTAAAGCTCCCCTCTTTAGTCCGTTTTACATTCACCCCCCCCCCCCCCCCCCCCACTGATTTTACTGTGTAATTTCAATTTTTACCGATAAGTAATTTGACGATACGTTTTATTTATCGATTTACATATTAATATGGAAATTATTAATGTATTCATTAGGAATTTGTCACCGAATCGAATAGGATGAGCTAGTTTCCGCAGGTGGAAAATAGTTAATTGTTATAACAGAACAATATGAAAAAGTATCGATAAAAAAATGTCCATTATCAAATTACCTATTTAAATTTAATTTAACAAGAAATTGATTCCGCACCCTTCATAAAAATATATATAGTTACGATCTACAAAGAAAAAAGGTATTTAAGTAAGACTATTGGAAAACGAGTCTACTTGAGTTTCAATAACGATTATATTCTTAGACTAAATGTAATTTCTATTGAATCATAATTTAACGTTGACAAAAGGTACAATCTATCCGAATGTTTCGACGAATTAAAAAGAATATGGCATAAAAATGGGCGAGACGGATTTACTGGAGCATTGACATGGACTTTCACTTCCCCGCTACAAGGGGAGACATATACTTAAATACTACGGAATTGATTTTCAAATAATTTATTTAAAATCGAGCAACAGTGTTACAGGAACAATGAATGGCCGAGGTCGAAACTAGCCGATTTCACCCACAGAAGATGGTTTAACATACATTAAAAACAAATCTGGGTCCTGACACTAGGAACCTTAAGCTTCTTAGGATCTCCAAAGGGCAAAAACCCGATGCCCTCGGATTCCTTTCGGCCGGCCTAAGATAGAAGGGGGCAAACAGACAAAAACTAGAAGCCCCAAGCCTCTCACTTCTCGTAACCGGCCTCTTTTAATTAAAAAAAAAAATCAATATAAAGCCATGAAGAAAATAACCGGTCTAGTTTGCTATACAACTCCGAGGTAAATCAAGGACAAAAATAAACGGATTGAACGAGACAGTGGAAATACAGTGGAGTCGGGCTGACTCACAGCAAAACCAATCGATTCCTTTAGCCACTTTATAATGAGTGACATTAACACAGGGAAAATAATTTATTTATCGCATGAACTGTGTGGAATCAACTTAAACGCACACTAAAGCCCCACACAAACCGACCTCCCACTGCAAACAAACCTTTACCAACACATCATATCAATAAACAACTCTAATATCAAACATAAAAAAACAAAACAAATAAAAGTATACAAATAAAAGATAAATTTATGATTCATTGTGAGAAAACACTGTCAAGGAATTTCCGTAGGACAACAAATCAATGTTTGTCTAATCTAAACCTGAGATCACAGCAATGAGCGCAACAACAAACAAACTCCCCTGGGGCTTGATAACGTACAACCTGAGTTTGGCAACCGTTCCTATTTGTAGATACTTCTCTTTTTGAAGTGGCAAACTTTACATGGTAGACACAAGACTGATATACTTTGCACTAAGAAGTAATGCAGGGACGAGGGGGAAATGACCAGACCAAGAGCTTTCCACTTAGTGCTCAGAAATATGTTTAAACATAAAAGGTTTAAATACGATATATGATTAGATATGAACCATCTAACTCCAGTATAATTTTGTGTAAATTGCGGAGGCTAAATTTTTCATAAATTTAGTACATAGTGTCCATATTAAATTTCGTCGAGCAATACCAAGCGATTTTTACGTAGTTTAATATAATTAACTTAACACGTCAAACCCGAGGCACTAGAGATAGAGGTTACCCTCTAAAAAAGTAATCCACTCGAAATTATAGGCTTTTGCCCTGAAACAGAAAACTCCACCAGTATAACTGACCGACGAAGGGTGGAAATACGTTCGAAATAGGCAGGAGGTCGGGTAATGGACGCCAGGTAAGGTCGGTCTTAATAATTCACCTCCGTCCTGCATGTTTTATAAACTCTAATTTTTTTTTAATCCGTCACAATAGATCCGAGGATAGTTTTAACACCGGACCAAAGAATAATAGTAGGGAATAGTTAATTGGTATTATAACTAATATTAATATAGATTTAAATTATTTACTTTTTAATTATTATTATTACTATACCTTATTATTTTATATTTTTTAAAATAAATGTAAATTAATCGCTTCTAATCACAATTGTTAAATAGAATTTCGATTATCAATATCAATTTAAAAAATCACAGGGAAGTACTTCCACAGAGTAGGTACTTTTTTGGGTTTCGTAGATAAATTAGGCATATACGTTATTATAAGATAAAATAAAGTTTTATTTTTTCCCCATTATGGAAGTAAAAAAAATATAAACAAATTTAAATGGATGGCCCCAAAAAGCAAAACAACAAAAAAAATATTGTAGGGAAGGAGAGTAGAGTAGATGACCCTGGTTCGATTCCCCGGGGAGTCACAATGTTTTTTATCGGTAAAATGTTGGCACTAAAAACGCTATGTTGGCGGTAAAAAGCACAATAGTCATATAAATTGCTAATCTACTCTTCAGTAGCTTTCATTTGATACCCCACTACCCAAAATGTTTAACTTCTTAATATGTTTCTTATGTGTCGGTCAAAAAGTTACACCAGTAATTCAAATGTTACATCTCTAGCGTAAACGGTTCGGGGATATGATCCAAAGTACGACGGACAGACAGACACATCACCTTCGGCATAAGTGTTTCGAGGATGATCTACGAAACCCTAATTACCCTAATTATAGCTGAAGAATAAATTAGATTAAAGGGTAATTCAATACGAATATGCCTAATTATAGCTATAAAATTGATGCTAAACTAGTAATTTAATTCCTATGTAAAAAAAAAAATAATAAAATAAAATAAGAAGTAGTATAACAAGTTGCGTCAGAAAAAGCTGATATGGTTTAACTAATTGAAACAGATGTTACTTTAATCAATTCTGTCATCATACCATTTTATTAAGCAATACAAGTTATTATTATATTATACAGAATATTTATAAAATAGTTCACAGTCACACAGCAAATATTTGTTATTTATAGGAAAAACTATGGAAGACCTGGTTCCGACCTGGTCTGTCCAACAGTAAAACATGAGACAGTAAATAAAGGCAATGTCTCATAATTTGATAATTAGATGTATACAGAATTTTCAGAAGATGTCACATTATCACATTAATTATATGTCTTTTATAGGAGAAACGATGGAAGACCTGGTCCCGACCAGCAAAGCAGAGTAGAAATGTCTATTCGACAGTGAAACAGTAAATGACGACCGAGCTTACGACTAAACAATATCCGACCGACCTTTGAATAAATAATATTAAAACATGCGTCTACCACCCTTCTCCCCCAGGTAATAAAAAATCAATAACGTAAGATTGTAACGTTAACAAGTAACTCAGGGGGGAAATTCGACTTCGGCGTAACCACCATTTTATTTCGACTTCTTTTGCCAAAGGCATTCTCTTCGATGACCACCTGGAATCGGTATAAGGGGTTAAAAAGATTATTCCGATAACAATACTTGGCCGTTTACCTCCAATACGTCTAGATCACATAGGAAGTCTCTGAAAGGGCACTGACTAACTTATTGGTATTGAGATGGAGGCCTGTCTTTAGCTTTAGCTAATTAATCAGAAAATATTTTAACAGGTACAACAAAGGAGCTTGCGAGGAATAAATTAACTTAAGTGCATGAGGAAGACGAAGAAAAAGTTTTCGAAGAGTTTTACAGTCGCCCAGAATATTCTTAAATAACAAAAGAGTGTTGTGCATCGACGCTATCAAGAATTAACGGCCTAAACCTTAAATTTTCGGACCTTTTAAAATATTTTTCACTATTCTTAAATCGATTTTTAGCCGGTCTTAAAAGCGTCGATGAAAATGCATAGATATAAAATGAGCTATTGTCAAACACAAATAATCATAAACTAATTTAAATTTAGAATATAAATACGTCGACAGAATATATGCCAAAAAGTACAAGTCGCAAAGGGCATTTATATCCCCTATATATTTAGTCTTAATATACGGCACATTGGACTTCACTTGAGATGTCATTCATGACACGCTGGAAAGTCCTAGGACTATTGCAATGACTGAATGCCATACGAATAAATTCATAATGTACGTTTTCATTGCTGATAGCAGTTTTGAGGATACTGTGTTCGTCAACTTAAATTTGGTGGAACCTAGAAGCAAGGTGGAAAAATAGAGGCATTTTCCAAGCTTATCTAAAAGGTCTGCAATTGTTCGGTATGGGGTAACGGTCGTCAATTGTCTTTTTAGTAAGTTTACAGTAGTAAAGTCCGATTCTCCATTTTTGTTATCCTGAAGGGTCAAGTTTATCGGGAACGAAACATAAGGGAGAGTTCCAAGGTGATCTATAGAATCTAGAGTGTCTGATTAGTCGTTGTTCGGGGCACCTGTAAGATTTAATGTAAATAGGTATCTTATCAGTTATTCTTATATTATGTTTTACGAATTTAGTAAAAGTTAGATGTCTGTCTTCTGTATGGAAAATGACTGAATATTCGTTAACAAGTTCTTCTATCCCTCTTGTGTCTTTTTTATTCATGTGTCATAATTTTAGCTACTTCAAATTTAAATTTGGTGGCATCGAAAAAATGTGTGTTTGTGTTCTAAATGTGAAAATTCTTGAACAGTAAAAGGTTTTAAATTTTGAAGAGATTATGGTTGATCTCTGTTTGATTTCTTACTAGGCAGTAACATTCATGGTTTGTAATGTTAATGATACCAGAGGGAATGTCTAAATTATCTATGGTAATGTTAGGTAATAGGGCTTGTCCATTTTTCATATTATTTGCTTTGATTTTCGTTATTTATTCTATGTTGCCGGGTATTATAGGTGTCCTGCATTTCTTTAGACTCAGTTTCGAATGAGTAGGTAGTATTTTGTCTTACTTGTTTTCTTCTTCCGGGATTAGGATGTTTGAATTGTTATAGGTGGCGTTTGTATTCCTGTAGAGTAATGGGAGTGTGCAAGTGGGTGTTTGTAAACCACCACGAATAAATCAATATTAGTTTTCAAAAGTTTTAAATTATCTAAACCTATAAGACATTTCAAAAATGAATAAAAGTTAAATAAATGAAATTCCGATTAAAATTTTTTTACATGAAACATAGTAAGCATGGTACAAAAATGTACTAAATTCTTGATTAGAGGTTCAATAAGCTTATGAGATAAAACAAGGGCTTTATGAATAGAAGAGGAAAAGAATGCATTAGCAATATCTGGTATAATAAATTATTAAGAACTTCCAGTGCCAAGACTACGTACTAAATATGGGAAAGTTATACGGGGTAAGTTACTTTTTCCCTAGGCGGTGTTCTCTGAAAAGGAACTGTATCGTTTTCCGAAAATTGATTGTCATTGAGATCTATACAGGGTGGTCCAAAAGTCTCCCCCCCCCCCCCCCCCTCCCCTCCTCTTAACTTTTGAACGGTTTGAGATAAATTAATAAAACTTGGGGGATCTCTACCATGCAAAGGAAAGTTTGTTTTCATGCAATCACCTACTAGGGGCAACCACCCACTTTGCCCCCAGGCCACCCAACTTCAAAATTTCAAATTGGAGTGTATATTTTTGATAGCATATTTGGATTCTACAGTGAAAAATAATAAACTTTTACTTGTAACTTTTTTTTCTATTCCCAATATTTTGCCCACTATAGGTGGGCAAAGATAGCAAAATTACCCTACCGAGAATACGTTGTAAAATCTAAACGGTTAGAGATAAATTAATGAAACTTAGGGGAACCGTACCATGTACGGTTCCCATTCAGTTTGTTTTCATGCAACCGTGCTGTAGAGGCAACCTCCCATTTTGCCCCCAGACCACCTAACTTCAAAATTTTGTCCTAGAATGTATATTTTTGATAGCACATTTAGATTCAACGGCAAAAAATAAAAATATTTTACTCCTAACTTCTTTTCTACCTCTAATATTTTTCCCCCTATAGGGGGGCAAAGGTATAAAAATCGTAGATTTCAGCGCCTGGGGGCAAAATGGAGGTTGACCCTAGTACGCGAGTGGATGATTAAACACTTCCCTTTACATGGTACAGATCCCCCAAGTTCCATGACTTTATTTCAAACCGTTTAGACTTTATAACGATCTAAGTGTTATTTTTTTTACTATTTCGGAAGGGTTATTTTGATATCTCTGCCCCCCTGTAGGGGGCAAAATATTGGAGATAGAAAAAATAGTTACAAGTAAAAGTTTATTATTTTTCACCGTAGAATCCAAATATGCTATCAAAAATATACGCTCCAATTTGAAATTTTGAAGTTAGGTGGCCTGGGGGCAAAGTGGGTGGTTGCCCCTAGTGGGTGATTGCATGAAAACAAACTTCCCTTTGCATGGTAGAGATCCCCCAAGTTTCATTAATTTATCTCAAACCGTTCAAAAATTAAGAGGGGGGGGGGGGGGTAGACTTTTGGACACCCTGTATAATATTCTTCGTCTGGAATAAAATTTTGATCGTTTGTGTTAATATTCTCGATGGGATGGATCACTGTATTTTTCATGTTATAAAATTAATCGGTATTGCGTCTTTGTTGATTAAAGTGAGTCCGAGGAGTTGTATTACGAGGTGATGTGGTCATTGGTGGAAAGTGTTGTTAGGAGATGTAATGTTTTGTCTAAATTGGCCTGAAAGTTTATTTGTAGGTGTTGTCTGTGTTTAGGGTTTAAAATTTATAGGGGTTTTAGGCAAGTATTGTGAGTTGTAAGGTGGTTACTAAACAGGGGTAAACGAAACTTTTTTTGAGGTGTATTAAATGTCAGTGTATTTTTTTAGGGAATGTTATGCTGGGTCATAGCGGTGACAAATTTGAAATCATTTGTTAGCATGTTTAGTGCTTTATTTAAATCCTAAGAATTTTTCGTTCTCATTAGTGAGCCAATAGAAGGTTGATGTAATCCTCGTAGTTAGACTCTCAATGTTTACGTGAATGTCCATTTAATATATTTAATTCAATGTATATGGTTACGCCAGTATAAGCTATTTTCAGATTTAGCTATTTTTTGTATTTTGTTATAGTACTCAAAAGGCGTTTGAGAAGGGCTTTGACGAAGTACTAAGCATTTTTATTGCCAGTGTGTATCCCTCTCCTTTGTCACAATAAGCATTTTTTAATAATGCGGCCTTTAATTAAATCATTCCATTATCGACTATTTCCGTGGCCTGCCCAGTGACCTTTCCTCGAAGACTTTATAATTAAAGTAATTTTTTAAAATTCCTTTATTCATTAAATATATATAAAATATACACAATTAAAAAATATTACACAATGATATAAGGAAATGGGGGGAGATTATTTTCACATTAGAACTGTACTCCCACAATAAGACTAACCTGGTCTTAGGTCGAGGGAGAGAGATTGGAATTAATGTTAAAAAAAAAATAATAAAATAAAAATAAAAATTACATTTACAAAATTAAGTACATTTATAATATAAATAACAGTAATATATGGGTCATTTTCAAATAAAATGTACCTTTAGGGAAATCAATTTGGCTAATTTAAAGAAAATTAATATAAGCCTTAGACACGATAATATTGATTATTCTGACACATCAGGGATTTAAGATGACATTTTCGTTTAAGAACAGTCAGTTTTCAAATTCATTTACATATATACATAAAAAATCACATTTTTGTCGTAATGAGTGCCAATATCATAAAAACCGTATATTTTATTTATTATTTTTTTTTTTTTGTCTCTTTTTATGAAACGTTACTATATTGTATATATGACGTTAATTTTCTCTTCAATCTCACTTGAAATATTTTTTAGTTCTAAAATATTTGGAAGTTTTTAAAAAAAAGTAATGAGTGTTACATTTATTAGTTTTTATTGTTTCCTTAAAGCTTCAAAAATTTGAAGTATTCGTTTACAGTGAATTGTAATAAAAGTTTTTATTATAAAGAAGAAGAAAAAATAATTTTTCTTTATTAAAAAAATAGTTGGACACGGATACCCATAAGACTTTTTATCTATTCAAGTAAGACTCATTACATTATGTTAACACTCATTACACATTTATATATTGGACCAGGAAAAATTAAATTTTAACACAAACTTTAAACATTAAACTTTTATATACAATATTTTTTACATGCGGCAAATTTATTTTTTGTAAAAACATTAAACTCAATCATTTTTTAAGTTTTAAAATATATAGTATTGTAGAACAAACAGTATAGTTAACACTCATTACATCACTCATTACAGGTAACACTCATTACATTTTTAACTTTAACAAAATCTTTCCTCAGAAACTGTGTTTCTTAATTAAACAAATTTAATGTGTACTGATTATATTAATTAATAACTACTAAATCATATTAATAACATAAATAAATGTTGATTACAACTACAAAAAATGATAAATGCACTCATTACAATGAATAAAAATACTCACATTTTTTTTTTTTTAGTGAAATATTAATTGTAGAGAAGAATAAAGTGCTATCAATCCAAAAAGTCGTTGATTACTGACTTAAATGTCTTCTTAACATAAACAAACCCTCATCCCTCCTTCTTTCTTTCATACTCACCCTCTAATTCTGCCAACTCTTATCGGTAACACTCATTACAAAACCCTTGGGACATACATATAAATATATTTGTTTCGTTTTGTACTAAAGTTTTATTTTTTCCTATCCTGTTTATATAAAGTGGATATTTTATAGGTTAAAAAAAAATTATAATGAAAAAAAAACTTATGAAAAAAATGAATAAAAATCACATTACATGTTATCAAAACTACTGTGGGACGTAACACTCATTACAATTTTTAATAACAAAATTTTTTGAAGCAAGAAATTTTCACCATATAAGCCATAAAATGACCCTGATTAACACAATAATAGACAGACATCTGATCAATAAACCTAAAGGTTTGTTTATTTTTCATTAATATGAATTTTTTTTGGTTACAATAAAATTGTAAAATCTTGGGACCGAAAAGGTACATTTTATTTGAAAATGACCCACCTAGAAGTGTAAATTAATAAAATTTGACATCGAAAATATTTGGGAGCTCTTTTGTAACCATCGTTTAACTAAATATTCTTCATATTTTACGATTTTGGTAGTATTCATACTACGGAACGATTAAATTTTTAATTTAAATCAAATTATAATTATTATTAACTACGGGAAACAGACAGAGAAAAAAATCCCCGCGCTGGAGTCTATTTTTCTCTGTCTGTTTCCCGTAGTTAATAATAATTATAATTTGATTTAAACTAAAAATTCTTTTAACATAAAAAATAATTTGGTCCCCTCAATTTCGTGTCAAACGGTTCTAGCTGTATTTATATGTTTATTTCCTCTGAGCTATATTGATCTATAGAAGGGAATTTGATAAGAGATGTTTTCTGGCTACACTGGTAGCTGACATACGCTGTCTCTTCTTAAATCATGATAGCCACTATGAAGCGTACCAAAGCAGCCAATTCAAACATACCCATTAATTTAAGAACCTTCGAGGAATTGAAGAGAGGTTTTATTTATAATGTTGTTTCATTGCTACGCTTCAAATAGTTTTTTTGAGTTACTATTAATGTACTAAGTGTAGTGAAAGTTGCAGAGCCCCAAGCAATTAATCCATAGCTTAGCAGCGAGTTAACCAAAGCAAAGTACATATTATATTACTTTTAACTGCTTTATACTAAGGAGTTTTCTTAATCTGGCAAATTTTGTCAGTGTTTAAAGTCAGTTTATTTTTAATCAACCGCTTCTTCAAAACTTACATATTATTTTCCACAACAACTAAAGGCTCCTCCCAGTTGTCCCCACAGCAAAGGACTTCTGCATCATCAGCGAAGCAGATCACCTTTCCATTAATTTCTACATCACTGATGTCATTTATAAATAAACTAAAGAGAATAAGGCCGATCCCCTTACCTTGAGGAATCGAGTACTCAGAGGTAAAATTTACTCAGTAAGTTATTCACTTTCACCCTCATCACCCTATAATCTAGATAACTTCTAAATTACTCCAACATCTTGTCTTCGATCCCCATTTTCCTTGGTTTATGTGACAGCGGTCATTTTACCTCTAAGCCAACACTAACACTACCATTCAAGACTGTCAGATTTAGAAGTAATTTATATTTTTTAATTTAATTAGGAGACTTTGTAATTTAATTATCTTATTCTGTTATTATTTTCTTTTGGGTATGAATGAGTGATGTTGTGAATGAGATTAGTATGTGTGTATTGTTGTATGTATGACTCCTGGAAAGATACTACTAGTAGTGAGTAGGGCACTTCCGCCGAGGTGGTAGGGGAAATTTTTCTTACTTGTTCTGACAGCTTCCCCATGAATGCTTTCCCATGCTAATTGCATTTTGTCACCGTAGCCCCTATATAGTGGTTTAACTATTGAGGTTTTAAATGTATCCGGAAATATACCAGATGATAAATTCAGATTAGTAATAATGTAGATCGGATCTATTTACCAGGGCAGAACATCCTCTAAGATCAGATACAGCATCCAGTATATATTTTCGAGTTGCTCGGCATTCCCTCCAGACATCATCCTCTCTTCCTTCATATCTTTTATTTTCCTTTCTTTGCGGAGGCCTTAATTTTCTCACCAAAAAAAGAGAAATGGCTTCCAAATGCATCTGCTTTCCCTGAGTATCTAATTCCAGATTAACTATTTCATCATTACCTACTTGAATGCACCCTTGCAGAGTATCACTTGGTCTCTTATTTAGGACCATATTTATAACGTTCCACATTTTCTTTTAAGTAATACATTCATCTAATTTATTTTTACACTTAAATCAATTCGCAACAATTTAAAAGCTCCACCTAATTTTTTGGGAGTGATATTCTTAACTCGCTCTTCTTTCTTCATTTAGAAAGATAAATGTAAACCCCCGTAAATTTCACGGAATTGCGAGTATTGATATCCCGGTCCTCCCCCCCCCCTCTTCGAACGTGTATCTTCGCTTTAAAATAAAGTTAGCAAAGGGGGAGGGAAGCGACAAGGGAGTACACTCGGTTATCTGGGTCGCCGTCAAGACGAGTCGGGGCCCTCCTACCCCTGCGTATATTTTAGCGACCGTATTAATATTTCACGGAGTAGAACCACTTTCCCAAATTGAGGGCGATAACATAGGATATACACACTTAAGATATTAAATTATTCCGACGATCGGGGTGGAAATTAGGCCTGGGTAAGGAGGGACTCCGCCCCCCCCCCCCCACCGCGTCGTATTTGTTTCGGCTTAGTTAAAAGCAAACAGATGACATATCAACAAGAGCATCTTGTCTCTAAAAAACAAATATAATAATCGACCCGACCCTTCGTAGTTCCGTTTCATTTTGAAATTATTTCTTTTCTATTTTTTAAACAAGAAAAATTAACAGAAATTTGTTATGAAAGAGGTAAGCGAGTAAATTTCATCTGAAGACCGGTGTTGCTAAATCAGTTGTGATCTTCGAATCGGGCTTTTCCTCTCTGATTAATTTAAAACACTGTGTTCTATGCAACGATGCCCACCCAGCCAACTGTACAGTTTTAAAAGAACTCTGCTCTAGACACTTTAACCCACCAAATACCTACACAACTATAGATCATCAGGGAGCCTGCAAAAGAACCAGCGCCCATTCCAGATTATTGGCTAAACTAAACGAACCACGTAGCCCCCGGAATTACATACGCCACTGCCACCTCAGGTGCGACATCACAACCAGCCTTCCAGTCTACTAAATTCCACCTCAAACATTCTCTGATATATCAGAAACCCTACAATCATTCCTACGTGATCTCAGCGCCATCATTAACCCTCTCCTTACAGCTCTCACAACATTCACTTACTTTATCCTAACTCTGCTTCCTGCCGCTCAACCAAATCAGGGAATACACCAGTCCAGCGTTCACTGACAATCCTTCTTTGGAATGCAAATGGTGCTACCATTCACGGGAAAGAACTAGACATTTTGCTTTAAGACAGAAGGATCGACATTGCCCCCATCAAAGAGACAAATTTCACTACTGGATCGCATTTTCACATACAAAATTACACAACACATAGATCAAATCACCCAGATAACACTGCACACGGGGGTAGTGCGATCCCTTCCATTATCCCTTACCCCCTACTTATGCAGTGTACATCTGTATCCTCAAACTCTTTACCATTTAATTTCATAATTTCCTCAGAATATAGTCCTTCAAATCATCCTATTTCCCAACAAGATTTCCTTTCCTTATTCCGATCCTTAGGCCATAAATTCATTGCAGGCGGGGATTTTAATGCAAAAACATCCTCAGTGGGGATTTCGAGCACGTAATCCCCGTGGTGTCACACTCCTGAACGCCTTATCCTTAACAAACTACAGCATTCTTTCTCCTAGCGAATAAACTCATTTCCCATCTGACCCAAATATACTTCCAGATATCCTAGACTATTTTTTTCAACACCCATACCCAACCTTCACCTTACTGCCTCTGTTCTTGATTATCTCTCCTC
The DNA here is from genome assembly GCA_951217055.1 of Gerris lacustris. Lineage (NCBI taxonomy): Eukaryota > Metazoa > Arthropoda > Insecta > Hemiptera > Gerridae > Gerris > Gerris lacustris. Next base: position 52,585,454 of record OX578285.1, read on the forward strand.
AGACCACAGTCCTGTCCACCTCATTCTAGACATTAAACCGATACTTCCTCCTAATCCTCAACTGATTAACAGACGAGTTGACTGAGACTCTTTACGAACGCTAGTAGATCAGCGACTAGACCTTAAGATTTCACTTAGAAAAGCGACGGACATTGAAGAAGCAGCACAAGCACTGAATGGAACTATACATATTTCAATTTGGGACTCGACTCAACCATTTACTAACAGACAAGACAATAGCTGGCCACACACGAGCGGATTTTTTGACGGACCTGGTCCGCGGACCGGGTCGGCGGACCGGGTCCGCGGACCCGGTCCGCGGATCTCATGTCTGTCGTTCCCCCACTAACGTGCAAACCCCGTCCGTCGGATCTAGTCCGTCAACTCGGTCCGCGGACACGGTTCGCTCGTGTGTGGGGCAAATCCGCGGATTTTTCCTTGTTGGTCCGCGGACCCAGGTCTGTCCAGCATGCTCGACAGACCTGTTCAACGGACGACGGACCGGGATCTCATACTAGCGGCTGTGTCTCACTGTGTACGACTGTGCGGTCAATTCTAATAATTTAATATCATATATATACACATTATACATCATATATATATAGTAAAACTTGTCTAAGCTGGAAACCTGCTAAGGTAGAAACTTTTTCTCGGAACGTTTTTTTTCTAAGTATATATACATATAGGATATATTATTTAATATATCCTATATATATATACAGTAAAACTTGTCTAATCTGGAACACGTGTAAGCTGGAAACTTGCAAAGTTAGAAACTTTCTCGGAACGTTTTTTTTTCTAAGTAAAACACCCTGTATAAGCTGGAAACCTGCTAAGGTGGATTTTTTTTCTGAAACCGAGGCCTTCCAGCTTAGGCAAGTTTTACTGTATATAATATATTTATATATATTATTTAATATATCCTATATATATATATATACAGTAAAACTTGTCTAAGCTGGAACACGTGTAAACTGGAAACTTGCAAAGTTAGAAACTTTCTCGGAACGTTTTTTTTTCTAAGTAAAACACCCTGTATAAGCTGGAAACCTGCTAAGGTGGATTTTTTTTTCTGGAACCGAGGCCTTCAAGCTTAGGCAAGTTTTAGTGTATATATAAATATATATATATAAATACATATATATATATATATATATATATATATATATATATATATATATATATATTTATATATATATATATATATATATATATATATATATATATATATATATATATATATATATGTTATGTTATATAATATTTATAATATATAAATATAAATAGGGAATAAATAAATGCCAGAGGGAGAAAATTAAAACTGAATAAAAACCGAATTAAAAAATGAAAGAGACTGAAGAATTTAATTTAAATTTAAATTTAATTTAAACTGAAGAATTTAATTTAAACTGTAGAATTTAATTGAAAAGATGAAATGAATTTAATTAGAAATGAAACGAATATGGAAATGAACGGATATGGAATGAAACATTATTTGGGTGAGAAATAGTAAAATGATAAAGAGCTAAATCCGCGTACAAATAATAAACTTTGGTCCGTGCGTGTGTGTTGACAACGGCGGACGGGGTCCGCGGATCTCATGTCCGCCGACAAGGTCCGGTCGGTTGTTTCTCCACTAACGCACATACCGGGTCCGCGGATTTCCCCAAATCCGTTGGAAAAGTCCGTGGTCCGTTGGAAAAATCCGCTCGTGTGTGGCCAGCTAATAGATCTAGCTTACCAACTGACATAGGGACACGGATAAGTGAAAATTAGGATTTTTACTTTACAACTTACAAACAAAGACAGAGCACATTGGAACGCGACCAGACAAATCCTTTCCCAAAAATGATCCCCTTCTCCCATTCTAAATCCTGATAACTCCTGGGCAAAGTCTGAAACTAAAAAGGTTGAAGTCTTCGATCAACACCTTACTAATCTTTTCTCTACATCCAGATATAATTGATCACAACCATGAAAACCTTATTAACCAAGATCTCCAAGCATCCCTCCAACAATCTCTTGCCAAATCCTATAATCCCACGGATATTCTTTACTGTATTAAACACCTTAAACCACGAATAGCTCCCGGTTATGACCTTATTACCTCTAAAATCCTTAAAATCTTCCTAAAAAAGGTATCCTTCAAACTCTTAAATCCAAAATCCTCCGGAAAATCACCGATGCTTGTTTGTATGTATCCAACCTGACCCTCTACATGGCGGTGTTAGAAAAGAGACAACATTAAAAGTAACCAACTATTGGTACTTAGTGGAGTTAAGGTAAAATTAAAATAAAAGCATATTTTTCATCATTGAAGCGAGCGTCTTGCAATAAACATGTATTGAATATTGAGAAAATAGTTAATCATGATGAGTTAATAGTTAAAGAGGAGGATTGTAGTATAGAGCAGAGTAGTAAGGGAACAGGACTGTTCCTTAAACCTCACGCCCAAGCCTGACCCCTTTTAAAATATTATAAAATACATCACTTCACTACACAAAAACTTCTGCTTGTATCAGGTTGAAATAATTAACAAATTACATAAGTACACGAGTAACAAATTTACATGCCTGTTTCAATTGTACTTTAGACTTAGACGATGTGTAGGAAGTTATATTAAAATCGTTACGTTAGAATGTAAGATATCGGTAAAAAAGTTGTTTTCTCTATTTTAAACGTTTAGGTCCGCTTAAATAGTTTTAGCGATCTTTAAAACTTCATAGCGGCGTTGGTATTGATTTTACTAAAACAATTTATTTATAAAAGTTGTTCGTCTCATTGAATAGATGAAGTTAGACTTTTTTCCCGTCCTAAAATTCCAATTTTACATTTGAAGCTTACGTTTACGCGAGCAATGGGCGCAAACGCTTGGGCGGATAACGTTGTCCAACAAACTCGTCCTGGGCATTGGTAAAATGAACATGTATACCGAATTTCTTCAACTAAATCGATCAACTTTTACTCAAGTTATCGTCATCGGTCGAGTTTGTGACGGTCAGTTTTGTGATGGTCGTGTTTTTTCGGATTCACTCTCGGGCGCCAGACGCTTTAAAATGCCATAAGGAACTTAGTTCCTAAAAGTGTATTTTTGTTCAAATATAAATTGATTCGATTGCAATCGATTAATCAAATCAAATTAAAATTCTAAACGATATTGATAATCGTAGGATTAGATTTAATTCGATTAGGAATAATCGATTACAAATATAAATGTAGTCACCCCTAGACAGAACACCCTGCATACATATAATTATTTACATATCCGTGTACTTGTAAAAGCAACTGTACAAAATCTCTCACACCTCTAACAATAAACATTTAACTATTTAAACTTACGTAAAAACAATATTCCTCGTGAAATTTCTCATTACCTGAAACAAACAACAAATACATATAAATTAATAAAACGAAGGAGAGATTCTATTCCACAACAATCATAATTAATATTATAAACAATTAATCTCAAAAACTTGATAATATATGTTTAAAAGGTCAACTTAGTCAGTATTTAATAAGTTTAACAATATTTGGAGGTTAATCTGCTAAGTGATATAAGTGTCGGACTCTAGAATTTAAGGAAACTATCAGAAGGGTCCGATTGTCCGATCAAATTTTTCCTGTTCAAACTGATTTGGTTCAAGGAAGATAGGACAATGGGAATGTGACAAGCGCACGCTCGCGGTGTGAGAAGCTGTTAGACAGCTGCGACACCGAACAAGCTAGCACTTAAGGCGGATAGAGGGAAGCCGTATCACCAGACAAGCGCATCAAGCTCTTGTTGTGAGAAGCTGATAGACACCTGCGGCACCGAACAAGCAAGCACCCTCAATGGGTAAGATGGAAAGAGGGTATAGCCGTATCACCAGACAAGCGCAAGCTCTTGGTGTGAGAAGCTGATAGACACCTGCGGCACCGAACAAGCAAGCACCCTCAATGGGTAAGATGGAAAGAGGGTATAGCCGTATCACCAGACAAGCGCAAGCTCTTGGTGTGAGAAGCTGATAGACACCTGCGGCACCGAACAAGCAAGCACCCTCAATGGGTAAGATGGAAAGAGGGTATAGCCGTATCACCAGACAAGCGCATCAAGCTCTTGTTGTGAGAAGCTGATAGACACCTGCGGCACCGAACAAGCAAGCACCCTCAATGGGTAAGATGGAAAGAGGGTATAGCCGTATCACCAGACAAGCGCAAGCTCTTGGTGTGAGAAGCTGATAGACACCTGCGGCACCGAACAAGCAAGCACCCTCAATGGGTAAGATGGAAAGAGGGTATAGCCGTATCACCAGACAAGCGCAAGCTCTTGGTGTGAGAAGCTGATAGACACCTGCGGCACCGAACAAGCAAGCACCCTCAATGGGTAAGATGGAAAGAGGGTATAGCCGTATCACCAGACAAGCGCAAGCTCTTGGTGTGAGAAGCTGATAGACACCTGCGGCACCGAACAAGCAAGCACCCTCAATGGGTAAGATGGAAAGAGGGTATAGCCGTATCACCAGACAAGCGCAAGCTCTTGGTGTGAGAAGCTGATAGACACCTGCGGCACCGAACAAGCAAGCACCCTCAATGGGTAAGATGGAAAGAGGGTATAGCCGTATCACCAGACAAGCGCATCAAGCTCTTGTTGTGAGAAGCTGATAGACACCTGCGGCACCGAACAAGCAAGCACCCTCAATGGGTAAGATGGAAAGAGGGTATAGCCGTATCACCAGACAAGCGCAAGCTCTTGGTGTGAGAAGCTGATAGACACCTGCGGCACCGAACAAGCAAGCACCCTCAATGGGTAAGATGGAAAGAGGGTATAGCCGTATCACCAGACAAGCGCAAGCTCTTGGTGTGAGAAGCTGATAACACCTGCGGCACCGAACAAGCTAGCACTCCTGATAGGTTAAGGTAGAGGTGGATCGGGTTCCCTTTCACAGGCGCACAAAGTTTTTTTTATTTTTATTAAGACCTATATCTTTAAAACTAATCATCTGATTTTTAAGAAATTTGGTTGGTTTGTCGAATGTAACCCACGAATGGTCCCATAGTCATTGATTTAAATCGTCTGCGCTCATTAAATTTATGAGTATAATTACGCGCAGCGACAAATACAATATATTTACTAAATATTCAATGTTTAAATTGTACATAGATACATATAATAATAAATGGTAAATTTTAACTCACTTGTTAGACCTTTTATAAAAAAAAAATATATAAAAAAATCCCTATACCACTGGGCCGCCCTAATTAAAAGTATGTAATTAGAACCTTTTATTTATTTATTTTTTTTTTTTTTTGTAAATAAATTGGCCAAGTATATGCATTTAATACTCACAAAGGGTCCGTAGAAAATTTAGCAAATAGGGCGAATTCGTTAACCAGCATAATTGGTCCCCCCGTATCAAGACAGCGGCCATTGAAAAGTTAGTTTTAGCTATAAACCCGATTCTGATAATGGACGAGCCAATCTTTCCCTCGTTTCTAGAAACTGATAACAAAGCATCTCATTTTCGAACCCAACGACAAAATAAGTTTAACATCCTTCCGTCTCTCTTCCTCTCATAAAAATCATATCGTAAATAAGAGATATTGTGTTACCGTAAAATGCAAAATGTCGGAACTCGATAGGTCGGATCGATGGAAAAACTCTAAACAAGTAGACAGGTGAAAACCCACTGTAACCCCTAATCCTATAACCATTATTTTTACAGGTTGTGAATTTAAAAGAAGCCACTTTTGAGGAATGGTAGTGTTTGTAGGATGCTCTAATTACTAACTTAGAATTTAAGTAAAAGAAATGTTTTTTGGGGGGACACATGATACACTAATTAGGCAAATTTGTCTGACAAAATACACTGGCTGTAATGATAAGGTTGGAGGTTTAATGAAGAGGGTTGAAAGAGCGAATTAGGCTAATACCAATAAGAAAAAACAAAAAAAGCAAGTGGGGCAGAAGGGTTTCATGAATCAGAGCCTAAAGTATCTCCGCTCGCAAATCGAATATAAAGTGATTGCTGTGCCAACCAAGCCTTTCCTAGCTTATAAATAAAGGACTAACAATGTTTGTCCATTTATTCGAATCCTCTTATTTCTTGCAGGAATTTACTAGAAGCGAGGGTGATATTGTCACAAGTTGCTCTCGTCGGCTACCGATACATATACTATTTGAAAATAACAATATATCGATTTAATATAGCATTTTATGTTCAAGACTGTTCAAACAGAGGGAAGGGTATTTGCTTACAGATGCTGGAGGGCCCCGGTAGTATATGATTTTCACTTATATTCGAGGGGCCTTTGATCCCACGTAGTCGACAGGGAGGGGACAAAACCCTGCGCTCCACCTCCAATCATTTTCCTTTATCCACCGCAGGCGACAGACCGATTCACGGCGAAACAACTCGGATCCGTTTATGAGATCCATAACAGAATTCCAGACCTCCGATATAATATTCGCCTCGTCCGCTCTTTGTCTTTATTCACCACCTGCCCTTTTTTATCCATCTGTTTTATTTCGGTCTTCTAAAAATTTTATTCGTACTTACACTCGAAGTTTTATGAAGTATATTTGTTTAAACTTTAAAAATTTTGGGCTCAGTTGTTGCAAAATAAAAAAATAGACACTAGTCTGGGCATATTCTAAAAGTGTCGCTTCCTATAATCCTTTTTACAATTAGTATTAACTATTGACACTCAGATTGGCCAACCCATATGAGGAAAAAAATAAAACCACTAGCCCTGTGGAGGGGATGGGGCCAGTGACATTTATATGTGCCTAGTTGGCCCTACCTTCTCAAAGTCAAAATCCAGTGCTCTCATTGGCTCCCCTCCCCATTTTTTCGATTTCCACGGTGTCAATAGTTAATACTAATTTTAAAAAGAGTATAGACGCTTTGTGGTCTTAGACGCTTGCAGTCTTAGAAGTTTATACATTACTATTACTATTATCTAATTATATATTTTATTTACACATGACATTAGTAAAAGAACAATTAACTACATAACCATTAACGATTAACCACCTCTAACCACCTTTAATATTTAGATCAGTAAAAATAGGCGGTTTTTTAGTGAGTTAAAAAACTGGTACATCAAAATCTTCATTTAAATTAAAAAAAAATTATATTTCACGTTACTTTTTTAAGATAGGTAATCATTAATCATAATTATATTTCAATACATTTTGTATGGAAGTGGCCATTATACAATATCACAAATTCTTCCTACTATTTTAATAATTATTCACCATTTTTGGATGGATCATTGTTTAAAAACTGATATGGCAATTTTTTTTTTTATCGAGCCTAAACGGACGCATTTTAGGACAATAAAAATACACTTTTACATTGAAAGAATTCTTGCTTAAATGCTATTATGGGAAAAAGGTACATTTGGGCAATAGGAAAAATGATCTTTCCACCACTCAGTCTTCCTCCACATAAATCCTCTTATCCAAAACTTGTCATCCCAAACCATTCCCGACAACCCTCCCAGGCGCTTGAAGCGGCAATGGCCTCGAAATCTACATTTGTTAATTTATAGAATTTTTGCAAAGTCAATAAGCTCTGTCACTGGACAGGAGTCTTACATCTGTCAATTTAATCAAACTATTACAATCAATTATTATTATTGCTTATAACATGTAAAACTGTAGTAGCAATATTTAATAAAAGTTAAAAAAAAAAACTATTCTGTTTCTTCATACTTGTTTTCGCGGTCTTCTCTATAGTATTAGCCTATCACTTTTAGTATTTACGCTTCCCCAAAGCCCACAGGTAGGTTTTATTAAAATCCATACATTAGAACGTAAGATTTTCTTTAAATCCTTGTTTACTTACAAATTTTGATCACTAGGTACATAGGGAAGTCACTGTAAAATTGCTTAAAATGTGTAGCATCAGCCATGTCACAAATATCAACTTATCGCTATTGAATGAAGTAACCTTTGTTTCTTCCAGAAGTTATGTTTGTTCTTTTGTCTCCAATTCTTGTAAACCTAAAGGCTAATTTTAATACACGGTCAAAATGTTTTGACTGTGTATGGGGCTGTGTATGGGGCTGTATTTGATGTTTGCGCAAACATGATGTTTGACGTGTATGACCTAAATTTGCCCGACATCAGGTTTGCGCAAAATGTTTGATTATGTATGGGGGCCTTAATTCTGACCCACTTCTCGAATATTTAGATAATTCAAACTTACAGATTACTAGGCATCGCGTGGCTCTATCATTGAAGCGAGCGTATTGCAATGAAATACTGAATATTGAAATTTATTAATCATGATGAATGTCATAGTTGAAGATAAGTGGAAGAGGGTAGTGTGGGGAAGAGTGGGGGTACTCGGTACAAAGCTTTACTTCCTAAACAAACCTATACACTATACGACTATAACAATCTTCACCACCCGCGGTAGCTTTTAAACAATTATTATAAATGTATCTCGTCACTACGCAAAGAATTTTGATTGTATCAAGTTGAAATTTTGCATACCTGTTTCAACTGTGCATTAGATGGTGTATATGAAGTTTTATTAAAATCGTTACGTTAGAACGTAAGATATCGGTAAAAAGGTTGTTTCCTCTATTATAAACGTTTAGGTCCGCTTTAATAGTTTTAGCGATCTTTATTAAGTCATAGCGGTGTCGCTGTTGGTTTTAGTGAAAAATGTTATTTGAAAAAAATGTTCGTCTCATCGAATAGATGATGATAGAATCTTTTCCCGTCCTGAAATTCCCATTTAATTTTTGTACCTCTCGTTTACGCGAGCGTTGCGCGCGAACTCTTGGACGGATCACGCTGTCCAACGAACTTAGCCTGAGTATTAGTAAGAGGATCATGTATACCAAATTTCAACTAAATCGGTCAACTTTTACTCAAGTTATCGTCACACGCGTGAACGTTACTGACAGACAGACAGACAGACAGACAGACAGACAGACACGGAGCATATTTCGTTGAATGTGGGAAGCTCGCTACGCTCGCTTCAATTATTTTCGAGGACAATGCAATAATCAATTATCAGTTTTACAAAAACTATCCTCAATCTTTTTGTTTACTTTCTCATATAATGACAAAAAGTATTGTGATAGCGCGACTAAATGAATTCGATTTTGTTTGATTTACACGTTTTGCGGTCCCCTGAGTAAAAAATGCATTTCTGTCGTCTGTGCAGACGCGTGGAGCCTTAACTCCTGGACCGATTTTGCATACATGCTCAGATAAATCATTACCCGAGTCATTATCGAGAAATGAATTTTAATTCTAATTGGGGGCGCTACCCCCAAAAACTCTGAAAAAAATGTGAAATATATATTATTTCTCGAAAATGGTTCCGACAATTTTGATGAAAAAATTCTAAAATGTATTCCATTCAAATACGAATCTAACGACATTAGTGTGAAGGTAGTGGTGTACTTACACGCTAACTTGGTATCTGGATGAGAGGCTAAAACCGTGAGAATAGCTATTTTAGCATTCCTATCTTGATTAATACCAGACACAAGCGGCACATTTTGAGAGAATCATTAAAATTGTTATGGTGGGGATTTGACCCACAGAGGAGGGGGACTGAGAGAGGTAGCTAGAGAGAGTCACTTTGGCTTCATATTTAAGGGACACTCAGGTATGTTATAATTATTTATATGTAGGGTTCCATTCTGTTCTCAGTCTCACTACACACATAAGTCTTGATTATCTTTCTGAATGTCATCGTTTGTCACTAATATTAGTGTTTGAGTGACACACGCATAAGCGTGTGTCACTCAAATTTAATAAATTCACTGAGATGTCATCTAGTAGCTGTTGATTATTTATTAGAACTATCTTCCTGGAGAGGTTTTAGGGTTTCAAGGCTTTGTAGGCTGTCCCTTATTTATATGAAAGCCTAAGCCTTGAGGCCTTAAAGCTTACAAAAAGAAGACGAAATAATTTTCTATATAAATAATTGCTCTATAATCCTATCACTGTATGTACTTGCCGCTTTCTTAAAGCCCGAAGGTATTTTTTTTTTACCTATTAGCCCCTAATTAAGTTAATATTGTCAATCCTTTTCAAATATAAAAACCCTTACAATTATGTAATACCTACTCTATGACATGTCCATATTCAAGGAGGGGGGGGGGGGATTTGGGGGTTAACTCCTTAAACCATCGGTAGTACTAGATGAAGTTTTACAATTTATGTGATTTATAAAATTAAATACAATAATAACAAACAAATGCAATTAAATACAAATAATAATTACAAAAGTGATTTTTCATTTCCTATATTAAAAAAAACGAGCCTTCTTTCGGCTGTATTTTGTATAGTATAACATTTATGACAAAAATTATTATTACAATGTAAGATAATTAAATTTTCTACAATTTGCAAGTCTGACCTGATAACTTTAAAAACAGCTTTGGTAATTTCTTCATAAAATTTTGTTTTAGCGAACATTAGTAGCACCAAAATCTTCTTAAATAATAAAATATAGTACACATTAGTATTTTTAATTTTAATTGATAGATATTAAGAAGACTTAGAAAGAAATCTATAACTTTTTTATGGAAGTGGCTATTTTGTTTGGCCAATATTACTATTTTCGCTGTAATCAGGTGCCACCCCCCCCCCCCCCCCCTTATGACTAGAAAAGTCGAATTTCAAAGCCCTAGCCTCGGAAATCCAATCATGCAAGCCGTGCATCCCTAGCACAATGTGCACTCCACGTTCACACTGCTCGTAGCGTCCGTACAGTAGCCACCGTGCCACCGTGCACCTGCGGGCACGAAACACTGACACGCAACGCCCTTGGAACTTTTTAGAACACCGACGTACAAGCGTCATCCGTCAGGTAGTCATTGTTAGTAGGCTGAGTGCTTATGGATTTGTAATAAGACTGCGTGTGCTAAATTTTTAGGGTCCGTAGGCAAAACCAAGGACCCTTATATTTTCCTGCGTGTGTCTGTCTGTCCGTCCTCTCGCGTGCTCTCACGGCTACACCTTTCGTCCGATCACTTTGAAATTTGGCATGTATGTGTCTTGTACCTACCCACATATATTAAAAATATAGCGACTTGAAAAAAATATTTTTCAAAAAATTAGGGTAAAAAAACTTAAGAGTTAAAAATTTTACATTTTATTTCGACACCGTGAGGGGTATCATATGAAAGGGTACGTCGAGCTGATTACAAAAATATATAATTATTTGGATATAACTTTGATAGGGCGAGCGTAGGCAAGTTTGAAGTGGGTTTGAAACGTGTTCCCCCTCGATCTCGCTTATGTGAAGTGCAAAAAATCTGCAAAAAATCCTGACCATTCTTCGACCAAAAGTAAAGATACCACTTTTTGGAAATTTCGAAAAAAATATTATTTTATTTTTTATTGACAAAATACGCTTTTTTACAATTATGGTCTTTTCGATGTATTTATATGGTTGTAGTCCGGTTCAGTGGCAAAAAAATACTTTATCGGAAGTTAGTTTATGTGTTTTGAGAATATCAGACCCATAGGATAGTTCAAAGTAAGCTTTTTAGCATTTTAAAAAACACCATCAATAGGGTACTACTTAAACTATACAGTGTGGCCTACGAACCTCGCTGTGTGCTGACCAGCACACACTTGACCTGTTTATTCTTTTTGGTCTAGTAAACCTAAATTGTTAAACCTTAAAATTTAAAATAAACTTACTTTTTGATGTATTAAATTTGAACCTAGTCGACTAAAATTGGATTTAAATACCTACAGGGAATACTTTAAAGTAGAGTTAACTATTGGAACAAAGTTCCTTATGGCACGTTCTGGAGCCCGGGAGTGAATCCGCAAAAAACGATCGTCACAAAACCAAGCGTCACGAAATCTGGTACATAAATTTGGTACTCATGTTCATTTTACCAATGCCCAGGCTGAGTTCGTTTGACAACGTTATCCGCCAAAGCGTTCACGCGTAACGCGTAAGGGAAAAAATTCAAACTTCATCTATTTAATGAGACAAACAAATTTTTTTAATTTTTTATTTATTTTTTTTAAAAAAGAACAGCGACACTGCTATGAAGTGATAAAGATCGCTAAATTTATTAAAGCGGACCTAAACGTTAATATAAGATAACAACGTTTTTACCGATATCTTACGTTCTAACGTTACAATTTTAGGTTTTATTACCAATTTTAATAAAACTTCATACACATCGTCTAAAGCAGCGTTTCTCAACCTTTTTGCCCCGCGACCCAACAAATTAATTTGGAATCATTCCGCGGACTAATGCTTACCCAATTATGTTTTGTGGGTTCAGTACAACCTTACGTTTTCGGTAAAAATAATTTTTCTAAGTCACATTCACCTAGGATCTGAAATAAATGCAATAACAGGTGTAGATATAAATTGTTATTATGTATTTTATTTTATCTACGATTGATACGAAATATAAATATTATATCTCTGTTTAGATGCGTAGAAAGTGATTATTTACGTACTTGTATTCATTGCGCATGCGCGTCTCATAGTTCTGAAGAATTCCTCTTCCTTACCACGCTAGCACGGTAAAGAAGAGGAATTCTTCAGCTTTACGCACGATTAGTGAGTTTGTTTACATTTAACAAAACTAATTTGCTATTCTTTTATTAAAGTAACTGTTTATATCGAGTTTTTAGTGAAAAACAATGAGTGAATCAAGTGACTTTGGCGAAAATGTGGAGAATAATACTCCTCCAGAAATAATTAATTCGGCAAAAAATACAACTCAAGAATTAATGCCATCTTTATCAAGAGAGAGATACGAACTTACATACAGCAAGTTTACTTTTTTCTGTATTTATTATTTAAATCTAAGAATGGAAGTTTTAAGTTGAAGTAGGAAGTAAAAATGTGTTGTTCTAGATAGTTCCATGTATTCCGATGTCTGAAATATTGTTAAATAATAGTGTAATTGACAGTACCTGATTTCAGGTTAATTGACGAGAATATGTAAGAATGAAATAGTACTTCAAATTTTATTGGAAGTACTACTATTGGAATGTCCGAAGTATAATTCCCAGCGCAACAAATTATACCAAGAACTTAAAATCCAAGAAATTCAATATAAAAAAGAAACAATCATGACCATCCTTTTCTCAAAATTAAAAAATATTAAACTCACACTAAAATTCGTAAAAAAAAAAAAAAAAATTACTCCCCTTAGCCTAAAATTACAAAATCTAGAGACCACTCACCAACAGAAACCTACAAACGAAAACCATATTTGCCAATAAAATTACTTAGGGAAAACATAGGAAGGGCTTGGGTCCGCCTCACCTAATTGAGGTTTTCTGTGGTTTCCCTCAATTTACTAGTCAAATGCCAGGTTGGTCCCCAATTAGGTCAGTCCACAAACTGCCTATGATACCCGTTTAAACATCTGCAAACATCCTAACAAAAGTCCAACAAAAAATGACCATTTAAAAAAAATAATGAAATAATTATTCCGAAATTATCCAATATACCCTTCCACAAATGTAATTATTAGAGTTCGGATCAATATGCACTTAAATACCTCAATATACTTATGCATTTGAAAATTACGAAATATGCACTTAAAATATGCAACTTATCCCAAATATATGCACTCAAATATGCACTTATCAAAAATATATGCACTCAAATATGCGCTTATCCCAAAAATATGCACTCAAATATGCACTCAAATATGCGCTTATCCCAAATATATGCACTCAAATATGCGCTTATCCCAAATATATGCAGTAGTCCCCAAATGTATAGCTTAGTGTTGTTTTTTAAAGTTGATTTGAATGGTGTGACCCCTCGCATTAAAGGAAAATGAAAGTACTTTCAAAGATGACTTCTAAAGATTTGAATCAAAAGAATCAAAGAAGTCAGTGAAAGATCATAACTTAAACTTAATACTGTCAATGCATTTAATTACATTGAAATGATGTTTTATGCATAGAATTTAATAAAGAAATTACTATGAACAACAGCGAAAATTGAACAGTTTAAAAAGTTTATTGTTAAATAACAAGAAAACGTTCAACAGCGGAAACTATCCCTTCAGCGCAGTAGATAAACAAATGAATCGGCTTATTGTTTATCAGCTGACACCTGACTGAAGGGCGAGGGGGAAACCAGCAAATATGTTTCCACGGCTTCATCAATATATTGTTAACTATGTAGCCGGATACGCGCCCGGATCTGCTTGCTGTGAACCCACCTTTATACCACACCATAAATGTGCAAATTCCACATAGTTGGAAAATGGCGCTTTAAAGTTAACACAATACTACCATAGCAACATGGTACAATTGGGCTTATTAGTCACCAATTATTTTGTGCCCTCACGTACCCCCCCCCCCCCCCCCCTCCCTGAAATAGCACATTCATGGTTTTAGACCAACAACAAAAATAATAAGGGAACACTTTCACCAACTTCCTTAAGTATTTGCGAATCATTCGTTGCATCAAACTTGTTCTCGTCCCATGGCAAACGAAAGTTAGTGTGTAAAGTTTTTCTGTTTAAATGTTTTCGTGGTTAGCCCCCTCTACAATTCCTTTTCGATTTCTGGTAGTCAATTGAATACTGAGCATTTCCAACACTGATCCTTACGTATATAGAGTGGGCTTACATTATTTTTAAGGATATTCCATGGGGTTTTGCATTTGACTAGGATTGATAATATTAACTTAAGAATGGCAAACAGGTAACTAGGAAAAACATGTGAGAGGCACAACTCAGATTATAAAACAAGAAGTCCAATTATCTAATAAACCTAGAATATGAAAATTTGCACATTCATGGTTCTGGCATAAGGGGGATGTATATTTTTATCTAAGGTGATACAACTTATGCAGAATATTCGAAATACCAATTATTCTCCTTTCACCGAGTAGTTCGGCTAACTACCTCCACCCCTCTCCACACACGTGGGTATTTTCCGAGCAAACCCCTCTATATGGGAACTGCTAACATACAGCCAACACTCCGCCTTCCACCTCTACACTACACTGTACAACTACACTATATTTTATATTAAAAATAAAAATCTTTTTTATAATGCATATAGAAATATTTAATATATTTAGATATTTTATATATGTATATATTATACTAGCTGACCCGGCGAACTTCGTACCGCCTAATAAACATTAATAACATACGAAATGTATAGCAACTATCTTTAAAAAACCTTATAATAGTTTATTTAGTTAATGTAAATTACAACATTTACTGTACTCTTAAAGAGCTTTTTAACAATGCATCATTAAAGGTTTTCATACTTTGACATATTTGCACCCCGTACCCCTGTGTACTAAAATTTAAACATAGTTTTACTAACTCAGAAACCGTTCCCCAAAGTTTCATCGCAATCGGATGAACGGTTTAGGCAGGCATTAGAGACAGACAGACAGAAAAACATTCATTTTTATTAGGGTTTCGTTGGTAAAACCAAAAAAAGAAACCTCTTGTGGGGTCTGCTGGGCCGAAGAAAAAATAACGGATAATATTTTCCATGTCATGGGAAAAAAAATATTTTTTTAAAATTGAGTTGGGTATCAAATGAAAGGTATTGAAGAGTAGATTACAGAAATACATAACACTAGTGGAAAGTGTTTAATTTTTCATGCAATTTTGTCAAAAACATCAAAATTTTGCGTGCCCCCTTCCCCTTATACTAACTGTACACAATACCATCGAAACCCTTCTTACGTGAAACTTCAGGCACAACCAATTTATTTATATAGATATACAAATAATATATTAAATATTTTATTATATACTATTTTTATATTGGCTATTTTTATATTTTACTACGGTTACTACTATTTTACTATGGCTATTTTTATTATGCACTTGTTAATATTAAAGAAAACTGTTATAACAATAAATGCAGAAAGACGTAGAAAATAAATTGAAAGTTTATATCTGAATAAAATAAAATAAAAAAACAGGAAAATAAAGAAATAAAGAACGAGCCCTCAATTTAATAATATTCGGACTGGAGCCAAAATGTAAGAAAGGTTATGTAGATAAATAAATAAATAAATTCCTAGGCCTTTAAAGTGCGGAGGTATAATATATATATATATATATATATATATATATATATATATATATATATATATATATATATATATATATATATATATACACATAGTAATATTTAGAGGAAGTGGGAATCCATTCCTTGTAAAATTAAGCAGTGTTTTCCTGAAGATTGACATACTGAGATCAAAAGGAAAACTAAATCTAGATGAGCGCTTCCAAGCGATTAAATCAAAGAGGACCTTTCTAAAGAAGTACGAGAAATTCATAAAGAACTTTTCACAATAGGAGAAGACAAAAGAAACAAGGTTACAAAGTTTTAATAAAATCTGATAAATTGCTTTTGGACGGAGAGTTGTTTTCTCTTGAGGAACTAAAACAAGAGGCTAGTTCACTACTGGGAGACAAAGAATTAACTGCGAGAAGAAGTCTAAGAGTCTCCAAGCAAGCCATCTTAGAAGAGGAAAATCGACAAAGTTAAGAGGCAAAAATCACTCACAAACGCATGACAAAGAAAGCAAACAAAACCCTCCTCCAATAAACAAGGTAGAAATGAAGACTTACTAAAGCTATTTACATTCAACTGCAGAACCTTAATATATGATAGTCGAGTTTCTGAATTAATAGAAGAGCTCAAATCAGTTGAATGGGAAATTCTTTGACTATAGGAAGTCCGGAAAAGAGGAATCATGCATTAGGTGGCTTTCACATTGCGTGCGAGACCGAGCGAGACCGAATAAGGCCAATTCCGTTTGAGAAGCATATACATGTATTAGCATGGGTCTATTCACATTAATCGCTGAGTGAGACCGGGCCGAGCGAGACTGAGCGAGACCGAGCCGACTCGGGCGTTTTTTTCGAGCGTTTTTGTTAGCTAAGCGTTTTCGGCGGCCGAAAAGCGTTTTCGGTCGCCAAAAACGCTTATCTAACAAAAACGGTCTCGCTCGGCCCGGTCTCACTCAGCGATTAATGTGAATAGAGCCATGCTAATACATTGCTAATACATGTATTTGGAATCGGTCTCGCTCGGTCTCGCACGCAGTGTGAAAGCCGCCTTAATATGGGTGACGGCAAGAAGCTGTACTAAAACGGAGAAATAGGAGAAGGTGGTGTAGGGTTCATAGTGAACACCACAATTGCCAAAAACATTGTTTTTGAAGTTGTTGTTGAAAAACAAAGTTTTAAAGCTTACGGCACAATAATATCCAAAATAACCAGGAATCCTGGCAAGAAGGTGAAAGGACGAGTAAAAATAATACAAGTCTACGTCCCTACTACTGCGGCCAAAAGCGAGGAGTTAGAAGATTTCTTCTCCTTTTTACAAGAAGCTGTAGAAGAATACAAAGCCAGGATTGTAATAGTGATAGGAAAAATGGAACAGAGTAGTTGATTGGCAAGGAAGGACTTGGAGTGAGCAACAAATGGGGAGAACGATTAATTGAATACGCTATGAGCAATAAGCTCTTTGATTAGCTTAGACGGCCACACAAAACATGAAATCATTTACATAATGACAAATAGAAAATCAAGTGTAAAGGCTACTATCTAAACTAGGCAGAAAATAAGTAAAACATACAAACTAAACATTAAATAAATAAACTAAAACATTAATTTAAATAAACTAATCATTATCTTAAATAGACTAAAACAGTTATTTAATATATATAAGAACCTATTAAAAAAATCCTATAACAATAGTATAATAATAAATACAATTAAATAAATAGTTAACATAAAAATAAAATTTAAACTAATTAGAAGTCGGTAGTTTAGGGGATAATGAGCACTATTATTGGGATGTTGACGCTATACTAAAGTCAAAGAAAGTCGAAGGGGTAGGAGAGAGTATTGTTTACATCCAGGTTCCAAGGTGTGCTTATGCAAAAACAAACATATTTATTTATCTTTAACCCTTTGAAATTCTGTAAATAAAACAAATTTTATTATTTAAAATGTTTTCTTTATACTTATTTTGACCAAAAAATAAATTAAAAAAAATAAATTCAATTTTTTTTTTAGTCCCGGTGCTGGGGTCTATTTTTCTCTGTTAAGTCTCCCGGAGTTAATGATAATTATAATTTGATTTAAATTAAAATAAGCTAATAAAATGATTATTTGTAAAAAATACAGAAAAAAATAAACTTGCTGTATGTAAGTTCGTATCTCTCTCTTGATAAAGATGGCATTAATTCTTGAGTTGTATTTTTTGCCGAATTAATTATTTCTGGAGGAGTATTATTCTCCACATTTTCGTCAGTCACTTGATTCACTTATTGTTTTTCACTAAAAACTCGATATAAACAGTTACTTTAATAAAAGAACACCAAATTAGTTTTGTTAAATGTAAACAAACTCGCTAATCGTGCGTAAAGCTGAAGAATTCCTCTTCTTTACCGCCCTAGGGTGGTAAAGAAGAGGAATTCTTCAGAACTATGAGACGCGCATGCGTAATGAATACAAGTACGTAAATAATCACTTTCTACGCATCTAAACAAAGATATAATGTTTATATTTCGTATCAATCGTAGATAAAATCAGTTACCGCACTGGTGCAAACTGTTTTTAGATACGACTTACTGTTAAAGCCGCATTAAGCCTCCAAAAAAAAACTTTAAATTTAAGTCCACTATATTTCCGCATATAAATAGCCGCCATCTAAGAGTAAAGATGGCGGATTGTAAAATTGTTTCTTAGCGAGCATCTAGGTATTAAGGGGAGCCTCCATGCAACATTTCAGCTCTCTAGATATTACCGTTCTGGAGATGTGATGGATGAATGAGTGAGTGAGTGAGTGGTATTTGGCTTTAATATATATAGACAGATAATATATAATATTTATATGCATGAAGAACACAGTTATAAATACATGTGACAATCGTTCTTCATTGTCGCTTCTTCCATTTCCGGCTAATCAGATATACTATTTAGTCTGTGATCTACTTTGCTTTTAAAATATAAGTCATCATATTTGGACCAAACCATTTTAAGCTGCAACAATGCATTTTTATCTTTATCTCTATTTGTCTCCATCTAAGTAAGAGAGAGATGTATTGGCATGTGTTCCAAGATAATATCAGGAATCACCTTAAAATCTGAAATAATTGGTAGAAGGCTGATAGCGACACAAAACAAAGCTATAACGGATTTCCCGTTCCCTCTGATAACAGTAAAGTTACCATCTTTATTATCCCCTAGTGTTCGACTGTTCAAAATTATTAAATTAAAAGTCTAGAAATGTTTTAACATTAGACATAGGTTTAATTTTATCCCTTGATGTTCTTATATCGTAAATTTCAGTAACAGTACAGATAATTTCCTCTGGTATTATTTGCAATTCTCCAATACATGCATTATTTCCTCCAATAACAATGAGTTGGTCGTTTTTATGTTTCCCTAATAGTGTAGAGTTAGAGTTGTTTGAAATTAGAACTCCAGTTATTACGATTGTAGATAAATCTGAACAAGGGTAATATTTCGTTTCATTTTTATTTCAACTATTGTAACTCCTGACTTAACTTTGCATTTGACATTAATTTTTCCTAAATTTGACTTATACCCGTATAGAGTGCCT
The DNA here is from genome assembly GCA_951217055.1 of Gerris lacustris. NCBI lineage: Eukaryota > Metazoa > Arthropoda > Insecta > Hemiptera > Gerridae > Gerris > Gerris lacustris. Next base: position 52,605,030 of record OX578285.1, read on the forward strand.
TCACTAGATCGGCCATATAAAACTAGTTCTAACGGCAGCAGTGTGCACTAAGGTGAAACCAGGAACCGATTTTTATAAACACTATGCTTTGATCAGCTGTCACGATAGTTTCAAATAAGAAAAAAAAAAAAAAAATACAAGTGGTGTCGTGGGACACCCGGTAGGAACGAAGTTCCTTACGCTTTATATTAAATATAAATTATATAATTACAGTACTAAGTATATGATACTAACTACTTATACATGGCGGAGTTAGAATAAGAGACAAAATGAAAAGTAACTATTTGAACTAGCGGAGTTAAGGCAAAATTAAAAGAAAAACTTTTGATTATCTTTGAAAAGACCGTCTTACAATAAATGATGTATTGTAAATTGAGAAAAAAGTTAATTTTGATTAGTTTATAGTTAAAGCAAATGGTTGTAGAGAAGAAAAGAACTGTCCCAACAGACCTCCGTCGGCGAATCTCCAATTAAAATATTGTAATAAAAAATATAAATCACCAACACTAAAGAACTTCTGCTTGTATCAGGTTGAAATTTTACATGCCTGTTTCAATTGTACTTTAGACGATGTGTATGAAGTTTTATTGAAATCGTTACGTTAGCACGTAAGATATCGGTAAAAACGTTGTTTTCATTATTTAAAACGTTTAGGTCCGCTTTAATAAATTTAGCGACCTTTATCACTTCATAGCAGTATCGGTGTTCGTTTTACTAAAAAAAAGTATTTATAAAAGTTGTTTGTCTCATTAAATAGTTAAAGAATTTTTTCCCGTCCAAAAAAATCAATTTTAAATTTGAAGCTTACGTTTACGCGAGCGTTGCGCGTGAACGCTTGGGCGGATAACGTTGTCCAACGAACTTAGCCTGGGCATTTGTAAAATGAACATGTGTACCAAATTTCAATTAACTCGGTGATCTCTCAAGTTATTGTCATCGGTAGATTTCGTGACGGTTATTTTGTGACGGTGATTTCGTGACGGTTATTATGTGACGGTGATTTTGGTCGTTTTTTCGGATTTACTCCCGGGCTCCAGAACGTGCCATAAGGAACTTCGTTCCAATAAATCATAATTACATAAAAATTCAAAAATCTCGCTTTTCTTCTTTTACTTTGCAAACCAGCTTTATTAAGACTAAAATATTTACTACTTAGTGGTGACTTGGTTATTTTTCTTCTGTTTGCTACTTGAGGCGGTGTTTGCTCGAGTATTTTGTGTTAGGATGTATTGAGAGTATCCACAGACCTTGTCTCTAGAGAATTTCTTTCTTCCATGGTGTTTTCAGTTAACATTTCCCATTGCTTTGAAGGAGAGGATTTAAACGAGCACTACTTTCCAATAACAGATTATTGAGGAACGATGACAAATCAAATTTAACTAGTTCATTAAATTGTGTTATCCCACAACATTATTCGTCATGATCCCTTTTTCTGTAATCCATTCGAATCGCGACCCTTCAATAAATAGTGTATCTTTTATCAACTCTCAGATTTGCACAAATTTTATATATTTCTCTTTTAATCGCTATGAGTTTTCCTATTCTGTTCCTGGCGGATAACTTATAGTCTTGTTGTATGGTGAACTGGGTACCTTTGAGTTTGAAACAGATTTTTAAAAGTTTAGTTTTATCTTGGTAGTTTGATAATGCAGCTATAATGGGTCTATATCAACAGCTATTCTTTCCAACTGGGTATGTATTTTGGTGCCTGTAGTACTTCTAAGCAAAACCTTCGGATTATATCCATATATTCAGTGGAGTCTGTTGTTTTCGATTCCTTTAAAGACAAGATCTTACTCTTTAATTTATTGTAAATGTCATCAAGTCTTGTATTATTTTTTTTTTTAGATTTTCAAATTCGCTTTTCAGTGTAATATTTTCCTCACACAATTTATCAACCTTGTTACCCAAGAGTTGCAAATCTTCTTTGGTAGCTAGGCATTTAGAATCTACTGTTATTTTGCTAAATTTATCAAGCAGACTATTAAGATCTATAGCATCACTCGTGATTTGTTTTTCAGGTGATATATCTTCACTTGATTTTCAATGTCTATTACTTCTTTGAAAATATTTGTCTACCAGATTTAGAAACGTAGTGTTATATTTTCCCGCCCTTCATTGTCACCACAATTTCTTTAAAACCTGACCCTCGGTGAAGTGGCAAGGGCCAACTAATATTGTGTAAAGATGAGGAGAAACCCAACAAAAACCACAATAGCTCGATCAGTGCAAGAGGCTCTATCAATACTGTGGCAAGGAAACCATAGCGTAGAAGATAGAATGCGGGTTTTTGTGATTGACAGCGCATACATGATGAAAGTGGGGGAGTGCTTAAAAGAGTTGAAACCTAAAATGGTACATAAAACCTGTTTAGCCCATGCTAGTACATCGAGTAGCTGAGGAAGTAAGGAAATTTTCACCACCTATGAATGACTAATTTCAGCAGGTAAATATTTTTTATCATAGCTCCAGGTTGAGAGTTCGTTTCCAGGAGATGCTGCCAGGGACCTTCCGCTAGAGCCTATCCTAACCAGGTGGGGAACGTGGATAAAAGTGGCCCTTTATTAAGCCGAACAAGGAGTGAAAGTGAAAGTCGTATTAGAAGAATTCGACGAAGAGGAAAACATAGCTATTAAAAAAGCGAAGCAGGCGGTAGAAAACGATTAAACTTGGTTGCAGCTGAATTTTATCACAGCTTACTTTCTTAAAGTTTTCAAAGATAATATAAGAATTGGAGGTGCATGGTGTTTCAGCAGCGTTGATTTCAGCTGCTAAAGTTGTCCTGGAGCTCCAAAAAATGCTACAATGGAGTGGCCGGGCCAAAAAGGAGAGCAAGCAAGAAAAAAATGGAAGCTATTTTAAATAGAAATACAGAATGGAACGAATTAGTAAATATATTTAAAATAATACAAGGCGAAGACGCAGTATCAATAATTAAAGACTGCTCTATATTCAAGTATATGCCAATTATTTCTGCCGGCGAGGAAAGGTCATTTTCTAAATTACCAATTATACTCAATCGCTTGAAATTGAACACAGAATATCTTAAAAAGATCATTATTGCGCTATATAATAAATTTAATTAAAATAAAGTAAATGTATTTGTTAAAGCATATAATGAGTCATTAGTGAGGCTTGAAGGAATCAAAGGCCGCCAACTGAACCGAAGCCACCTCGACCTGGTCCTAACTCGATTGCGTCAGGTTAGTCCGAACCGAGTATACAGACTAATTTCCGCTCTATGTAGCTTAATCTGAGCTAAGATGCTTCTGACAGGACAGATATTTTACACAAGTAAAATCGTAGACAGAGAAACTTACACAAGTCCAATACAGCACAATCTGATAACGGAATGCCAGAAAAAGGAGGACATGATTGTATCCTTTACACATCTTTATTTTTCTCATAAATACCAAGAAAACCCACAATAACATTGGTAAATAAAAATGCAGGGAAAAACAGGATACATGGGGGCCATTAATCTTGGTCTTTACTGACTTTGCAAACTTAGTATAGTGTTAAGGAGCGAAAATTATTTTCTTGAAGTAGGAAAACGGCTTAGTTTAGTCTAAGGTATCTTATTCTACTAGGCTAATTTATGTGGTAAATTACTTACTGGGATTATTACCACCCTATCCATATTTATAGGCCGAAGGGTTGACTGGGCAAATGCTCTGGCCTCGTCTCCTAAAACCTTATATACATATCTTGATACAAAAGTTTCCGTTATCTCCGGCCGCGACCAGAACGACTTACTATCCTTCTAGTTGTTTTCCACAGTATAATAATCCTAGTTTTTGCAACTTTTTTTATCTGTTTTACAAACCTAGTTTTAAAATATATACTTCCATATTTATTTGTATCTTTTAAAATGACATTTTTTAAAAATATAACATAATATATATAGGTATAACAAAAAATAGTATTTGCTAATAGTATAGATGCATCGGTAATTGGGGTACAAGTTGCACTCCTCGTGACACAATACTTTCACCAAGGAGGGCCCAATTTAGGCATATAGCCCCGTTAACCAACAAACTAATGCTGGAGAAAAAAATAATGATAAAGGCAACTGTAGTCTGGACAACGTAAAATCGCGTTTTTTTAGAATGTGTTTGTAATTTAAACTGGTAAAAGACATCTACACATGGTCAAGATCGTTAAGCTTACACATAGTCAACCTGGCTTGCATACCTGTCGTGGTCCACCATCACCACATATTTATATGGCCTCTAGAAATAAAAGGTATCACTACTTAATATCTTTTAGTCTGTTTAAAACGTATTAAACACAGCAAAACTAAAGGGGGACATCTAAGAAAAGGACAGTAGGAAAGTTAATGATGGCGGTTACCCCGGTGAAGCGAACACCTTTTGTTTAACTCAAACAATCAACTGCCTCTTTTTATCATGGTAAATAAAGAATGGTTAGCTGTAAGAAAGGGGTGTGTGTCAGGCCGCCCGCACCATTTTGCTTTTGCTTGCCTTTACTCTAATGTTGCTAGTCTGAGTTTCTCAACCCCACCTGTTAGAATTTTAACAGCACCCTCTCCACGTTCCCATTCCCCCCCCCCCCCCCCCCCATTTCCTAAAATTAATATTTTAGCTACACTAATTTCGGCTCCCGTCCCGTTCCACAATCTTTTTTTGAAACCTCGCGAAAATAAATTCGCGTCTCTCTATCTCTGTCCCGCCCACACAGATTCGGCCCTTACGAGCGGGGTTTTTCCTGAAAAGGGTCCTCAAAAAGCCCTCTTCTACCCGTCTTGCTCGATTACAATTGTTGAAAACCTGAATTATTCTTCCCCTCTTCACGGAGAAGCCGACTCGACAAGTAAATTATTTTAATTTCAGACAGAATTAAAATTAAGGCAGACCCTTTTTGTGTCGCAGGTAAATATTCTACCCGACGCGACGCGACGTCTCGAAAATGAATGAGGGGACATTTACCTGTTAGTCGAAAAACAAAAATCAATGTTTGTCGAGTATAACCCAGACGAGCAGTGCTTTCCCGTGTCAATTTCGAGGATAGGATCGAGCCCTGGTTACTTCTCGTTTTTTCTAATATTTATTAATTTTACAGTTTGATAAATTTAAAATAGCGAGAAAGTAATTGTCGGCTGTAGCTTTCCAGGCGGAGAGCCGGCACAATAGTTTTGGTTTTCTTAGCAAAAAAACCACCATCAATATATTTTTCTTCCTTATTTTAGACCCTTTTAATTTTAAATTTGATGCCCACGTTTGCACACGAACGCATAAAAGAAAACGACACAAGCAATGATTAAAAAAAACATACCTACCAAATTTTAGTAAACCGGTTAACTTTTACTCAAGTTATCGTCTCACGCGAGAATGTCACTGACAGACAGACAGACAAGACACGGTGCCATAACCTTTCGAAAGTAAGATGCTACATGAGACAGGAGTGCTACCTGTGGATGGCTTCTCCTAATCAGTGACTTTACCAAGACCTATTTATTCTTATTTATTTAACTCATTTATTAGTTTAATTATTATATTTTAATGTTTATTTTCTTGCTATCTGTACGTCAAAAGTCACGAATTATTAATGTGTGTCGATACGTTAATAGATTGTACGTGTACACGTAAAATAAATAAATAAGTATTTATTGGTCTTATAAAAATGCATCAATAAAACTAATACTATATGTATTTACATGCGATCAAATTAGCAGAACGCTGTGGCAACAACGTGTGGCATACGCGTGTACACGTATACACATAAATATTGAGTTAGAGAAAGATAGCACCGACTGAAAGGCAAAGGGGTGCCTTACATTATCAACGTAACGTACCTTTTTAAGATGACCGTGAGATGTTCCCAGAAAAACAACAGTGTAGTCACCAGTCGATGTAGCAGCTACCGCAGTCAACAGTTGATTCACTAGTAACACTGGAACTGCTGTCATCGGAGTCTCTCCTCCCAGGGGAGTGTTGACGTCCAGACCACAAAAGTCCTCACCGATAGTTTGTAGCTTCTGTGAAAGACAATGAAAACAAAGCTATAAGAATTACATCATCGGCACAGCACACCGTAAAAGGTCTACAAGGGCTTATATTTAATAAACAATGTCTTATATTTAATAAACAACTATAAGCTATTTCTTTTATACGATTTTTCATTTAGACGTTACATATAATAAACTCAAGGTATGTTTTCCTAGACGCGACTCCAGCGATAGTCGCTGGCACAAAATGATAAGAGTTTGCATGTAAAAAGTCGCTCAGGACAACGGTAACATGCAAACTCAGAAGAGGAGTTTGATGAGCGATAGTCGCCCAGCGACTAATCACACTCCAACTTGAGCGCCGCTGGAGTTGCGTCTAGGAACATAAAGCTTCACTCTTTTAAATTTATTTAGAACTGAAAAAAGAAAATTATTTCTTGAGCAGGCTATAAATATGGTTGCTATAAGTAATTCTGTGAGAATTAAGCCTTTTACCTGAAACCTAAGTGCACAAGCACACTCTAGCAAATCTGGAATGGAATACAAAGAATTCGATAATTCAAAGATACGTTGTTTATTGATGTAATGCAAGGATAAATAATAAATGTTCAAAAGATGCAGGTATCCTATAACAGTAATTTCCCAACTATCGTTAAATTTTACAACTAGATGCACTTACTCATTTCACACAAAATATATATTTGTCAGTGCTATATTTGTCATTAAGCTACTTTAAATTTATGTTTATGTGGAAGGATAATTGTGATAAATAGTTATAACACAGTAATTTTGTCTTAGCCATTGATAACTTATTTCGCTCAGGGTTAATTCTATAAGATAAGGTTTCCTCCTACATAGTTAATCTCAATACTCTTAACAATGAGATAGTACCGTTACATAGCTACAACACTGGCAGTTGTCACTATAACAAACTTACGGTTAGGAGAGATAAACGTTTCTCGAAGGGAGTTAAAACAGGCCACTTTAGAGGGTAAAACATTAAATTAAGTAGTTTATTTTATTGAACAGGGCTGGCCTAATAAAGGTAGTCTGAAAAAAGAATTAAAATTGTATCACGATAAACGAAAAGAACTGTCGTTTGAAGGTGGCATCGTAATGTGGCATTAAAGGTCAGTGACCCCACAAAACTAAAGGAAAAACATAATGGATATACTCCATGAAGGCCACCCAGATATTGCAGGAATGAAATCGCAGGTCAGAATTTTAGTTTTGTGGCCAGGAATAGATTCCAGCCTGGAAGAGTATATGAAACGGTGTGATGCTTGGCACCAGAAGCCCCGTTATTCTCTTGGACGCCACCGTTGGAACCGTGGCCACGCAAACGGTGTGATGCTTGGCACCAGAAGCCCCGTTATTCTCTTGGACGCCACCGTTGGAACCGTGGCCACGCATCCGATTTCGCGGGTCCATTTCAAAAGCAATACTGGCTGGTTGTAGTAGACGCATTTTCAAATTGAAATGAATTTCTTTTTTTTTTTGAAAAGGGCGGAGAGAAGAGGTTAAAAACTTTTTTATCAATAATAGAAATACCCCAAATAGTACGACAGGAAAATCGCCCCCAGAAATGTTATTGGGAAGGAGACACCGAACACGATTAGGTCATCTAAAACCGATCGCACATGAGGACATTAGGGACAATCTAGTAAGGCAGAAGGCACTAAATGACCGTTCGGAAGAGGAGAAGAGTTTCGAGAAGGGCGATTCGGATTGGGTGAAGACGCAGACTGCAGAAGGAAAAGAATAAGTGAAAGGGGTAATTAATCAGAAGACTGGAGATGTTTCCTATGTCGTGGAGGTGGATGGAAAAATGATGAGAAAGCATGCAGATCACCTACGCAAGTGGCTTAACATTATTGTTAAGTGAGGGAGAAGAGTCATAAATATATATTTGGCACGATACTGACACACAGAGTGTCAGATAATGATCGACATACTATTATAATTTATATAATTCATTCTTGTTCTTGATTACCTAAAAAAAAAAAAAAAAAAAAAAAAAAAAAAAAAAAAAAAAAAATTAAAGAAGTATTTTTTCTTCAGTTTCCACTTAAATAATTTTTAGAAAATTGTACTTTTTGAGTTCAGGGTACATTTTGAAAAAAAGTAATAAGTACTATAAATCTTCATTTAAGAACAAGCAGGAGTTTTATGAATAGTGAATTTTCTTAGAATTCGATTTTTTACGTATTAGCAACACAATGTGGAGGTACACTGTATATTATCATATGCTATGAGTCTTGAGACTCCTCCCCCCTTGAAAAATCCTGGACATGTTCGATTTCAACGCCTTCAAGATAATGTTCCCAGGGGCCTAGATCTCATTTTAAACTCATTAGACAATTCGTTTAGGAAATTTTCAAAATCGCTCTTATCTTTCGCAACTATCAATTATTTGTGATTTGGTTTGAATCTCACGAAAAAGCACGGATCCGCATCACTTTATTTCTGCCCATAGCGCCGGAAAAAATATGAAAATCATCTATTCTAGCACACGGGCGCTTGTTTCAGACCATTCAGACTTTTTGAAAAGTTTACATACACGAGTAGTTTAAGCGCGGAAACCTTTCGGCCGATGCATGATGCATGTAATTTGTTTTTACCAATGTCCGTACAAGAAACCTGTCTGCACGTCCAATTGACACACACACACAGACCTTCACCTGCTGCAAGTGCTAAAAGAGCTCGAATACAATCATTTAACCCCCTTCCTCCAAACACCTTTCAATAAGAGTAAGTTATTTTATGAAAAAATTGAGGGGTTTCTATAATGACAGAAACGCCAGCGTCAACGTGAGGACTATTGGAATATTTATTATTTATCTAAAACCTTAAAATGTTTTACAATTAGCTTTTAACCTACCACCTTAAACTAAATAGTGTTATGCTGAAATTTGAAACCATTTTAATTACAAAATATCTTCCTTACGTATTAAAGAAGAGTCCAATTAAAATCGAATTGAAATTCTATAGGTTATGGGGTTATTCTTAAATACAAATTCTTGGGCAGCCAACCGTATTCGAACTCATGACATCTCACAAGTAAAGCACACTGGCTACCATGGGGTAACAGCCCGTGAATGGCTGTTGAACCCCTCCCCCAATCATTTTTAGGGTTTTGTAGATACTTCTCAAAACCCTTATACCGAGGATGATGTGTCCGTCCGTCCGTCGCTCTTTGGTTCATAGGGCCCGAACCGTTTAAGCGAAAGTACTGAAATTTGAAACACTGGTGCAACTTTTTGACCCAACCACAGGAAAAATATACAGAAGTTCATAATTAGATTTGCGCATGCGCAATTCGAAAAAATGTGGTAAACTCAAAAATTTATATTTCTTTTAATTTTTGAGTAGGGTATCAAATGAAAGCTGCTGAAGAGTAGGACACAAATATATATATGCTTTTTAAATTTTGCATTCCATATTGGTTAAAAAAATCAAAATATACCCAAAAAAAATCCCCCCCCCAACCACTATAGATCGGCTGGCGCTAAAATTTTGTAATAATTCATGCTAATATCTATTGTGGGGCGATGAAAATTCCGGGAGTTCATCCCAAATTTTCAAAAATTGTTAATTTTGGGCGCGAAAAAGTAAAGTGCGCCCAAAATTTTATTTTTTTAAAATTTCGAGTTGGGTATTAAATGAAAGCTGCTGAAGAGTAGGACACAAATATATATATGCTTTTTTAAATTTTTAAGTCAAAATATACTCCCAAAAAAATCCCCCCCCCCCCAAATTTTATATAATGGCTGGTCTTAAAATTTTGAAATGATTCATGGTTACACCGTATGGTTGGGCCATTAAAATTTCCTAAAAAATGTAATTTATCTTGTCGTTATTACCTATAAAAAATATTGTGACCTCCCGGGGGATCGAACCCGGGACCCTTAGGATCGAAGAAAAAAAATCATAATTACATAACGGTTATGCTTAATCATCTACAAAACCCTAAAAAGTACTTGGACGCAAGTACTTCCCTGTGATTTTTTTAAATTTAGTTATTGAAATATGTGGATTGATTTGATAGGGGTATAGAATTGGAGAATTGTTCATTAGGGTGTGTAGAATAGAAGCCTGGTTTAGACTTACCTGACGCGGGGAAAGCCATCTCAATCCGTTTCCAAGATTGCCCAAGAAAACATACGGGGAAAAATCAGGAGACGGTTTAAAGCGGTGAGACCCTATAATGAGCCTCTCTACAAAATCTCAAGGCAAATTCAATATTGAAGTAAATCCGTTAAAAGCCTTCTGCAATCGCTTACGAGATAGATTCGAGGGAATTTCCAATCTAAGGACTTAAGAAGACGAGAAAAAAAAGTGAAGCTCTATTTTATTTAATCACAGGCGCCCTTTTCTTCTGTAAAATACAAAGCTTTCTATCTACCACGCTTTTATTTCATCTAAATCAAGATAAACTTTCTTCACTTTACTTTAGTAATTGCCTCGGCAAACAATAAATGGCTTTAATAAAGATATGAAACTGCCAGCTATCTACCAGCTTCCTTCCAACTCTCCGGTCAAACTAGTCAAACTATACATTATATTTCTTTCTTTACAAACCTAATATTAAAGACAATCCTTGATATAAAACCACTTTTCATCGAGTTTACACTTTTTGTTCTGTCCTGAAGTAATTTTAAGAACGTATTTATAACAAAAATTCAATGTTTAATAACATGAATAAAACTATTAATAATTTTACAACCCAAATGTTTAATTATATAACATTCCAACAGTCAACCATGATTATTGTCAAATTACAATAATACGATTAAATAGAAAACTATATAATTGAAGCGAGCGTAGCGAGCTTCCTACATTCAACGAAATATGCTCCGTGTCTGTCTGTCTGTCTGTCTGTCAGTAACGTTCACGCGTGTGACGATAACTTGAGTAAAAGTTGACCGATTAAGTTGAAATTTGGTATACATGATCCTTTTACTAATACTCAGGCTAAGTTCGTTGGACAGCGTGATCCGTCCAAGAGTTCGCGCGCAACGCTCGCGTAAACGAGAGGTTCAAAAATTAAATTGGAATTTCAGGACGGGAAAAGATTCTATCATCATCTATTCGATGAGACGAACATTTTTTTCAAATAACACTTTTTAGTAAAACCAACAGCGACACCGCTATGAATTAATGAAGATCGCTAAAACTATTAAAGCGGGCCTAAACGTTTAAAATAGAGAAAACAACCTTTTTCTAACGTAACGTTACCTTTTTTTCTAACGTAACGATTTTAATAAAACTTCATAGACACCATCTGATGCACAATTGAAACAGGCCTGCAAAATTTCAATTTGATACATGCAGTAGTTTGTTTGTAGCAAAGAGATACAAATGATAAATATTGAAATAAAGATGTGTGGTTAGAGGAATAGTAAGAATGCGGGGTGGTTCCCTTACTACTAGCCGCTGTACTACAACCAGACCCATTATCTATCAACTCATCATGATTCACAATAATCTTTTTTTTCAATATTCAATACATATTTATTACTATACGCTCGCTTCAATGATAGAGCCACGCGATGCCTAGTTATACATAATCACAATTATACCATAGTTCCCGTCTATTTTCTCAGTCTGTCTCATATCTTTAATTCTAACATACACACACATTTGTAATTCGTTAAATATTGCAGATGGAAAATAATTTTAATTAAAAAAAAAATGTTCTAATTTTGTTTGAAGTGTTCTAAGTTCAATGTTGTAACTTTTACTCTTAACCTAACGGGTTTCAAGTTAAAAACAGTATATATATTAAATAGTTGGTTGTTTTGACTTAGATTTTGTGGTACCACTTCATAATTATGACTAGAGAGGTTAAAAAAAGAACAATATTGTCAGCAAATTTGTTTTTATTTTATTATGATTAAATAGACGCGTTTCGACTTAGAGTGTCATCTTCAGTATGCGTGTTAACTGAGTAAGAGAAAATGCTGTGTAATTTGTAAAATAGTTAGCTTAGTACAGCATTTACTCTTACTAAGTTAACACGCATACTGAAGATGACATTGTAAGTCGAAACGCGTGTATTTAATTATAAAAACATTGTGGTGACAATATTGTTGTTTCTTTTTTTTAACCTCTCTAGTCATAATTAGTAGATATTATATTGTTTTACACGCTCTCGTTTATGTCCCCCGGCCTCAAGTCCGTTTGCGACTGACGTTTTCTTTTATTTTACATATTATACTACTTGCAAATTCATTTTGCTATTAGTAATAAAGATAATAATTTTGATAGAGTTACATGGATTATCATGAGAGGCTACCCAGTGGTAATAGGTACTCCTACATCCGTTGAGGGTGTGAATTATAGCAGGAGGTCTCGAGGCGAAAGGCGAATGCTTCTTCAGCCAGCGGGGTGGTTGGTCAGGGATATGAAGATGCATGTCATGGATTTAACTGAAGGATTAGGATGCCGATTTAAGTGGTGATTTTTCGGAGGATCTTTGATTGAAGGGATATGAGTCTATAGGGATATATGAGCGCTTGGTGCTATACCAAGAGCTCAATTCCACAGCTCCAAATGGGTTTAATGATTGAATTATAAATAAAGATCTAATTATAAAGGGATAGGTGGGATCTTTGATCAAAGAGTCGCAAATGGAGTTTATATAGTCTATTAGTGTCCGTACATTTAGTTTAGTGTGTTGAGTGCAGGTTATCTTACGGAAGAGGATTGTGGGATTACGCCTTGGTTGAGAATTACTGGAGGAAAACATGTTCCGAAATATTGTTTGGGAACAAAATTCCTCGGAGTATACTAGTCTTTAGACCAAGATCTTACACTATAATATCGTATGTAAGGTATATATTATATAGATTGGATAAGTACTTGAGAAGAATGAATGAGAGATGCAATCAGATAAGAATAAGAGTTAGGTGTGTCCATGAAGTAAACAGTGTAAAAATAACTCATTAACGAGAACTTCCATTAATAAAAAGTCTGTCGAGTGCTATTTCCGATTAGTCATGTTTATAGTGTAATATTTATTATGTTATTGAATTTGTTAAAATAATAAAGCAGAGAAGAGCAAGCAAAAACCTCGAGTTAACAGATAGCATTATCTCACTCCATTCCTAGAATGACAGATATAAAATTTCTTCTAAATTCTATATGACTTCAAACATTAGTATCGCTATTCATTTTTTGTCGGCTGATATTTGACGGAAAGCTTGTGTTTTTAAAACTTGGAAGCTGGCTTGGTAGATCTCTAGGAGTAACACTAAATACTAATACAGGGATTACAGGAAAACATGTATTTTTCGGGATCGATGAAGGGATCGTATAAAGCCTCGTACACACTAAACATTCATTCGCAGACAGGGTTTGTAAATGCTTGCAAAAGTTGGCAAACAATCGTAAGCACGACGGCAACACCACCCGTATTCGAGAAAAACTTGTTCCCGGTTATTCTCTTTTATTTTCTACATTATAACTATTTAACCAATATAAACTACTACTATAACTATATACATACTTGATACTTACAATATACATTAACTATTTATTAAAATAATAAAACTACTATTATCTATTTAAATTATGAAGAAAAGACCAGTAATGCACCATGACTTAATGAGCGAATTTTCAAAGAAATCTGCATATTATTGGCTTATGATAATATAGGAGAATTTCGGTTTAGAATTTGGATGGGTGAAAAAAAAATGGGTGCACAGGAGTAGGGGGTTCAAAGTCAAAATAGAATATATACCCTTCAAGATGCATGTCGTTGGAAAGCTCTTTAAGAGTACAGTAATTGTTGTTATGTACACTTTTGTTATATTTTCATATAAGAGGGGGTTGAAATGGGAAAAACACGTTTTTATGCTATTTTTGACCCTAAATTGTATAATTATGACCACTAAGTAGACTCCAAATATTCTGGCCAACGAACTCATCCTTTCTTTTGATATTATTGACATTTTAAAATTAGTTTGGATTTTTTAAGGGCAGGGTGAGATATCGTCTGGAGTGACAAATATACATATATAAAAAGTGGTAAATTTTAAGAATCGATTAAGAATCGTCTAAAACGGATTTCCATGGAGAAAATTTTCAAAAATTCGTATTACAAATATTTTGAAGCCATTGCAATAGCTTAATTTTCTTCGAAAATTCGCTATAATGGTTCCATCAAAACTATTAACTATTAGAACTAGTATAAAGTAATAACTATTAATTTTTAACACCTTAAAAATCAAATACAAGGCAAAACTTTTTTTTATTTGTTACTTTGTTATTTAAAAGTTTTTGTTTTTTTATACTGATTAATTTAAATTGTTTTTAATTAATAAAAAAGATTGATAAAAGAGGATTGAAATTGTTGAAACCTGAAGGTGCCTAGGTTTGGGCGAAATGATTTTGAAAAAATAATCCTCGTTTTATTTTTATTTTTTTAAATATCATCCCTACAGAAAGCTAAAGGGATTTTTTTTTAAAAAAAGGTATACATTTAAAAATCTAGCATTGATAAGTAGTATTCAAGTATGCTTGAAAGCAATATAAATGAACAATGATGCGTCATACTTTGAACCTTTATCCCATCTATATATTTATTTAAAATATCCATTTAATCTAGTACTTTATAAAGATTATAAGTTAAAACCAGAGATGAGTTTATGAAAATCTATATTTACATCAAATCTCTGGTTTTATTTATTTATTTATTTTTTAATAAGTTATATATTATAAGATATTATAAAGATAAAAGTTGATATAATCATATATATATTACGAGAAAGAAAGAAAACTTAATATTTCTCGACTTTCCAAGCATTAATACCAACTGTTTTGTTACGAGAAATGATCCCTGCTCAGTCAGGCGTCAGGCCGATAGGGCTGGATGTTAGAAGGTAAAATATATTTGAAAAAAAAAAACAAGTTAGCGCCACCTTATCTTAAAATTAGAAGGGTAAGAATAGGAGAAACCCAGAAAAGGGTTGAATTAAATGTCCAAAGAATTTAAAATAAAAATATGAATCACGGACAAAAAAAAAATGTTAATAGTTAGCGAACGCTCAAAGGAGTTTGCCTGAAAAGCGTCCACCAGGGTGGCCACTAATATAGCTTGACAAAATTCCCTGACTTTTCCCTGACATTTCCCTGGCCTACTTCAGGTTTTCCCTGACCATCATCGATATTTACTTTACAAGATTTACCTTAAAAAAATTAAAGATCATCAAGCTAAAATAGAATACACATACAAGTTGATAATTACTCAGCCCAATGTTTTTCATTTATTAGTTTTCATTTAAAAAATTAATTATTATTGGACATTTCATCAAAATTTGTCATAAAAATAACTTTGCCTCGGCGGGGAATCGAACCCGGGCTCTCTCCGTCCACGTTTAAAGCTATTTTCTCAGGAATTCGATTTTTTCCATGAAAATGGAAAAAATTATTACTAATTATTATTAATTAATATTATTAAATTAATAATTACATTATTATTAAAAAATTATTATTAATTAAATTAAATTGTTAGATTTGTATTATTAAATGGACTAGATTTTTTTTTTTTTTTTTTTCTAAAACTCATTTCTCGACTTCGCCGTGGAGTATGATTTTTCTTGTCTAGTATTTTGTCGGGTCCACACCGATTTTTCCTGTTAAGCGTTTTCCTGTTCAACGCTAAAAAGTATAAACTAATCGTAACCTTTCCTTATTATCCTAGAAAGTAACAATTCACGTATTTTTACTTTCTCATGTAAAAGAGAAAGTATTGTGATGGCGCAAAAATTCGATTTTGATTTTATTTTTATTTTTGAGGTCCCCTGAGTCCAAAAAAGTGGTTTTTAAAAAATGTCTGTCTGACTGTGCAGACGCCTGGTTTAGGCTCCAGGCAACTGCTGGGCCGATTTTGACGAAATTTGGCATACCTACATGTTTAGAAAAATCATACCCTGAGGCGAAATCGAGAAATGAATTTTAGCTCTAAATTTGGGGGCGCTACCCCCCAAAAACTCTGAAAAAACGTGAAAAAATTATTTCTCGAAAACGGTTTCGACGATTTTGATAAAAAAAAATTTAAAATGTAGTCCATTTAAATACGAATCTAAAGATATAAGCCGTTTTCCGGGGAAAATTCTAGTTCCTGAGAAAAAAGCTTAAAACGCAGACGGAGAGAGCCCGGGTTCGATTCCCTGCCCAGGAGAAATTATTTTTATGATAAATTTTGATGAAATGTTCAATAATAATTAAATGGACATACGAAAACTAGTAAATGGAAAAAAACTGGGCTAAGTAATTATGAACTCGTATATGAGAAAGTTTGTCTGAGTTGTCTCAGACCGATTTTTTGATATAATTTCTAAGTATAGAGGTCGTTAATCCTTCTGCCTTTGTTCCAAATACAGCATTTTTTATTTTTATTAGAAATTTCGAGAAAGTTAAGGTTTCTGTGCTTTAAAATTATGAAATAAGGATTTTAATTGCCGGTAGATTTTCCCTGACCTATGACAAAATTCCCTGACTTTTCCCTGACTATTCCCTGTCGGCCGAAATTCCCTGACTTTTCCCGGTATTCCCTGTTTTCCCGGTCGGTGGCCACCCTGGTCCACACATACCACGCACAAACGATAAGAATTTCTTTGATGAACCGAAAAACAAACATTCATTCGTTCGTAAAGTGCCGTCCACACCGGACGCGCATCCCTAGTTGCAGACATTTGCAAACAGGATCCACGCCCTGTGTAGGCGCGTCTAAACACGCACAGAGCTAAAACGATCTGATCCCCTAATACAAGGGGTTATTTCTGGCGGAGCTTAACTAGAAGTTGAGAGAGGGTGTAGAGCCTCGAGGAGGTAGAAAATTCGTAAGGAAGGAGACGTCGGCACGGGATAAGCCGGAGCAATGACGGGAGGGAGACGTGAGACGTGTCCCGCTACCCCATCCACAATCCTCATACAGATACCTTTCCTTTAATCCTCGTCACTAAGCGAGAACGTTCTATGCTAGTAGTCTGTACAGTACAACGATGATGCCCTGCTCCAAGGCTGGAGGCCTATTTAATTCTGCTACCCGTCACCGCACCAGTCTACGCATGCAGTCTACGTCATACTCTAAGCAACAACCTCTAAACTAAATAGTTTAATACGTTTTTCCAGGTTCTTCGCCGTAGAGGCAGTATGCAAATTATTCAGTTTACTATCAATAGTAAATAGAACAATAAACCCAAATTAGGGGTGCCGAAGTTGGTCTCTATCTCTATTAAACATTAATTTGTAAAGGTGCGTTTGCAAGGGGCTAGTTTACGAGCCTCTAGTAAAGTTACTCCGTGAAAACGCCTTAATAAACACTCACCCTCTTACCCGGCTAGTAGCAAAAGGAGTTGAACCGAGGGCTACTTTCCCAGCTACTAAACGGTCACGTCATCTACTACCGTCTTGTACCAGCCCTGTGGTTACACCTACTAATAGATTCTATCTTTTATTTATTTATTTACAGTCTAGTCTTTTGATCCTTTTAAGGATCCAAAGACTAGACTATAAGATTACTACAGGGTACACCTACAACCAATATTCATATATTTATTTACATTATTTTATGTTTTATAAAGTTTTATTTCCTATAGCTTCAGCATATAGATCTATGTTTAGATGTGGTGTCTGATCGGCCCGTCTGGCGGCAGTTTTCGCAACTAGCCACCAGGTGAGTAAAAAAAAACAATTTATTAATGGTGGTAGATCCGTAGGTAGGCAAATGTTTGAAAACTTGTTGGACGAAATAAATTATAATGAGTTGGAGCTGGATCCTGAATTCTCCCCTAATTACGAGAATCTAAACTCATTTGACACTCTTTAAGGGGTCATCCAAGTTGCATTAGTAAAATAAAAACAAACCCTCAGCTAGTTTAGATTCTAATGAATATTCGTGCAAAAGTACTTCTTTACTGTTTACCAACATATCTTAAAAACTACTTATCTGATTATTTAAAATTTGGATGGTAGATCATAGTTCGCCCATTGTTGGTCCCATATCTTAACCAACATATCTTAAAAACTACTCATCTGATTTTTTGAAATTTGGATGGTAGATCATAGTTCGCCCATTGTTGGTCCCATATCTTAACCAACATATCTTAAAAACTACTCATCTGATTTTTTGAAATTTGGATGGTAGATCATAGTTCGCCCATTGTTGGTCCCATATCTTAACCAACATATCTTAGTTTTTAAGATATGTTTTTACTCATCTGATTTTTTTAAATTTGGATGGTACATCATAGTTCGCCCATTGTTGGTCCCATATCTTAACCAACATATCTTAAAAACTACTCATCTGATTTTTTGAAATTTGGATGGTAGACCATAGTTCGCTCATTGTTGATCCCATATATAAGTTTCACCCTTCTGTGCCTAATTGTTTCTCTTGCTAAATTGATATTTAATTAATGTAAAAAATAAAAACAATTTTTATTTTTAAAAATGGGGGAAATTAAATAAATTTGACAATAATAGGATTTAATAGAATAAAATCATTAAAGTATAAAAAATAGAACGCGAAAAAGCTATGTGCCACACTAATTGGCACAGTATTTTTTCCCCCACCCTATGTGAAAGTAAAAAATTATAAACAAATTTATTAGAGTAAAGGGATCGATTTTGATGAAAATTTAAGGGATAACGCAGGTTAGGCCCTAGAGGGTCAATCATCGCTCGCGGATCAATAATAGCATCAGCGCAGTCGCAAACGTAAAATCATCCAAATTTCAATTTCTCAAGGTCTAACGAACCGATTTTGTTCAGAATTTGTGAATATTTTATTTTCATATAGAGCAGGATGGGGAAATAAAAAAAAATGGTATTTTATAGTATAATAACGTAAATGCTTAATAATCTACGAAACCCTAAAAAGTACTTGGATACAAGTTCTTTTCTGTGATTTGTTAACTTATATTAAGTATGAGTAATTAATTTGAATAAACTAACGATTAACATAATGTAAGTTAATTTAATCATTAAAGTAGAACCTACAACACTTAGGATATAGTTAAAGATTTTTAACTGTCCGATGCTAATTTTGCGCAAGCCTAGAATGTTTCCATTAGTCAAGAATACAAGCCTTCAGTTTCTACGAAGCTCTCCATAAAATCCATGTTATACCATCTTAACCTTCAAGGTATACATATATATGTAGAATATTTACAACTTTGATTCGTTTCGATTTTTTACTTTCTCATATAAAGAGAAAGTATTGTGATGGCACGAAAATTCGATTTTGAGATTTTGATGGATTTACACGTTTTGAGGTCCCCTGAGTCCAAAAGAGTGGTTTTTAAAAAATGTCTGTCCGTCGTCTGTCGTCTGTGCAGACGCCAGGAGCCTAAACTACTGGGCCGATTTTGACGAAATTTGGCATACATGTTCAGAAAAATCATACCCCGAGGCGAAATCGAGAAATGAATTTTAGCTTTAAATTTGGGGGCGCTACCCCCCAAAAACTCTAAAAAAAACGGAAAAAAAATTATTTCTCGAAAACGGTTCCGACGATTTTGATTAAAAAATTCTAAAATGTAGTCCATTGGAATACGAATCCAACGATATAAGCCGTTTTCCCGGTAAAAATCTAGTTCCTGAGAAAATAGCTTAAAACGCGGACGGAGAGAGCCCGGGTTCGATTCCCCGCCCAGGAGAAGTTATTTTTATGATAAATTTTGATGAAATGTACAATAATAATTAAATTTACATACGAAAACTAATAAATGGAAAACACTGGGCTATGTAATTATGAACTTGTATATGAGAAAGTTTGTCCGAGTTTTACTTATTGCTGTTTCTTTAAAAAATACTAACCATACAAAAACTATGAGATAATTTGCAAGCACTCATTAAAAAGAATCAATACCATCAGCTCATATAGCATCTATGAATGTACCTCGACAATGAACCTCTACTTCAACTTTGACTTTAAAAAGAATCCAACTAACGCGCAACAAATTTAAATTTGCTTATTCGTCGAGGAACATTCATAGACGCTATATGACCTTATTATACATACTTTGAGAAATGCTAACAAAATATTTCATATTTCTTTATGATTAGTATTTATTTGATTAATTTTTAAAGAAATAACAATTAGTAACAAATTGAAGCCTGCTAAACAAGCAACGAAAAAGTTTCTTATTCGTCGAGGTACATTCATAGTACGCTATATGAGCTGATTATAAATACTTCGAGAAATGCTTCAATCTATTTCATAATTTTTGTATGGTTAGTATGTTTTAATTAAGTTCTAAAAAGAGAAATGTAGAAAAATTAATCCTACTATACACGCAACGAATTAAGGTTGCTTAATCGTCGAGGTACATTTATAGACGCTATAATATAATATATAATGAGCTGATCATAAGGACTTTAATGACTTGTAATACTTGTGCTTTATCTAGGGCAAAACTGGAAGGAATCACGATTCCTTCAACAATTCCTTCAATATGTATTTGAAAAATTTGACGATTATTTTTGTTGAAAACATTGAACTCTCAGGTTCTCTCGTGTTACAAACCTGACAGATTTCATTAGTTTTTACTATATATAGATTTCCTTTTATTGATATTTTAGGTCTGTCAAGTCCAGCAGTTCGAATTTGTGCCAATACTTTTTGAACAGTGAAAGGAAGAGGCAATTCTTTATTTAAATAATCAGTGGCAAAAGTGTTAAAACTATTTAGTATTGTACATAAACTGGAGTTTGAACAGTTACTTACTTTTAAAAAGTTTTCTTTAGTTATTATTGAGGAGTATGTTCGGATAATTGAAGCGAGCGTAGCGAGCTTCCTACATTCAACGAAATATGCTCCGTGTCTGTCTGTCTGTCTGTCTGTCAGTAACGTTCACGCGTGTGACGATAACTTGAGTAAAAGTTGACCGATTTAGTTGAAATTTGGTATACATGATCCTCTTACTAATACTCAGGCTAAGTTCGTTGGACAGCGTGATCCGTCCAAGAGTTTGCGCGCAACGCTCGCGTAAACGAGAGGTTCAAAAATTAAATTGGAATTTCAGGACGGGGAAAGATTCTATCATCACCTATTCGATGAGACGAACATTTTTTTCAAAAAACATTTTTTAGTAAAACCAACAACGACACTGCTATGAATTAATAAAGATCGCTAAAACTATTAAAGCGGACCTAAACGTTTATAGTAGAGAAAACAACCTTTTTGCCGATATCTTACGTTCTAACGTAACGATTTTAATAAAACTTCATATGCACCATCTAATGCACAATTGAAACAGGCATGCAAAATTTCAATTTGATACATGCAGTAGTTTTTTTGTAACAAAGAAATACATTTTATAATAATTGAAAAGGAGATGTGTGGTTAGTTGAATAGTAAGAATGCGGGGTGGTTCCCTTACTACTAGCCGCTGCCCTACTACTGTACCTATTATCTATCAACTCATCATGATTCATGATTATCTATTTTTTCAATATTCAATACATATTTATTACTATACGCTCGCTTCAATGATAGAGCCACGCGATGCCTAGTATATTCGGTTATAGAGTTACTAAAAGGTTAACTAGGCATCGCGTGGCTCTATCATTGAAGCGAGCGTATTGCAATGAAATACTGAATATTGAAATTTATTAATCATGATGAATGTCATAGTTGAAGATAAGTGGAAGAGGGTTAGTGTAGGGAAGAGTGGGGGTACTCGGTACAAAGCTTTACTTCCTAAACAAACCTATACACTATAACAATCTTCACCACCCGCGGTAGCTTTTAAACAATTATTATAAATGTATCTCGTCGCTACGCAAAGAATTTTGCTTGTATCAAGTTGAAATTTTGCATACCTGTTTCAATTGAGCATTAGATGGTGTATATAAAGTTTTATTAAAATCGATACGTTAGAACGTAAGATATCGGTAAAAAGGTTGTTTTCTCTATTATAAACGTTTAGGTCCGCTTTAATAGTTTTAGCGATCTTTATTAAGTCATAGCGGTGTCGCTGTTGGTTTTAGTAAAAAATGTTATTTGAAAATAATGTTCGTCTCATCGAATAGATGATGATAGAATCTTTTCCCGTCCTGAAATTCCAATTTAATTTTTGTACCTCTCGTTTACGCGAGCGTTGCGCGCGAACTCTTGGACGGATCACGCTGTCCAACGAACTTAGCCTGAGTATTAGTAAGAGGAACATGTATACCAAATTTCAACTAAATCTGTCAACTTTTACTCAAGTTATCGTCACACGCGTGAACGTTACTGACAGACAGACAGACAGACAGACAGACAGACAGACAGACAGACAGACAGACAGACACGGAACATATTTCGTTGAATGTAGGAAGCTCGCTACGCTCGCTTCAATTAAATGTTACATCTACATTTTCATTAGATGCTGTTTAACTTGGGACACCAATTGTTTTCAACACTATTAATTTTCACCGAGTCTAGATAAGGTAAGGGCCGAAAGCGTCTCTTCAGTAGGCTGCTGTCATCTGAACCATGTATGTTGTGTATAAGTCTTAAAATTTGTCTTAGGATTTTAACGGCAATGTGCTTCAAATTGAAGTCTTTCCTAATTATGCAATAAGGAGTATTGAATTTGAGAGAAAGACTTGAAGAAATAGTTGTGTGCTGATTCTAAATGATTGATATAACGTAGGGACCAAATAGGTGAGGCGTAAACAAGTGTACCTAGCACTCTTGAATTAAATATTTGTAGGGCCGCTTCAAATTATCGATTTGACACTCTAGCAAGGGTTGCTTTAATTGTTCAGGAGGTAGTCTACTTCGAGCAACTGACTGTTTCAGAGCTTCCCCGAACAGCCCTCCCCTTGTAAAACACAGACCTAGATAGTTGAAGCTTCATACCTCTTCTAGTAGATGATCTTCAAAATAACATTTGAGTCTCTTTTCAGACGTTTTCCCTTTTGATATAATCAATACTTTTTACTTTCTCATATAAAGAGAAAGTATTGTGATGGCGCGAAAATTCGATTTTGAGATTTTGATGGATTTACACGTTTTGAGGTCCCCTGAGTCCAAAAAAGTGGTTTTTTAAAAATGTCTGTCTGTCGTCTGTCGTCTGTCTGTCGTCTGTGCAGACGCCTGGAGCCCAAACTACTGGGCCGATTTTGACGAAATTTGGCATACATGTTCAGAAAAATCATACCCCGAGGCGAAATCGAGAAATGAATTTTAGCTCTAAATTTGGGGGCGCTACCCCCCAAAAACTCTGAAAAAACATGAAAAAAAATTATTTCTCGAAAACGGTTCCGACGATTTTGATTAAAAAATTCTAAAATGTAGTCCATTTCAATACGAATCCAACGATATAAGCCGTTTTCCCGGGAAAAATCTAGTTCCTGAGATATTAGCTTAAAACGCGGACGGAGAGAGCCCGGGTTCAATTCCCCGACCAGGAGAAGTTATTTTTATGATAAATTTTGATGAAATGTTCAATAATATTTAAATGTACATTTGAAAACTAATAAATAGAAACACTGGGCTAAGTAATTATAAACTCATATATGAGAAAGTTTGTCTGAGTTGTCTCGGACCGATTTTTTTACCTATGTTAAACATTAATTTATCAATATTCCTCAAGTATTTTAAGCACTTTATTCAACTGAATTGAGAATTCTGAAATAATAGTTAAATCGGGTGAATAGGCTAACATACTAATAATTTACTACGTTCACACATCGTTTTGAAAGCGTTTCGGATCCAATTCGTTTTCAAAACGATACGCGTTCTTACAACAAAAAATACAGGTGATCGAAATATTTGTTTTCGAAATCTCGTAACGGTGACATCACGAGTAAAACCTTCTTTCTTGTTACCCAATATGTCCGCGAATTTTTACATTTTATTTACAAGTTATTAAAAGTTTTTACAGGTTCTTTATAGTTTTAACTTTTGTTTAAAAACATTTTTGCAGTTAAAAAAAAGAAACGGAAGCTCACGAAAACAAAGAACTTAAAAAGTGGAAAAGGGTAAAATAACCTGAAACCTCGATCCCCTCCACGACCTGTTCACACGAGCGTTTTGAATTCGATCCCCCGTTCCGATCACGTATTTTTGGTGGATCGGATCTAAACCGATACTATCCGTCCATCTCCGTTCGTACAGCGTTTTGAACTAGCGGATCGTTTTCAAAACCGTTTCCAAAACGATGCGTGAACATAGTAATTGTTTCTCTACTAATACCAATAGAGACACCTTCAAATCCTTTCTCTTTAAACAGCTCTCAATATCGCTTATAAACATATTAAAAGCAGTGGTGATAATATTTCACCCTGTAATACACCTTTTTAAAATAGATATTTCGGGTGATCATTTTTGTAATTGCCTTTCTCATATATATCGATTAAAATTCTCAAACAATTTAATCTGACCTGACATATGCTATCAAAAGCATTTTTAAAGTCAATAAACAATATATATAATTTTCTCTTTGGGAGCCTAATATATGATATATAATAATGATTTGAATAAGAGAATTTAATATTAATATATTTTTCATTGATAGTTGACGAGGTAACTCTTATTTTTTCTGAATCCCGGTTGAAATTCAGGTAAGATAATGTTTTTTCTGCCCAAAAACGAAGCCGATTATTAAGGATAGATGTAAATAATTTTATCTACGATTGATACGAAATATAAACATTATATCTCTGTTTAGATGCTTAGAAAGTGATTATTTACGTACTTGTATTCATTGCGCATGCGCGTCTCATAGTTCTGAACAATTCCTCTTCTTTACCACGCTTGCGCGGTATAAATATGCAAGTTAAAATTAAATGTAAATATGCTTCAACAACCTTTTTAATAATAATTTGCTATAAAAATATGTTAAGAAGGGGTAAAACTGTAATTACCATGGAAGTCCAGAAAGAGGATTTTAACATTTTTTTGATAATATATTTACCTTAAATAAGTGAATGGATAAAAGTTATAAATACATGCATTCAATACTAGTGAATAGTTAATAAAACGCAATATTTAATTAAAAAATTATTGTATTAATTTTCAGAGCATTTTGACTTGTGTCATTTTGTTATTTGTCATTACCATGCTCGAAATAAAAACAAATCGTAGAGAAATTTAGTGTAAGGAATATTTTTTTTTCTCCCTCATCGAAAGTCTTTTGGCATGCCTGCAGATAATAAAAGGCAGTGAGTTTCATGTTATTCAAGGTGAGTCTGCTTCTACTATCAAAAAAAATCACGTGTTCTGGTACGTACCTTTATAATTGAAATTACCATGGTTGCTTATAACACAGGTTATAATTGTTTGTGAACGATTTTGTTCCTGTGATTTATTAGCATAATTCTGCCTGTTTACATTATGTCAACAATATATTTTATAAAGACATTTTTAAAGTAAATAATTTACTTACAATTTTGAAATGTAATTACCATGTCTTTAAATAGTTGTTGTAATTACCGTGGGTCTTATTCATTTTTAAAAACCACGGTGGTTACAGTTTTACCACTTCTTAACATATTTTTATAGCCGAATATTATTAAAAACGTTGTTAAAGCATATTTACATTTAAGTTTAACTTGCATATTCATGGTAGAAATAATTTATCTAAAAAATAAAAAAAAATTATAGCACTATGTGCAATTTGAAGAGTGTGGACATGAAAATTGCCTGTAGTCTGAGAACCACCCATTAGTAAAGTTTTATTTAGGACTCGATCTTGGACGTTCGTTTGATTCGGGCTTCGCCTACATATCAACTCCCTTTTAATTTTATTTATTTATTTAAATTCTATTTTCTGATTTATTTACTTAATTTAATTTATATTCCTTTATTATTATTCTTAATTCTTAAATTATTATTATTGTCATCATAACTTTAATCCTCATGCCTAAAGGAGTAGTCAATGGACTACTACCTTTCTGAAGTAATCATGTCCGAAAAACATGTATCATTAACACATAACATTTTTTATGTAAACAAAAAAAAATATATATATACACATATATATATATATATATATATATATATATATATATATATATATATATATATATATATATATATATATATATATATAATTTTAAACACGCCTAGCGTCAGTCACAAAAAAACATATAATATATAAGTAGTAATTACCCTTTTATTACTGTAATTTTAACGTTGCAGACTGATTAAAATATAATATATATATATATATATATATGTGTGTGTGTGTGTGTGTGTGTGTATCAACTCCCTTCATTAGCAACTAGTGATAGCTTTAACTGTTGAGCTATCGAGATTTCAGATAGGATCGATTACCCTACACCAGTCGTGGCTAGTTAGCTGAGGGCGCGGCGCGGTAGGTGACAGTTTTTGGAAGCTTCTTTAATAATTTTAATTAATTCACAAAAACCAATCAGAGCTACACTTTAACAACTTTGAACAACTGAGCCTTATCATAAAGAAATTATATATATTTAAATTTAATTTTAAATGTCAATTTAAACAATAACCTCTGATTTGACAGTCTTTCAGGCATAACCAAATGATAGCACTATAAAAAAGGTTCACTTCTAGCACAATATTTCACCGAAAACAAAGAGAAGTCACAAAGAAAAACGTAAAAATAACTGAGCTCGATAAGAGCGTGACTAGGCCAAAATGGCTAACCCCCAACACAAGTATGTACTTTCAATTATTAAGTATTGTAATCGATTTATGTAAATGATATATTTTTAATGATTTATGTTTGATGATGTTTCGAGGTATAATGGTTATAATTAATTCGTATAAAATCTCCTAAAAAAACAAGAACAATAGCTTTTTTATCTTTCTTACTGTCGAAAAACGTAAAAGTCAAATTATAATTATCATTAGCTATGGGAGACATACGCAGAGAAAAATAGACCCCCGCAACGGGACCGGGGGTCTATTTTTCTCTGTATGTCTCCCGTAGTTAATGATAATTATAATTTGATTTAAAGTAAAATTTAATCTTTCCGTAGTATGAATTCTACCTACACCAAAAAATTTAAATTTCTAAAAGTCAAGATTCAAGTACTTTATCGCAAAAATAAACTTGATGACATGTGACCTTTCGACTTGGCATAAATTCCAAAGGTCAAAATATTAGTTAGGAGAGGAAATCTTTCCACAGATTAGTTTGTTTTGTCGGCTTGTTCGGAAATTAGTTTTATTCGGTACACAGACTTCTGCGTTAACAAGACGTAGACGACTAAGGAATATTCGCTTATAAATGCGTACCCTTACTTATGGAGAGCCGGAGACAACAGTCCGTATGTTTCGAAGCAGTTACTGTCAAGCCCATAGAAATTTCAGTCGTTTTATAAAATGTAATAGTACATTACGCGTCGAGTGTGGAAAGTAGCATTTTGCATGCGAGTGTGGAGTGTGCACCCGAGCGACAGCGAGGGTAGTAAAACCACACGAGCAATGCAAAATGCCGTTTTCCCACGAGTTGCGTACCGTACTTTATCTACGATTGTTAGATTTAAATAATAAATACAAAAAAATAAATAAACTTGCTGTATGTAAATCCGTATCTCTTCTCTTGATAAAGATGGCATTAATCTTGAGTTGTATTTTTTGCCGAATTAATTATTTCTGGAGGAGTATTATTCTCTACATTTTCGTCAAAGCCACTTGATTCATTCATTGTTTTTCACTAAAAACTCGATATAAACAGTTACTTTAATAAAAGAATAGCAAATTAGTTTTGTTAAATGTAAACAAACTCGCTAATCGTGCGTAAAGCTGAAGAATTCCTCTTCTTTACAGCGCTAGCGTGGTAAAGAAGAGGAATTCTTCAGAACCATGAGACGCGCATGCGCAATGAATTCAAGTACGTAAATAATCACTTTCTACGCATCTAAACAGAGATATAATGTTTATATTTCGTATCAATCGTAGATAAAATTCAGTATTAAACGGTTCCGTTTTGACAGCGGCAATTTTTAACAAAAAAATTTGGCGGGGAACTTTGACGTCGAGGTGTCCGGGGACTAGTATTTTGAGTTATGATTCTTGTTAGGTCGTTGTGAATTACTGAAACGTTTCGCGCATTTACTCACGGAGTGAACTAACCATCCATACAAGATACACGATTCAAAACTCTGAACTAAAACTTAGTTCGGTCATTTTGTAACCTCAAGCAATACATTCCTACCAGTTTTCTATAAATCAAAAGAGTTGATTAGCGGAAAAAGTCATGCCACCGAAAATTACCTAAAATACAATATAAAATACTCACATCTAAAACCTTACAGGGAGACACATCGACAAGAAAAAAGAGCTTTATCGAACTAACAAATTGACAATGAAGACGAGAAAGCAGGCGTTATACGAGTGAATTTTACAAAAGGGGCCTAGAGGATTGTTACATTTATAAGAGGAAGGAAAGAAGCGGGGAAGGCTAAGGCACTCTGATGCCGGCGAAAACGCGACACTGCTTCCTGTAACAACAATAACATATAAATTGATGTCGACATCCTTACACACCCCCTCGAGCTACACCTTCCTTTCTTTTCACAAAAACGCATCTTCGCTGTTCCGGAAAAGACCGCACCAGGTCAATATACTTGGCGTCAACAAATACTTCTTATGTAATAAAAAAAATAAGATTTTTATGCAAAGTTAATTAAATTGAGTCATTAAACAAATGAATTAAAGTGAGCGTAAGCGAGCTACAATTCTGTCTCTCTGTCGGTTTCAGTAACGTTTACGCGTGCGACGATAACTTAAGTAAAATTGCCCGATTTAGATGAAATTTGGTATTCATGTTCCTTTTCCAAAGGCTCAGGCTAAGTTCATTTGACAAAATTATCCGTCGAAATGTTCGCGTACAATTCAGATTTTTTGCACTTCACATTAGCGAGATAGAGGGGGGGGGGGGGGGGGCACGTTTCACACCCACTTCAAACTTGCCTACGCTCGCCCTATCAAAGTTATAACCAAAGAATTAAATATTTTTGTAATCAGCTCGACGTGCCCTTTCATATGAAGGTGTCGAAAAAAAATGAAAAAATGTCAACCCTTAAGTTTTTTTACCCTAATTTTTTTGAAAAATATTTTTTTAAATCGCTATATTTTTAAAATATGTGGGGAGGTACAAGACACATATATCCTAAATTTCAAAGTGATCGGACGAAAGGTGTAGCCGTGAGAGCACGCGAGAGGACGGACGGACAGACACACTCAGGAAAATATAAGGGTCCTTGGTTTTGCCTACTCTTTTTAAGGACCCTAAAAAACAACACCTCACAACATCCTCCAAAAACCCGACGTTTCGGATATAAGAAAAAAACCTTCTTCATGGGATCTACAACAATAGAAATTCTTGACATTTGGAACACTGTATTATTTTTTCCTAGCATGGGGTTCTTCGATTGTAATTTTTGTACATGCAATATATCCCATATTAGAAATATCTTTATTTTTTCCACTGGGATTTAACTCCACAATGAATAAGGGGGGAGTTACGTTGTCTTACATTTGATATATTGCGAACCGAGAATCCTTTATCCTCTATTTTTCCTTTATCCTATTTCTTCATGAAGTTTCACGGAAGTAGGCAGATATCATTAAAAAGTTAAAAACAGTGCCGCTAGCTCAAGACTTGCTAGCGTACAATATTTGCCGACTTTTACCTCTAGCTTCTTACACATATCTTGAATGAATGACATGTTTAACGTAGATTGGAGGAGGTTTGAATGTCCATTTATTCTCTGAATGATCTATATGATTTTCTCAAGCCGGGGTCAATGGTTGATTGATAAGGATTGGGTGTGAATTGTGAATGAAACCGACGAACTAGCCCACCCAGTTGTTATTGTTTGACTGGAAGAGTTGGAAGTAGGATTAATATGTTCCTTCTGGACATTAATGGGCTCATTTATTATTTGTTGTGCACCTGTTACTACTTCATTAGCACATTATTTTTTCTTAGGAGGAGACAGATTGAGAGCGATTGCGTTGAACCGTCTACTTCTGTTAATTTTTTCTTTTGCCCTCGTACTATTAAATTCTGCTTGTATCAAGTTAAAATTATTCAAGCATGTTTCAATAGTTCATTAGATAATTTATATGAAGTTTCATAAAAATCGATACGTTAAAGGTGGATTCACACCTACAGTCTCAGTCCAGTCTGGTCTCGATACGGTCCGATCCGATCAGGGTCTCTCTCTATGTTTTTAAATGGGAGTATTCACACCTCCGGTCTCGGTCCGGTCACGCTCAGGTCTCGGTCCGGTCCGGGTTGCCATCCGACATCCGAGCATCCCAAATCTGTGCCAACCTGAGCGGACCGTGGCCGGACCAATTGAAGGGTCTACAGTCAAGCCACCTTCAGTAAATCCTTGGTTCGCTCCTTGGCAAAGCTAATCCCCTTTATTTTTATCGCAGCAGAATTTTGCTTCTTCTTTGTAATATTCTACTTTTCTTTTCTTGTAGTGTGGTTTATAATTTTGTTATGGTTTCTTTATTGATTCCGAGCTTACTGAAGGTAACGGAAGCTATATTCCGTTCTACCTAATCGTTCTGAAGAACATATCTTAAAAACTATTCGTTCGATTTTAATGAAATTTGGATAGTAGGTCCATAATAAGTCCACTATTGGTCCCACATAAGTTTCAACCTTTTCCCCTATTTTTTTTTTTTTTTTTTTAAATCTTTATTGATTAACACAACTACATACTTTTTTATGTTATAAGTATTAAAGATATCCATAACTCCATGACTCCAGAGAGTCATGGACCAGATCCCATTGCGTGAAGTGACACACCTTGCATATATATTTTATTTAATTTGGTTTAGTTTTATTGTTGTGACTAATTACTTCAGAAGTAATAATTGTTTAAAAAAAAAAAAAAAAAAAAAGCATGTGACTTTTTGCAGTACACCTGCATTTTTATTTTACAGTTAACATTTTTACCCAAATACAAATCTTTTGTGTTCCAAAAAAGAGGGACGAAATATAACCATATTTTAAAATAAAAACATAAATGAATTAGTTCATTTAAAAAAAAAAACCCTATTGACACAAAAAGAAGAAATTATAAATGTATGTATGTAAATATTAAAATTCCACATTTAATATTTTCAAGATGGCGGCCAATTAGAAGGACGACCAAGAAAAAGGTTTTAATCGGCATGACAGGTTATGAATCGTTTAAAAGGTCTTTAAGAATAAGGAAAGAATTCGGAACTATTAAGATATTTAACTTAATATTTTCAAGATGGAAGTCAATACGATGGACGACTAAAGAAAAAATTTTAATCAGCATATATGTTATACATGGTTTAAAGGTATGTTAAAGGCCTCGCTGCACTCACCTCTCTTCACAGCATTTAAAAATAGTTTTTATTTAGAATTTATTGCAGGCTCGCTAAGCTCGCATATTTATACAGCATTTATACAGATAATCTTTATTTAAATGAGTTGTTGCAGCCTTGTTACACACGCTAGTTTATGCAATAAGTATAGAAGGGCGAGCGCAGCGAGCCTGCCGTACCTTTTTAAATAACGGTTATTCTACAAATGCCGGTACAAACAGGTGAGCGCAGCGATCCAGCGAAAATATTAAAATAAAGATATCTAAAAATGCATCAAGAAAAATATGATAAGGCCCAGCTGTCTAGACAGGCGAGCGCAGCGAGCCAGAAATATCTTCATTAAATAAAGATGATCTATAAAAGCTGTATAAACAAGTGAGCGTAGCGAGGCTGTAATAACTTTATTCAATAAAGGTTATTGACAAATGCTGTATAAACAGGCGAGCGCAATGCAACAATCATTGTAAATAAAGATTATCCAGAAATTCTCTTCAAACAGGCGAGCGTAGCGAGCCTGCAATAAATTTATTAATTAAAGATTATGAACTACATATAGAAGGTAAATAGTTTTTTGTACCAAGAACTTTCGACTTGTACGAAATTCGGCAGACAACATCTCAGTATATTTGTCAACTTTAAATTTAAGATGGCAGCTAATATTACAGACGACTATAGAACAAGTTTTTAGTCAGCAGGACATGCTATACATCATTTTAAAGGTCTTGAAGAGTAGGAAAAGAATATGTAACTATTATAAAAAAAAGATTTGCAACAAATTTGGCCAAAGAGGGTAAAATGCATATAATTGCTTATACGGCATATTACATAAAATAATTTTAAAGCTCATAAAGGTTGAATAAGAATATGTTAGGTTTTCACCGAAAAATTATCATAGTAGCCATATTGAAAATATAGTATCGCCGATATAAGAGCACAATTCTACGCGAGTTTTTTATGCACCGCCTCACAAGTTTAACAAAGATTTGGATGTAAACTATTTTCGAATCGAATAACTCACTAAAAAATCACAGGGAAGTACTTCTATCCAAGTACGTTTTAGGGATTCGTAGATTATTAAGCCTAAACTTTATAATACTTTATATTATACCCCATCCTGCTCTATATGCAAATAAAGAAGCTATAAACCCACTTAGGCGGAAGGCCCCAAAAATTAAAGGATTCCTGGTTCGACCTCCCGGGGGTCAAAATGTTTTTATCATTTATCAGTAATAACAACAAGGTAAATTCAATTATTTTAGGGGAAATTTTAATCGCCCTATAATAAGTTTCACAATTTTAGCACTAGCCGTTATAGAGTGGTTGGGGGAAGGGGGGGGGGGGTGAAAAACGTGTAAATTTATCAAAATTTAAAAATTGAATTTACGCGCAATCACAATACTTTCTCTTTATATGAGAAAGTAAACAATATACATATATACATATGTATATAATTTTTTTGTGAAATTGGGAAAATAAATAAGTTACAAACATATAATTACGTTATTTATTTATTAATATAATATTTGTTTATATTTATTTATTAATAAATAAATATTACTGCTTTTGCTGCGTTTTCCATTCATCTAAGTAAAATCCGGACATTTCTCAAATCCGGACGCAAAACCGGACCGTCCGGACGTATGGTAACCCTATATATTGGTAACCTACTCATCAGCAGCTTTCATTTGATACCCCACTCAAAAATTGAAATATTTGAGTTTACCATTTTTGCGAATTACGCATGCGTGTATTAAATTTTTATCTTCTTTATATTTTTCCTAGATGTGGGTCAAAAGTAAAAAAAAAACAGTATTTTCAGTAATTTGTAACAGAATTTCATATTTAAACTTTTTAGCTTAAACGGATCGGGAGATGTAAACCAAAGAGCGACGACGGACACATCACCCTCGGCATAATGGTTTCGATCTACGAAACCCTAAAAACGCCTATTTTAACTGAACTAATTATTAGATTTAAACAATTCTTAAAAGTGACAAAACTTAAAACGCTCAGTACTATGAAATGCGTAATATTTATCTGAGAAACCTCGATCCCTCACACGATGGATATTGTATTTACAATAAAAAAAAAAAACCGGCTCTGGTCTAGAAGAAAATAAGAACTCTTACTGGCAACACATTTCACATGGAAAATAAAAATTAAGAACCTTACCAGATGTTCCATATTTCATTTTTAACAAAAGGTTATTAAAAAGTTTTTTCTCTCCTTTTTTCTTATAATTTTCCATTTCAATGTTTAATTTTCTGATAGTAAGAGAAAAATATAAAGATATCGAAAATAACTAAAACCACGAAAATTAAAGAAAATCTCAGACCAAGGCAATTCAAAGAAAATGAAAAAAACCAGTATGGCGAAAGTAACAATTTCTAACTAGAACGTAGAGCCATCATTAAAGAAAAGAAAAAAAACTCGAGAGAAGAACAAGAAATAAATTGGCCAAGTGTGTGCATTTAGCACACACAACGTAGGCAATTTAACTAATAGAACGAGTTCCTTAACCAGCATAATAACCCCAGCCGTATCGAGATAGCGGTCATTTAAAAGGTTTTTTTGCTACAACTTTTGAACCATTTATTACAATGACGTGAAACAAACGCCTTTACACGCATTTTTATTGTCTAAATGCAATGAAACTACTCCGAAATGTCATGCCAAATCCATTCCCAAGAGCGTTATAAACAGACAAGCGCAGGAATGTATAAGGGTCCTCATTTTTCCCTAATGACCCTAAAAAGGCAAATTAAGTTACATTGGTTATTACCAGATGTTGATAGATAAATCAAAGGAATTTTATATGGATATTAAGGCCCCCATAAACGATCAAACATTTTGCGCAAACATGATGCCGAGCAAATTTAGACCATACACGTCAAACATCATGTTTGCGCAAACATCAAACAGCCCCACACACGGTCAAAATGTTTGCGCAAACATGATGTTGATCGTGTATGGGGGCCTTAAAGGCTTGGTGTCTCCACCCTCTTCTTCTAACGTTAACCTATTTCAATAGCCTTCATATAATAATCTCGATCGTTCCAAACTAACACAGTACTCATTACTCATACAGCAATTTTAGCATGGAACATGCTTTAGCCTGGACCTAACTACCAAAAAGTGTCACGTTTTTGAGGAACGCGGATGTGTGACGCGGAAGAGTTACAAAATTTTCTAATGGTTTTAACGTACAACCAACGCGTTTCTAGGGAAATGAAACTTCTTTAGAAGCTCTCGATTTATAACGCATTTCTTTCGTACTTGTTTTTGGTATTTATGTCGTCATGTTATTATTATTTATGAATTATTAATGGATGTAGTAAACAATGCCAAAGAATCAGCGAGATGCAAGAAATCAGCAAACAAACAAAAAAAAACGCGGCTAAAGCATGTTCCATGTTTCTTAACTTTTAGCCGCACGGGCTCTAAGTAATAACATCCGGGGGGTCTGGGGGTCTCCCCCAGCGGGGTCAAGGGCCGAGTTTTTATTATAATAAGGAGAATTATAAAGTTATAATTGAGCTGATGCTGATAAGTATTATTATAATATATATATATATATATATATATATATATATAATAACAGAAATAACACCAATCGACTCTCAATGGACAACACTAACTTACGAAGGTAAAGCGACACGATTTTGGTACAAACACGGCATAAAGACTTCAGAGTAATAATACAACTCGTAGGTCATAGACTAACAAAACGACTAGATTATTGCAACACATAAGACAACAGTAGAATAATTATTAACAATCTAACCCACAATGGCTGCGACCAAGTATACACAGGAAGGGTAGAAAACAAATTGAAATATTGAAAACTAGGTACAAAGAACACTTACCTCGTCCTACATTTACAACAGAGCCAAAACTTAATTACGCCAATCAATTACGTACGCACAGACACGAACCAACCTCAATTATTAAATCAATGACGTTACAAAGAATCAATACTATGCCAACAACCTCCGCTAATCTTCACTTCTTTACTTGGCCAAACCTGACGGAGTCGTCTCACAGTTTTTCCATAATCACAAACATATTGCCGATTTACTGCACTAACCTCTACATCCATAACTTCATACTCTCATATTGACTCTTTGAGTTCAATTTAACTCTCAAAGTCAATAGGGATAAATAAAAAAAATAAAAACGTAACTGACGCAAAACAGACTAATCAAAGGCTACACACATACAAATTGGTTTGCGCTCGAAGCTCGAGTGGTATCTAAAGGAGCTGGAGACGCTGTTTGGGTGAGAAGCAAGATCTATAAATCCTGGTAGAGAAATTAAAACAGGGACAAATTCCTTGCACAAGTAAAGAGAAAAGAACGTAGGCGGCACCAGCCAAGATATGAGTGAAACATAAAGTACTGAGTAGGACCGACACAAGGAGGCAGACATTAATTGTAAGGCCAGCAACCCCAGTAACGCTTAATTTACAAAGGGTAGAGCGACCTCACCCCACATTATTTATATTATTCCTATTATTGTCATTGTTAAAATCAGGAGGAATTATGAATACCTTGTCCCTCTTGGTTTCCTCTCTTATTTACCAGGGCAGCCCATTTCGTCCCAGACTTTAATTGCCGAGAGTCAACAATTACTGCCTTTCTCCCTTCTTACTACGGACAAAAGAAAACGACGACTTTGCATCTATTTACTTTTACAACTCCTGAGTACCAATTCCAAAATAATAACGATGACTACGGAGAGCAGCGATACTCTAGAACCCCCTGCTTGCCTCACGAAGGACGCCTTTTATAAAAACTCCACTAGAGGCAATAAATGACGTACTTTCGACCAAGACTACATTTAAGGTTATTTTCTAGGCAAAGGTAAACACAAACAAATAAATTAATACTAAACACCCTGGAAACCCGTGGAAAGAACAATTAATAACTTGTTTAACATCTGAGACTTACAACCTGCTCTTTGATATTATTTCCAGTAAATTACATCTAAGTTATTAGTGGTAATTTCGTGGAGGATACATTGCTACAAGCTAAATCCCGGTCTCTAGTAATATGAAAGTATTACTAGGACGGAGGACGGGAGGTGGAAAAACGACAGAGGATGACGTCACCTCGACTATGGTAGAAACAAGTCCACGAGTTTCTAATAAAGCGACCAAGAAGAGGGCGAGGGGAGCCGACATCGGGCCGAGTTATGGAGGCAGGTATTATGACGGCATGTAACGAGGAACGCGGCCTCCCAGGCACGTGATATCCTTCCCTTCGGTACTTACCAAAAGAAATATTTAATCTCCCCCGTTTTAAGGCCTCCACTGATCAAACATTTATAGAATTCGGCCGTAAAGGGTCATATCTAGGGGTTAAAGGAAATCGGAATACCGTACCCCTCTCACTCCTCCCGACGATATCTAAAACCCTCCGCTAACAGAATAAAGGTACAATGGCGGACTACAAACTTGAATATAAACCGCGAACATACGGTTTCCTCGAATTACCTACTTCTTATTGTCGAGCGTTAAGAGCCCTCTATCTAGTCCGATAGAAATGACGCTTCGCTCCCGATAAGCTTCTATTACACAGGAAGATAATAGATTTAGCTTTAAACGGCTACACGACAACCAACAAAATATGTACTATCTCAAATGTTTAGCTTCTAGAACAATCTACTAGACAGTACTCTCGTCGCCGCATACAGTCACTTTAAACCACCTTCCGTTCGCATCTCAAAAAGAGTCTACTAAGAAGAAGAACGCCTTTTTTTTGTGGAGCACTCTTTAAACTAGGCATCGCGTGGCTCTATCATTGAAGCGAGCGTATTGCAATGAAATACTGAATATTGAAATTTATTAATCATGATGAATGTCATAGTTGAAGATAAGTGGAAGAGGAGGGTAGTGTAGGGAAGAGTGTGGGTACTCGGTACAAAGCTTTACTTCCTAAACAAACCGATACACTATACGACAATAACAATCTTCACCACCCGCGGTAGCTTCTAAACAATTATTATAAATGTATCTCGTCACTACGCAAAGAATTTTGCTTGTATCAAGTTGAAATTTTGCATACCTGTTTCAATTGTGCATTAGATGGTGTATATGAAGTTTTATTAAAATCGTTTCGTTAGAACGTAAGATATCGGTAAAAAGGTTGTTTTCTCTATTATAAACGTTTAGGTCCGCTTTAATAGTTTTAGCGATCTTTATTAAGTCATAGCGGTGTCGCTATGACTTAATAGTAAAAACTTAGTAAAAAATGTTATTTGAAAAAAATGTTCGTCTCATCGAATAGATGATGATAGAATCTTTTCCCGTCCTGAAATTCCAATTTAATTTTTGTACCTCTCGTTTACGCGAGCGTTGCGCGCGAACTCATGGACGGATCACGCTGTCCAACGAACTTAGCCTGAGTATTAGTAAGAGGAACATGTATACCAAATTTCAACTAAATCGGTCAACTTTTACTCAAGTTATCGTCACACGCGTGAACGTTACTGACAGACAGACAGACAGACAGACAGACACGGAGCATATTTCGTTGAATGTAGGAAGCTCGCTACGCTCGCTTCAATAAAAACATATTTTAATATTAAAGAATGTTTTACAACGTTGCGCGACTTATCTTTGCCGGTCACTAATATAATAGAATGCTTTCTTCAAAATGGTAGAGTTAAGTTAAACCACATTCCTCGAAAATTCATTTCTAACAATAATAAGTAAACAACTACAGCGAAATAAACATAAAAAATAGAAGTTGCAAAAGAGAGTCAACTCTCCAAAAAAAAAAAATAATATAATTTTCATTTGGGGAGAAGAATTAAGAAATAAGGGTAGAGCGGGGCGTGGGAGGAGTAAGCGACAGACCGCTTTTCCTTTTCTCCAATATTGCCCCCCCCCCCCTCCCTCCGACATCACATCATTTTGAATTTACACGCTCCCTTTAAATTATTATAAAGCATTAATAAGAGGAAAATTCCAATCTCTTAAATAAAAGGAATTTCCGGGGAATCGCTATCGATCTCTTCCATCTCGACAAATTTATGCCCCCTTTCTTCCCCCTTAAATGATGAAAATATAATTTTAATGCCGAGGAAAGGTAATAAAATCAACTTCTGGTTCTCATTGATATCTTTTTTTGTAACTTGCTCACGACGGATATGATTAGAATAATAAACTAAACAAGTTTAATATTTAACCTAAATGATAAATGTTATTCAAAGGTTCTTAACATCACTAATTGATTGATTAACTGAAGTAAGACATAACTGAGTAAAACCACATCTTGGGATTACCTTGAAGTAGAAACAAGTAAACAAGAGTCCCTCTGCCTCCAAAATATAAAGGACTATTTGTGAGAACTCTGATGCCTTATTTATTCCTAGCAAGTTAAAGCGGTATTTGTTTCGGAGATAAGCAAGAACTCTGATGCCTTCCCTATTTATCCCTAGCATGTTAAAGCGGTATTTGTTTCGGAGATAAGCAAGAACTCTGATGCCTTATTTATCCCTAGCAAGTTAAAGCAGTATTTGTTTCGGAGATAAGCAAGAACTCTGACGCCTTATTTATTCCTAGCAAGTTAAAGCGGTATTTGTTTCGGAGATAAGCAAGAACTCTGATGCCACATTTATTCTAGCAAGAGCGGAATTTGTTTAGGAAATAAAGGCCAACGCTCGCACTCACCGAAGCATTATAGAATTGAAACTCTCTTCAGCGGAAGCTTATTTGTTAGATTGTAGGAGTTATAAGAGTTCTACCAGGAATCTGACTCACTTTACTAGCGCGGCGGGGGTGATTGGGTGGAGTGTTTGGCTGAATATGTTTGCAGTTCCCATATTGAGGGGGTTGCCCGGCAAATTCCTACATGAGGGGACAGGGGTGGATGTAGTTCAACCATTCGGCGAAAGGGGAATGATAGCTATTTTGAATATTCCACATGTGCTGCGCCTGAACACGAGTGTGTTTAAGGGGCTAATACCTCCTAGGAGAGAGATGGGACATGCTCCTTACTAATGGTCATATCAAATAGATAAATAAAACTTATTCCTTGGCCATCAATACATCATAAATCAAAAATCCCAATTTCATATTTATTACTTATACTAAATTTCAACACAATACATCTTATTAGCTCATTATCACATATTGACATATTGATCTACAACATTAGAATGCCATTTATAGATCAACTGAGTTATTACATGAATGAGGCATCCGATCGTCTGAGAAGTGAGTTTTCTCAACAGAATAAGTAGGTCTCACTACCCAAAGAACCTTGAGACATACTATCACAGTTAAATAAAGTATAAACACGCTAATAAAACAATGACTATATTAACTAATCACTTACGCTGTCCAAGGCAAAAGAACTTAAAAACACTTACCTGTAACAAACAAAAAAAAAACCATAAGCATACGTATTATATAAGCATTGGATATGTATGTATGTTTTGTTACTGCAATCTTGGCAGACACTTGTTAACGAATCAAGTAGGTTGCTTTTAAATGGAGTTTGTAATTAGATGGGTTGTCGGTTATCGAGGGAGACGTCGTATATAGTAGCAGCAGTAGCGAGATTTCGTTAAACCTGAGTAACAGATTGATTTAGAGAATCAGATCGCAAACCGATTCCATTACTAACGAGGATTATAGCCCTCGTCGTTTAGCCCAGAAGGGGGGAGGGTCTTATGCGATTTTCCCTTGGTAACTTGTATATAAATTCATACTTCTAAGTCACGGAAATATTGTCCGAATTAACCAGATAACAGGCGACGACATGTACGTGTCGGAGGGATTTATCAACAGAGCAATGATTATGTATCTACTTCCTAGTCGACGAAGCAGTTGTATAAGTCCCTCCCTTTGGAAAACAAGACCACAGCTCTGGTGTTAAGGACGAAAATGCCAGTTGGCCACAGCGTGGCGGGTATAAATGTGGAAACCAAAAAGTACCATATTGTCGTAGGCTAATGGGGTTATGGAAATCGTGGTCAATAGAAGCCTCCTCACTCTCGGAACAGCCGTATCAAGCGCTAAACAAACGGTGGACGGGAATGCCAGGAAAGAATGCACGAAAAAGAGCAAATAGAATGATCTTGGAATTCGTCGCAAGTCCATTGGATATTATCTGAGATCCGGCTTCGGATCTCAGATAATATTTGAGATAAGTAACAAGGTCGGAAGTGGCACAATAGAATTTAGTTTTGATTGCTACGTATAATTACGGTATTTAATACACAATAATTGTTAATATTTACTATTATAACAAAGTGGCACAAAAATTTCCAGCTACTAAGCATTTCTAAAATGCTAAGTAAAATGACGCAAGCACAGGAGAGAAAAGAAATGCTTTAACGACATAAAATATTACAGGATAAACAATTAATTTAGAATGCAAGTACTTTGAGGGTCAGTCGCTATAGTATAGTAAATACTAAGCTCGTCTAATGCCAATAATGTGTCAAGTAAGCTCAGGGCCGTCCCTAGGGGGGGTCAACCGGGTCAAGCTGACCCGGGCGCCACGTCTAGGGGGCGCCGCCAGGCCCCCTTCTTAACTACTAGGTGAAATTGGCAATAAGGGGGGAGGGGCGCCAATGATGCCTTTGACCCGGGCGCCTAAACCCCTAGGGACGGCCCTGAGTAAGCTTAAACTTAAACTCGGAGAAGAGCGACTTCCTACTGGTCTTATTCTAAATTAATCCCTATGATTTAGATTTACACCATTGTTTTTCTAAGATTAATTCAAGTATAAAAATAATTATTAGGAATTACAAGCGTTTTTTATCGGTGTT
The DNA here is from genome assembly GCA_951217055.1 of Gerris lacustris. Taxonomy (NCBI): domain Eukaryota; kingdom Metazoa; phylum Arthropoda; class Insecta; order Hemiptera; family Gerridae; genus Gerris; species Gerris lacustris. The sequence goes on from OX578285.1 coordinate 52,646,090, forward strand.
TTGGTATACCTCGTCTCACTACGACATGGAAATCGATACTAAAAATAAGCTCCGCTTACTTCTATCTTAGTTTCTTATATACTATTTTTTAGAGATAACTTTATTTTTTAAAATACATTTGTTAAAACTATTCGTTTTAAAAAATTACAATACACAAATAAATCATTTACTTAAAACAAAGCGACGTCAAATAAATTTAAAAAAGAGTTATAGATCTTTCTTGTTTATAACGAATTGTTTAAAGGTGATTAATATTATTACATATTAAATAATACGGTACAAAAAAATGGATAAAACAATAAAAACAAATTTTTATTTAAAATTAAAAGAATAAAGGGTTCGTTACAGCCGTCAGTCGATAATGTAATTCTAAAATCTCACAATAATTAACTTTTGAACAGTTGTTATTATAATTATTATACTTAGTAAAACTTGTATTGCCATTGAAATGTATACCTGCAAATATTGCAGGCATACCTGCAAGAACAGCATATTTTCTTTGACACCAATAAAACCACAAGACTTAAATAATTTCGATTGTCTAGGGGCCGTTCAAGGTTCGTAATCGCTCAGATATTTTATAGGGAAAAAGCAACGTTTAACAACGCTGAGGCTAAATTATTAAATGAAGAAAAGCGATTATTAGAATAATCCCGTTCGAAGCCAAGGAAAATAAAATATTTGTGTTCTTACAGAGCTAACATTTCAAATGTAAACCAAGAGACTTTGCTCACTATGAAATGACTACGGGAAGCTACTGAATGTACATACCATACGTTTAAGTACTCATAAAAGGAATTTACATCTTCGGAATGGGGATGTCTGAGCAACATTATCGTTAGCCTCGTTGTCCATAGTTAACTTGTTATTTTGCTTTTCTATTGTTATTGTTTTATTCGTGTAAGTAATGCAGTAAGGACTGACAATGTAATCTTTAGAAGTCGTCCTACCAAATAATGGTATAATGATTCAAAAGTACCTAGTCAACAACTAACCCATTGTACAATCTATTGCTCGACAGCCTAAAGGATGCTGGCAGACCGACTCTACTGCAGTCGACAGGGGACTAGAGGTCGAATAAAGAACTCCCTATTACCCGTATTCTACAGGCCTCCCAGGCGTTACTTCTATCGGGTATATCTACCCGATTGCCTCACACTGCCGGGACGACATCCGATACGACCGAGTGGTGTTATCCCACGCACCCTATTCGTCCTGTTAAATTGTATTGGGCTAACAATCACTTGACCACTTAGTTTGGACGTCTCATTTGATTTTTTATTATAATACAAAAGGCGATATTTTCCAAAGCACTCTTGTAAAGATGACGTTAATTTAATTATAAATTAAATAATTTATCCGTTCAATCCGTACTTAACTTTCTCGTATTCGGGTTTTTGTGGGTCCGCATTAATTTATTATCAAATACGATTGTTTGAAATATATTATCGAACTATGTGTTATTTATGTATTTTTATATTTTTTTTTTTTAGTCCCGTTCAACAGCCTGGGTCATTAAATTTATGTTTTATCAAAATTTGCAATAACCCCCAAATTATGAAGTTTCGACTACTAACTCGATTTATTTAATGATAGTCTATTGAGTAGAGATACATGAAATTTAAAGATGGCGTACCCCTTCAAATTTTTAAAAGGGTGTACACGGTCATTAAGGAAATAGTACCTACCCGTGGGGAAGAATAAAAATAGGAGGGATCACAGTTCTTAGTGAAGGGGGGGGGGGGGGATTAGGAGACCGAACGTAAGTTACCTCCATATTTTGTTGCTGTCCCCTTTAAATTCTAATTATAATTTTTTAAAAAAGGGTCTTAAGGGGAGGTTTAAATAAAAAACACATACTATGTTTTTTTGCAATATTTCGTCCCTCTTTTGGGACATTTTCAAGCAATGTACTTGATGTGGTTGATTTCATAAATTTGAAAGAGTCTACATCAATTAAAGAAGTGTAATTTTTAAAAAAAAAATAACAATCCCACTTCTTAACTTCGTCAATGGTAAAATCCATAAAATAAATAAAAGCAAATTTATATAAAAAAAAAACAACTGTGAGTCATGGTCAGAGACTGAACTTTCACGTTCCTAGGAATAAATAATAAATAATTCACAAGATCGAAAAACCTTTGTATCACTTTATCAGCCCAAATATTGTGGAATATTTTTTCGACTTGCGTCCTAGTACTTTTTAGGGTTTCGTAGATGATTAAGATACCCTTAATGTAAATGTGATTTTATTTCTTCGACCTCAAGGGTCCCTGGTTCGATCCCCCGGGAGGTCACAATGATTTTTATCGGAAATAACGACAAAATAAATTACATTTTTATAGGAAACATTCATCGCCCCACCATAATGTATAACAATGAATTATTTCAAAATTTTATGACCAGCCGTTATATAGTATTTGGGGGGGGGGGATTTTTTGGGTATATTTTGACTTATAAAACCAAGAAAAATGCAACATTTAAAAAAGCATTTATATATTTGTATCCTACTCTTCAGCAGCTTTCATTTGATACCCTACTCAAAAATTTAAGAAAATAAAATTTTGGGCTCACTTCACATTTACGTGCACAAAATTGGGAATTTTTTAAAATTGAGGATGCGCTCCTGGAATTTTCATCGCCCTACAAAAAGGTATTAGCATGAATTATTTCGAAATTTTAGGACGAGCCGTTATATAGTGGTTGGGGGGGGGGGGATTTTTTTGGGTATATTTTATCATATTTAACCAATAAGGAATGCAAAATTTAAAAAAAGCATACATATATTTGTAACCTACTTTTCAGCAGCATTCATTTGATACCCCACTCGAAAAAAAAATATACATTTTTAAATGTACCACCTTTTTGCGAATTGCGCATGCGCATATTTAATTTTTAACTTCTAAATATTTTTCCTTTGGTTGGGTCAAAAAGGTGCACCAGTGTTTCAAATTTCAGCACTTTAGCTTAAACGGTTTGGGCCCTTATGAACCAAAGAGCGACGGACAGACGGACACATCACACTCGGCATAAGGGTTTTGAGAAGTATCTACAAAACCCTAAAAATAAATAAATAAATGACACAGTTTTAATGTACAAACCCATGGCCTTATACAAATGATTTACGAGACAATAATAAAATTTAAAAAAAAGTGGTCAAGTTACACGGGACTCGAGAAAAAGTTTACTGTCATTTTCTCAGCAAATAGGAATCATGAAAAATTACCAAAGAATTACGAACCATGTACCACCCTATATAATCCTTATTTTTCGTGAACGAGATGGGCGTATATCCATTAGAAAATTGTACCTTATATCTTCCTTCGATTAAATATCCGTAGGAACCGTGTCCCCATTAAATTAAATCAAATTTGTCTAAATTAATGAGGGATCAATTTAATGGTCTCGGTGAGTGCATTAAAAGTTATAGTATTGCTTTTTTTTATAATAATAGTATGAAAGCTATTATAGGGGAAATCAATTTAAACAAAATAAAATTAAAGAAAAATAATATTTAATTAATAAACAGTTCCCCTATAAACGCTTTCATACGAGTATTGTTTTTATCGAAAAAAGCAACACCACAATTTTTAATTCACTAAAAGAGAACTTCACTAATCCACTAAATCCTTCACTAACTCCACTAATCGATCACTTATTTAATAGAATTATACAAATTTGGCTTTTAATAAATGACAGAGGGGAATTTTTGACATTTAGTTTTTGAAATTTTGAAGGGAAATTTATTTTTATAACAGTACCTAAAAATAAATATAAAGAATATTTTTCTTGAAAAGTCAAAATTTGGTCCAGTTTCCTCTTCTATAATTTTAATAAATTATACTCTTTGGGTACAGGGTACATTTTACTGATAACATGATAATTGATAATAAACTACTCAAGATTGACAACTACACTCGAAACTAGCTATAGAAGTCATATTACATCATAAGCAATATTTCCACAGTCATGTTTCCAATAAATAAATAGAACAATGTTTCAAATGAATTGAAAGCTTTCATGCGGACATCATGGTAGTTAGGATGATAAGCTTGATAAGATACTTATCACTTATCAAATAGGATGTTGAGAATGACACTACATTGGGAATCTAGTAATAAATTGCGGCGGTGCTGTTTTAACTTGATACCTGCTGTTAATAGTTAACACGTAGTAACATTCAATCTAAATCCGGGGTTTCACTATAGAATCTTGCCATTAGGTCATTTTGATGGTTATCGTTTTGGGCTCAAGACCGACACGGCGACACATAAATTAAGTTTAATATTAAGATTGTTCCATTTATCAGATTAAAGAGGACGAAGGCGTAGGGGCAGAACCAAAGTGGAAAAAGGTAATAGAAAATAGTCCCAAGAATGTATAAATACATTATTTTTGGAGAAAGATATTGGGTTATGGGGATAAAAGTAGGATTACTGACACCTGTTTGGAAGAATAAGGGGTGGGCGTAATCGCTATATCGACCTTAAATTAATATTCGACGGTGCAAAAGCTCTCATTACCTTCCTTCCGAGTCGCATCCTCCGTTCAATAATGTGTTTTAAACGTAGAAGACCCGAGCCCATGCTGGCGGAATGACATACTGGAGAAAAAACCGTATGGAAAAAACATCCGATCGCGCTCCAAGAACTGCTAAAAAAATAGCGGATATTTGTTTTTGACGTAATTATAATAGGTTTGTTCCAACCACTCTTTAAACTGGTTTGGAACTGTCCGACGCATGCGCATTTGGAAAAAAACGTTCTAACGAGCCCAAACTCAAACTCTGACTGACTCCGACTGTTGACCGGATGTTCCAACCACGCTCTGATTAAATCACGGATTAGTTTGGAACCAGTCACAGCAGTCAGTGATCGGCGGCAGGGACTAGTAGTTTGGGATTGATTTGGGTGAACAGAAACGTAACCTTCCGCTCCGCTTCATTGTTTTTGTTTTGATTTCGCTCGCCTATTATTCTCCTTTCTTGCGAATCAACTCTTCTTTTTAAAATGTTTTTGTACGAATGCGAAGATGAATTTTTGTGCATATAATGGCATTTTCTAGATATTTCTGAAAAAAATAAAAATTGGACCAATTTTCCAAGATGGACTTTTGATAGATACTTATTCCATTTTCAAATAAATATCGAAAGAATCCGATTTATTTCCGCAATATTTCTTTCGTTAACTGGACTAAGATTAATATTTGTTTTTTAAAACAAAAGAGCATTTAGGATTATATCAATAAAAATACGAGTGTGCCGTGAGTCTACTAAAACTGGCTTACCTCAGAAAGCCCGAAAATTGTGAAGTGCGTAAAATGAAATCGTGAATTCATGTATTAAATAAACATTTCTAAAATGTGTGCATGTATTTTCGTCATATCCTCTATGAGTATGTAGGTTTTACTTCCAACTTTCGATCTTAATTAGCATTAGAAAATGAAACTTTTGTGGTGTGGCGCCCCCTTCTTGTGCGAGCCCCTAGGCGGCCTAAATCAGGCCCTGATTTAAGCGACTGGCACTTATCTTCATCAACTATTGACTTATCCATCATCCATATCTTTAATATTAATAAGTTCAGGTATTTTCGATAGCACAGGAACGCAAAATCACATAAACGATCAACTCAAAAAGTTATTCTGATAACAGTGCTAAAACCTACCACGGCAAACAGTTTGGTTCGAGAAAGGAGCGTTCCAACAAAAACGAAATCACAAATCAATTCCCAACGGTCAGTGATCGCGCATGCGCATTACGTCAATCACGGACTAATCCGAAACTGATTCGGAACTGGTGGTTGGAACAAACCTAATAACTCTTTTTGTTGTATTGCAAAGCATGTAACTTTATATATTTACTAGCTAGATCCCCCAACTTATCAATACATACTTACATCATGAAGAGAAGCCCTTTCCCAAGTATTAACTTCTATAATTCAAAATATCAGTCTGGGCTCAGTCCCCTATATTTCGTTCCAAATTCCAAAAATCCCTCCTTGGCAGACATTAATAATTTTATTTCAGAAAATATCATACAAAGTACAATAATTTCATTTTAGTGTTTCAAAAAATATGGCAATAATTACTACAGTGAGGGGACAATATATCAAATATCTACGATAAAGGGTTTAACAGCCAAAAAAGTTCTTACGCGTTATTTAAAGGAAAAAATTAGTATGCCCTTAGGAATTTATAGGAACCACTCCATCGTCAGTAATAATTTTGATTTAAGTAGAATCGATATTGAGTCTTTTAAAAAAAAATCTATCAAAAACTGGTTGCCGACAGAAAAACTAGCGACTCGTACTTAAGACCGAAAATACAAAGGGTTACCACAAGCTGCTCCAAAACTCTTAAAGTCGCATTTTATCTAAAACTAAAAAGTCTCAATGGTTAGTTATTATAAAATAAACTGTATTGATGTACAGTCACGTACACGAATATGATAGACGACGATTTCTAGGGGAGAGGCATGACGGTACTATAGTTAGTGGTGGTGGAGGTCTAAGAGTTCTTGTTGTCGGTAATTGTCTTAGAGTCGACGGGAAAGGTTTAATGTTGACCAGATCTTACAAGGCATTGTCAAGGCAAATCTCCATAATGGCTTTAGTAGCCGGACATAATACATGATTTCCCTCTAAATTTTCTACAAGAAGGAGGCCTTAAATATTTTATTTCCTCATTATGTGGGAGATTCTACACGAGGTATGAAAACAATAGTTTGTTGTAGAGATCGGGCTAGCAATAAAGCAATGTTCAGCATAGTATAGTAGAAAGAGGCCTGCCCACTTTTAAAGCCTTTTTCCCTCGGCCTGTGGCTTGGCGAGCCTGGCCTGAAGTTTGTCAGACCACACGCCGCGTGGGAACGCAAAGACTCGTTATTACTCGGGGTGGCTCGGCTTTTCCTATGAGGAGTCGGTAACTCCTCCGACACCAAAGGCTTGGGGCTTTACGGCTGACAAGCCTTAGGACGGCTCGAGCACCAGTTCCCACGATCTGTTGTGGTTTGCTACAGTTTGTCATCTAAACACACTGACATCTATAATAAACACACTGACATCAGAACACTGTACTTACTAGCCTGGCTCTTTCGACTAGTGGACCTTCGAGACTCGCCAAGCCACGATCCTTGCCACGCAATGGGAACGGCTGAGGTCGGAATGCAACAAGCCATACGTCTGTGAGAAGGCTTCCCAAGCCACAGACAGTCGGAACAAGGCTTAAAATGAGTTTGCTCAAAGCGGACCTAAATTTTTAAAATAGAGAAAACAATGTTTTTACCGATATCTTACGTTCTAACTTAACGATATTAATAAAACTTCTTACAATGTACAACTGAAACAGGCATGTCAAATTTCAACCAAGCAGAAATTTTTGTGTAGTGAAGTGATATATTATATAATATTTTAAATGAGTAGGCCGGAAAAACAACCATCCTCTTTAACTATCAACTTATCATGATAACTATTTTCTCAATATTCAATACATATTTATTGCAAGACTTCAATGATAATTTTTTTTCTATTAATTTTGCCTTAACTCCGTTAAGTACAAATAGTTTACTTTACAATACTGTACAAATATTTTAATTTTGTCTCGTTTCTAACTCCACCATGAATAAGTAGTCAGCATCGTATACTTAGCAGTGTGATTTTATAAATTATATTTAATGAAAAGCGTAAGGAACATCGTTCTTAACAGGTGTCCCGCGATACCACACGTATTTTTTTTTTTATTCGATGGCTTCATAAACAGAACAATAAATTCATAACAACAACAAAAAATGCATCGTGGAGCGACCAAGCCGGTTCAAAAGCATTTTAATGCCAAAATAAGTTATTCACTAGCCGCTTAATATACTAACTGACTATAAAAAAACATTAGTGAGGCCAGTTGTAATTCACAGCACTTACAAATTGCTAAAAATTTTTTACTTTTGATTTAGTTTCGGCTAGTTTGAAAATAATTTGGGTCCAACAAGCAATTAGAAACAACTGGTACTGGTTCTAATGAGAAGGCATCGTTTATAGTGAAAAATTTCGAGAAGAATATACATTGCAAACAACTATTTTTTTATTTTTAACAGAATAAAGGAGAAATATTAAAGGAAAAACAAATCTTGAATACACCGACTCATATCCATAGACAATTTTTATTATCCTTCCGCAGTTATTACAGTAAGTTTGACATCGATTTGAGTTAGACAAAATAAATGTCGAAGACGACGAGAATAGCACATTACGCGTCAAGTGCGGAAAGTAGCATTTTGCATGCGAGTGTGGAGTTTGCACCCGAGCGATTGCGAGGGTGGTAAAACCACACGAGCAATGCAAAATGCCGTTTTCGCACGTACCGTACTTTATCTACGATTGATAGATTTAAATAATAAATACAGAAAAAAATAAACTTGCTGTAAGTTCGTATCTCTCTCTTGATAAAGATGGCATTAATTCTTGAGTTGTATTTTTTGCCGAATTAATTATTTTTGGAGGAGTATTATTCCCCACATTTTCGTCAAAGTCACTTGATTTACTTATTGTTTTTCACTAAAAACTCGATATAAACAGTTACTATAATAAAAGAACAGCAAATTAGTTTTGTTAAATGTAAACAAACTCGCTAATCGTGCGTAAAGCTGAAGAATTCCTCTTCTTTACCGCCCTAGGGTGGTAAAGAAGAGGAATTCTTCAGAACTACGAGACGCGCATGCGCAATGAATACAAGTACCTAAAGAATCACTTTCTACGCATCTAAACAGAGATACAATGTTTATATTTCGTATCAATCGTAGATAAAATCATTTCCTAAGTCTTATTGGCGTCCGTTATTTAATTAAATTTCAATACTTCATTAAGAAATAGTGAGAGGAAAATTTAGTGGTATGTTTGCATACACCCAAAGCTATTATAGTATAATAACATTATGCTTTGATTTATTATGACGCGCATGCGCAATGAATAAAGTACGTAAATAATCACTTTCTACGCATCTAAACAAATATATAATGTTTATATTTCGTATCAATCGTAGATAAAAATATTTAAGACAGGGTTGAAATACGATTCGAGTCATTTTCTCCATAAATAAGAAAGTAAAAAACGTCGTTTGGTCTAGAGTCGAGAATTTTGAAAAGGAAAAAATAAAAAACACTAGTTCTTCACACAAAGTATTTGTATTTAACAAATTTTCAACATCTAAATTAGTTGTTCACTGCAACAACTGTAACTGGAACACTGTAAGTGAATTCATTCATTTCGATACCATGTTACGAACAACTAATTTAGAATCTGAAAATGGCTATTAAGTAGCCGAAACCGGTTATTTGTTAAATACAAATACTTTGTGTGAAGATTTTTATTTTTTCCTTTTCAAAATGACAAGTAAATATCACACATTGGAGAAGCAAACAGTTAATAATCTAGAGTCTAGAAGTTTGACGGAGCTCTACAGTGGGGCAAATTTTCGGGGCCGTGTCGGTTGATGGGACGTCTCGGTCGTGACTCGGTGCCCAGGTACTGAAAACCATCTCCAACCCTATACTCTTCCTAGCATTCCCACATCGGGCCCCCTTCCCATTATCATTCCTCGTTCTCAGAGCATCGTTTCATACTTACTCCGTCTCTCCCATCCTCTCGGGGTCTCGGCCCACCACGATTATCCTGACTCTTTCTTTTTCGGTGCTCCCACAGTACCATACCTCCGACGGGTAAAAAGTATACACGAGCTAATAATTCTACATTGCCCAAGACCGATCACATCAATCTCCTTCACGTCGGTAAATAAATAAAAAAAACTCGGGTCAAAAAGATAAAATTAAAATAAATGAAAATGGAAGAATTATATATAAATAGAAAATAATTGTTAAGTATTAAGAATTATTAAGAAAATGAAATATTAAATAGTGCTATTTAGATTAATGTGGTCTTGAAGCAACAACAAGATGTACTGACAGAGTCAGTATATTTTGTTGTTGCTTTAACTAAACATCTCGATGCACTACACCCCTGAATATGCTTCCAGTCTTCCAGTAGTAGAATAGAAGTAAAACGTCGGATTTCAACCCTTTCGTGACGCGGATTTCACCGTAAAACCAAGCTATTTATTAATGTGGTCTTGTTTTATGTGGTATTCAATTACTAAAAACCAGTTACTAAGTTAAGCAACTGTTAGCAAGTGATACTGTTTTAGATTTCTGAACGATGTAAAAAATCGGTCCGAGACAATTCAGACAAACTTTCTCATATACAAGTTCATAATTACTTAGCCAATGTTTTCCATTTATAAGTTTTTGTAAGTGCGTTTAATTATTATTGAAAATTTACCATAAAAATAACTTCTTCAGGGCGGGGAATCGAACCCGGGATCTCTCCGTCCACGTTTTTAGCTATTTTCTCAGGAACTAGATTTTTCCCGGGAAAACTGCTTATATCGTTGGATCCGTATTTAAATGGACTACATTTTAGAATTTGTTAATCAAAATCGTCGGAACCGTTTTCGAGAAATATTTTTTTTAACGTTTTTTCAGAGTTTTTGGGGGGTAGCGCCCCCAAATTCGGAGCTTAAATTCATTTCTCGATTTCGCCTCGGGGTATGATTTTTCTGAACATGTATGCCAAATTTCGTCAAAATCGGCCCAGTAGTTTAGGCTCCAGGCGTCTGCACAGACAGACGACAGACAGACGACAGACGACAGACGACGGACAGACATTTTGAAAAACCACTTTTTTTGACTCAGGGGACCTCAAAACGTGTAAATCCATCAAAATCTCAAAATCGAATTTTCGCGCCATCACAATACTTTCTCTTTATATGAGAAAGTAAAAAGAAACCTTATATAACGGCTCTGTCTGTCTGTCCGTTGGCTTGTTTCAATTCATAAACTACTATAGCTCAGAACATGAAATTCGGCACACAGGTGCATCTCGGCATTTAAGACAACTGTACACTGTTTGGAGTTTTCACACTTAATATTTTCAAGATGGCGGCCAATATGGCGGGAGACTAAAAAAAGGTTTTTAGTCACCATGACATGTTATACACCAGTTTAAAGGTCTTGAAGTGTAGAAAAAGAATATGCAACTATTAAAATGTTTCGTTTATCGTTATTGCGATTATCGCCTCACGTACTTACGTGAAGCGCGCCTTACTTGTTATATTTGTAATGCATTTATTAAAGCTTTCCAACCAGCCTTACTTCAATAGATGTGACTCGGTCTTTTCCAGCCTTCGTGCTGGAAAAGACCAAGAGAAGATGGCTTCGTATTTTCCCATTCAAGTTTATCATTGATTAACTATAATATTTGCCTTACGATTGTAGATGGTTGGGGAACTTGAGGTTGGAACAAGATTAGAGAGACTATGTATTGGCTAAATGTAAGAGTATTTATGTTGTTGTACTGGATAGAATTAAAATTATAAGTATAACAGGAATGTATAAACAAGAATGAAAAAAAATATATAAATAGTTGTATTACATCTTGTAATTTTAATTCTATCCAGTGCAACAACATAAACACTCTTACATTTACCCAATACTAGTCTCTCTAATCTTGTTCCAACCTCAAGTTCCACAACCATCTACAATCATAAGGTATTAATTTTTTCTGTAATTCGTTTTAATTATATAGTAAGTATTAGTTTTAGTTGTGTTTTTCTGATGTTTTAATACCTGTACTGGAAAGTATTATACTATTTTATGTTAAGCCATTAAGTTTAAGCTAACCTTCCTATACCTGAGAAATCCAGCCCGACAACCCTTACACTCTTAAACCTTACAATGCTATATCCCCACCTGCAAATTTCCCTCAGTTCCTCCTACTTAAAATTAGCAAATCAACATCAACGCAGTCTTTATACATCAGTCAACTGGAGATGACAGTGTTTTAGAAAGTATAGCTTATTGTTTTAACTTTTTATATTATCTAAACAAAGTCGAAAAAGGTCTTTATATATTTGTATATTTTTAATCATTGTGGTAGACAATACGAGTATCTTAATTTTTAAAAATGATTGCGCTTTATTCGGCAAAAAAGAAGGGGAATTGAGCCTAGACTGATCTTCTAAAGTTAGGAAGTTAATTTTTGAAAAAGGGATTCTATTTAGGATGTAAGTACAATCAAATATTTTTAGAGACCACCTGGGTCTAGTGATTACTGAAACTCGTTTGTTGGACTAGATCGAACCGGCCTTTGGCTTTTCTGAATGCCCTCAACTCTTGTTGATCCACTAATAGATGTTGCAGATCCTAAGTACATAATAAAATAAAAGATAATTCAATTTCAACTCAGAAATGTGATAAGACACGGGGGGGGGGGGGGTTAAAGAATGAAAATACAACTGCTTTTTCCGGAAAGTTAACTTTTAAGAATTTTTCTTCGGTAGTTAGAATCAATTATCAATTTAGGATATTTTCAAATTATCCTGCAAAAATCAAATAATCCTATCAAAAGGGAGGAGGTATAGAAAAAAGGCATCGAAGCTGGATAGAAATACTTACTGAATTCATACATCATTCATACAAAACTTTGTTACGCCCATTAGATAGCGTAACATTACCATTACAGAGAGCTTCTTTTGAATTATTGAAACGAATGTTTTAACAATGGTACTAGTGGCCTCAGAAGATAGATAAAGTTTACAATTCTTTTTCTCTCTTTTGTCCGTCAGATTGGACCGGAAGAATGAAATCTGCAGAATACATATTGTACGAAAGACGTGTCGCGGGGTCCTGACATCTAGCCGACACGTGAGACAAAGGACGGGAGACGCTGGAAGAACGAAAGTTTAACTCGGGGCTAAAAGCACAGGCTGCCGAAACCTAACACCACCTGGGTCTAGTGATTACAGAAACTCGTTTGTTGGACTAGATCGAACCGGCCTTTGGCTTTTATGAATGCCCTCAACTCTTGTTGTTCCACTACTAGATGTTGCAAAGATCCTAATCACCTCCGTCATAAAAAAAACAGGCACAGTTTATTTTCTACAAACAAAACCGTGCTATCCGTATCCAAACTAATATCTTTGTAGTTAAAACTGGAAATAAATCAAAGCATAATGTTATTATACTATAATAGCTTTGGGCGTATGCAAACATACCACTAAATTTTCCTCTCACTATTTCTTAATGAAGAATTGAAATTTAATTAAATAACGGACGCCAATAAGACTTGGGATATGATTTTATCTACGATTGATACGAAATATAAACATTGTATCTCTGTTTAGATGCGTAGAAAGTGATTCTTTAGGTACTTGTATTCATTGCGCATGCGCGTCTCGTAGTTCTGAAGAATTCCTCTTCTTTACCACCCTAGGGCGGTAAAGAAGAGGAATTCTTCAGCTTTACGCACGATTAGCGAGTTTGTTTACATTTAACAAAACTAATTTGCTATTCTTTTATTAAAGTAACAGTTTATATCGAGTTTTTAGTGAAAAACAATGAATGAATCAAGTGACTTTGACGAAAATGTGGGGAATAATACTCCTCCAGAAATAATTAATTCGGCAAAAAATACAACTCAAGAATTAATGCCATCTTTATCAAGAGAGACATACGAACTTACATACAGCAAGTTTATTTTTTTCTGTATTTATTATTTAAATCTAACAATCGTAGATAAAGTACGGTACGCAACTCGTGCGAAAACGGCATTTTGCATTGCTCGTGTGGTTTTACTACCCTCGCAATCGCTCGGGTGCAAACTCCACACTCGCATGCAAAATGCTACTTTCCGCACCCGACGCGTAATGTACTATTAACATTAGAACATTTTACTATAAGAAATATCGAGGTACACTGTTCTTCCCCAATAACAAAACAAACACTGCAGCAAGCAAATAATGTTTATATCATTATCAAACATAAGGCAATATCTAAAACCCACTCAAGGCAAACTCAAATAATAATAAAACCAGTACAATTTGAAAGCGGAACTTACGGTTCGGACTGCTTCATTGTGACTATTTAGCTCGTTTCAAAGAGAGGGATGAAAATATAGGTAACAATTACAAGATTGAAGAGTGTAGGGAAAGTGACCTCTACGATAGAGGAAGAGCTAAGAGGATGACACTATCATGCAGGATCCACGTGCCTCCTATTAAACGTTTTAACAAGATCACTTGTAAAAGTCAGTGAATCCTTGATTCGGAACCCCCCCCCCCCCTCAAATTGTTAGGTTTGTTACAAAGAATAAACAGGTCAAGTGTGTGCTAGTCAGCACACAGCGAGGGTCCGTAGGCCACACTATATAGTGTTTAACTGTAAAGTGTATAAACAGTGTTTTTAAAATGCTAAAAAGCTTACTTTGAACCATTCTAAGGGTCTGATATTCTCAAAACACACTCTGATATTTAATAAGATAAGTATTTTTTGCCACTGAACCGGACTACAACCATATAAATACATCGAAAAGACCATAATTATAAACAAAAACGTATTTTGTCAATAAAAAATAAAATAATATTTTTTTCGAAATTTCCAAAAAGTGGTATCTTTACTTTTGGTCGAAGAATGTTCAGGAATTTTTTCAGATTTTTTGCACTTAACATTAGCGAGATAGAGGGGGGGGGGACACGTTTCACACCCACTTCAAACTTGCCTACGCTCGCCCTATCAAAGTTATATCTAAAGAATTATATATTTTTGTAATCAGCTCGACGTACCCTTTCATAGGATACCCCTCACGGTGTCGAAAAAAAATAAAAAAATTTTAACCCTTAAGTTTTTTTACCCTAATTTTTTTTGAAAAATATTTTTTGAAGTCGCTATATTTTTAAAATATGTGGGCACACATACATGCCAAATTTCAAAGTGATCGGACGAAAGGTGTAGCCGTGAGAGCACGCGAGAGGACGGACGGACAAACACACGCAGGAAAATATAAGGGTCCTTGGTTTTGCCTACGGACCCTAAAAAATAACAATATATATATATCAGCCTATCAAAGTAGTGACATCTACATTGTCAGTTTCATGTTTCATTCAGAAACTGGCCAAGTGTTAAGCAATAAAAATAAATGAGAAGTGTCGTTCATGAAAGTAGAAGTGAACTGAGGTTATGGACTAAAAAAATAGCAGACTTGGCCACAATGTAGATATCACTACATTGATAGGCTGATATCATTCCTCTTTGCTGGCTTCAGCATCGTGGGCGTTGTTTCGGTTTTTACAAGGCACTGGATCGAGCAAGGCCACTGTATTTCCCCCCATTAAACCGACGAAGAATAACAAGGGTATCGAGTATTACAATAATCATAATAATGAAGTTAATTATTATAATATTATCATACAATACATGATATATTATACGTATAATAGAAAGTTAAGATGGACTGGCATGCTTGCTGAAACTTGGCCTGACACACTGCTATGCACTTATATTTGACCCACTTCCCATGAAAAACATGGAAAACTGAAACTTGCACAGACTATGTATCTACAATGACAATACAATAACAAGTCATTAGTTAATTTATTAAAAAAATACAATAAATTAATTAAATTCCACTGCATCATTGTTGCTTTTTTGCCATAATAGAAAATAATTAAAGTCCATACCATTTTACCCTCCTTTTCACCGTACCCTCCCTGCCAAACCCGTCCCCTTGGGTCATGCAACTTTTTATAACTTACTACAAGGGCGTAGAACAATTTGGTACGGGGTAGAACTTTTTTTTGGATGTTTGGGTTTGGATAAGCTAGTTTTACTGTACTATAAAGTCAGTGCGAAGAGTGCCAAATTAATATTTATAGTCACGAGTACAATACTCAAAACATCTTGTGAGAAAAAGTTTTTTCAATGTCACCTCGAACTTTTTAAGATAAACATGTTCTCTAGAACTATGAAACTACTTAAGCATGCCGATATTAATACGTTGCATATGGGTTTTATTATCCAGAACTTACATCTCATCAAGAAACATAGATACCAATTTAATAAAGGCCTAAATTTACTTCTTGAGTAAGTTGAGAGACCTTTATCATCGCACGAGTTTATTGTTAGAGGAATAAACACTATATTGACAAGAACCGGCTAAAAAAACTTTTTCCGCGTCATTATTGAGAATACCTACATCGCATGAGTCAACCTTACAAATAGCAATGTACCGATTAAATTAACTTCACTTTTTACTTTTTTTAGAATAAGAAAATTTATTTTTTCCTTAATTATAAATAGAGCTTGAAAAAAAAAAAAAATAAAATAAAAAATCGTTATCACGAAAATTAAAATTACTGTAACTTATTAGACAACAATATTAATTCATAGGTCCCAGGGAAAAAGGTTTCTACACCCTTCGCCGAAGAACAAGAGGAATGTACACTGTACAGTACAGGGAGGGTAGGTCACGTTCAGAAAATTTGGTACGGGTTAAGTATATCACAGGAAAAGGGTGCGGCTGGAGTAGCACCTTATTATGCAAGAGGCCACGACGAGTAGGGAGCGGGGCGACCTTACAAGGCCGGCCAGACTGGCAAAGACGGGTTTCCCCTGCCTCCGAGCAGAGTCGACCGACCCCAGCCACGGCAGCGGGCCCACAACCCGGCCTGGAGCCTCCTTAATCCACCAGTCGCCTTGAACGCATCCTTCCATACTTATAGGCGAGGGATTCCATAGAGGTTCCCGTCTTGGCACAAACCGATGGAATCCAAGTTGAACAATTTTAATTTTAAGGCTAAGCAAAGTCCAGAAAAACATTAAAGAACACGACCGACTGTAATAACAAAAAAATGGCAACCAAACACATGCACAGACAGTCATTATAATTTCAAATCGACGTTAATCGGACTCAGAGGTATATTTATTTAAATATTAATGCAAAAGACGATCCGAACAAGGACAAGGTCATAGGCCGGCTGGAAAACATCCGAGTCTTGCAATGATAGAACCTGCTCGGTGCCAAGTTTTGGAAACGGTTTCGACGATCCTCCACGAAAACCAGTTTTTGCAGTCTGGCTTAAAGACAAAGATATCCTTGCACCGAACTAGCTACTGTCCTAAGCTAATGCCTGAGAATAGGCCCGAACAAGACAGCTGCCAAAATTAAGCCTCTTAAAAGAGGTATTTCATGCTATAAAGGTTTGGATAACGTCCGAATAGTCTCCAACTTGGTACGCTTTCTATGACGAGGAGAAGACAGAGCTTTAACTGACAGTGACTCCAACTAAGTATGACACGAGATAATAGATAGGAAACGGCCATGTCAAATGTCTCTATCTCTTTCTCCGATAACACCCAGAGTCGCTTCCCTCTATAACATTATAAAAACCGAAAAAAATTATTAGGACTCAAAAAAAAAAAAATTCCGCCCCGAAAAGAAGAGGAACACTTTTTGTAAGAACGAGAGACGAAAACAAAATGGGGGAAAACTACATATCCGACAGCATAGTCAATAGGAGAAAACAAAAAAACTAATAAAAATAAGAGAATTCGACTGTTAAAATCTAACGTATGTCATGAAAACTTTTCTCTTAAACAAAATCTAGGGTATGAAACGAAACATCTTCAGCGCCCCTGTGGACTGTGTTTTAGAAACGAACAATGCGTAACACATTCTAATCTCCCTCGGTTTAACTTCACCTAAACAATGTAACTTACCCTTATTAATAAATGTAGGTACTCACAAGACTTCAGAATAATAATTATTTATTTCACTATCCCGTCTTTGCTCATCAAACGAACCTTTCGAAATCTTGTAAAATTGTATAAAAAAATTATGAAGAGAAATATATAAAAAAAGGCCGAAATTTAAAAAAAAAAAAATTGTTAACTTCTGGGCTCCGATCATTCCCAGGATTTGTTTTTGTTTTTATAGGATCACCGAAACACGTTTGTTAAGAAATCTTGTACGTAGCCTTCGTACAAACCGGTGGAATAAAAGGTTTTGTTTAAAGTCCGAGTCCATCCCCCGGAAAACCTACTTTTCAGCAGCCCTGAAATGGAAACCAGTCAATAAAGAAGTAAAAATAATATGTTCCAACGGAAGCGGAGACGGCTGCAGAAATAAAACGCTTCCCTACGACGGAGAGGTTGAGGGATAGAAACGAAAATATAAACACGGGAAATATGAATACGGGGAGCAATTGAGGGGACCTTGATACATAAACGACTTGGAAATGAGATATGCCGAAAACGCTTTATCCCACGGGGGATAAAGCGTTATCGGCATTTCTCATTTCCAAGTCGTTTAAGTAACTATAGAGTTACTAGAAGTGCAAAGGCTGCGCTTGTTCAGAGTAATTACCGATTCAAGGTTGACAAGAATGAAAGATTCTCCCAGAAGAGAAGAGTAATTCTGAGAGAGATAGAGGAACTGGCTATTACATCTCGAGAACACAGGCGCCGGCCGTCCACCATCACTCTCCTTCTTCCACATATTTATTAAAGATAATTACTACTTTAGAAGAAAAAAACAACAGATATCCGGCTTTTCACAGTGGATGCTATTACCGTGTTGCTACAAGAGAACATGATTCAAATCAAAATCAGTAGATAATACGCTAAGCTGCATCCGTCTCAGTCAGCTCGAGTTAGAGTCGCTAGAGAAATCCGTTTACATAAGGTAGCGATACAGCTTCAAAGTATCGTCTAGCTACAGATTTTCAAAGACCAAATACGCAAAGAATAAGGCAGCCTGTCGTTTCAACGACTCAAACACGAGAAAAACTTAAGAAATAAAACACGAGAGAGACAGTTAAATAGTTTTACTGTGTATAACCACTATTAAAGACGAGTGCAAATTTCAAGTTGCTAGTTGACCTACATACTAACTTAAGTCTAGTTAGTCGGGATCAAGCGTATTCGACTGTGCAAATGCGACCATCGTTGTATACATATGCTACCTCACTAGGTATCATATGCATACTTAGATTCCACTGGACTTTGGAGAAAGCACTGAAGAGACATCGGATACACAAATTCAACTAAAAATCATTGAAGAAAATATCTCGGATGGATTTCTTTAAAGGAAATACATCGTTCATACAAAAACAATTTGCATATAATTTATTAAGTCTTTCTTGTCTTTAGGGATAAATCAATTACTCATTAACAAATGTTTAAAAGGTAGTATTTCATCCCTTATTTGGGAAATCTTCAAACCTGTAATTATACTTCATAATTAAAAGGTTGGTTCCTACGAATAACTATACACAGGTATTAACTAATCACAGAGTTTTATAAAAATGTATATTTCTTTTGAAACAAATGTATATATATTTCAGCAATGTATAATACCGTGTTTTTGCACACTGCAATAAGTTACACAATTTGTGTTAGTGAGAGACACCAAGGGATGTGCCACGCAAGTGTGTCACGTAGGAACTGTTCCAACATCAGACATTACGTCACAAAGATGTTGGCTCGGCATTACGCCATGTTCTGCATCGTTTTGCGAGGCACATCCCTTGGTGTCTCTCACTAACACAAATTGTGTATATATATTTATATACACGAGAAGAACAGTACAGTGAGGTTTTAACTGCTCTAAATAGGCGTCATCTCAACAATTGGTAAAGGATAAAGATAAGATAAGCAGTAAAGGGGATAGGACAAGCACAACCGGATACGACAAGCATAGCCGGAGACAAGCCATTGTATGACAACTTTTAACTTGACATGTTCCATTTTCTCACAATTTTATGTTTTATCGACAAGTTTTGATGTGCATCGGGTAAACTAAAGGCTTAACCCCGGCGAATCCAGCGATAGGCGTAGAGTGATACTCGCTTGGCGACTATCGCGGATATCTGCTCTTCGAGTTTGCGTTGTTACCGTTATCCTAGCGTATCGACTCTAGCGATGACCGCTAGAGTCGCTAGTGTCATTCGCTTAGCAATTGGCGCTGCCTGCACCAGGAGCAGTCATAATCGAAGTCGTAGCGACCCTTGTGAGTTCTAAACATGTATATTTATTTATTGATTGAGCATGTTTTCCCAGACTTCCAAGCCGTATTTTTCCGCTGAAGGTGTAACCGAAACATAATATTATAATTCCATTTATGTATAATTACAATAAATATTTCGATAATTTTGTAACATCACTTGTAGACGTTACAACTTTTAAGTATACGTTAAGGAATCGTATACGTTTATAAACGTATAATTGAGGCATAGATTATTATTTATTATCGAACTTTCAAAGAAAATTAAGCTATTGCAATGGCGTGGGCAGTAGCAAAGTAGTGTCTATCACACTAATAGGTACTAGACTGTTTGTTTTTTCCTTAAAACTGTGTAATGAGATAACAACAATATCTTCATAGGCACAACTAGAAGTAAGGACTGATTTTTCTGCCAAGTTTCAACTCCCTAGGTTAAATACCCTGGGCGCTACGATGATAACACACATACACACATCCATACACACATTCATGCACACATACAGAAGTCATGGTGAAAACCACTCAGGAGGTCTTAAAAACACCCAAAACAGATAATTCAGTTGAAATCTCGAAAAAACATTTTGGGAGAAAACAATACTTTTTCTACCAAAGGTGAGGAAAAGTAAAAATTAAATATGAAAAAAGATCGATAAAACATGAAGGAGATGCTGAAGTCATTTCACATGGAACAGTCCCAGAATTCTTGAGTAGCTCTATTGGCGTGGCAACATGAATTCATAGTTATTCTTTTAACGACCCAAATGTTATCTATTATATGCATTACAAATAAATGACATTTTTATAGGAGAAAGTATCAGAGTAAGTGAAAGGAAGCAGGCTAGGGCAGTAAAGCCGTCGTGTCGAGCTAATGAATGCATTTAGAACGCTCAAAGAAGTGCCGAAGGTTGAGAGGTCGGCACTTAAAGAGTCATTAATACTGAGATAAACACCGGTGCGCTTTAATTAAAATGTATAAAACACAAGTGGTAGAAAATACCCGTTGTTCTCGACTGCAACACATGGGCTCACAATCATATAACGGCAATTGAATAAACAACTTTCCGGCCCGGTAATTTAACTCCGGTACTTAGCACTGTATTGAAACGGCCCTAAATCTAACACGTATTGTTAGGTTGGAAAAATATGTTTGCATTATTTTCTTCCAGTCTTAAAACAATTTTTCCGTTCTCAAATCGCATTTCTGCGAAAGCTGTATAAATAGTTTTAAGAAAACGATTAAGTTTAACAATCCAGAAGAAAGACGACTAAACAATCGAGGTTTAAAAAAAAAAAATCTTATCCTTCTAAGCCGGAGAATTTTTCGTTTTTCCGGGGCGTTAGGGAGACGTGAAAACAAGCGATAAATTTGTGAGTGTGCGGGAGGCTGGTGGGACTCTGTCGGAGAAAGGTGTTTTAGCAAACGAGGCAAGAAAGAAGAGAAAGGGAATAGGCTACGAAGATGCGACAAGACGTAGAATTAACATTTAGATGCGACAAGACGTAGAATTAACAGTTAGATGCAGCCAGGAGTCCAGGAGTGATGCCGTTTACTCTCCCACCATCCAACGCACTACACGCATAATTCATTTATCTGAGGACACAGTAGTGCCCCCCTCCCCCCCCCCCCCCTAGTTAGGCACAGCCGTACCATCCTTTATAGTACAATAAAATTAGGCTCAAACGCAAAGATAAAAAAAAAAATATTCTACTCCGCGCTAAATTGTTCTACACTCTCCTTATAGTAAGTGTTAAAAAGTTGTATGACATGACCCACAGCCAGCTTTGAAAGGGGGGGGGGGTTAAATTATAATTATATTTTTCAATAGTTTTTCGCGAATATTTTGAAACATATCAGGTCACAAACGATTTTTTTACAAAATTTATTTACATAAAATTTTGAACAAAAATGATTCTAACCATTTTTGTGTCAAACGGAGATATGGAGGGGAATAAATATAATTATTTTACCAGTTTGCTTAGAATTTCTCGAAACAACTTGAACAATATTGATGTAAAGCTAGCGACGGTTAATCTAGGCTTGTTAGGCTGAGTCGGAATTAAAGTGAATTATAATAATATTCATTATTCAGAGTTATCCGGTGCGAAGCCGATCCAGAGCCACTAGGCTTGCCTAGATACATGATCCCATATATTATTTACAGTTTGAACCCGTATATAAACCTGCAAACCCGGCTAACCTATATCACGCAAGAAAACTAGTAACATACTTGACATGCATTAATGCAAAATCCAAACTCGTCAACCGATGCATGGATGTACCTAACCCTGATTATGTTACAAATATACATAAAAGTAAAATGATACTTTATTAAGATTAAAAGGAAAATTGACTCACGGTTGTGATGCAAGCATGACTGGGGGAGATAAAGTCGAGTCCACGGTTCCCGTTTCCTGAGAAGCACTTTTTTATGTTCTGCATGAATTTCCTTCTAATGGCTTTGAGAGAGTAGACGCAAAGGGCGCTAAACTGAGAGGGTTTACTGGAGCCCTCGCCCTCAGGCTGCTCCGACTCGGAGAAGACGGCGAACAACACGTGGTCTTGGGCCGTTATGCCGAGGTTACTTGCCAGGTCCGAGCCGGGCTTGCCAACGAACCCGGCCTGCACCAGATTGTACTTCCTTCCCTCGCTGTCTATACACTCGAGCGGTATTTCAGTGTAAGAGTAATAATTTTCGTCGTCCTGGCAAACTCTGACCAGCTTGGACGTGAAGGGAGCCTGCTGTGAATTGTGTTTCATTTGGGTGGTAAGGAAGTAACTGAACCTCTCCGAACTAAAGCCGTATACATAATTGATGGGATACCTTTCTCTGGCCAAGGAGTTAACGAACATCCTAGTTCCGGTCGTTACCGCCGTCTGAGCAATCATAAACATTTTGTCTTTATCGAGGCTCCTTGAAGAAACGGCAGGTACTTCACTCCTGTAGGGCGAGTTGCCGGTGAAGGTCACTCCCACGTACATGACTTGAGACACTGGTGGGTTAGGAGGTCCGGGCGCTATGAATGCCACTGTCGAAGCCGTAGCATTATTGGCTACAACGGCTTCTTTCACTTCTTGTACTACATCCGTGATGTTGTTAAGGTTCCTGACCGAGCATATTCCTTGAAAGAGGCTGCCACACGTGATCAACCTGGTAGTGGTGTAGTCTATGACTAGAGCTTTGTTCACATTGTCCGTAAGTTTCTTTACGGCGTTCGACGGGCAATCGATCACCGAGCACTCCGGGGAATCTTCCTGAGGTCCTGTAGTTACCGTCTCTACCTGCTCCAAGTCGGGGGATAATTGATAAAGTTTGTTTACCGCGCCGATAATAACTCGCCCTGTATTTTTGTCCACCACGAGATGGTTGAAGCCGAGCACATTTTTATCGTGAAACGTACGGATAATATTACCGCAAAAGACCAAAGAAAAATTAAAAATAATTGTCCAAATAAGCACCGCTCTGACGTTTATCCACATTGTTCGGAAAATCTCTTCAGCTCATTACTGAAACATAAAAGTACAACAAAATTATTACCACATTGTTAGTTAATTACAAAAAAAAAACATAATAAATCAAATTAAATGTACTGATATTACAGGGTAATATATTTAACAAATTATACCCAACACCATAATTTCTAACACTCCCATCTTCAATACATAAAAGGTAGAAATACAATTAATTAACGTACAAAATAAATAATTGTATCACGCTGTAGGGAATTGATTTTATTATCAACCAAAAATAATATCTGTTTTTTTCTTTCGTATTTATAGTTTTAATCTGTGTCTGGACACCCCATCCATCCCACAATTGGTGACCCCGATAAAGAAGAAAAAGTACCAAGTATCATTATCAAACAACAAGGTGAGAATTTTCTAATTATTTATTACTTTCATATTTTTCGACACAACCATTTCAAAATTCTAAATTGACAATTTCAAACAAAATTTAATAAATAAACAAAAATTACAATGAACCCGGAGTATAATAAAATCAAAGCCGGCGAACATTCGATCGCCAGGGTAGCCGTCAAATGTTCACCCTTCTGGAGAGCGGAATCCGAACTATTTCAGCCAAATCGAACAATCCCAATAAAATAACTAACAACATATAAAACCAATTTTTTTCGAATTCTTACAATTAATTTTATCACAGTAAAAATTATAAAAACTTTATGGATCTTCCCTTGAAATACCCAGGTTCATTTGACTAACACTTATGCTACATTTCGTATTCTGACCTATTTAAATTATTCCCACATAATACTTGTTTAATTCTCTACAATCTTACTTATAATTCATACTATTATTATTTTTGGAGATATGCAAAGCTTCTAATGTTAATCTTATTTAGTTTTTATTTCATTCATTAGAATTCTAGTATTATCAAAATTAAACCGGAGATCGGTTTCCGTCGAGTGAGCTGCCAATCCTGTTTAATTTCTTTTGTTCTTATATTTCTTTTATATTGTGTTCGTCTGTTTTTCCGGGTATATATATATTGCTAAGAAAGACGAACATGGGACTTGGTAAATGATTCCCATTTTATCTTCAATATCCAAATTATCTTTTAATTTTGAATAATAATTATTCTTCATCTTGTTAATAGGTGAATCACCAAATGCCTCATCACACTCCATTTGATTAAAAATTCTGGGTACTCCCTCCGATAAACCTTTGATATAAGTCAGCCCTGCAAATTTTGTATTCTTATTTTTCTGTTTCTGGATTATGGTTAATCAAACTAAACCATAATTTATTTATCAGATTCTTTGGGTAGAAATTTTTCAATAATTTATAAGAGAAACTCGACAAACCTGGAAATGTAAGACGACGGACGAAACATAAAGGAAATGTAAGAACAAAAGACAATAAAAAAGCATTGAAAGCTCACTCAACGAAAACAGATCACCAGTTTAATTTTGATAATACTAAAATTACTGGAAATGGACAGAGCATTCGGCACCGATCAACACTAGATAAACTTCGCCACGATGCCATAACTTTTGGATGCCACCTGGCATCTGACAAATGACTTAATGTCATGTATTATTTTTTATTATTCATTCTTGTTAAAATATTGTTTTAACTTGGTCAACTAAAAAATAATTCTATATATCTAAGTGCCTGTTATCAAATAAAATGAGACTTCGTGTAGAATCCTCTACTGCTGCTTTCTCAATGTGCTAACAATAGCACGTCACCATCTACATAAAGAGCCGATTTATGACGTCACAGGACTTCTAGTTAAAGAGGAAAAGGAACGTGTCAGTTCTTAAGAACGTTTCATTAAGGTCTTAGATGTCCCTTTCGGTTGCGATTTGTTCATAATGGAAGATTCATTAGTTGTTTTGACGGAGAAAAAATTTTTAAATTTTTAAAAATTTTAAAAATTATTGTGTTTCATTAACAATATGATAATGGAAGATATTAAAAAAAAATGTATCACTTCTAAGTTCTAATAAAACGGTAACGCTTTATTTGGATGCCACTGGAGGAATTGTTCAGCACCCCTTTAAGGTTAGCCACCAAATATATTACTAACGAAATGAAATTTATTTGTTTCAAATTTTTACAAGATTATACAAAGAATCCAAATATATTACTAAGGAGGAGTAATCAATATAGCCTCTACAATATATCCTGTGTTTCAGTTCCTTCATATGCATCATACAAAATGGGCAATTGGACGGGGACTATCGTGATTTTTATTATATTTATACTCGAGAAAAAAGTAGTTACAGAAAATTCTGTAATTGAATCAAGGTGTTTTTAGGGGGTTCCACACTTGGTTCACCAATGGTTCCATTTACCATTGGTGATCTCCAAAGCTTTGAAGGTTTTAAAAAAAGACTTCTTAAAGGGTTTAACAACAGTCCATCTTTGTTCACAACACGATATTTCTAACACGAAATTTTTAAATCGTGTTTTAATTTTGTTAAAAAGATTTTAAGTATAACTATTGACTCCCAAAGGTATGAAGAATAACGCGAAAAATTGAAGGATACATTTACGAATTTTTGCCATATACTATTATGTCCTATTGAAAATAATAAACTTAAAGTTTAAGAACACCTTGTTGTTATGTGATGAGTTGAGAAGTGATAGACATTGTAAGGTCTGAAATAAATTAACAGTTTAATTCATGTTCCTGAAACATCTCGACTCTAAAAGGTCATCTTCAGTCAGTATAATAACTAGAACAACAATAACAATCCAAATTTTACAAAATCACCGTTGCATAAAACCAATCATAAAATTTATTGTTTAATCTAAATGCCTTATTAAGTTTAACTATATAATTAGAAGTTACTTTTATGATTGGTTTTATGCAACGGTGATTTTGTAAAATGTGGATTGTTTTTGTTGTTCTAGTTATTAAACTGACTGAAGATGACCTTTTAGGGTCGAAACGATTTAGGAACATGAATTAAACTGTTAATTTATTTCACACCTTACAATGTGTATCACTTCTCAACGCATATTATCTCCAACTGATACAGCCAAAACTGGCACATGCCTATTTTTATTGGCAGGTGTTCATGACTATTCAGATCCTAATGAGAGTGCCCACATTGACAATGACCTAGATACTTTGGTTTAAGGGTTGGACTAAGAAACTCTTGTAGAGAGAAATAATCCTTCCTTAAAAGATTTTGAAAATATTTTGTCCCAAGTTCAAAACGAAATTTCGAACATCAAAGGAGTAGAGAATTTATTACCAACATGGTTTCCCTCAGTATTTAATTGACTTGGTATATGCCTGGCCCCTTTAATAACAAAGATTATTTACCTCTTCTTCAATATCCGAATAAGAGCGTCACTTGCGGCTCAGTTGAAGTTTGGTATAATCTTATAAAAATAAAGTTTTAAAGGGGTAGTGAAAATATAAGGTATGGAGAAGTTATAAGGGAAATATAACATAAAACTAGGTTACTATTTAAGAAATTTGTTATTTTTAATAATATGAAAGTAAAAGGCCGGGGAAGGAGGAAAAGAAATAATAAAAGAAGGCGAATGTTTAGAAGCTCTAATAGATGGGTAAATAAACATTCAAACGTTGACAGAAAGAAAGAAAGGAAACAAAACTTGTGTGGATCATTATAACGTTGACAGAAAGAAAGAAAGGAAACAAAACTTGTGTGGATCATTATAACGTTGACAGAAAGAAAGAAAGGAAACAAAACTTGTGTGGATCATTATAACGTTGACAGAAAGAAAGAAAGGAAACAAAACTTGTGTGGATCATTATAACGTTGACAGAAAGAAAGAAAGGAAACAAAACTTGTGTGGATCATTATAACGTTGACAGAAAGAAAGAAAGGAAACAAAACTTGTGTGGATCATTATAACGTTGACAGAAAGAAAGAAAGGAAACAAAACTTGTGTGGATCATTATACCAAATTTATAGAAAATATAAATACAACAATCATTCAGCACCAATGTCCTTTATCACTCTCAAAAACTTTTAGTAAAATTAAAAATAAAGAACTCATAACAAATCATCTAAGATGTCTTTCATCCGATTTACAGGATGAAAGAGTTAGTGGCTATCAGCGGACTAAGTGGGCTCGTCTACCCTACATCATACTATGCCTGTAGAACAACTTTTCCAGAAACGTTACATGTCACTATATCTAATAAACAGGTCAAGTGTGTGCTAGTCACCACACTGCGAGGGTCCGTAGGCAACCCTGCGTATAGTTTAAGTAGTACCCTATTGCTGGTGTTTTTTAAAATGCTAAAAGGCTTACTTTGAACTACTTCTGATAATGTATTTTTTTGCCACTGAGCCGGACTACAACCAAAATACATCGAAAAGACCATAGTTATAAAAAAAAAAACGTATTTTGTCAATAAAAAATAAAATAATATTTTTTTCGAAATTTCCAAAAAGTGGTATCTTTACTTTTTGGTCGAAGAATGTTCAGGAATTTTTTCAGATTTTATGCACTTCACATAAGCGAGATAGAAGGGGGGGGGGGGGCACGTTTCACAATCCTAAAAATCAATTAAAGAACAAAGATTTTGCATCTATCTCTGGAAGTTCCTGGTTGACAGGTTAGGAATTGATGGTTGTGTAACTCTAACTTGGTGTTTCAGATGATGTAACCATACTTAACACAGCAGAAACATATTCTATATTTGCGATAACTGTAAATCAGATTACTTTTCCAACAAACAGTTTGGTCCAAATATAAATATGTTATTGTATTGTTAATGTAAATAATAATCAGTGGATATCGCTATCCATAGAATAGAATTGAAGAATATCTTATTCGTTAATGGAGACGGCATAATTATTAAAATTCTTATCTATTGCTTACGTTCAGTACACAATAAATGTCACTCCGCATTACAAGGCGCTGAGTACATATGCCCTCCATGCAGAACAAATAAAATTGACAACTCATGCATCACTCTTTTCTTTAACGCACTGTATATAATGAAACATGTAATTGATAATACTATTTCATCTACACTATTTCAATTACTGATTTTAATTATCAATGAAAATTAGTACTTTGGAAAATCGTTCAGCTTTGAAATAACTTGGTTCTGTAGGCAATTGTTAGAGGTTTGGAGTCAATAAAAATACTGGTGAAGGAAGTGACGAGCCCCAGGGGGGTCCTCTAATAGTACATCACGCGTCGAGTGCGGAAAGTAGCATTTTGCATGCGAGTGTGGAGTTTGCACCCGAGCGACAGCGAGGGTAGTAAAACCACACAAGCAATGCAAAATGCCGTTTTCGCACGAGTTGCGTACCGTACTTTATCTACGATATTTAGATTTAAATAATAAATACAGAAAAAAATAAACATCCTGTATGCAAGTTCACATTTCTCATTTGATAAAGATGACATTAATTCATTAGTTGTATTTTGTGCCGAATTAATTATTTCGGGACGCGTATTATTCTCCTCATATTCGTAATAATCACTTAAATCAATGATTGATTTTTACAAAAACAAATCAATATAAACAGTTACTTTTATTAAACAAACAGCAAATTAGTTTTGTTAAATGTAAACAAACTCGCTAATCGTGCGTAAAGGTGAAGAATTCTTCTTTTTTACCACCCTAGGCCGGTAAAAAAAAGGAATTCTTCAGAATTATGAGACGCGCATGCGCAATGAATACAAGTAGGTAAAGAATCACTTTCTACGCATCTTAACAGAAACGTTTATATTTCACAACAATCGTAGATAAAATACTTAACAGCAAAATAATCGTGCACACGTTCCATACTGGATTCTGTCAATAAATAAGTGACATTTAGAACATAAAAGTTGGAGAGCCAACCCCACGCTAAAACATAACGAATTAATAAAAAAACGGAATATAAAACCAACATTTTTTTTTCCACCAAATTTCATAAAAATCATTCCTTCTTTTGCTCTACGATGCATAGCAACAGAGATATTAAGCAACAGCTGAAAAAGTCCAAAATTTTCGGACTTGTTTTTCAACATAATCTGCTCGCACAGAACTTACGTTTCTACAAACTTGGTTTATAAGTGGCCATGGTCCCTACAACGCAACGTATCCAAAAATTATACCCAAACCTTTGCAAGCAACCATGTATAATTTGACTGGACTATACATATATTTAATATTTATATAAAAAAATATAGGTAATCAGCCTTCACCCGGAGCTCCACGTGGGGCGAATGCTAGGAATCAGAGCCTAGATTTCCTGGCATCATGTAGCCAAGCGTAAAATGAAACGCCTAGATAGTTTCGTTTCCAAATTCTTTATAAAAAAAGAAGCAGGACAATATAATGATACACTTTTCTTTCCATTATTAAGAATAAAATAAAATACCCTATAATCGCAGTTAAGAGGCTATTTGTCGCATGCAAGAATTCCTCTATTTCATCATTAGGCACGATAAATAACCAACACAAACCAAAAAACAACAAATATTCTTAATTTACGCCTCCTGAGTTTTCTTATAAAATTTGAAAAAAATTGTTTTGTTTTCTTCAAGACAATTGTATCGGAAAATACTTGCCTGTGGTGATGTAATGTCTTTGATTTTATTAAATAGTGCATTATTTCGAGTTGAATGAATGAGTAATAAAACCAATTTTTTACTACGTTTTTATTAGCTTGCTTTCTTTTTTGTTTGTTTGTCCAGTCGAGATCTTGCAATCGATTTTTAACTAACTTCCCGAGTAGCTAGACATTTGAAACTTTTAGAATAGCTCAGAACACGACGACAATGCATTATTTAATAACTTTTAGCCATCTTTCAGCAGAATTTAATTAGTTTTCAGCAAATTTTACTGTATGGAAAGTTAGTTCGGAAAAAATCCGCAAGTTATTTTATTTGTTTTGACATGACCCATATTTACAATCTTCATTTTGACGGGTTTCAAATTTATGATTTTTTTATTTTAGTGCATGGTATGGCTGATAAAATTGTTAAAATGTATGTATAAGAATGATTACATCAGGCCTTTTTGTTATGTAAAAACTAATTGTATTTTTATGAGATGCCTAAACATTGAATGACAACGAAACAGGAAAAGTAAACAAAGAAATAAATCAATTTACGTGTGACAACTAGGTTTGTTTACCCTTGTGTCCTAGGTAAAGGTTTAATTTTTCTGCATATCTACTTCGTATCTGTATTTCTTTACTTGTACTCATTTTTCTTCTCTTCGTCCCCTACACGGTGGCATATCGATGGCACGGTTTAGAGTCAGTCGGTGTTGGCGAGATCCGCTGTACAAAGATTTGTCCTTTTATAGGTTTAAAATCAGCTGTTAGTTTGTTGTCATTTATATGAGTTATGAATTAAATAAATTCGGAACTATTTTTTTCCTCTAACATTATAGAACAATTATATTATTAACACTACATATGATTCAACAGAAAATTTAATAAACAGGTCAAGTGTGTGCTAGTCAGCACACAGCGAGGGTCCGTAGGCAACCCTGTATAGTTTAAGCAGTACCCTATTGATAGTGTTTTTTAAAATGCTAAAAATCTTACTTTGAACTATCTTATGGGTCTGATATGCTCAAAACACATAAACAAACTTCTGATAAAGTATTTTTTTGCCACTGAACCGAACTACAACCATATAAATACATCGAAAAGACCATAGTTATAAAAAAACGTATTTTGTCAATAAAAAATTAAAATAATATTTTTTTTCGAAATTTCTAAAAAGTGATATCTTTACTTTTGGTCGAAGAGTGTTCAGGAATTTTTTCAGATTTTTTGCACTTCACATAAGCGAGATAGAGGGGGGGGGGTGTGTTAACACCCACTTCAAACTTGCCTACGCTCGCCCAATCAAAGTTATATCCAAAGAATTATATATTTTTGTAATCAGCTCGACGTACCCTTTCATATGATACCCCTCACGGTGTCGGAAAAAAAAAAAAAAAAATGTAACCCTTAAGTTTTTTTACCCTAATGTTTTTGAAAAATATTTTTTTTAAGTCGCTATATTTTTAAAATATGTGGGTCGGTACAAGACACATACATGCCAAATTTCAAAGTGGTCGGACGAAAGGTGTAGCCATGAGAGCACGCGAGAGGACGGACGGACAGACACACGCAGGAAAATATAAGGGTCCTTGGTTTTGCCTACGGACCCTAAAAACAGAAAATAAGTCCGCTTTGACTTGCATAATTAGAGTAGGGCTTGAGCTTGTTCTGTTAATGTTTTTGACTATGAGTAAAGTTATTAAAAACAATCCCCCGACGTTAGGTACTAAGCAGTGACCATGCTAATCTGACATTCTTTCTTCTATTCTAGGCAATGAGTAGAGGATTGCTAACGCTGGAAGAAAGTAAAATGCTAAAGAAGATGGTAAGATAATTTTTTTTCTTGTAGACACCTGCCTCACTATGATGAGCCATCTCAGGAATTAATTCCTGATAGGAAACACGATTAATTTGCCACACAGCATGGTATCACAGCTTATTTCACCGATACCACTCTTTTCTTTCTAGAATAAAGTAACCACTCAAAATTGAGCGGTTAAGTAATTAACTTTGTTGGCGATTTATGGAGCTATATAATATAATAGTTAAAAAAAAAAAACAAGATTGATTGCAAACAGTATAATCCCCAAATCTAGTAAATTGGCATAGTATTAAAAATAAATAATTAAACTATCATTTTTCAAAACAGTAATGTATTAAGATGTGCCACTGTTCCACGACACCAACGAATATATATATATTATATTCTCATTAAGATATTTTTAAAAAAAAAAAAATCTTATCTATTATGATTAATAATACTAATGAAAAATAATGCAAAATAAAAATAAAAGTAGAAGAATTAAAAGCATTAGGATATGCTAATAAATAAATGTCTAGTTTATAAACGAAAGGTGTTATATTTTTAAAACTTTTTTGTATTAGGTAAAACAAAAATAACTAGAGATTATTCTCACCTTGCATACTCGGCAGATTTAAATAAAAGAAATGGAGAATTAAGATATTTGTAAAATAGCAAGACTTAGAAACAGTACAATTAAAACAATCTACACCTTCCGCCACATTTATTCAATTTTGCTTTCAAATTTATAAGATAATTTTTTAACAAGAAATGTTAAAAATTTTTTTGATTAAATGTTTTTTCACAATATATATTAATTTTAATAAAGAATAATAATAACAATGAGAGAAAAGTATTATATGATAGTTAGGGGTTAAATATAATACATGAACGATTAATATTATGATTTAATATACTACAATTACTTATATATTTATAAAATGTTGTATGTCTTCTTCAATAAATTATTTCAATTTAAAAAAATATATATTTGAAGTATATTATTTTAAAATTTGGTAATGTAAAGTAATCCAATACGTATTTTTTATTGTACAGGTAACAGTTAAGTATACCAATAGGTATTAATGATAACACAAGTTAAAAAAAAAGGCTTAGTATATTCTATAGATAATAATTTTATTGAGTTAAAGTATCATTATTAAATATCAATATATTTCAATCAATAGGATAGAATAACAATTATAAGATTATAAATATTTTCATAACGAGAAAACAACGAATTCAGCAATGTATGTATTTCATACGGTTTTTGGTGGAACAAGATTTCGTTTACTATTAAATACTTGAATACATAGTATGATTATATGAAGGGAATAATTAAATTACAAAAAACTCAACCATTTATTATTATTCAAAACTATTATTGAACCAAGTTTTTGATTTTAACAAACGGAATTTAGTAATACCAAATTCAACTTTATTTCCGTCAGATTTTAATATATGTACAGTGTAACCTCTTAACCGGCCACGGATCAACCGGTCCTCGGATTAAACCGGCATATTATATGGGTCATTTTCAAATAAAATGTACCTTTTCTGTCCCAAGATTTTACAATTTTATTGTAACTAAAAAAAATCATATTAATGAAAAATAATAAAACCTTTAGGCTTATTGATCAGATGTCTGTCTATTATTGTGTTAATAAGGATCATTTTATGGCTTATAAGGTGAAAAATTGTAATGAGTGTTACGTCCCACAGTAGTTTTGATAACATGTAATGTGATTTTACTACGTTTTTATTAGCTTGCAATCTTGTTTGTTTGTTTGTTTGTTTGTACGGTACAAATCTGGCAATCGATATATAACTAACTTCCCGATTAGCTAGACATTTGAAACTTTTAGCATAGCTCAGAACACGATGACAATGCATTATTTTAATACTTTTAGCCATCTTTCAGCAGAATTTAATTAGTTTTCAGCAAATTTTGCTTGGCGGAAAGTTAGTTCGGAAAAAATCCCATCAAACACAAAACAGGAAATATCGATTATATTATTTATCGATTATATTATTTATCGATTATATTATTTATCGATTATATTATTTCAAATATATCGATGGCATGCTTTAGATTTGGTGTTGGGGAGATCCGTTGTACAAAGATTTATCCTTTTATAGGTATAAGATCAGCTCTCTGGATGGGTGTCATTTATGTGAAGTAAATAAATTCGGAACTATTTTTTTTCACTATCATTATATATTATATAACAATAACAATTATATTATCAACATTACATACGATTCAACAGAAAATTTAAAAATGTAGTATATAAAAAGTTCTTTTTATCTTGAAATTTTTTTATTAATTTTTTTCATAAGTGTTTTTTTCATTATATTTATTTTTTAACCAATAAAATATTCAAGTTTATATAAATGGGATAGGAAAAAAAAACTTTAGTACAAAACGAAACAAATACATTTATATGTATGTCCCAAGGGTTTTGTAATGAGTGTTACCGATAAGAGTTGGCAGAATTAGAGGGTGAGTATGAAAGAAAGAAGGAGGGATTAGGGTTTGTTTATGTTAAGAAGACATTTAAGTCCAGTAATCAACGACTTTTTGGATTGATAGCACTTTATTCTTCTCTACAATTAATATTTCACTAATAAAAAATGGTGAGTATTTTTATTCAATGTAATGAGTGTTACCATCATTTTTTGTAGTTGTAATCAACATTTATTTATGTTATTAATATGATTTAGTAGTTATTAATTAATATAATCAGTACACATTAAATTGGTTTAATTAAGAAACATAGTTTCTGAGGAAAGATTTTTTAAAGTTAAAAATGTAATGAGAGTTACCTGTAATGAGTGTTACTATTCCGTTAGTTCTGCAATACTGTATATTTAAAAACTTAAAAGAAATGATTGAATTTAATGTTTTTACAAAAAATAAATTTGCCGCATGTAAACAAAAATTGTAAATAAAAGTTTAATGTTTAAAGTTTGTGTTAAAATTTAATTTTTTCTAGGTCCAATATATAAATGTGTAATGAGTGTTACCAAAATGTAATGAGTGTTACTTGAATAACAACAATGTCTTATGGGTAGCCGTGTCCAACTATTTTTTTAATAAAGAAAAATTATTTTTTCTTCTTCTTTATAATAAAAACTTTTATTACAATGCACTGAAAACGTATCCTTTACATTTTTGAAGCTTTGAGGAAACATTAAAAGATAATAAATGTAACACTCATTACTTTTTTTAAAAAAATTACAAATATTTTAGGTCTAAAAAATATTTCTGGTGGGATGAAAGAGAATATTTACGTCATATATACAATTTAGTAACGTTTCATAAAAACAGAGAAACAAAATCTAAAAAAATACCGTTTTTATGATAGTAACACTCATTACGACAAAAATATGGTTTTTTTTATGTATATATGGCCATATATATGTAAATAAATGTGAAAACTGACATTTTCGTTCTTGAACGAAAATGTCATCTTAAGTCCCTGATGTGTCAGATTAATCAATATTATCATGTCTAAGGCTTATTTTAATTTTCTATAAAGTAGCCAAATTGATTTCCCTAAAGGTACATTTTATTTGAAAATGACCCATATAATAGATGGCAGGTGACTCAAACATTGATTTTTAAAGGCCGATGGACAAATGATACATTAAGGCTTACAACTGGAATAGAGGATGTTGGAGAGACAATGCTTATGAGGAAGTGGAAATGGGCCGGGCACATTGCAAGAACTACAGACGGAAGGTGGACGAAGAAGCTAATTAACTGGTATCCGAGGTGTGAGAAAAGAAGGAAGGGTAGACCACAGGTCCGCTGGGACGATGAAATGAGGAAATCTTGTGGAGGAGAGACCTGGCAGAGGGTAGCCCTGGAAAGGATGGAGTGGAAGCGGATGGGAGAAATATACAAAGATGTCTGGTTATACAAATGATTAAAGGAAAAGAAAGTAGGAATATGCATGCTCTAGTATATCCATGTTTAATTTTTTCTAAAATAAAATAAAAATGTCATAAGACAGACCAACTTGCGACTGCGCAATCCACAAAATTATTCTGATTTGCCGAATTATGTTAAAAAAAAAAAAAAACAGAATAAAGAAACTGATTTTATATTAATAATATGTATAAGACTGTATTTTATTATTTATAATTTTGAATTTTCTGGCAATAAATGGTTATTTATTTATTTTATCATACAATAGATGGCAGGTGACTCAAACATTGATTGTTTGACGGCATTTCCTGGTAACTAAAGGGGGGGGGGGGGGGGGGGGGGGGGGGTGACGTGACGTTGTTGTGGTAGGCAAAATAGAAACGCGTTTGATTCTATGACTACTTATTTCTAGGAATCAATTAAAATCTCTGTGTTTCTGCTTTCTTCACCTGTTGCTTTGACGGAGCCTTTCTCTGAATTTCGTTAGAGCAAATTTCTTGAAGAGGACGTTAATCCCTCAGTTTTGTTCTTCTTTCGGCCGGTTATGATCTTTTTTTAAAAAAAAAATTGAGAGAGTTGAGAAAACGGAAACGTGTGATGGTCTCGTTTGAGACACGGTTCAAAGTGTTTAAAAGAATTGACTGCGGGGAATCGGTAAATTAGCTCTGTTACAAGTTTAACGTTTAACGTACGAAAAAGTACCATCAACGATTGGCGACGAAATAGACGATCGATTGAAGAAATTTGTTCAAAAATTGAGTCCGAAAAAATTCTTTCATTAGTGCACAGAACTGCAAGAACCTCGGATCAACCGGGCAAACGGGTAACCGGCCAGGTCCTTGTCCCGACCAGGACGGTTAAGAGGGGTTATACTGTAAATAAATTTAATGGGGTAAAATCGGTTAAATGGAGAAAATATAAATGAAAATAACTATTAACGTTTTGTTTTTCTTTTAAACAAGAGAAGATAAAATGATTAAACGGTAGATTTTTGGCATTTATTGAAAAATAAAAGGCAAGTTTGAATAATTGCGCGTGACTAGAGTAGGGCGGATTGGGGAGAGGTGAGCAGTTTTGCGGGGAGTCGGCTCGAGACTGGCCGGCTCTGTTAAGTTGGGGTTCACAAGGAAAGGTTCCAAAGCGGCTGTGCTCGTCGCCTAGCGACCAGGCCCGGTCTATCTCCCTGACTACCATACCCGCTACCGCCTACATTCAACTTCTCTACCCCAATCCATCCCATAATAAACAAATTTTCTTCTTCTTCTTGGTTGGCAGATACAAAACTGGGTGGGTAATTACCGCTATTAACCTCTTTGAGTCTCGGAGAAGGTCCTCTAAAATCCAATTCTGGACACTGAGGGCACGGAGAATAAACACATCCCTTCACTCAAACATATATTTTAATATATATATGACATAGGAACTCAAGTAATGTATAAGTACCACTCTTTAACTTATATAAAAGGGCTTGCAAAAAAGGTTGCAGATGCTTTTTTAAACAATTTGATTGAACTTATAAAAAGTTTGGAATGAAACAAATAAATAAAACAAAAATAAAAATATCTTAGCAGACTAAAGGATAAAGTGCCCACAGACCAAGAAATGGGGTTTGTGTTCGTAGTCCTATGTTCAAATTGTGAAAAAAAAAATATATATATATATATACACATATATATATAAGTTAGAAAACAATTAACTACGATATATTAATAAGAAATACACTCACTGAGTAACGTCTAGTAATCGACTGTCTATTTTATTTGTTTACAAAAGAATAACCTCTCTTACAGGTTAGCATTTTTATAGAGAACAATTATAATCTAAATAGAGATTAAAAAATCATAACAGTTATCTTAAGGTGGGTGAAAGGTAAAGACTAAACTAATCTAACTACCCCCTCCTAGCTTTCACTCACCTAAAAATGAAATTACTTACATGAAATTTAAGAGAATAAATACACACACTTAAATTATAAAGAAAAGAGATAAGAAATAAAATTATAAATAAAGAGATAAATTATAAGGAGAAAAAAAAAAAAAAAAAAGTTAACTAACAAACTAACATTATAGGTCAATCAAAGATAAAACTAAAGTAAGTATAGGAAATTATGTAAGACATAGTAATACAAAAGAAAAAGAAAGAAGAGAATTATAAAAGATAAAAAAAAATATGTTTGTGGCAAGTTGCTAGGGCTTTTCCCTCATTCGTATTTCATTAATGTGCATTGTGACAAATTTGTCTGGTGAATTCTGATCCCTCAGCTTCAGTCTGTATCTCTTTAGTTTTCGTACAACCGTGTAAGGCCCCTTAAATTTATTATCCGATTTTTTTCTCTTGTATAGGTTCTTGACATAAACTGTGTCTCCTATCTTTATTTCCTCAAACCAATTAGTTCTTACATCCCTATTTCTTCTTTCAGTTCTCTCTCGTTTTTCTTGTTCCAGTTGTTCTCGAACTTGTTCGTTGGACACCGGTAGAGCTGGTTTCCTTCTGATAGCCAGTTCGAATGGTATTTGTTTAGTTGCCGCGTGTACGGAACTGTTATAAGCTAATATTGCTCTTTTCATTGCTTCTGTTCCGGTTATCCCCCGATCATTCTGTAGTAACCGTAAATGTTCTGTTAGGGTTCCGTGAAATCTTTCGATGGCTCCTCTGGATTTTACATGTCCTGTCGTCGTGTAGTGGCTTTCGACCCCTAATTCCTTGAGTGTCTCTTTTATTCTGTTGTTTACAAATTCCCTGCCTCTATCCGAGACTATTAATTTTGGACATCCGTAGCGGGAGAATATGTCAAGGATCGCCCTCTGCGCTTCTTCTGATGACTTCTTTGCTATTTTTACTGCTCCTGAAAGTTTTGAGAATCTGTCAATGAAAGTGATATATTTTTCTTTCTCCCAACTGAACATATCTATTTCTATCACTTGCCATGAATCATCAGGAGTCTCAGTCACCAGTTCTGGCACTGCTTGTGGTGCACGATTGTATTTTGCCTTATTACAAACTACGCATAGGTTAACCACGTTAATGCACGTTTTATTCATCTCCGGCCAGTAATAATTTCGTCTGAGCTGAGCTGTCATTTCTGGGACTCCTCGGTGGTTAGTTATTCCCCTATGTTGCTTTTCAACGATTGTTACTTGTTCATCTGGGTCTTCTATAGTTCTAACTTTCCTGGAACACAACACCATTTCACTGATGTGGCATATTTTTCGATTCTCATATAGGGTCCTTACATTTTTTACCAAATCCGGGTCTGTTGAGTACACATAATACGTTAATCCAATTCCCGTGATTGTATTTAGCATATCGGCCAAATCTTCAAAGGGAGCATCCCTGCCCACTGCTATCGTTATTGTTTTTAACCGTCTGTATTTATGAACATCTGAAGTCACTCGGGATCCTTCATTTCTTTCTAATATGATCTGGTTGTTTTTATCATTCACCATGGTTGTCTCAGTCCTTAAAATCCTGTTACGAGAATTTTCTCCATGCCCTTCAGTCTCCTGGGGTCTTTGTTCCTGTTCTGCTTCATCAAAAGGGGGTCCTTCATTGACGGCTTCGCTGTCTTCTTCTCCTGTCAATGCACCTAACTCTTGAGCGTTTGCTAGGCGCGACAAGCAGTCTGCTACGGCGTTATCTCGACCTTTCGTATGCAAGATATCGAAGGTATACGCAGCTAATCGTGCCTTCCACCGAGTGATCTTCGCAGTCGTCTCTTTCAGCTTGTTTAACCATATCAATGGCATGTGGTCCGTTTTTATCGTGAACTTTCTACCCCATAAGTATGGACGAAAGTGTTCTACAGCCCACACGATTCCTAATAACTCTCGCTCCACCGTGCTATACCGTGACTCAGTCGGGGTTAACTTCTTGCTGGCGAACTCTAGTGGTCGGTCAGTTCCGTCGGGGTATGGTTGGGAAAGAACTGCTCCTAAGGCTACATCACTCGCGTCAGTTGTAACTACAAATGGCTTCTCAAAATCTGGGTAACTTAACACCGGGGCTTCGGTCAAAAGTTGTTTACACTGTTCAATACTTCGTTCCGCTTCCTCGTTGATATTGAACTTAATTCCCTTTTTCAACAGTCTGGTGAGGGGCTCCACTACATCAGCGAGATTCTTCACAAAACGTCGGTAATAGTTGACCATCCCTAAGAAAGTACGAATCTCTTTCACATTCCGTGGGTTAGGCATTTGTCTTATTGCCACTACCTTTTCCAGGTTGGGGCTCGCTCCATTTGCAGAAATAATATGACCCAGGAACTTTACTTTCGGTTGAAAGAACGTGGACTTCTCTCTGTTGATTTTCAGCTTATACTGTTGTAATCTGTTGTATAACAATCGCAGGTGTTTTTCGTGTTCTTCTGGAGTTGCACTGAAGACCAATATGTCATCCATGTAAGTCTGGATCGAAGTGTCTAATCCCACGAGGAACTCATCCATAAGATATTGAAAAGTAATGGGAGCATTTTTCAGACCGAACGGTAAACGAGTGAATTCGTATTTTGCCCTCTCTATTTGAAATGCCGTTTTACTCATATCTTCTTCACGCATCCTCACCTGGTGATAACCTGCCTTCAGGTCAAGGGTACTGAATACTCGGGCGCCTTTCATCTTATCAAGTATCTCTTCCAACCTTGGTACCGGATACCGCTCCGTCACCGTTACTTTGTTCAGTTCACGATAATCCACAACTAATCGATAACGTGGTTCTCCGTCTGGTCCTGGTGGTTTCGGAACTAATACTAGGGGACTATTGTACGGAGAGGTAGACTTCCTGACAATACCCTGATCTACCAGCTCCTGCACATGTTCTTTTATAATCTCGATCTTTCTCTCGGGGTACCTGTAAGGTTTTACATACACTGGCTTATTAGTGGTTAGTTCAATGGCATGTTGTACTTCCCCAGTCGCAGAAAGAGGTTCGTTTTCATCGTAGAACACTTTCTTAAACAACTTTTGGACCCGTTCCCTTGGACTGGCTAACTTATCGTCTTGGGTTAACTTGTAGCTATTAGATACCTTTCCTCGATCGACTCTTTCCCTTTTGACCTCATGCACTTTTTCCCCGATCTTCAGTATCCATTTACCCCGATATGAAATTAATTTGCATCCGCTCCCTTGTAATACATCTGTCCCAATAATTGCAGAATAGTATTTGCTGTTAATATCAGTCACATGCATCACCAACCAATCTTTCGTCCCGGTCACTGGACCAAGTTCAACTCGTAGTTCGCCATCTAACATCTTTTTTCCTGTGACCGTCGTTAGCGTACACTCGCACTTAGTTATACCTTTTTCTCCGAACAATTTCATCGCACTTTCCCTATTAATTATAGAACAATTTGATCCGGTATCTATAAGTACGCTTACACCCCATCCTTTCACTTTTATTACGGGCAGTATACCTGTCTTACTCTGATAATGATTCACTTTGGTATTAAAACAACTTAATCTAAACTTACTTTTAACTGTCTCACAAATATTCGCCGTTCCACTGCCCGTTTTCCTTCTCCGACACCTTCACGCTTCCTTTTCTTTTATATCCTCCCTCGTCGATCGTTCTAACCTCTGCGATCCTCTTGACGGTTTGTTTTCTCCACGTCTCCAGATCCTGCTCCTCGAAGAAGTCGCTGAACATTCACTCTCTCCGGCATCGTCACTGCTACCCCCGTCAGATTCTCTTCGGTGGCTCCATTGACGTCTTCCGAACCAGCCTCTCTGCGCATTCACTTCCATGGGCTCGTAATATCTGGCTCTTCCTTTCTGAGCCGACTTTCCATCTCGCCTATAGATATATGGGCAGTCCCTAGCCAGGTGATTCTCATCACCACATTCCCAACATTTCTTGGGAATCCTTGGTCGCCGAGTAAAATCGGACTCCTTTCTTTTCGGCTTTTCGTCGGTCCTAGCCGGTTGTATGGGTCGCCTTGAACTTGTAGTCTCCCATCTCCGTGGTGGAGGCCTCCTTGGTGGGGAAGGCGTTCGACGTTTTCGCACCTCCACCCATTCAGGTGATGACGACACTCGATACTCTTGAGACATTAACTCTTCATCTTCGATGATATGATGAATCTTCTCCACTGTCGACCCCTTATCGCCTCGCACGGCGTCCCGCAGTCTTTCCGGTAACGCTTTCTTTAATGTCTCAGAAGCTAGTTCTTCATAAACCTGGATCCTTACAAGGGTCTCACCTTCACTGTATCCGGCTTCATTAACTCTTCGCTTTAACAACCTCATCTCTTCACACAATCTACCGGAGTAGATACGGAGCGCCTCGCCCCTTTGTTGCTCAAGCCCTACAACCTTCCAAACATGGCGAGTTAAAGGTCTGCTAAGACCGCCATATTTTTCTCTGAGACGGACTCTTACGTCTGACCAAGGCATATTAGCATTTATACGGGCTTCCTGCATTACTTCCTCGCTCATTCTATTCATAAATTGGTATCCTAGACATACCTTTATTTTTTCACTCATATTCATTTCAGCTATGACTTCAAAAGCGGCATCCATTTGCTTTGTGAAGGTTTCCAGCTTGCTCCGGACACCGGTAAAAGTTGGGATTGCCGCGATAGTCTGCATCGCAAAATCAACAAGTTTCAAACAGAAATCCTGTTCGCGCGCTTTAGATTGCTCCGTCATGATGAATCACCCGCTCCCGGGTTTCGGCACCAGTTAGAAAACAATTAACTACGATATATTAATAAGAAATACACTCACTGAGTAACGTCTAGTAATCGACTGTCTATTTTATTTGTTTACAAAAGAATAACCTCTCTTACAGGTTAGCATTTTTATAGAGAACAATTATAATCTAAATAGAGATTAAAAAATCATAACAGTTATCTTAAGGTGGGTGAAAGGTA
Organism: Gerris lacustris; assembly: GCA_951217055.1. Lineage (NCBI taxonomy): Eukaryota > Metazoa > Arthropoda > Insecta > Hemiptera > Gerridae > Gerris > Gerris lacustris. Next base: position 52,688,578 of record OX578285.1, read on the forward strand.
AAGACTAAACTAATCTAACTTATATATATATATATATATATATATATATATATATATATATATATATATATATATATATATATATATATATATATATACACAGGGCTCGATTTGAGGCGGAACTGCGTTCCGGGACCTGGACCTCTCTCTCTGATAAATAAAAACAAAAATTATCGGCACTAATGTTTGCACAAGAGTGTGGGTTTAATTCTAAAACTGCTTAAAATGCTGTTTTTGAACGTTTATTTTTCAAATTTCCCGGGGGAGGACCCCCTGGCCCCCCTTCTATAGGGGGGAAGGGGGAGAGGGTAGGTTGTAGTTCCGGCACCTCAATTTCGAGAAATCAAGCACTGTATATATATATATATATATATATATATATATATATATATATATATATATATATATAAATAAAGGAGAATATCGCCAAAAATTCAAAAATAGTATTAGTTCTATTAAAAAATAGTATTGATAATTTAATACATATAATTAGTTGTTCTTTGTAATTTAAAAATGTTCCAGATGTTGTTCTATGTGTTATATATTAACTGTATAGCTTAAAAAGCAACAGTTTAATGAATCTGGGTGCCTAATTATAAGGGAAAACAATGCAATATCTAGTCAGTCATGAATAAGAGAGCAGAGTTTGACTCATAGTTAAATTTTGAGTTTGTTTAAGGTGATGTATTGTTGTATAATAATTAATTAAATGACTTATTTTGTAAAAATGAAATAAACAAATACATAAAAATTCATTTTCAAAATTATAATTATTATTTATTTAGTATGCCTTATTTAATTAATTTTTATTTTAACTCAATTGCAATTTGCTTCAGGTTTGAAAATGTCTGAAGTGTGAGACGAAAAAATATTACCTAATAAATAAATCAAATTTATTAGCTTTCTTTTTTATAATAATATCCCCGATGACGCAAAGGGAAATAGTATACATATTTAAATAATTATTTGTCGCAAATACCCAAACCCCGAAAAATAAATAAAGAGTAAAAATACGGGAATCTAAGACGCTTACTGTTTATAAGGAAGAGCAACAGTTGCTCCTGTTCGTAGAACCAACAGTAGGAGGAGGGAATCTACAATCCGCAGGCCCACACCCTCAAACAATTTATTGGCCCGCCTCTCTTACAGTATTCCCTATTTTCGTTCTTATGGCCATTTTCGTTTTACGTAAAATATGGTTTTAATGAATACCACACATCAATTTGACATGAATCAGTGAGTTTTATCACTTGATATATTTGGTCAACCTAATTTCTTAGATTATTTTTTGTTATAAAATTGTTAATAACTTTGGTTTTACTCAGTATATTTCGATGATCCCAAGCCAACAACATGCGCACACCTCTGCTAAAAAATTAATATCGATTTTGCCAGTTTTGGGCCTATAAAGTCGGACTGGTGGTGACAGACAAAACTTTAATTATATATATATATATATATATATATATATATATATATATATATATATATATATATATATATATATATATATATATATATAACAGTATATTCATAGTATAATTACCCTTTATTCTATATATGCTTAATCTTATTACGGTCTGTTGGGCATTAATAACCTAATTGCACTCCATAGATAGTGAAGGTAATGTAAAAACTAAATGGCTAGAAAAAAGTATTAAAAATAACAAATTCTTAAACTTCTAATCTTCGGCAGCAAATGTAATTCAAACCGCGATTAAACTGGCCCATTCCACATTTTTAACTGAAATAAAAACGGTTATATGTAAAAAATTGAATTTTAAAACAAATAATAAACCAGAAAACCAAGTAGAAGAAAGAACTCCTACCTAATAAATGCCACAAATCCTTAACGTAATATATGAAACGTGGATTAATGACAAAATTAAACGAATTAGATAATTTGACGTTTGAGTTTTATAAAGAATTAGATTCAAATCTGTTTTTAGGGTCCGTAGGCAAAACCAAGGACCCTTATATTTTCCTGCGTGTGTCTGTCCGTCCGTCCGATCGCCTGCTCTCACGGCTACACCTTTCGTCCGATCACTTAGAAATTTAGCATGTATGTGTCTTGTACCTACCCACATATTTTAAAAATATAGCGACTAAAAAAAATATTTTTCAAAAATATTAGGGTAAATAAACTTAAGGGTTAACATTTTTTTTTTTTTTTCGACACCGTGAGGGGTATCATATGAGCTGATTACAAAAATATATAATTCTTTGGATATAACTTTGATAGGGCGAGCGTAGGCAAGTTTGAAGCGGGTGTGAAACGTGTCCCGTCCCGTCCCCCCCTCTATCTCGCTTATGTGAAGTGCAAAAAATCTGAAAAAATTCCTGAACATTCTTCGACCAAATGTAAAGAAACCACTTTTTGGAAATTTCGAAAAAAATATTATTTTATTTTTTATTGACAAAATACGTTTTTTATAATTATGGTCTTTGCGATATATTTATATGGTTGTAGTCCGGTTCAGTGGCAAAAAAGTACTTTATCAGAGTGTGTTTTGAGAATATCAGACCCTTAGAATGGTTCAAAGTAAGCTTTTTAGCATTTAAAAAAAACACTGTTTTATACACTTTACAGTTAAACACTATATAGTGGTCAAGTGTGTGCTAGTGAGCACACACTTGACCTGTTTATTTTTGTTTTAATTTATGTTCACCCCAGATTTAAATGTATAATAAAATAAAAAAGGAACTGATATTACAAATAGAATTAATATTATTGGAATTCTATAGCTAATTGTATTTTAAATCTTATTTTGTAGCTTTTGGGAAAAAAAGTTTGTAAGATGACTTTATAATAAAGTTGAAACGTCTCATAATGTTTTTGTGATGTACGCATTTTTTCTACACCTCTACAGCCATCAAATTATTATCTTCATATATAAGGGTGTATCATAAATAAATATTTTTTAAAATTTATCTAATATATAAATATATATAATTACAAGATAAAAAGAACTTTTTATATACTACGTTTTTACATTTTTTATCATAAGTCATAAATTTGAAACCCGTCAAAATGAAGATCGTAAACATGGCTCATGTCAAAACAAATAAAATAACTTGCGGATTTTTCCCGAACTAACTTCTATGCAGCAAAATTTGCAGAAAATTATTTAAATTCTGCTGAAAGATGGCTAAAAGTTAATAAATAATGCATTGTCATCGTGTTCTGAGCTATTCTAAAAGTTTCAAATGTCTAGCTACTCGGGAAGTTAGTTAAAAATCGATTGCAAGATTTGTACTGGACAAACAAACAAACAAAAAAGAAAGCAAGCTAATAAAAACGTAGTAAAATAGAATTAAACAATATTTATAAGTTCCCCTAACACAAGTTACGGAAGGCAATTAAGTATAACATAAAATTAGAACAGGTGTAGCATGTCAGACTTCTTACCATTAAAGAGGCATCCTTATCACTTATCAGTTTTATCATCAAAATATACTAAATACCTGTTTTCTCTGAGAAAATTAATTTTTTAATTAAATTTTAGAGAAGTAATTAGAGGAAATTAAAAAAATAGTGACTATGTGTAAGTTACCTTACAAAGAAGATAAATTGGAGTAAATAATATTGTAATAATAATCAAATTATAATTTCAAACAATTTAGACAAATGTGATGTAATTGTAGGATAGGTGAATAACCATGAAAGAAAAATAAATACAGTTATGTTTTAGAAGAAATTTTATAAAGGTCAGTGAATTGTTATATAGTAGTAAGGTCCTATTACAAGTACTAGACAGGTAGGACGAACCATTTGTTCGAACCTAGCAATTAGGCCATCTATTAGGGCCATTTTACTAGCCCCGTGGTAGAGAGTTTCAACCACTAACACCACACCGACGACACACGGACATATTATAAAAACCACTTTTTTGGAGTCAGGGGACCTCAAAACGTGTAAATCCATCAAAATCTCAAAATCGAATTTTCGCGCTATCGCAATACTTTTTTATAAGAGAAAGTATAAAGTTAAAGCCGGATTCGGTTTTCGAAATATATGAAATGATAAGGTATTCAAAAAATTTGCAATTCTAATCAATGTACAGACAAAAATTTAATTTTATGTATAAAGATTAAATTGTCTGTACATTGATAGTCTGTAAATTAATTTGTCTGTACATTGATCAGAATAGCAGTTTATAATAAAATCAATAACCGACATTGTAATGAAAGTTTTTTTTTTGTTTTTTTTTAATTTGTTAATAACTTGGGTTCTACTCAATAATTCTCGATATGCTTATTCGCACCTCAGCGAAAAAATGAATGGATTTCGTTCAGCCAGTTTTGCGCCAATAAAGTGCTAGTAGTGACAGACACACACACATACATACATTCACGAAAAAAGTAAAGGCCGGATTCGGTTTTCAGAAGATATCAAATAAAAAGAAAATCCAAACATTTTGCAATTCTGATCAATGTACAGACAAAACTTTAATCTTTATACATAAAATTAAAGTTTTGTCTGTACATTGATTAGAATAGCAAATTTTTTGAATACCTTATCATTTCATATATTCCGAAAACCGAATCCGGCTATAACTTTTTACTTTCTCATATAAAAAAGTATTGTGATGGCGCGAAAATTCGATGTCGATGGATATACATGTTTTGAGGTCCCCTGACTCCAAAAAAATCATAAATTTGTGATTTCGTTATCATAATCATAAATTCGTAAAAAATTAAAACATTTTCCGATAGCGCTGAAATTGTCACTAATTATACTTCTTCATTAGACAAATAATTCCACTGAATTTCGTTCTGGTATCTGCCGCAACTATTGCGCCTAATGAGGTGAAATTAGCACTAATACCTTTCCATAAGACAAATATATCCTCTCTGTTAATTTGCTACAGCCTGCACTCTCCTTCTGAACCCAACATGTACTTCAAATATTTTAACTGCGATCCACAGGTTATTTTATGCGTTATAATATATGAAGATTTTGGATACGAAACTATTCAGGCTTTTTATTTTATCGCTTGACCTACAAGATACAATTAGGAAACCTAGCCACTGATTCCTAGCATGAGCCCCGCGGTGAAGGCTAGTTTTATGCATAAATAGTAGGTGTAACGGTTTTTGTGCTACTCCATTAGCTGTATAAGAGGTAAAATTGATATTGATAACCGGAAAGGCGCCACATTTATATGACCATGCAGGGTAAACCCCTAGGGTGAGGCTCCTTGAGTGGGGAATCCAACCTGAACCTCTAGCGTGACAAGCGCAGTCAATAGCAATGAACTACCCATTTATAAGGCGATGCAGGGGGAGCACCGAGGGTGGGGCCCCCTTGAGTCGGGAATCCAACCTAGACCTCCTGCATGTCAACCAAAGTCAATAGCAATAGGTTTATTCCAACAGCCAATTCAAGAACGGTTCTAGAGCCAGCTCAGGATTAGTTAAAGGCGCATGCGTTCATGAAGATTGGTTTAGAACTGATTCGAAGAGTGGAGCCCGTCAGAACAATTTAAGAAATCTTTCAGAACTGTAACCTTTTAGTTACCTTCCTTATATATGCTATTGACTACTTGGGACTAAGAAGTCTCTCCCCAAACAGCCAAATAAATTAAAATACGTAGGTATTCGTTTTTTTTTAAATTTTACAATTATGTTTCATAAATGATTATTATTTTTAATAAATTATAATTATTAAATACATAATTTAATTAATCCGCCCTATTGACAGCTTGAGAGAGGCTTTGAAATGTCTCTAATATTTCAAGACTAATAATGTTTCAAAAAATTACTAAATTTATAAAAAAAAAAAAAATGTTTTATTGACTCATGTAACTAAAATACAGGATTGTAACGAGTCTGATGAAGCCCAAACGTTGGTGCGAAATATAGCTATTCAGAAGATAAAATGTGAATTTTGTTTAAGTTATTACAAAATAAACCCTAATATAAAAAGAGGCCTGATATTAAACAGAAATCATGCTTTCATATATTCTCACGATCAAAATTAAAAGTTTGTCTTAGTTAGAACATTCTGCATAAAGAAATTAATAATTAATAATTTAAAGGTACGCGACTGAAAAGCAACAAGGAGGGGGGGAGAGAAAGGAGCAACTGATTTGATTTTTTTATCTTTATTAATTTGTGGTATTCTTTAAAATGTAAAGGTATTCCTACCTACGAGTGTCTCAAAAGTGAGTAAGGATGATATAATGAATAAATAAAGAGGTAGGTACCTCTGTTGGAATAAGGTTATCACATCTAAACTGATTTTCCCCATAATAGGTAAAAATCAACTACCCATTTGATTAGAAATAATAGGTAGTTGAGGAATACAAAAGAAAAGGTGGCAGGGAAACTTACTTATTTCAAAGGTAAATAAAATAAAACTATTTAAGATAAAATATCGGTTGTTAATAGGTAGAAGTAACATAGAAAATTTAAAATAAATTAGTTTCAAATACATTTTTTTAGGCGACAACCATTTAAGTCGATGCATTGACTTAACACATATCCAAAGCTCCTGTCAACTCTTTTCAGCATAGCAACCGGTAAGCTGGCATTTCTCGTCACGAATATCGTATCACGAACCGTCCCACAACCCTAAAAACTTTGTAGAACAATATTCTTGATGAGATAGCCCATAAACTTGTTGCTATGTTGAAGAGAGTTCGGTTAAATCACTCCACCGACATCAAGGCTTATCACTTAAAAGATACTAGGCATCGCGTGGCTCCTTCATTAAAGCGAGAGTAATACAATAAATATTGAATTTTAAAAAATAGTTAATCATAAGATGAGTTGATAGTTAAGGAGGATGATTGTAGTAAAGAGCCGTATAGTGAGGGAACAGGACTTTCCTTCATAACCACCGCCCTTAACCCTCGTGCCCCGGCCATTTCTATTTAAACTGTTAAAAAAAAATATCACTTCACTATACAAAACTTCTGCTTGTATCAGGTTGAAATTTTACATGTATCACTAGTACATTAGATAACACAAGTGAAGTTTTATTAAAATCGATACGCCAGAACGTAAGATATTGAAGTCTATTTTAAACGTTAAACGTTAAAACCGCACTTCGTAGCGGTTTTACTGTTGGATTTACTAAAAAATTGTATTGGAAAAAAAATGTTTGTCTCATCAAATAAAAGAAGTTTTTTCCGTCTTATAATTCCAATTTAAAATGTTCGCGCGAGCGTTGCGTGCGTACGCTTAGGCGGATAACGTTATCCAACGAACTTGTCCTGAGCATTGGAAAAATGAACATGTGTACTAAATTCCACCAAAATCGGTCAACTTTTATTGAAGTTAACGTCACACGTTTCCAACATTCACACAGACAGAATGCATAGTTTGTTGAAGAAGCTCGCTTACGCTTTACGCTCGCTTTAACTACTTAGCATCAAACTTTCATTGTATATTACCACTAGCAAAAACAACCGACATTTTACCTCGAATAGTTTTGTTTTATTTTCCTTTAAAAAAAAGCAAGTTTCTCTGCCGCACCCTTTCTTACCACATAATAACAAAAACCAATAAACAGGTCAAGTGTGTGCTAGTCAGCACACAGCGAGGGTCCGTAGGCCACACTATATAGTGTTTAACTGTAAAGTGTATAAGCAGTGTTTTTTTAAAATGCTAAAAAGCTTACTTTGAACTATTCTAAGGGTCTGATATTCTCAAAACACTCTGATGAAGTATTTTTTGCCACTGAAGCGGACTACAACCATATAAATAAATCGAAAAGACCATAATTATAAAAAACGTATTTTGTCAATAAAAAATAAAATAATATTTTTTTCGAAATTTCCAAAAAGTGGTATCTTTGCTTTTGGTCGAAGAATGTTCAGGAATTTTTTCAGATTTTTTGCACTTCCCATAAGCGAGATAGAGGGGGGGGGGGACACGTTTCACACCCTCTTCAAACTTGCCTACGCTCGCTCTATCAAAGTTATATCCAAAGAATTATATATTTTTGTAATCAGCTCGACGTACCCTTTCATATGATACCCCTCACGGTGTCGAAAAAAAAAAAAAAATGTCAACCTTTCATTTTTTTTTACCCTAATTTTTTTGAAAAATATTTTTTTTAATTCGCTATAGTTTTAAAGTATGTGGGTAGGTACAAGACATATACATGCCAAATTTCAAAGTGATCAGACGAAAGGTGTAGCCGCGAGAGCACGCGACAGGACGGACGGACAGACACACGCAGGAAAATATAAGGGTCCTTGGTTTTGCCTACGGACCCTAATTATTCATATATGTAACTACAAACGAAGCAGTCCAGCATTACTTGATAGTTATCTGGCAGCGTTGAGGGAGGTAGGGCATCTGGCTTTAATATTGGTAAAACACTTCATGACTAATATATATTAATAATTTAAAGAGATGCCCAGTTAAAACAAGCATTTTAGTAAATCTGAATAAATCACATCTCAACATTTTTAACACACACATCTGTTGAACAAATGTTTTTTATAATAGTTCATCTAAATCTGGAATATATTTACATCTTTTGACAAATAAAATTAACTATTCCATGAGTTTTAATACTGTCCTTCCTCTTATCGAATACATTCTGAAAAATGTAGTTCATAATCTTAATAAAAATAGCTAGGCCACTTGAAGGATAGGGAAATATTTATGAGACAGGAGATTAGGAGATGTAAAGATGTACTGTATTCATTCCCTGGTCAGGCATTCCGGGACTCTCGTTACATCACAGCACTCTCCCACTATTCTACCGCTACCCCCACCACACCCTATTTAACCGTCTTCTATACATCGTCCTTGTGTATAGCCCAAGGACGGTGTATTTAATTTTCAAGCAGTATACTTATTCCTACTATGAAATGGACTTTATTTTAGCTAAGGAAAAAAGTATATTCAGGAAACTATATATGTAGTACAGAACTTTAACTACCACTCTGACCATAGAATGGTCTCCGCCCCCCTACTAATAAAACAAAGAAAATATTACATGTAAACGAAAGAAACAACAAATAAAATAAGAATTAAATAATGTGAAGAAACTTATAAATGTGCTCTAAAAGAAGATATACGCAAAAACTGTTGAAGATATGTATAATTGCTTAATTAACTCAGTCGTTAGTGAAAAAATAAATAAATGTAACAAAGGAGAAAATCGTCACTGAAATTGCAAATTGTCGTATGTCAAAAAGGGTATTTTTCAGGAGAGCAAAAAAAAATGTATATTTTCTTTCAATAATATGACAAAATTATTATGCCATCTTTAATAAAGAATAATAAAGATAGTATAATAATTTTTATCATATTATTGAAAGAAAATATACACTTTTTTTGCTCTCCTGAAAAATGCCCTTTTTGACATACGACAATTTGCAGTTTCAGTGACGAAATATACCTAAGAGCAGTAAAAAATTATCAGTGGAAACATCGATGCTTATAGAATTAAGAGAACAGTTAAATAGAAAAACAAATTTTTAAGTTTTAGGTAGTATTTATACTACAGAAATATTAAATTTTACTTTAAATCAAATTATAATTATCATTAACTACGGGAGACAAACAGAGAAAAATAGACCCCAGCACCGGGACTTGAACCACGAGCCTCCTATATATCCGTTACAGGCGCTCTTACCAACTGAGCTATACTGGAGAATGCTTTTTCTCTGTCGTTACCGATACAAATTCCCGAATCCAAGCTTTCAATCTTTTCTACAAGTCTAACCAGCCTAATATTCACGGCAATAGAACTAGACCGAGAATTAACGCTTATAATTATAAAGTACTCAATTAGTACCTGTACCTAGTATAATCAATTAGAAATTCAAATTTTTAAGTTTTAGGTAGTATATGGGGTCCATTTTTCTCTGTATGTCTCCCGTAATTAATGATAATTATAATTTGATTTAAAATAGAAAAACAAATAAAACTGAAGAAGAAAAGAATGAATACAAGAAAAATAGTGAGAAAAAAAAAACATAAGAAAAGATATTAAATATGTATTTCGAAGAAAAAAAATACCATATATATTAAGTAAACATGGATCAACTAAAGCAACTATCCAGGAGTAATCAGATAATCGTAAGTGCTGGATTTTTAACGGAGTGATAACTGACAGAACCCAAATTTCAGAAGAAATCATTAATTTTTATAAGAATAAGAATATATATATGCAAGTAAAATAATAAAAAAAAAGATAAACATTTAAATTGTTAATACTTTAAGTGTAAACCCTATTTTTTTCAATGTATTAGACATAGTGATGGCTGATAAGGTGAACATAATTAATTAAAGAAAAACCTTATTTCATTCAGATGAAATGTTTCGACTCATAGTAGAGTCATCCTCAGTCATTTATATTTCTTAAAACACAATTTTACATAAAATTAAACTTACACATTTACTGATTTGTCTTATATACCATATTTTAATTGTTTGAGGTTTACAATTGTAAAAAAATATTTGATAGCTTTAAAGCTATGAGTCGAAACATTTCATCTGAATGAAATAAGGTTTTTCTTTATTTAGTTACACCTTACCAGCCATCACTACGTCTAATACACAAAAAAATGTGATAATAATGATAAAAAGTCCAGTCATGCACCATGACTTAATGAGCGAATTTTCAAAGAAATCTGCGTTTTATTGGCTTATGATAATATAGGAAAATTTTGGTTTAGAATTTGCTCGGGTGAAAAAAAAAATTGGTACACAGGGGTACGGGGTACAAAAGTCAAAATAGTATTTACCCTTCAAGATGCATGTCGTTGGAAAGCTCTTTAAGAGTACAGTAATTGTTGTTATTTACACTTTTATCATATTTTCACATAAAAGGGGGGTAAAATGGAAAAAACACGTTTTTTGACCCTATATGGTCAAAATTTGACCCCTAAATGGACTCCAAAAATTCTGGCCAACGAACTCATCCTTTCTTTTGATATTATTGACATTTTAAAATTTGTTTGAAATTTTTAAGTGCATTCTAAGGGGAGATAGCGTCTGGAGTGACACATATATACATATATACATACATATATACATACATATATACATACATACATAAAAAAAAGTGTTAAATTTTAGGAATCGATTCAGAATGGTCTAAAACGGATTTCCATGGAAAAATTTTTCAAAAATTCGCATTACAAAAATTTTGAAGCCATTGCAATAGCGTAATTTTCTTTGAAAATTCGCTAAAACACTAATTTCAATATTGAAAAAATTAAAACTGAACCAGAACCAGAAATAGAACATGCAACTAACAACTTAAAGAAAGGGAAAGCATCAGAAGAAGATGGAATAACTAACGAACTAATAATACATGGTAAAGATAGACATATAGCTCCCTTGTATAATTTATTTAATAAAATTCTATCCAGTGGACAGGTACCTAAAGATTGGACAAGTAAAATTATTATCGAACATAAGAAAGGTAGCCGAGATATTAAAAAGAATTACAGGCCTATAAGTCTATCCACTGTTATCTACTAACTGTTTTCTAACATAATACCAAATAGAATTACTAAAGATAAATATAACTTTCATTCAATAGAACAGGCAGGTTTCCGATCAGGTTTCTCAACTTATGAACACAATATTTCTGTATATTTTATGTTAATCGATTATAACAAAGCTCTTCTACCAAAAGTAACACAACAATATTGTCACCACAATTTGTTTTTATTAAACCTCAGAAACACGGTTCGACATATTACATCATCTTCAGTGTGCGGTGTTAACTTAGTAATAGTGAATTCTGCACTCTGAGTACAGAAATAACCCGCACACTGAAGATGATATTATAAGTTGTGAGTTTATTTTTAAAAAAAAATTGTGGTGAAATATTGTCATAATTATGAAGTGGTACCACAAAATCTCAGTCAAAACAACTAATTATTTTATAACAAAGCTTTCGACTCTCTGGGGCATGACTACATATGGGTAGCAATGTGAGATCAGCATAAAAGTACATTGAATTATTACAAGAAATATATAAAGAATATTATACTTATATAAGTACAGAAAAAAAGGAAAGCCCTTTAGAATAGAAAGAGGCATAAGACATGGGTGTCCACTTTCAGTCGTGATATTCAACTGCGTACTTGTATATATTTTTGAACAACCGGAATTGGGAACTATAGAACTTAATATAAACGAAACATTGTTGAGCAACCTTCGTTTCGCTGACTATGCTGTCTTAATATAAAAAAATATTCATGATTTAAAGATAATATTAATTTGATTAATTAAATGGAGTGATAAAATAGGTTTGAGGATCAACAGGTCAAAAACAAAGCTACTTACAATCTGTGAAAAGCTTAACATGACAATAGACAATCAAGAAATTGAATATGCATCCGAATATACTTATCCTGGACAGATTGTATCTTTTGAAGGAAAGAAATATAAGGAAGTTAACAGAAGGGTCAACATAGAATGGAAAAAATAGCGGTCATTAAGAAAAATCTTTAAGAGTTCAGCATCTGAGAACATAAAGATTAGCCCTCTACAGAGCAGTGTCTACCCAGCAGTTCTCTATGGCAGTCAGAAGTGGAGTCTATCACAGAAACAAGACCAAAAACTAGTTTCCACTCAATGCAAGATGCTGAGATCATGCCTTGAAAAAACTAAAAGGCGGAAGGTAAACAATAAGAAAAAGTTAAAAAACAAAATATAAAAAGCCTAATAAAACAAGCTCACAAACAGAAATGGAAATAGACAGGAAATGTAATCAGAATGGACCCAAATAGACAGGCACACAAAGTCAATGTGTGGAGACCGATTTAAAAAAGAAAAAAAGGACGCCCAGAAAGAAGATGGATGGAAGAGTTTCATGAAAGACTAGGCAAGTTATGTCACAGAATTGTGATGGACAGGTAAGTCTGGAAGAAAATAAGGAACCGTTATTTAGAAGATAATTAGAAGTGTAATAAAAAAATAAGTAAATAAGAAAAATTAGGTAAAACAGAAAAACCTACAAAATGATAACCACTACCCCCACTCATGGGGAGGCCATTTCTTGCGGATGCGAGTGTTGATAGGCAGTTATATATATAAAAAAAAATAGTTTCATGAGTTTTAATTCCGTCCTTGAATACCTTCTGAAACGAGTAGTTATCTTAATAAAAATAGTTCGGCCAATATTTTAAGGATAAGGAATTGTTTATGAGACAGACGTACTATATTCATTTGCTGGTTTGGCATTCTGGGACTCTCGTTCCGTCACACCACTCTCCCACTATTCTAACACTACCCCTACCACACCTTATTTAACCGTCTTCCATACACTGTCCTTGGGTATGCCCAAGAAGGGTGTATTTAATTTTTATTAGATTGAAGTCCCTGTTAGTAAGACGCTAATAAGTGTAGAGTCAAAACAGGGTAATAAAAGTGTTTACAACTACTTCATAAGACTGGCTATATTTCGTCCCGCGAGGGACATCTTTAGGCCTGGAATCAGAGGTATTTAAAAAAAAAAAAAAAACTAATCAAAAATAACATTACTAACATATACAATCAACACAAAGTGCGAATACACCAATTCTAAGTGATAGGTGGGACTTAGATAAGCCCACTTATACCTAAAAATATACAACTTAATCTATACAGTAGAACCTCGATAATAAGTGCCTCAAGGGGATTAGGGAAACAGTCTTGTTATCGAGGAGCTCTTTTTGTTGAGGGTCGTGTTATCAAGGTTAATTTGGCTATCAGTTGTGTTATCGAGGTTCATGGGCGGGGTTTTAAAGTCTAGAGTCGTGTTATAGAGGTTGAAATATCAAAACGCCTTGTTATAGAGGTTCTGAGTTACGTTGTGAATTGGAAAAAGTCCGTGTTATTGAGGGTGTTTGGATAATAATAGTCGCGTTATAGAGGTTAATTTAACATTATGTGTTATGGCAATCTCAAGGGGATTTAAAAATTGCACTTGTAATTGAGGTTGTCGTGTTATTGTAAGCGTGTTTCTACTGTATTATGGTCATATATGAATAAGAACCATTTATAAGAAGGACACTTATTAAAAATGTATATTTTTTATAAGTAATCTGAGCAATTTACCTTATATATGCTGACGTAATTTTCCATTAGGTTGGAAAATTAAGATTTAAAGCATGTTTGAAAAACAAAAATAACAAGAAAGTGTCCTTCTTGTAAATGGTTTTTAAACATAAGTATAGATAAAGTTGTAAATTTTTAGATATAAGTGGGCCAATCTAAGTGGTCCCACTTATCACTTAGAGTTGGTGTGTTGATTGTAAATGTAAACGTTAGCAATGTTATTTTTGATTACTTTTTTTTAAAAATAGCTCTGATTCCAAGAAGATGTCACTCTCGGGACAAAATATAGCCAGTCTTATGAAGTAGTCATCAACACTTTTCTTACCCTGTTTTGACCCTACACTTAATAGCAAGTGTATTTAATTTTTAAGCAGTATACTTATTTCTGTTTATTCAATAATTAGATGAAAATTGTCTGCTCATTTTTTAAAGAAAGTGACCTTTTAAATCCACTTCTTTATTTTGTCATATTGGAGAATCCCTAACATAAATAAAAAAAAAGAATATATATATATAAAATAATAATATTACAGGGCTGAAAAACACCTGCCAATGCTGTTTATACAAACATTTAGGATCTTTATAATAGAATGTTTGTCAAAGACAAAATTACTATGAACAAAATAATATCAATGGCAATAGATGTTCATTGGCAATACTGAAGTTTTTTTTTAAATACTGGTTGCAGATATAATGACCATTTTCATTTCGCATTGTTGATATTTTGGTATTGATGGTACAATAATTGAAAAACTCACTGTTTCATAGTAAGGAACTGAATGAGTTTCAATAAAAAGATTTAGTGCTGTTATTTTGTTCTAATGAACTAGGTAACTATATGACAAAGATATATTACTTTACAGTTAAATTAAAGTTATATTAGTAATGCTAAACAAAAATTATAAAAACATTTTTAACACATGTTTTACTGTCAGTAGTAGACTTGAGATTGCTTGTTTCCAAAAAAAAAAATATATTAGAGAGAGTTGAAATTTGACATTTAATACTATCATAATAAATTAAGAGAGGAAAGTTTATTTGTGCCAAGTGAATTTTAAGACAAAGAAACGTCACTCTCTAAGAATTTAGGTAAAACCATCTGATACTCAATGAAACAAGAGAAAACTAGATGGCTAACAGATGTTGAAACTGCAACTCCTACGTCTTCAACAAATAGTTGATATTAGTTTTCTTATAAGCTTCAACCACTTGCTGATAATCAATTGAACTTGTGAGTAAACACATAACTTAAGGTAAATCACAAACTTATCCAGTTTAAGGTAATCCACAAACGTGTAAGCAAACTTATATAGATTATGAGAAGCCATACAATAAATGTCGATTAAAATGTATTTATACAGTATCTATAAGAAAACATAGCTTAGATTAAACAATTCCAGATACGTATAATATCAAGCGGAAGGAATTATAAATGGTGAAATCCTTCTTAGAGACCCACTAAGAAAACACCCATGTTTCACATCACAAACGAAAATTCAGGTAACTTATGATAGACGTAGCTCAGAAAAATAGATACTGTACAGCCAGTTTCAAGCGCTAGTATTACATAAAGAAGAGGGTTTCATAGGTAAATTTTATCTACGGCTGCCGAGTTTAGATACAGTGTACACAGTAACCTTCTCGGGACAAGGAGAAAACTCCCTGTAGAGGTAATATCTATATTTTTGCCGTGATCTATACATGGTAGATTAGAATTAATATTGAAATAAGGGTGGAATCATGAAACGAACTCACCACTCACCGATTGAAATACCTTTAGTATGAATAATGCTACCGACCTCGAAGGACGGCTATCAATCTTCTACATGTTTATCAACGAACTTAAAAATAAAACATTGTTTAACATGCTGTCAAAAGAAAAGCGAACGTGATGTAAACGTCTAGACTAGTTACGAAGCCCTACTTGAAAAAGGATCTCGATACAACGAGTTGATAATTCTACTTATATTCTTAAAATTAGAATAATAAAACAGATTAAGGGCTGACCTAGGACAGCGTTCAAGTCGAAACAACTCTATATGTGAATGTCGTCTCGGCACGATAATATTTCACAATGGTCGGCTTTAAAAACATCCCGCACCTAATAGAACCGTCTGGAGACTTTTCACTTTCCCTCCGGTCGTAGGACACAGACCCGATAACTTTAGGCACATCTCACGCACACAGTAAACGTAAATTGACTCTTACAATCTGTCACGGAGCCCACTTTAGTTCACGAGTTATAACTCGAGCCGGAACAAAATAACACGGAACTGAAAAAAGCACTGGATATAAGACGGAATATTTTTAAATTTCCGAACTGGTAACAAACCGTATTCTAGTCCGAGAGGCGGACTAGAAGAAAAGGTCGAACTAAAAATCCTTCGGTGGAGCCCGTCACCAAGGGCGGGGAACATGAAATATCCGAAAAATAGTGGAGCCGATGAGATACTAGCGGAGATTTACGACACGAGCTAAGACTCACAGAGTTTACTGGACCCTATAGCCTGACGGTAGGCGAGAGACGAGCCTCTCACAAGCTAACACGCCGTGCCTTCTAGATCCCACTGCTATCAACTAAACAGTATACCACCCCAAATCTTCACTTTCACTTAACTTCATTCTAGTTTATCTAAATACTTAGCTCAAATTTCCTCCTTCATAACTCCACTTAATATATACCCTTACAAATATAAATAATAATAAATATATTTACTTCTAGTTCCTATTAAAAAAAAAAAAAAAAAAAAAAAAAAAAAAAATAGGACCATCTGTTATTTTCCAAAACCTTTAAAAGATATTAATGAATCTGCCGATTTTTAGTCTACCGCCCTGTTAAAAATAATTAAAACATATGACTAATAAGACTACTTAAGAAATAGTTCTTCTGTAAAAGTAAATTATCGGTGATAGGTCTACCTATATAGGTATATTATTTATCTCTGGGTAGACCGACCCCGACCGGCTTGTGAGGGAACCCACGATATTCTGTTGTAGAAATGGAGTACAGACTTTGGTTTGCGGTACGACAGAGAGATCGATGATACTGTTTCGAATCTCATTTAAATAACGTTTCGAATAAGAATGGAATTGGGAGTCTCCTCTTTCAAAATCAAGCTCCGTAAATCATTATTTATTTTTTACATTTCCTTACCGAAGGACAAGTATTATTTGTTTTTATGTTGCCAGCCTGTGTTCTGCTGATATCAATTCCAATCGAAAATAAAAACAGTTTTGTTATCAGTACGAAGTATGAATCATTATTATTATTGTCGTGCGGATGTAGCGACTGGTTAATTATAGATTTACATTAATTCTCGTTTGAAGTTTGTAGTTTTTACTGTCGATATGAAACTAAAGGTTTAAACTTAATTATTTAAATGGTGGACGTGTGGTCGGGGCGAATGAACTCGAGTTTTTATTACTTTGTTTTTGTAAGTGCAGACTTATTTTACCATTACATAGTTTTATATCCTTTCTTATTTTCATACTTATATTTAATTTAAATGTCCATAATGTAGTATTTGTAGAGTTTATAGTTAATTTTGCTTTATTAAATTATTTTGGTGTTAATTTTTTTCGGCTTGTGTTTTTATTAGGTAGGTAGGTACTTAGTGCTTAACCGTCTGAGAGTGAAAATATATTACAACTTACAACTTATATTCCCCTGGAACCCGAGTTTTAATTAAGTTACCTATTGAAGTATTAGTTTATCAGGCTTAGAATTAAATATATTTTATATATATTTTTTGTCATTTTTACGTCAATTATTGACGTTATATTTCCTCAAGAGAATGGCGGTGTATCATTATAAATTTTCTACTCCCTCAGTTTGCCTTGTAATTTTTTTTCTTTTTGTGACAACCACGCCTGGCTTAATGAAAATATTACTTTGCAGTAAATTTGCGAATAATTTCATGTATATGGTAAAAAACTAACACTTCATTTGTAAAATTATTTTGGTAATTTGTTCTTTGGTAAGTTGTTCTTATCTCTAGCCTGGCTACTTTCTTCTCAGCAAGTTTCTTTCTTTCTTGTGCCAGGAGATCAATAGGGATGATCCCTGCTATCACCAGGATGGCTGCTTCTGATACTGTGCGATAAGCACATGCTACTCTCAGGGCTCCGATCCTCTGTACCGATGCCAGCTTCTTTCTATAATTGTGCAACTTAGGTAAAGGCCATGGCCCAAAATTAAGTTAGGTGGAGATGCTTTGTTTTGGCCCTATATCCCCCATGAAACATTGGAGGAAATAAGTCAAGTGAAATTATCATATAACTACTGCTAAAGTAAAAACGTGACAAGATGAAGCTGGCACTTCTTTGTGTTACTCCCCTTATAAAAAAAAAACATGGGAGTAACAGTCTAAATAAGGTGTACAGAATGTTCTTCTTTAGACTGTTACTCCTCTTATGAAAACAGAAGTATGATTTTCCTTTTTTTCCCTAAAGTACATTGGACTAAACATCCATTTGTCTTCATAGTTATTTAGTCAAAGTCATTTATATTCTAAAAAAAAAACATGGAGTAACAAGCTTGGAGATAGCGTGATCAGACATCTATTTATTACCCTTCATTTGCTACTTTCATTGTGTACTGTGTACACAGGTGTCTGAGTTTAAAATATTACTGTCATGCTTGATGTGTGCACACTAGCTGTGATCACCCCTGGCCCATGCTGCCTTTAGGCCATGTTTTCTGCCGTGGTACAATGGTAATATTAACACCTCTTTAGAATTAAAACAGTTAGATTGTAAATAATAAACAAACAGACTTCAGGGCCGTATCCTTTTCATGTGTGTGTAATACTCTCCAGCAAATGTCTATGTCTATGCCTTGTGTTCTCACACACTCAAGTCTTAAATATAAATAAAAAAATATATCTTGTTACAGGCTTGAATTTCCTTATCAGCTAAAACCTTGGGCGAAAATTCTTAAGTTTTCGGAAGTAACCTGATAGTATCTAAGATGACGGTTGTAATCCAGAATAAAGAATAATGTAAATAGAACGACAAGTTGCTCTCTCGACACTTCGTTAAAGAAAATTTTTAGCGAAAATTTGAGGTATGTATTTGGTACAAATTTAGACACTGTTACTTATATAAATAAGTTCTTTTTAATAAACTGTTTGAATAACTTTATATATATATATATATATATATATATATATATATATATATATATATATATATATATATATATATATATATATATATATATATAACCAAACAAATTCCACCGTAGAAAATAACTGATCCACTACTACTTTGTCTCCAGCCTTGTCAGCAACAGAATGTGTGATAACTTCTTCTTATAATACAATGCCATGTTGGCACCTTTTTGCAGTCTTCCATACACTGTCTTGTCCCTTCCAAAGCAGAGTATTGTAAGCGCCAATTGTCAAATTTTACAGTAGACACAAACAATTTTATAAGGTGAAAAATACTGACTGGGTCTTGACAAAATTTACCCAGATGAATAAAGATTTTTTTATATTTCTGCATTTACAATTAAATAAATGAACTCTCAGTACAGAAAAAAAATAATCCAAACTGCTTTATAACCAAAATAAAAATAAACAAGATAATACAACATGATTGCATGATTCGCAGTAAAATAAAATGTAATTACTCCTAATTACAAAGGGTTATGTTATTTTTTGGTTTCATATAAATCGCCTAGCTCACTTAAACAGTTATTAAAATTCAATAATGACTATAATCAACACCCTCCTCTCTATAACATGTA
Organism: Gerris lacustris; assembly: GCA_951217055.1. NCBI lineage: Eukaryota > Metazoa > Arthropoda > Insecta > Hemiptera > Gerridae > Gerris > Gerris lacustris. The sequence continues at coordinate 52,708,352 of OX578285.1, forward strand.
AGTCTTACTACACCAGACGACTGGATGCAATTTTAGATCTAGGATATTAAAAGCACATGTCAAAGAATGTTCTAGAAACTTCCATAATCCTTCTAGTAATAGCAATCCTAGTACCATTTATTTGATTGTAAATCTGATATTGAGTTGCTACATGTTTAAAAAATAGTGGTAAATAAAAGCTTCTTACATTTTTTTGAAAATTAAAAATTTTTTAAATTAAAAGATCACCTCTTAGTTTTTTAAATGATGATCCTTGTACTAATTGACCGAGAGAAGCGAGGTCTATGTTTTAACTTTTTCTCCCCCGGTCTTGCCCAGGTACTGGACCGTTTTGCATTTCGTTTGAAAATGTTTGTTACGCGCTTACGACCAAACGCTTTGTTCGATTTTCTTTAAATTTGGCATGGATGTTCTTTGAAGTCATAAAAAATAACGTATGGGTTTTATATTTAATGAATTTCATTTTTACATTTTTTATTAAAAAAATAAAATAAATATTTTTTGTTTATCTTGAAATTTGGCATGAATATTCCTTCAAGTCTAGAAAATAAATATATATAGTTGTTTTTATATATATATATATTTTTTTTTTATTATTTAAAAAATAAAAAGTTAGACTTTTTTCAAAAAAAAAAAAAAAATGTTTTTATTTTTTCTTGAAATTTGGAATAGATGTTCCTTTAACACATTAAAATCGATTTATATGGTTTATTTGCTTAAAAAATGTTTAGAACTTGCATAAAAATAACCTTCCCTGCAGGGAATCGAACCCGGCATCCTCCGCTTTAAACTAGCAGTTAAGGGCCGGCTTCCTCGGGATGCGCACGCAACACATTATTTATTAATTTACAATACACATCGCCATTTTTCTTTTTTAATTGCTTACTGTTCATTACCTACAAGTCTGTTTTGTCTTTCGCCAACAAGAATATGTTTGTAAATTTCAAAATAGTTAAGATTATTTGTTATTGTTGTAAGTTCTGCGTATTTATCTTATTTTACTTCCACTTGCCTCTAATTCTTGTTACCTTAATTGCCCTAACTCCTGACTACCTAGCAAGCTGAAATTTGCACAGATTATTTATTTCTGACGACCATACCATAATCAGTTAATAGTTAATTATTTAATTTATTAACTACTTATTGATAAGTTAATAATGTTTTTGGTTTTTTATTTGTCTCCTAATCTTGTAAACTAAATGTTACCAACTCTCCGACTATTTAGAAAGCGGTAACTTTCTCATATTATTTAATACTGGCTACAATACAATAATCAGCCATTAGTTGATTCATTTGTAAACTACTAATTAGTTAGTTAAATCAAATTGTTAACTATTAAATAATAATTAATCAATTTGTTTGATTTCTGTTTGCCGTCAAATTTTATAGCCTAAATTTGACTCACTTTGAATTTGGCAGGAATTATCCTTGAAGTCATTACTAGCAGTGTATATAAAGGATTTTTAGGGTCCGTAGGCAAAACCAAGGACCCTTATATTTTCCTGCGTGTGTCTGTCCGTCCGTCCGTCCTGTCGCGTGCTCTCACGGCTACACCTTTCGTCCGATCACTTTGAAATTTGGCATGTATATGTCTTGTACCTACCCACATATTTTAAAAATATAGCGACTTAAAAAAAATATTTTTCAAAAAAATTAGGGTAAAAAAACTTAAGGGTTCAATTTTTTTTATTTTTTTTTTTCGACGCTGTGAGGGGTATCATATGATAGGGTACGTTGAGCTGATTAAAAAAATATATAATTCTTAAGATATAACTTTGATAGGGCGAGCGTAGGAAAGTTTGAAGTGGGTGTGAAACGAGTCCCCCCCCCCTCTATCTCACTTATGTGAAGTGCAAAAAATCTGAAAAAATTCCTGAACATTCTTTGACCAAAAGTAAAGATACCACTTTTTGGAAATTTCGAAAAAAATATTATTTTATTTTTTATTTTTTATTGAATTATGGTCTTTTTGATGTATTTACATGGTTGTAGTCCGGTTCAGTGGCAAAAAAATACTTTATCAGAGTGTGTTTTGAGAATATTAGACCCTTAGAATAGTTCAAAGTAAGCTTTTTAGCATTTTAAAAAAACACTGTTTATACACTTTACAGTTAAACACTATATAGTGTGGCCTACGGACCCTCGCTGTGTGGTGACTAGCACACACTTGACCTGTTTATTCATTTTTGGACGTCGCGAGGTCTACTGTTCACAGAACTACTAGTTATTAAAGTTGTACTAAGTACTAAAATAGAAATTAGTACAAGGACCAAAAGAAAAGGAGAAAGCTTAGGTACGTAAGATTTAATTTTATTTTTATATATTATATATTTTGATTTTTTTGTGGAATAGGAGAATAATGTTATTTCATGAAATAACATTATTTACATAGACAAATATATATGTAATATATATATATGTGTGTGTGTGTGTGTGTGTTTTTTTTTTACAGAAGTTACAGCATGCTCCACTGCAGTACTAAATGATTTTAAAATCAAATTTATATGACATGAAATTAAATTAACTAGAACAACAATAAGTCGAAATGGCAAATTGCTGAGAAACTTTTAATGTAAACTTAACCAACTAACTAAAGGTAGTCGATCATAGTGGGGATTTTCCTGAAGATGAGAAGCAGCCATCGCAAGTAAATCAGTTTGCTCATTACATTCAATTCCAATGTGGACCTCAACCCTTTGAAACGAGACCTGAATCGAATTATCTAGAGTTATTAATTTTGCCATGAGGTTTTCTATTAACGGAAAATTACTTTTATAAATTATTGAGAGATTCTAAGGTAATTTTACTGTGTGTCGTGATACATGCAGAGTGACCAGGTGGAGTAAATCTCTCAATCCACTCCAAAGACTTGAGAATAGCAAGCTGTTCTGCTTGATTATTTGAGCAACCTCCAGCTAAACGAAAACTTTGCTCTTCTACCACTCATTCATTGTGATAAACAACAAAGCCGCATCCTACATGATCTTCTTCCTTGCTACCATCTGTAAATATCTCGTAGCTGATTGGGGATGACTGACATTCATTTATTTGCTTTAAATAAGCAGGATGCTTCCAAAAAACGGCATTTAACTGGATTATCGAGAAGAGATCTATCCATGGTCTCAAGAAAACCCCCGATTTTAAGGTGTCTTATGTTAATAACTGTTTGTACCAGGGGGCATGGAACCTGGCCACAAATCTAGAATTAAAATAAGGATTAATGAAAAATTAAATAAGTAATAAAATTGAGTTTATCATAAGAATGTCAATTAACCTTTGCACTTGTTCTAGCTGTACTCTATTCTTATTAAACTATAATGCATCGTGCCAGATTGAAACAGCATAGAGCATCAAGAGGCATAGCCACAAACAGGCGTCGTGTCTGATACCCCAGTAAACTTTGGTAGCTCTAGACAGTCAGTTCACCACCTGAAGCCTTGTTTTTGTTTGCTACATAATCGATATGATGATCCCAAGAAAACATCCTTTCAAAGTAAACCCCAAGATATTTTAACAAAGTTACTGACTCTAGAGTTTCATTACCAAGCTTCACTGAAATTTCACCGGTCTCCCATCTTTTTAGTCACGTGTAAAACCTTGGACTGTTGCTAATTAAAATTGATCTTGTTGATTCCAACACGACGTTTCTTGTTGAAGACCAACGCTCCCAGTTCAAGAGCGATATTTACTTTAATTTCAAGTTCTAACGTGCTTTTAGCGGCAATCATTAATAAGAAATCATCTGCAAAAGCTAAAGCATCCGAATGAGTAGGGTACTCTAACATAAGAATAGGGTCGTTAATTATTATCCAGTACACAGGAGCGCTGCAACTTCCTTGAAATGCACCTTTAGATGCCTTGGCGAAAATGGATTTAAAATTTTATCTATTGTGTATGTAGTGTGTGAGAGAGAATATATTATTCTTTATATTTAGTATTAACATTGTTATTATATTATTCTTATCATTTGCAATAAAGCAAAACTTAATTTAAACAAGAAAATATTTCATTTATAAATTGTGTTAACTACTTAGAAGTATTATTGCAGAAAGATTTATTTTATTTAATATAGATTGAGTGTCATAAGCACATGACAACTTCAATTACCATTTATGGTCGCCTCGGCGAAATGCCAATTTACATAAAGATAATAATAACAAACATTATGTAAAGTTACTTGTTTTTTAAAGTATGTAAAACTCAATTTTTTTTTTTAAAGTATGTAATTTTTTGATGAAAGGCTATTTATTTATTTGCCTTTTTAACTATCCACCATCATGCAATTGCTTTAAATAATAGTATTTAGTGTGCCTGTTGTTATATAATAATTTCTCTTATTTAAGTTATAAGAGAATATAAAATAAGAGAGATTAAGCATGGTAATTATTATTTATATAAATTTAAAATCAGTATCATATACCCCTTCAGGTAACTTTCTTTATTTTACCAATTTATGTTTCCTTCACTTACTTCTTATTATTTTTTGTCTTCTCCACTTGACTCTGAAGTTGGGCCTCATACATGTATCATGTTTCAGATACTATTTTCTTTTATTTTAATATGTAAAATTCCTATCCATAATTCCTTTAAATTGAACAATTTATTTTTCCAATTTCACTTTTGTAAAGAAGTCGTTGCCTCACTGGCAACACAATTGACCTTTGAAACCCAATCCAGATGCATGACTGAATTTTAGGACAACAACCTTTATAATAGAAGTTTTTCACAGAAGTTGTGGCACACAAGGAAAACCCATAGTTATTTACTCCTAGGATTGGCCAGACCTCGATGTCCCAACTGTGGTGAACCATTAACGGTTCAACATCTAGTAGAAGAATGCGAGGGACTGGCCAAGGAAAGACAAAGTCACGGCCTTATTAGGTCGCTAGAGCAACTAATGACCTCTAAGGAAGGAATGGCTCAGCTTTGGGCCTTCCTTCAAAACAAATGAATAGCCAAGGAACTGTAGGAAAAAGGAAAAAATAAAAAAAATAAAAATATAAAAATAAAAAATAATAAAATAATAAAAAAATAATAATAAAAATAAAAAATATAAGTGGAATAAGTAAATGAAGGAATGATAAGCGGAATATAACTTAATTACAATAATAATGGGTGCATATGTGTTGCAGTGTGGCATAAACGCGAATAAAGGGCATAATAAAATAAATATATTTAATAAAAAACGTTTAATTAAGAGAAATAGAAATAAAAGAAGAAAGAAGATTATGAAAGAAAACAACTGCAACAATCGGATGATAGATATTTAAGAAAGAGTAGGCGCCAATGGCCCAAGCTGTCGAGGCGCTCCTACCTTTTAGCCACGGGTGGAAGGTGGGATAAAAAAAAAAAAATAAATAAATAAAAAAATAGAAGTTTTTAGTAAAACCAACAGCGATACCGATATAAAGTGTTGCTAAAACTATTAAAGCGAACCTTAATGTTTAAAATAGAAACGTCAACCTTTTTTACCGATATCTTAATAAAACTTCCTATACATCGTATAAAGTACAATAGAAACAGGCATTTAAAATTTTAACTTGATACAAGCACATGTTTTAGTGTAGTGAAGTAATAATAGTTGAAAAGATTCCCGGAGCGTGTAGTTGATGGAATAGCAAGAATGCAGGATGCCTCCCCCTACTAGACTCTCCATTACAATCATACTCTTTAACAACTTATCATGATAATCTATTTTCTTAATGTTCAATACATTTTTAATATTTATAGCAATACGCTCGCTTCAATGCATTCACATATGCCTTTAGATGATCTTTTATTTTTCTTAACAAGACAGCATGTCAAAATTGACCGGAGTAGTACCTCCTCCATGACGATGCCACTAAAACTGTGCGAAATATACAGATAACTCTGCACCATGTAGACGCTCTAAAAATTGAAACGTTTTCATTCCGTCTTAAGACTGTATAACGTCAAAACGTAACATCTGGACCTGCCTTTAACCTCGATAACACGACTGATAGCCTTGATAACAAGACCCACAACAAACAGAGCACCTCCATAACAAGACTGTTTCCCTAATCCTCTTGAGACACTTCTTATCGAGGTTCTACTGTATAGATAAAGTTATATATTTTTAGGTATAAGTGGGCTAATCTAAGTTGTCCACCTATTATGGATTTTACATTCTAAAGGTGGTCATACACGAAGAGGAAAAAGCCACCGAGATTTCCTTGGGGGTTTTCCTTGAGGATTTCCTCTACCAAACCCTCGCCCACATACGGAAGGATTTCCTCAAGGAAATCCTCATGAAAAAGCCTCCGGTATTTCTTTAAGGATTTTCTCAATGAAATCCTCTTGAAATAGCCTCCGGTATTTCCTTGGGTTTCTCTAACGAACCTTTCCCCAACACGAACTTAAAAAATCCTCTAGGCCAACTGCCCTTTTTTAATACACGCTGTGTCTGACTGCGTAGTTCCGTCCTGTGTTTCGGCCTCTAGGCAGAACAATTTTTTTTTGTTTAGAATTTCGGGGACTGCAGTCCACAAGTGGCCTCCACGCCGCCTCCACACACGTTTATGGAATTCCTCCTGGTCTGGACTATTCAGTCCAAACCTCAAGGATTTCCTCTTCGTGTATGGCCGCCTTTAAAAATCTATATTATCTTTCAGCGTGGTATCAGCTGAAGTGTCCCTAGGAATGGTTAATGATTTCATATTTAACTTTACCGATTAAGTTCTAGTTTACACATTTCCCAAAGAGCACCTTTATCAGTATCCAGGTTTCAACAAACGGTACATCTTAAACGATTTCTCTCTGTACAAACTGCCTGAGTCAGCACCAGTTAACGTAAGTATGCTGTTTGTTCTAGACATACATTATACATTTATAACTTCCTTAAAAAGATTTGTGACTTTGGTACTTCTTTAGACTGTTACTCCCCTTATAAAAACAGAAATTTGATATTCCTTTGTCTCAAAGTACATTGGACTAAACATCCATTTGTCTAAATAGTTATTTAGACAAAGAAATGTATATAAATAATGTAGGACCTCTATATAACGAACTTGATGGTTCCAGAAAAAAAAAATCGTTTTATAGAATTATTTTTTGAGAATTGTATGTTGCTTTGATGTACATAATACATAATATTTATTTTATTCATAAGAATTTTAAGAATAACAGCCACATACATATTTATTTTGAGAAAAATTAGTATAATTACATTTATGTATGCATATAGATGTAATAAAAATAACCCAACACAATGTATCAAGCAATTAATAACCATAATGAAACTTATATAACTTAACTGATCAGGGGCGGTTCGAGGGAGGGGGGGGGGCTATAGCCCCTCCCATTTAGTCTAAAAATGCACTAGATAAAATGGCTTCAAACATAGTAGTGTTATTTATTTTCGTGATTTTTAAATAGTACAGAAGACATGACAAAATGATTAATCACATTCACGTCATTATTCTTTAATTACCTCATTATTAAAGCGAGCTTCCTACATTCAACGAAATATGCTCCGTGTCTGTGTGTCTGAAACGTACGACGATAACTTGAGTAAAAGTTGACCGATTTTGATGAAATTTGGTACACATGTTAATTTTACCAATGCTCAGGACGAGTTCGTTGGACAACGTTGTCTGACCAAGCGTTCGCGTAAACGTGCACTTCAAAATTAAAATTGGAATTTCAGGACGGGAAAAAATTCTAACTATATTCGATGAGACGAAAATTTTTTTCAAATAACAGTTTTTAGTAAAACCAACAGCGACACCGCTATGAATTAATAAAGATCGTTAAAACTATTAAAGCGGACCTAAACGTTTAAAGATGTTTGGTTAGAGGAATAGTAAGAATACAGGGTTATTCCCTTGGTACTAGCAGCTGTACTACTATCATACCATATATCTATCAACTCATCATGATTCATGATTATATATTTTTTCATAATATTCAATACATATTTATTTCCATACGCTCGCTTCATTGATAGAGCCACGCGATGCCTAGTTTATTATGTATATATAAGAAAACAATAGCTTTAGGGCTAAAGTAGACGTGCGAAATCTGGCAACGTTCTTTCAGTGAAACTTGGCAATAGCGCGCCACGAGTGAACTAAAGCAAGGAGCAAAATGAGTTAACACTTTTGACTTTTAACGTAACCGGCCGCACTGACCCCCACTACTCTTGAGCCTGTACCTACCACCCGCTACCGTCTCAGCCCCCCTCCTGCAGTTCGGTCTTATACCTAATTGTTAATTAGAACTAGAGTTGAGAGTTGGTCTAGAGGGTGTTATTGTTTTCTCCTCCTAGTAGAGTAACGCCTGTATTTAGATACCATTACCGCATGGATAAGTTCGTGACTTTTTACTTTCTCAGAAAAATAATTATGATGGCGCGAAAATTCGATTTTGATAGATTCACACGTTTTAAAGTCCCCTGAGTCCAAAAAAGTGGTTTTTAAAAAAGGTCTGTCGTCTGTGCAGACACATTGAGCCTAAATTACTGGGCCGATTTTGACGAGATTTGGCATACAAATGCAGAAAAATCATATACCGAAGCGAAATCGAGAAACACTCTAAACAACCGTGAAAAAAATTATTTCTCGAAAACGGTTCCGTAGATTTTGATTAAAAAATTCTAAAATGTAGTCCATTTAAGAACGAATCTAGCGATATTAGCCGTTTTCCAGAGAAAAATATTGTTCCTAAGAAAATCGCTTAAAATGGGGACGGGGAAAGCCCGGGTTCGTTTCCCCGCCCAGGAGAAGTTCTTTTTATAATAAATTTTGATGATTGTTCAATAATAATTAAATGTACATACGGAAACTAATAAATGGAAAACACTGGGCTAAGTAATTATGGAACTCGTATAAGAGAAAGATTGTCTGAGTTGTCTCGGACCGATTTTTTAAATTTCTTTCTCATATAGATTACATTTGTATATAAAGAGAGAAAGTAGGTATTGTTTCATTCTTCCGAAATATAAATAATTACTTTGAAAGTAAACGAAAATGGTGCAATTTATAACGCTTTTCATTATTATATGATTATTTTTACTTTTTCAATTACATATATGGTGTAGAGAGAGAATGAATTATTGTAATGGCCCCATTTTTTTTTTCCATTATTTGGTATTGGCTAACACCATAATTGTCTTAAATGTTCACAATATTAAATTTCATATAATATTGGTTTTACATTTTTGTACAGTGTGAAAAAGTTGTCGTTATCATTTTCCGGCAAGTAAGCAATAATCCCTACTGTATAACATGGAAACAGTTGGTGTCGGTCTTTTTTTTTTTTTTAATAGAAAATATTGTCCTTTTTTGTTTATGTATAGCTCAATTTGCTAATAATGGTAATATTTTTTTCTGTCATGCTGCATATTTCGTATTGATCGTACATGATTCACGATAACGATTACTGAGTTTATTAATTTAGGAAATGTTTAAGATTCAAGCGGTGGAGGTTATAAAGTCTCTTCGAGTGGTTACCCTTAGGTCCGCTCCCCTCCACTAGTAATATTTTTATTTGCCTAGTTGGCCCGACCTTCTCGAATTCAAAATTCTTTTTTAATCAAAATCGAGAAATAATTTTTTTCAGAGTTTTTGGGGGGTAGCGCCCCCAAATTTTGAGCTAAAATTCATTTCTTGATTTCACATTGGGGTATGATTTTTCTGAACATGTATTGTATGCCAAATTTCGTCAAAATCGGCCCAGTAGTTTAGGCTCCAGGCGTCTGCACAGACGACAGACATTTTTTTAAAAACCACTTTTTTGGACTCAGGGGACCTCAAAATGTGTAAATCCATCAAAATCGAATTTTCGGGCCATGACAATACTTTCTCTTTATATGAGAAGAGAAATTAAAAAGAGTATAGTACATATTATGTTATGCACTAAATATGTGCATATAATGTTATATTTAGTAGAATGTTTAGTTTTCCAGAGTGTTCCAAACTAATAAATAAAACACCTTTATAAAATATAAACAAAAAAACCGACTTGATACACAACCATCTTAAAACTTTACATCAATCAGTGTAGCCACTAAAAACAAAACCCAGAAAAAGATTTTGAATGGGGGGCCGCACGGCAACTCTTCCAAGTTCTTGACATCCTCCCACCTGAGTTTAACTGAATCTGTGAAGTAAACATACAGAAAACAATATAAAATATTAACTTAAACTTTATAAAAACGTAAACGAAATAATTCCTACCAACAATTATAGTGGTGTACACTCCCTAGGACTCTTTAAATACTTTAATATTATTTACAAATAACTATTAACTATTACAAATTATCAAATTTCTTGATTCATTAAACTAAACAATCAGTAAGGCAACAAAAAAAATTAAGGTTAATAATCTCCACTGACAAAATATATTAAATTTTGTCAGTCTTATAGAGAATGTCATAATCAAAATAAAATTATTCTCAAGATATCACAAAACAACATATTTCTGAGTCAATATAAACATTAAAATTATACAGGTAATATCAATAATCAATCATCTTATAACATTAGAGCTTATTAAGAGCATACATTGACACAAAAAATGTATCTTTAACAAATTAACACTATTAAATAACAAAAAATGTCTACCTACTAAATAAACAAAAATTAAATTAAAGTATAAAGTAGATATCGACAAGAATCTAGATGGAGTTTTAACCGGTTTACCTCTCCAAGTTGTAGAAGGCAACTTTAAAGGTTCTTCTTCATCAGGTAACAGGTAAGTCAACATTTTTTGGTAAATTTGAAGTGATCTCACAAGTATCACTCTTTTGTATCGTAAGTATCTCTCATTCCATCTTAACTCTTTTGTTTCTGGCTTGATGCACATGCATTATCAGAAGGATCAACCTCTTCAGGGGATAAAGGACCAGTTCTCTTATTTTCTACTCCTTCGTGTTTGCAATTCCATAATAAACGCAGAATCCAAGCAACCATACTAAGCATCTTATGATAATTAGAAAAGTAGCTGTAGTGCCAATCATCATGAGAATGAGAACTGTTCACTAATCCCGATGAAATTAACTTACCTCTTTCTGAGAGTATTTCTTTTTCATCATACTCTTGTTTGAGGGAACTTATGCCCAAGAGTCAGCAGATTCTTTGAGCCACGAAGGTCCCTCCCACCATTGCAACTCAACTAACTTTTTTGAGAACAACCTTTTGAAGCAGGGTTTCGAGGTCGTCCTAGAAACCCTTATGCTTTTGGTAGTTCGTCCGTCCGTCGCATCTTGGAGTATATCTCCCGACCTACTTAAGCTATAGACTTGAAATTTGGTACCTATACAAGTTAAACTTTTTTTTCCCAAAAACAGAAAAACTATTGCGGACTTAAACACTCCAAATTTCTGAGATCTGCGATCAATTGCGAATAGATCGCAATATTTTTTTTTTTTTTTTTAATTTTCAAGTTTGAAAATTCGAAGTTGGGTATCATTTTAAAGGTATTGAAATTTGGTTTTTAAAAATATATCGTGTTTCCAAAATAGCGGCCATTTTACCCCTAAAATAACCAAATTAGTGCATACTACCAAAGATAGTAATGGATAATATATGCATACCTTGTTTCTTAAAAGTGAATTTTTATACATATTTTTTGTTAAAAAGAAGAATAAAAATAATGTACTTATGAATTCTTATGACCGAAGAAACCCTTTTAGTAACTTGCTGGCAAGAACTTGACGGGTTTTTTTTTAGTATTGAGATAGGTATAGTAAGTTTGAATGTAGCCATTTATTGACTTGTTTTAGACCTTCCTCAGCCCTCAGCATTCTTGACTGCCCCATAAAACAATAAGCACATATCATCGGTAAAACCATTTTTTTCTCCTGGGAAATTCTGAGTCAGATACAAATTATTTATAATAAATAATAATATATATTTAATCCAATATGTATGTAATACATAATAATTCAGTTACATTGGTTCATGGGAATCACCCCAATGAGATAAATCTCGTGTAGTGGGGAGGGGGGTTACGTAGCACAGAAAATTTAAAGGGGCAATAATAGCTTGTAAAAGCATATATAACACAATAATTAAGCCCATATGGTCATACGGTATTGAACTCTGGGGTTGCACCAAGCGTTCCAACTCCTATCGCATCCAATCCCTACAGTCCAAAATCCTAAGAAGAATAGTCAACGCTCCTTTTTATGTTTCTAACATCACCCTTCACAATGACCTTAAAGTCCCTTTCGTCCACGACCTAGCCATATCCCGATACAAATCCTTTCATGACTCCATATCCCAACATCCCAATCCTTTAATACACAATCTATCATTACCAACCATTCCTGGAAATCCTCCTAGACGTCTAAAGAGGCAGTGGCCACGCGATTTATTGAACAATACTTAACCATTTTTTTATTTATTTATGTAATATCCCAAGTCAGTATCTGTGAGTACTGTTAATGGACAGTCCCTCACTTCATGTCAATCATGTCATTGTAACAACAAGCATCAAAATTGCTTATAACATGTGTATATTATGTAGTTGCAATTTTCAAATAAAAATTTAAAAAAAAAAAAAAAATATCATCGGTAAAACCATTTTTTTCTCCTGGGAAATTCTGAGTCAGATACAAATTATTTATAATAAATAATAATATATATTTAATCCAATATGTATGTAATACATAATAATTCAGTTACATTGGTTCATGGGAATCCTCCCAATGAGATAAATCTCGTGTAGTGGGGAGGGGGGTTACGTAGCACAGAAAATTTAAAGGGGCAATAATAGCTTGTAAAAGCATATCATCAATAAAATATACAAAATTGGATGCGGGAAAGCTATGCGCCACACTAATTGCCAGAAATGTTGTTTAAGTTAAATTTTCATTTTAATGTTTCTTTAACATTTTTTCGATCTTGGAAGAGGGGGGGGGGGGGGGGCAGCTCGGATACGCCCATGAACTATTCCATCAGTTTTAATTCCATCCTTCCTTTTATCAAATACCTTCTAAAATGAATAGTTTATTATCTTAATAAAAATAGTTAGCCTAATACTTGAAGGATAGGGAATGAGACAGGAGATTAGGAGATGTAAGGAGATAATCGTTGTAAGGAGTAAGGAAGGTTTAAAGTCTATTCTCTATGTACGTACTGTATTTATTGGATTATATGGCAGAGGATTATATTAAATACGACACAATTTTGAAGTTTTTGGACCAAGATAATTTTAATTTTTTCTAATAATTTTTTTAAAATACAGCTGAACTGAATTTTTAATAATCTTGTCAATTTATATAGAAAAAAATATAAAAATTATATATACAGATTTGCACCAGGTTTAATAAAAGAATAATTTACTACCATTTATTAGCTGAATAGGCATTGCGGGACTCTCGTTACATCACAGCACTCTCCCACTATTCTATCACTACCCCCACCACACCCTATTTAACCGTCTTCTATACATCGTCCTTGGCCACCTCCCTGGCTGCTCCGACATCAAGTAAACACTGCCTGTCGTCATTCTCATGACCAAATTTGTATATCGCTTTCGGCTTTGAGTCTCGACGGGTTTTGACATTCATCCTTGATCGAATTCTGTATATCGGTCTTGAGGAAACGTGTGCTTTGTTTTGAGAGGTCGGGTCGAACGAAACGTCCCGTTCGATTGGGATTGAGTGATCGCGGGCGGACTATGGACATAACACACTCGGTCCCCTACTTCCGATCAGCTGCTTTTTATTTACGTACAGTACACTCAAAACATCTTTACTGGTCTCCGTCGGGCTTAAAACTTAAATGTTTTAGTGCCTCGTAATCCGGCTTATAATGCTGTTATGTCGCATCTCGTATGAGTCCTAGTAAACTTTTTATAGTAGGCTATTTTCCCGTCGACCTGTTTGATTTTTGTGTACGATGTCTTATTCCGTGGAGACCGACGACCTTACATCGGTGATAAGGCTGCAAAACACGGTTTGACGGTTGTCCAGTGTGGTTTTGTGTATCTTTAACGTTTCCGCGGCTCGCTCGTCGACCGCCGGCTATAGAGTGATCGGTGCCATGGGATTCCGTAGCTGCCGTCCGACCAAAGTCCGTTGTCCGGTGGCCCGAGCGGATCGCGTGGAACAGGTATGTCCGTCGTATAGAGGGACGTGATCGCCTCCGTGTGATACAACCGCGGCTCTACTATGGAGATGAGAAAGAACCGTGTGAGCCGAGCACCTACTCGGCTTCAGACGTTTCCGTCCAAAGCTTCTGCTACTGCCGTCGGGCTCAAAGAAGAAGCTGAAGCCCGAAGCTGGTCCAAACTCTCGGACGAGCCCACCGCAAGTCGTCGTCTCTCCGATTCCGAGGAGAAACCACACAAAAGCGTCCGTAAAAAAGGTTAGTAGTGTTCAGTCACTACTTTATCTTGTTCTAGCAGGTCGTATCTCCGTGTATATTCCTCGTCTATAACAGCTCTCTCCTCTATAATATGCCAATATCGTCCTGTCGTTTTGTACAATGTTTCGTAAAAGTCGAATTGGCTGCATAACAAAGAAGACGAACTCGAGTCTCTCCCTGATGTATGTCGGCCCTACATAAAATGCAAATTGTATTCTGGTGAAACATATGCGAATGCAATATTGTTATCTCGGATTGTTTTTTCTTATTGCTGATTAGATTGGTTTAGGGTAAGAACCTGTGTATTTGAGGAGTGAAGTGGTGGATATCTATACCTGAACCTGAACCTTCTCTAAACAGCCAGATAATATTCACATCAGCCTTTAACTTTTACTATTATTTAATGCTTGTCTTGAGAGAGTTGCATCCTATTTATGTGTTGATAAGTTTTTATTTATTTATGGTTAATCGTTTTCTTTTTTATTTAAAGTATTTTTTTAATTCACACTGATAAAGAGTCGGGTTTAATTAAATTTGTACTCCGAACCGCTGGCCGATTTTTAATCGGCCAGCTGTTTTGTGTGCCAGGGCCTTTGTCATCTTGTACACTATATTTCTTTTGAAAGCTTTACATTGAAGAGTATTTTTTTCATTTAATCCCTATTTTATATAATTTATTTAACCCATTGAACACATTTGGTTCCACTGCGGTTCCGTGCCATGCTAAGGTTGCTGGAGGTTGGATGCCTAGTGGATCCGAGCTCACCCTTCTGGCACTCCACCACTCTTTCCCTTGTGTCTCGGGTAGAACCCTCTTACAAGAGTCTGCCAGGCCTGCTGGCATTTGGATTCACTGTGGTTCCGTGCCATGCTAAGGTTGCTGGTGGTTGGATCCCTAGTGGATCGAAGCACACCCTTCTGGCACTCTACCACTCTCCCCATTGTGTCTCGGGCATAACCTTCTTACAGGGTCCGCCAGGTCCACAGGCATTTGTATCCACAGTGGATCCCAATAACACATTTTTTAAATTGTGTAATCTCATTTGGTATTATTTAAAACTGCCACACAGGTACGTTCCTGAATTGGAAGACGCGTGGAATCGGTTAAAGGTTAATTATTAATAAGATACAGCCTTGTATTGTATAAGTAGAAACTTTCTTTTTGATGGCAGATGAGGTGTAGAAATGAAACAGTAGAACACTAATTATTCTGATATGGGTCGTTTTTTTTTTTTTTTAAATTTTGTCTTTTTATCTGCTACTTAAAAGGTTAAAGTCATTAATTTATAGTAATATGTGTTTTATTAAATTATTTTACTAAATTATTTATTAATTTTTTTTTTATATATTAGACCAGCGGTTCTCAACCTTTTTCAACCCACGTACCCCTTTTTTGTATAATTAACTGTGAGGTTCATTTTTTTCATTAACTCACAGGTTGAGAACCACTGTATTAGACTACTCCAGACGCTCCCTCATGGAGATAGATGCTTTTATTTAGGACCTAAGTATTGCTAACCATTTGTTATGTTTCTTTTATTTAAAGTAATAATTAAATTTATATTATAATTACAATTTAGCAATAATAACTTTTAATTAAAATATATTAAAATAAAATTATAAAAGTATAAAATAAAATTACAGTGAAACTGTTTAACACAAAACTGAGGGGACTGAAATATTTTTTCGTGTTTTAAACGATGCATACATACAAAAAAAAAAAAAACACCAATATTTTTTATGTAAAATTTTATTAATTCACACTTATTGGTAGATATGTATTGTTTCTAGCAGTTTATATTCGTCTTAATTTCATTGCAAAAAACACAAAATCCACTGATTTTGACACACAATTTACTGACTTCGACACACCCATCACCGAATTTCACGATCTGCAACCATATATGAAGCAAACAGCTCCTGTTGACTATGAAGAAGATCTTATAGCTTTTGTGGACGACACCAATCTAGTACATAGCCCTCATGAGCTGTAAGCACTGAAACGTAAAACAGAAGAAAGATTAGAACACATAGTGCATTGGTTTGGTGTAAATTATTTCAAATTAAATAATGACAAAACACAAACACTTACATTTAGTTTAAGAAGTAATAGTGAAACAGATGAACATTTAAAAGTACTTGGAATAGTATTGGATAGAAAGCTCACTTGGAAACCTCATAAAGAACAAATACAAGGTAAAGTTTCTAAATATTTATATGTTCTGAGAAAATTAATAAATAATTGCCAATAAATACATTAAAACAGTCTACAATGCTATGATACAGAGTGTATTTAGCTATGGAATAATTCTATATGGACATACGGACTTGCAGGGCCTACTGGTACTTCAGACAAATGCGATAAGAAACACAGTATTGTATATAAAACTAAACATAAATAACTTTAATGTAGGTGAAAAGCGATAAGCATAATTATAATTCAAAAAGCAAAGACAAACTAACCATACCATATCATCGCTTAGCTAAGTCTAAAGTAAGTCAGTTTGGTTTAGGTTTAAAAATAAGTATAAATATCATCGAATTACCTTCTTTTATTTTTTAAAGGAAGCGAAAAGAAATATTTGTGGAAAACTTGTAGATAATTGAGTCCCTAAATTATAATAAACAGGTCAAGTGTGTGCTTGTCAGCACCCACAGCGAGGGTCCGTAAGCCACACTATATAGTGTTTAACTGTAAAGTGTATAAACAGTGTTTTTTAAAATGCTAAAAAGCTTACTTTGAACCATTCTAAGGGTCTGATATTCTCAACACACACTCTGATAAAGTATTTTTTTGTCACTGAACCGGACAACAACCATATAAATATACCGAAAAGACCATAATTAAAAAAAAACGTATTTTGTCAATAAAAAATAAAATTATATTTTTTTTCGAAATTTCCAAAAAGTGGTATCTTTACTTTTGGTCGAAGAATGTTCAGGAATTTTTTCAGATTTTTTGCACTTCACATTAGCGAGATAGAGGGGGGGGGGGGGGGGGAAACGTTTCACACCCACTTCAAACTTGCCTACGCTCACCTTATCAAAGTTATAAAATAAGAATTATTTATTTTTGTAATCAGCTCGACGTACCCTTTCATATGATACCCCTCACAGTGTCGAAAAAAAATAAAAAAATTTTAACCCTTAAGTTTTTTTACCCTAATTTTTTTGAAAAATATTTTTTTTAAGTCGCTATATTTTTAAAATATGTGGGCAGGTACAAGACACATACATGCCAAATTTCAAAGTGATCGGACAAAAGGTGTAGCCGTGAGAGCACGCAAGAGGACGGACAGACAGACACACGCAGGAAAATATAAGGGTCCTTGGTTTTGCCTACGGACCCTAAAAATAGATTTAAGTTACATAAGTTTTACTTGACGTATCCTAATGTTTTCAAGAGAAAACTTAATGGAAAAACTTTTTCTTAATTCTAAACAGACACGACATTTCTTTCATGAAAACCCCTCAATGTTTTAATTAATATGGTATTTATTACTCGTGATTTTTGACTCTATGGTGCTATCAATTACGACTGAAAATGATTTTAGTAAAAAGGCGAAACGTATCACAATGAATTAATGTTCTACTGTTTTATTTCTACTCCTCATCTGCCTACTAGGAGAAATTTTCTACAATTTATTTAGCATATACCCTTTGTAAGACATTGGAAGGTTAAAAGTGAAAATTAACAGATAAAAAAAATTACAGCTTTTTGTGCATTTAAAATATGAGTTAAAAATGTGCCTTTGCTTAATATATTGTCTATCGGTGCAGGTCTAACTGTATTGCAGGTTCTTGGTTCCCATATTTTCTTTGAATAAATTGGCTTGTGGACCCCACTGGTGGTTTTATTATATGCTCCCTATTCATAATGGGGTACTTCTTTAGAATGTTACTCCCCCCAGTTTTTTTTAGAATATAAATGACTAACTAAATAACTATTAAGACCTAGTGATGTTTAGTTCAATGTACTTTTAGGACAAAGGAATATCATACTACTGTTTTTATAAGGGGAGTAACAGACTAAAGAAGAACATTCCGTACACCTTCTTTAGATTGTTACTCCTCTCTGTTTTCTTTATAAGGGGAGTAACAATCTAAAGAAGTGCCCATAATGGTACAACTCAACTTACTAAAGATGTCTATGTTGTTCCATTGTAATGGAGGCCAAAGCCCACTGTGGGCTGTAGCACCGGATAAAGAAACAGAATAGAAAAAGAAAAGTCTATGTTTTTCAGAGGCCCTCCAGACGAAGTATGTTTTCAGGCCCCTGCCATCAGTTTTGTGAACTGACTGACACAATCCCGACAAGAAAAACAGGTCACCAAATTTAATTTGACGCCCCCATGATGCTGCACCCGGGGACATTTGTCCCCCCTTTCACCGCCTAGCTACGCCACTGGTGTTTCTATATAATTTCATTATATAATGTCCCTTGAGGATTATTTTTCTAACAAAAATTATTGACCAATAGATTTTTTTCTTTTCATTGACACTACAATTTTTAGAGACCTCTAAAATATTTATTTTATAAGGTAACAAAAAAAAAGGAATTAATGATCTTTAATGTTGTACAAATTTTGGTTCTCTAAGGTACAAGAAAACACAATGTAACCTGTTACCTGTCCTGATGTGTGTATAAAACTAACTTGAAATTTTGATTTATTTTTCAGAAGTGTCCAATCTTTTACTGATGAGAAATTCTACATTAGGCCAGTCTGCTCCATCATTATCTAATTGCATGGTATATTACTTTAATTTAATCTTTTTTTTTTACATTATTTGAGTTAACCACTGTCATTTTAATGTATATTTCTTATTATTACTTTGCAAGTTATTGAAATTATTCTTCTAATTGAGACTTAAGATTGAAGTATTCTACATTACAACATGTAATGTCTGTTTAAAAATTTAGAGGTATCAGGGAATATAACATCGTTCCAACTTATTAGCAGCTTAGAAGAATTGAAAATTAATTTGGCACTTACTTAATCTATAAGTTTGCACTCAGGTTTTCTCAACCAATAGTTTAAACATTCAATTTTATATTATGTGCATAAATTAACATAACAAAATTTGTTTTTTTTCAGCATTTTTTTAGACCCCATTTTTTTTTTTTTTTTTTTTGGCATAAATTAATTTGTAAAATGCCTTTAAATTAAATTAGTATGCATTTTAGTGATATTTATTTTATTTAAGTCAAAAGTAGTCTTTTAGCCTTTGCACTTATATACTCTGTTTATTTTGTTTTAAACTCTCTAGAAAGAAAATACTTGCCGGAAAAATGCTCGAGCCATTCAAAGAAAAAGTTTAATAGCCAACACTTCCCCAACACTGCCAAGATGTCACTCTCCTTTGACTGGTAAGATTATTATTAATTTTTTTTTTCTCATAATTAATTACTGTCAATCTGTGATTATTGTTTATTTATAATCACACTAGAAGCATTAATCTACGTGTAATTTTCTTATCAATTAACTTCATTAAAAGGGCCCTCATTGATTCTATTAGGAAAACGTGTATAAGAATGTATATATACTGTATGTACATTCCATTGTATATGGTAGTTTCCATGATAAGAGCTCAAGCATACATACATTTCTTTAAAAGTATCTTTAAAGCTTCCTTTGATAGACAATAGTCTGCGGTTATAGTATATCAAGTAATCAAATAATGCAAAAAGGCCATGGTTTTTTTTTTTTTTTTTTTTTTTCTTCACTGGTTATTTTGCTCGCATCAGTTTTAGCTTGCTGGAGGACTTTCATTTCCTTTTTATCACTTACATTTAAAAAAAATAAATAAAAAAATAAATTGACAGAAAAAAAGGAGGATTGACTTGATATTTCTGGGATCCAGCTTGGATGGCCAGATGTTTTGTCTTGACATGTAAAAACCTTAAACTTTGCTTTAACTTGAAATGGATTGAAAAAATAATATAACAAATTAAATAAAGGGAACTTTCAACTATAAATATCTTTGACGTGAAATAAATCTGAATTTTTATCCCTTCGAATATTGAGAGATATGTTGTAAAATAGTTGCACAGGCCTGGGTCTGCGAGGTCAAAACTGGGTGTACATTTATTTATAAATATATATTTTTTTTTTATGTAAAAACAAAGGCTATTAATGTATTAAATATATCGACAGAAAAGGAAAGATTACAATCCTTCTTTTTAAAAATAAATATTAAATATATTATAATGATTACTAAATTATTACCAGATAAACATAAAATGTACTTTATATCATGATCAAATGAAAAAGAAATGTATTAAGAATATCAGAAGGATTTTTGTAATTTGTGAGGTTAAATTTATTATTTTGATAAATTGAATTAATAATAATTTAATTAATACACCCTATTAATTTTATTAAACGGAAGATCAGATGGATTTTAAAGGTGTAGGAAGAGGTAATCTTAAATAAGAACCATCACTCAATTTTTCTTGTATCGATCATTTTGATCCTTTCTTACATTCTTAGTCGATGTAAGAAAAATTGAGTGATGGTTCTTATTTAAGATTACCTCTTCCTACACCTTTAAAATCCATCTGATCTTCCGTTTAGTTAAATTTATTTTAATTGATATTTTTTCATCCGTTTTGCTTAAGTTAAGGAAGGAGGGGGGGTAATTAAATTATTCTATCTAGTAGCACTGTCCTCAACCAGCAAATCTGTGTTGCAGTACAGGCTTGACTTGCCAGTGTGTATGAAGCTTTATGTATTACCCTTAACTCTACTCCCCGTGAAAATTCCGTTCCAATGAGAATACGTACATACTAATAAAAATTTACTAATTGCCACTCATTACTAATACAATTTGCAGGTGCAATCTTCGGATTTATTTTAATTTTAAGTATTAATTTGTTTCTGATTTCCTAATTATTTTGTTTCTATTATTACATCTGTGATACCTTGACTACTGTTTTGGCATATTACCAAACATTGGCATATTCATTTGCTAATTGACTAATTCTGGACAGATATTTGATAGTGGAAACAGGAAAATATTTTTATTTTCTTTGTAAATAAGAAGCTTTTTTTTTTTTTATAACACTTACTATTTATTTATTATTTATTTTGATAACATTGAGCTTTTTTTATTGTTTGTTTGTCAAAGCTGTTAGTCCTTTGGAAAGTCCTCGCCTGTCACCTAGTCAACATTTTCCATTCATCGCTTTAAAAAGGTATCGTGCATCGGTGTATTTATAGGTAAAATTAAATCACCAAATGAAATATATTTAATCATGAGTGAAATATAATCACATCATATGCCACCATTCTAACATAAAAATATTACCTGGCTATCCTATTTAAGGGGGAGAGAGAGAGAGAGAGAGAGTTCAGTCTTAACTTGTAACTGAACAAAAAATAAAATAATCAGAACTATATCATAACATCAGTGATAATGCTGTACCATTACATTTAGTATCTATTGTACAGCTAAGAAGAAATTGTTCCTTAACTATATGGCAATATGTTGATGAATTTAATTATTTATTGATAGTTAAGATCATATTTCTAGGGTCTGCGGGAAAAACCACTTAAGTCATTTTACTAAACTTTACAGGAGAGCAAAAAAACGATCAGCCTTACAAAGCAAAAACAAAAAATTATAGATTTCTCCTAAACGGCTATTTCTAGGAAGTTGAAATCTTTTGGTATTTTATCGATTGTCAAAGCCTTGTAAAAAAAATAGTTCATTCATTGGTTATCGAATTCGGTTGCTGATAACATTGACTTATGTCATTATGCCCTTTGACTTATGTCATATTCCGTTGACTTATGTCATTATGTCTTTTGACTTATGTCATTATTCCTTTGACTTATGTCATTATTCCTTTGACATATGTCATTATTCCTTTGACTTATGTCAATGTCATTATATTTATTGGCTTTTTTTTGTCCTTCGTCGATTGTTACAAATAATGTTACCGATAGTTGGATAAAAGAGCAAATATTTTATAGATTTTTTAAGATCAGGATCTGTGGCTGGTATGGTTGTAGTGGGAAGATCTAACTAATATTGATGCAAACTTTTGGGCATTAAATAAAAAATTCTGATTATGTCCCGTTCCTTTTCTTAACCAATAGGAAAAGGGTTACTTGAAATTGGTCGGATTATAGATAATAAAAAACTACTTACATTTCTTCTTATAAGAGAGACAGGCTTAAATGGGGAGGATACATCTAATGATTTTTTAAATCATTTGTGTAATGTAACCACTAAGGATTGTGCCATTTATAAATTTGTTGATCCATATATTTTTTCTTGCAAAATGAGGACCTTACAAAAGTGCTGCTACATCTAGAAATTCATCACTTAAAAGTTCGTATACTGTGAATTTACCACTGCTTGAGTATACTAACTGATACAAATCATAGGGATGATAAATTCCCATGATTTTTTATAAAAAAAAAGGTAACTTATGTGGTTTATCCAGAACAAAGACTATTGTAATTAAAGTTAGACAAAAGAACGTAAGTCGACTTATGTGCTTTTTCCAGAATTAAATGTATGATAATATTCCATTAAGTCAAAAGGTATTATTTTCTATAACCCATTTAGAGTCAGCTTTGACTTATGTGGGTTTTACAGAAGGCAGAGTAAGGCCTTGGGAATGCATTAATCAAATAAAAAAAATTGACATTTTTGACTTATGTGGTTTTTCCCGCCGACCCTAGATTTCATCTCTATATTAGTTATAGCGTTTATTTACTTTCTATTCAACTTTTTATGAAAATGTACAAAGTTTTAATTTAATTTTAATTAATTAACAAATATTATTTTTTCAGACCTTTTAACCATCTTGGAAGTGAAAGCCGAGGTGATGGTCGGAGATGGTCTGTTGCATCCCTACCCTCATCTGGATATGGGACGACTCCTGGTAGTTCCAATGTTTCGGTACGTTTTTTCTCTCCTTTTTTGGGGTGAGGGATATTAATTTTATGGGTATATAAATGATATACAGTAGAGTCTCGTTTATCCGGACCCCGCTAGTCCGGACATCCGTATAATCCGGACGGGCCAAAAACTATGTACAAATTGGAACCAGGGCCTGTTAAAATGTATTAATTGTTAAGATAATTGGAGTTTCTGCTTTTATTCTATTGAAATAAATAATATTGTTCCTAGTATAGTTTATAGATGTATATTCAAACAGTCTAACCCGAGGAATACCCGGTATTTTGTTAAAAATTAACAGATTTAAGAATAAGTAAGAACATCGATAAATCTGTTTCGGTTCCATAGAAATGTAGGGCGGAAGATATAAAGGAAGTGTATTCCAGGAAATACAATTATATGTGACTGAGATGGGGTAGGGTTTTAAGAAACATGTAGCGGCGGCTCAACGCAGTTCCATGAAATTTTGCCAAGCCGACAATGTCTAATGTCTCAACTTTTTGTGAAATCATTATCGCTCCTCGAATTTCATATCGGAACTCAGCCTGTTTCTCAGGAAGTCCCTTCTATACCTGCCACCTGCGTAATAGACTGTTATTTTATTTTAATTCATTTGATATTTGACATGACTGGTGACGGTGACAGAACAGCTCTTAACTTAAATAGTGGACCTACGATGTACAAGCATGTTTTGGAGACTAATAGAAGTAATTTTTACGATAAAAACCTTGATTTTAATAGTTTTACTCTACTAAAGCTTGTTCTACAGACACATTAAAACTGATTCCGTTTAATCCGGACTTTCGGTAATCCGGACTGAGTTCGGTCCCGTTAAACCCGGATTAGCGAGACTCTACTGTAATTAGTTTTGAGAACATAAAACAAAAAGTATGATTTAATAATGTGTGAATGAAATGTACAAATAACAATTAATAACAATCATATAATAACAATCACACACACACAATATACATATATTTATTTCTAATTTACATTATGGGTTTTCCAATACGACGATATTAAGAAGTGGTTTTAAAGTATCACTTTCTTTAATTGATAAGCAGACAATTTTAATCTAAAATGGCTGTCAGTTCAGCTGTAAATGTAGGAGCAATAATTGGGAGTTTCCAAGATCGAGTTGAAGCATTTGCAACTGCACAATTAACCACAATATCTATCTTGGATCCATCCTTATATAAAAAAGACCACCCCTCGTAGCTGGCTGCTTGCTCTCTATACGAGGCAGACACGACATTAGCCAAAGAACATAGAGAGTAAAATGATAGAAGATCATGAAATACTCGTGACAGAAAGATAAAGAGAAACAGAGCTAGAAAAACAACTTACATGAGTATAAAGTAAAATGAACACTGCATTTATAAGAAAAAGAGAGCATAAAAGAAATCGATGTACGTTTTAATTGTGAAAAACTGTAGAAGCCTTCCTCCAGATTCCAAACATGTAAACAGAGTGCAAAGTGACAGCTACGAACAGCGCCAGAGTGGTGGCGGAACGAAGAACTAGAGGTGACATCTAGGCTCCAACTATTGGATCTCCCAGGTAGCATAACCAAGCAGCCAAGGCAGGTACTAGAATTCAAGAGGAACCAGGAATAAACAGGGGGTGAAACAGAAGTAGCTAGAAAGATAAAATGGGGGGGGGGGGGGGGGGGGAATGAAGTGAAAAATATGAAAAGTGAAGAAGAAGCTAATGATAAGGCCTTATGCATGGGGCCAGGAGGTGTTTGTACAAGTCACTATTGCCAGAAACATCTGGTCTGTAGTTCATTGCTTTTGCATAATTATGGACAAAAAGCCTTTCTAAAAATCCTGGCTTTACGCTTATTTTCCACGCAGTGGTAGGAAACGGCTGTGCCATTCTGCATCCCTCTATCAATGGAGTTCTTATGAGCATTGAGTCATTTTCTGAAGGTAGCGTGAGGTTTCCCTAATAGACTAAGTTTAAGCGAGTGGGCATTCTTATCCTGTTTAGGATTTGCCTATCACTGGTTCTTAGACCTTGATTACACTAACCTCACAAGGATCTCCGTCCCTTGGCTTCTCCTCTTCCAAAAGAGGGATTTTGAGCAACACTTGTGACAGCGTGGTTAGGGTCTTAGACTCATGAGTTTCCAGCTGGAGCTGATCCTACAGAAGCCTGTGAAGGGTTGACAACCGTGGGTATTAGGCAAGGGAAGTTCCTCCCCCCCCCCCCCCCCTGATGGCAGAAAACTGCCTGCACACTTTCAGTATGCTACAGATGCTCTTCTTTTTAATTTAATCTTATATAGTATATTTAAAAAGTGAATTAAATGCGTGTCGATGTAATGGTGAATAACATTTTTCAGTCCCAGTGCTCTAGCCAAGAAAGACTACATCAACTTCCTCACTTACCCACAAATGATGAACTGCATCTTTTGGTAAAACACTTTTCATCAAATGATAGTGCAGAAGATGAAGGGAGAAAGAGTCCGTTTAGTCGTCCTCGATCTCGAAGTCTTAGGTTTGTATTTAGTTAGATAACTTGTATTTTTTAGGTATGGTATTTTATTTTTAAGTAAATACAAGGTAACCAGGTGTCATTAAAATTGAAAAAAAATGGTCATACTAAAACTTTACTAAGAAGGTAAATAACTTTATACGAACAAATAAATAAATAAAACATTAAATTAAATTAAAAAATTGAAATGCAGAAAATATTAGGAAAATATTAACTTTTTCAAATATGAGTTCTTAATTACTTATCCCAGTGTTTTCCATTTATTAGTTTTCAAGTTTTCGTAGGTATATTTAATTATTATTGAATATTTTATTTAAATTTATCATTAAAATAACTTCTTCTTAAAGACATTTTCTTAGGAACTAGATTTCTCCCGGGAAAACAGCTTATATGACTACATTCAGAAGAATCATTCATTTGTGAAGAGTCAATTCTTTGGTGTTTACATTTTTTTTTAAATGTAAACAGGTGTAGCAAATAGTCGTATTATGGTTATTTTTTAATTACCTACCTATTATGGCAAAAAGTTAAGTTGGAAAAATCAGTAGGTAATTGTTTTCACTTCTTGTATAATACGCACCCCTATTATAGAAGAAAAATAGATGTAAAAACTATGTGTATTATACGCAAGATTTTACAGTAATTATATTGATTTTTTTTTTTATTTATTTACAGTAGTCCTAGTCGTTCCCCAATCATGGACAATGATATAGTTATGATGAATGTGATGTACAAAGAGAGATTCCTAAGGTACAGTACTTTTTGTTGATTTACTATATATATTTTAATCTAAATCAAATTATAATTATTATTAACTACGGGAAACAGACAGTGAAAAATACACTCCTGTGCCGGATCCCGGCACAGGAGTGTATTTTTCACTGTCTGTTTCCCGTAGTTAATAATAATTATAATTTGATTTAGATTAAAATTTAACTTTCCGTAGTATGAAAACTACCAAAAATTTAAAAAATTATATATATTTTATATTAATCTGCGATAACATCAATTAACCTATTATACTAATTATACAATTTTTCCCCTTTTTAGGCAACGAGACAAATGGAATTGAAACTACAAAGTTTTGTCGTGGAACATAAAAATATTACTGGAGAACTTAACAAGGCATCTCCAGAATGTTTGCCCATTATGCGGTTTGTACATCATCAAATTATGGAGACGGCTCGTGACTGCTTGAAAAAATCTCAAGAAGAATTGATAACACGTCGTTATTTTTATGAGATGTCAGACAACTTAGAACGATTATTATTTGAGGTGAGAACATTGTTGTTATAGAGATGATTAGTAATGACGTCACAAGATGGCGTAAGCTTTCGATAATTTATTCGATTAGGTTTGTTATGTTCCTTTTCCTTATCACCTGTTATCAATCCATGTAAAATGAATGGGAGAATTTTCTCACCTTCTTAAATAATTAATTATTAAATTATAATTAATTTAGAAGACTTTTCAACCTTTGAACGTTATTATACTAAGTCTATTTTAACAATGTAAGATAAGAAAACATTAAAAATGGCCGTTCTAGTGGTTTAAAAAAGTATTATTGTGAGTGTGTTTTATTGTGGTGATATTGTCCGGGTCCGTTCTTATTTATTGTTTATTTTTTAAATCGTTTTTCTATTTTAGTTTGTATATTATGTCTTCCACCATTCGAGCGTTATGAAAATTTCATCTATACTTCATTTTTTTTGGAGGACAAAGCTGTTCTTCATAAAAGTATGTCAGAGTACTTAAGTAATATTAAATTAATGTATTAAATTAGTTTTTAATCAAAATTTTAAACAAGTATACATGCGAGGCACTTATATCTTATATTATTATACTCGTTAATATAGATAACAAAAAAATACACAAATAATAATAGTAATAACAGTCTGCTCTTTGTCTCGTCATCAACGTCTTTTTCCTAGGCTGGTCAGTGAACTATTGTATAGTATATAATTATGTTCCAACATCGGTTAAATATAATGCATATTGTAAGTAACCAGGAACAAAATATTATTAGCAAATAATCTTTTATTACCTGGCAGATTAAGTATCACTATCTTTCTACAAGTCCTGTACCCTGAGTATACTTCATTGAGTTTCAAAACTTGAGGAAAATTTATTTTCGGACACACAATATGAACACGAACACACCCTGTGAATTTTTATGGCAACAGGAAATACAAAAAATCAAGTATAAAGATTAATAACTCAAATAGCTTTTTCGATGATATGACCCTTCACACAAATACTCATTTTAAATAACTGAAATGAAAGTTCTTAATGTTTTCTTTGTTACACTTGTTAAAAAAGACTTGGTACAACAATGTTCTAAGGGTGAAAACTCTTATAAATCAATAATAATTTAATAATTAATTATTTAAAAAGTTGAGAAAATTCTCCCATTCATTTTACATGGGTTTGATAAGAGGTGATAAGAAAAAGGAACATATCAAACACTGAGTTAAATTTTCGAAAGCTTTTGTGACGTCACACTAATCATCTCAATGGTTTGCTTGTGACAATAGTATTGAATTGAAGTATTCTTCGTTTGGTTAAGAATTGTGTTGAATTAAAATATTCTTTGTATGGGAAAGAATTGTATTTAATTGCAGTTTCTTCTTTTGGGTAATAAATTGTACCAAATTGTACAGTAGGAGCCCTCGCAGCTACAGTAAGAGCTGCTCAGCTGGGGTAGAATCCTCATACGACATCCGTGCCACTAACCTTTCTCACCTGGTGTTAGAGCAAGAGACATTAAACACATCTGCAAAGGGATTTGACCTGGGAGGTACAAAGTTCAAGGATTTTTGTTTTAAATAAAAACCAGGGGTTTCAACTAGGGATAATGAAAGATTGTATCATATTAAAAGTTAAAGAATGAAGTTAAGGACTGTAAGGGTTAAAAAACAAGAAAAGAACTTGTATAAGTCATCCCTCTTGGCTTGCACCTGATCCGCTGCCGGAGCAGTTAATGGTATTGAGGGGACTGTAGAATACATTAAAAACAATACTTTAAATACATTAAAAAAACATAAATAAATGCTTACATCCTAAAGAGAAGGCGCTTCCCAAGTACTTTCAGAAGGGGTGACTGGGCTTAATTACCCTTCTTTTTTACTATTTAAATTTGGGGGAAATTTTTAAAATTCGCTATTGGCAGAGATTAGTTTAAAAATTGTCATACAATATAGCTTTTATTATATCGTTTCAAAGAAGTGGTGATAATAATGATAGTGAGGGGACCTGGTTTAAATAAGTATACAACCGCCATCTTTAAACTAAATGCCCGATTCGAAAACCCATTTAAAAAAGTTGATTGTGAAGTAAAAGAAAGCTAACTTCAAAATTTGAAGGTTCTAGTGCATTTTGTTCTGGAGATATCGTCATATCCAAATTTGCATAAAAATAGCAGTCATCTGATTTAAAATCGCGGATTAAAAAAAAAAAAGAATAACATTGCAATATTTTATGAATATAGTTGATGGATTAGAAACAATATAACTTAAACAAAAACAACAAATTTAACAAGAAAAGTTAAATAGTAGAAAAGTAAGTTGTTGAAACAGGTTCCAGAGGTATGTCAGGTTCAAATGAATGTCAAGGTTCTAGTATAATTGGTTCTAGAGATATTGTTTAATTCCGCGTATTAATAGCAAATCGTAGTGAGCACCTAAAGGGTAGGAAACCTCCATGTACAATTTCAACTCTAGCCATTTCCGTTCTAGAGGTACTGTGACAGATGAGTCAGTGAGGGAGTGGTATTTTCAGCTTTTATTTATGTAGATATCTACATAAATTAATTATAGATAATAATTATAAATAATAATTATATAATTTGTTATATATTTTAAAATATAATTCATAATTCTGCTGCATAAACCCAACCTAAACCCTAAATCTGTGCAGGTGAGTCCCATACATGCTCCTGTCTCCTCACCTGCACAGGTAAAATGAATTGAATTGTTATTCTTCTCAGGTCACCTGTGCAGGTATGTCATGACTTGATAGCACACATGCTCCACTGAACATTAGTCCACTATCAATTATGTATTAATTGATAGTTGTGTATTGATTGATATGAAGCTTTCTTACTTACAACAAGCTACTCTTACTTGGCTTACTAATGTCAATTTTACTATAATACAAGAATATTTGAAATAACCCTGCCTCAGACCTAATGTGCTGACATGTCTGTTTACAAGGTAATATTTAGAATGAATTGCTGTCCCTCTATGCTTAGGCAATGGTTTGTAAACGTTTCCACAACATCAATTGTTCTAGTGAAATTTATTTATGTTTTGTTTAATTGTTTTGGCTCTTATTTATTACTATAATGATAATATTGAAAAAAATACTGTCTGTAAATGCTATTATAATAAATTTCTATGTTGTAGACACGTGAAAAATCAGCAGAAGCCGCAAACCTTTTAGATGGAATGATTAAGAAACTTCTTTTGATTATATCTCGCCCTGCTCGCTTATTAGAATGCTTGGAGTTTGATCCAGAAGAATTTTATCATTTACTTGAACAAGCCGAAGGTCAGGCCAAAACTTGTCATGAAATAAAAGATGATATCCCACGTTATATTATCACTAAGCTTGGTTTAAACAGAGATCCCATTGAAGGTGATTATAATTAATCAAATTGATAGTCGTTAAGATTTTAATATAAGAATGTTATAATTTTGCTGGCTAGGTCGTTTAACCTAGTTTTCCAGTACTGTTAACTTACTGTTTCAATTTTTTTTTAGACCTTAAATCAGATTTTTCTGATATTAAAGTAAATGTGAATTCTTCAGACTCTGAGACTATTGGTGTACAAACCTCTACTCCGAAGTCAGATACATTTTTGAAGGTAATTTGACAAATATTTTTTTATTTAGCTCCTTTACTGGTGCTCTGTTGTAAAGTTATGTGTCCTTCTGAAGCCCCGTTTCCATTACAAGAAATTTATCCCGCAAAGTGTTGCCGGCACAAGTTCCAGGATTTTGTTGAAATGGAAACATGTTGCGGGTCATGTGCCGGGGACAAAAATGTGCCAAGCAACTGTGGGACACAATTTTTGCCGCAAATTTTGCTACGGGCATTCTCAGGGTGGCCACAGACCGGGATAACCGGGAATACCGGGAAAAGTCAGGGAATTTCGGCCGACAGGGAATAGTCAGGGAAAAGTCAGGGAATTTTGTCATAGGTCAGGGAAAATCTACAGGCAATTAAAATCCTTATTTCATCATTTTAAAGCACAGAAACCTTAAATTTCTCGAAATTTCTAATAAAAAAAAAATGCTGTATTTGAAACAAAGGCAGAAGGATTAACGACCTCTATGCTTAGAAATTATATTAAAAAATCCCGTCAAGTACTTATCAGCAAGTTACTAAAAGGGTTTCTTCGGTCATAAGAATTAATAAGTACATTATTATTATTTATTTTTATTTTTTTTAACAAAAAAATGTAATATTTCGCTTTTCTTACACCTAAATAATCCTTCATCGAAACATTCATCAAAAATATGTATAAAAATTCACTTTTAATAAACGAGGAGTGCATATTATCCATTACTATCTTCACTAATTTAGTTATTTTAGGGGTAAAATGGCCGCCATTTTAAAAAACGATATATTTTTGTGAGCCAAATTTCAATACCTTTAAAATATTACCCAATTTCGAATTTTCAAATAACAAAAATTTTGTTATCCCGAGTTACGGCCCCATAAAATTTTTAAAACTTGACTTTTTTATATCAACTCCCGGAAATATCATTGGACTACAAGGATGCACATTTTTGCCTTATTTTTAGCTCCTGTCCTAAGGACATTTTTTTTTGCGTTTTGATTTAATTTTTTTTGGGGGGGGGGGGGGGGGGAAATAGCTGCTATTTTGGAAACAAAGAATATAAAATATTGCGATATACTCGCAATTGATCGCAGATCATAGAAATTTGGAGTGTTTAAGTCCGCAATAGTTTTTCTGTTTTTGGGCAAAAAAGTTTAACTTGTATACCAAATTTCAAGTCTACAGCTTCAGTAGGTCGGGAGATATACTCCAAGATGCGACGGATGGACGGACGGACGAACTACCAAAGGCATAAGGGTTTCTAGGGCGACCTCGAAACCCTAAAAATCGGTCTGAGGCAACTCAGACAAACGAGTTCATAATTACTTAGCCCAGTTTTTTTCCATTTAATAGTTTTCGTATGTGCATTTAATTATTATTGAACATTTCATCAAAATTTATCATAAAAATAACCTGGGCAGGGAATCGAACCCGGGCTCTCTCCGTCCGCGTTTTATGCTTTTTTCTCAGTAAACTAGATTTTTTCCAGGAAAACGGTTTATATTGTTAGATTCGTATTTAAATGGACTACATTTAAAATTTTTTTTTTATCAAAATGGTCGGAACTGTTTTCGAGAAATAATTTTTATTCACGTTTTTTCAGAGTTTTTGGGGGGTAGCGCCCCCAAATTTAGAGCTAAAATTCATTTCTCGATTACGCCTCGGCGTATGATTTTTCTAAACATGTTGTGCCAAATTTCGTCAAAATCGGCCCAGCAGACATTTTTTAAAAACCACTTTTTTGGACTCAGGGGACCTCAAAAATAAAAATAAAATCAAAATCCAATTTTTGCGCCATCACAATACTTTCTCTTTTACATGAGAAAGTAAAAATACGTGAATTGTTACTTTCTAGGATAATAAGGAAAGGTTACGATTAGTTTATACTTTTTAGCGTTGAACAGGAAAACGCTTAACAGGAAAAATCGGTGTGGACCTGACAAAATACTAGACATAAGAAAAATCATACCCCACGGCGAAGTCGAGAAATGAATTTTAGCTTGAAATTTGGGGGTGCTACCCCCCAAAAAACTCTGAAAAAACGTGAAAAAGAATTATTTCTCGAAATCGTTTAGATAAAAAAAAACTAAATATCGATAATGGTCAGGGAAAACCTGAAGTAGGTCAGGGAAATTTCAGGGAAAAGTCAGGGAATTTTGTCAAACTATATTAGTGGCCACCCTGATGGAAACACTTTGCAACATATCCCGGGAAAAGGCGCACGCGCGGTGCAGTCTATACTCGCTGCACAAACCATGCAACTTGTTAGAATGGAAATGGGGCTTTAGTAAGTTTACTACTTTGTTTATGTATACTTTACGTTTGATTTGAATTGATTTAGAATGAAACACTATACTCTAGATTCTTTAACATTAACTGGTTATATATATACTTAAAAAATAAATACTTATTTTTTGGGGTACCTTGCTTAACCAATCGTTACATCTAAGAGTGGAAGGTGAATGAAAATACATTTAAGAAGAATTTTAAAAGAATGAATGACCTTACAAGACTATAGAATGAATATACGTTTCAGAGTGAATGTTGAATTCATGAATGCTTATTCAAGACTGTTGTTACAAGGTAGGCATCGGTTCCAACTTGCAGGGTTCCCCCCAACATTTAAAATCAAGGTGTCTAGTTGCTAACTATTAAACTATTTACAGGTT
This sequence comes from Gerris lacustris, assembly GCA_951217055.1. Taxonomy (NCBI): domain Eukaryota; kingdom Metazoa; phylum Arthropoda; class Insecta; order Hemiptera; family Gerridae; genus Gerris; species Gerris lacustris. The sequence goes on from OX578285.1 coordinate 52,741,609, forward strand.
TGACAATATCATAACAACTAATGAAAGACTTAACAAACATGTTAAGGTTATTTATTAACTTTATTTTCTTTTTCTTCAGGCTCCCTCTGAGTCAGATTTCGATGTTGTCAAATTGATATCAAATGGTGCTTATGGCGCTGTTTATCTGGTAAGACACAAAGAATCTAGGCAGAGATTTGCCATGAAGAAAATTGTGAAGAATAACTTGATCCTTCGTAATCAAATTGAACAAGTGTTTGCTGAAAGAGACATAATGAGTTTCACTGATAATCCATTTGTGGTTAGCATGTACTGCAGTTTTGAAACCAAGGTTTGTTTTTTATTTTTTATTTTTGAACATAGTTCTTATATTAGATATGATAATATATAATTCTTAAACACAAGTCTCTTTTAACAATGTTGTATACCTAGATCCTATGTAAGAAAGGCCCAAATACAACATTGGGTTTTTTTCTATCTTGGTTGAACATAAAAATCAAATCCTAAATATGTATAAAACTGTATTAGTTGACATGTAAGTATAGTTAGTTAATAATTCAATATTTTATTTTAGAAACATCTCTGCTTGGTTATGGAATATGTAGAAGGAGGTGATTGTGCTGCTCTTGTCAAAAATATCGGACCCCTTCCTCCTGACATGGCAAGATTTTACTTTGCTGAAACTGTTCTTGCTGTAGAGTATCTTCATAGTTATGGAATTGTTCATCGGGATCTTAAACCTGACAAGTAAGTTTCACAATTTTGAACCATGGCCGGTAAAGGCAGAGGAGGCTGGAGACACTCTTCCGTGGGGGCAGTTGTAGTAGTTTTTTGACCTTTCTCCATAGAGCTCTCTAGTATCAATTACCAGTTTTCAAATAAAGGAATCAGCAGGGAATTGAGGATAGTACACACCCCCTGCCGATATCAAATTGAGATTTTTTTAAGAAGAAATAAAAAAACAAATGAATATCTGATTTAAGAAAAAAAAAGAAATAGCTTCATATCAAAGATAATAGTTTATAAAAAATTTAAGAAAATAGTTTTTTTTAAATATAAGTTGTTAAAATAACCACTTAAATTGAGCAGTAATGATAAAATAAAATAAAATATATCTGGGGAAAAAAATAAGGAAAAAAAAAGGTTGTAAAAGAAAAAGGTTATTGGGAAGGAACGGGTTAAAGTTTGACTTCATGTCACAGAAGTGTCCCTTGCATAATTCCATCTTTGCCAGGGTGCAATTTTTCTCTTCCTAGTTTCTGGTGAAGTGGTTTAGTCTTGTCATGCTCTATGAAGACCAAATCGCCTACTTTTAGCGACTGCTTATCAGAGATGCACTTTGCCCTCTGCTAAAGTGTGTGTAAATAATCCCACCTCCAGAAATGTTTAGTCGGATGTTGGATGTGTTGCCATCAATCGATGGCAATTGCTTGTTTCTTAATTAATCTTTTCACACCAACTTCAAACTCGCCTACGCTCGCCCTATCAAAGCTTATAACCAAAAATTATATATTTTTGTAATCAGCTCGACGTACCCTTTCATGTGATACCCCACCCGGTGTCCAAAAAAAAAGAAGAAATTAACCCCAAGTTTTTTTACCCTAGTTTTTTTGAAAAATATTTTTTTTAAGTCGCTATATTTTTAAAATGTGTAGTACAAGACACATATATGCCAAATTTCAAAGTGATCGGACGAAAGGATAGCCGTGAGAGCAGTCGACAGACGGACGGACCGACAGACAGACAAACACCGGAAAATATAAGGGTCCTTGATTTTGTCTACGAACCCTAAAAATTAACAATTGACATTTGAAAAACTCTTTCACTTTATCCCTCGGGAACGTGCGGTCCTGAGAGGCCTAAATTTGAGATATAACTGTGAAATTGAGCTAGATGTGGGTGCGATTGGAAGAAAGGGATTTTTCTAGCTACATTTCTTGCTTTTATCAAGAGAATCAATCAGTCACTGTTTGACATCGTACGTGACTATGCTTCAATTCTGTGCCCATATTGTCCTGACAGGGGACCCACGCCACTTTCACTTAAATTTAAGTATTACGCTAATTTTAGTGAAATTTATACATATAGTACAAAATAAATTAATATGGTACCTGAATTTAAAAATTAAATTATAAAAATATACAGAAAAAATTAAAAATTTGAAAATTATAATTGAGACTGACTAATTTTGTGCTTATAAACTATGAGACTAAACAACGGTATTTTATTAATTAAAAAAATAATAAAACAATAAAACCAATTTAAATATGTTTATAATATTTTGCTAAAATGATTTCAAGTTTATATTTATTTTACCTGTTGTGTGGGCATATAAAACAGAATAAGTCCTATCAGGGGTCCGTGCCTCCTCGTGTCTGTATTAGACCGTGTGCACCCGAGGGTTAAACATAAGAAAAAGAATTTAAAATTATAAGACACTTAAAATTCTTCAGATTACAAGTGTCTTCCAAAAAGGTTTGTAATATTATAACGCCTCATCCTTTTTATAAAAAGAAATACACTGCACATTCTATAGTAAAATACAGGAATCCAGCAGTTGCAGCCCCCTCCCCCCCTCCTTCAGCAAACATTTTCTGTGTACGCCACTGTCTCTAGCTATTGCTGTTCTAAAGATACTGTGATGGATGAGTGAATGAGGAGTATTTGGTTTTTATATATTTAAAGGGACAATGTATTGTTAAATTGTACTTAAATATTTAAAAATTATTATTATTATTTTTTATTTATTTATTTTTTTTTTTAGCCTGTTGATTACAGCTACTGGTCATGTGAAATTAACTGATTTTGGGTTAAGCAAAATGGGATTAATGTCATGTAAGTTTATATTAAAAAAACCTTATTAGTTTTACTTTTTTTTAAAATCTTTATTGTGAAGTAAGTTATTTTAACTTTGGTTTTGTGGATTTTACTTGTACAGTAGAGTCTCGCTAATCCGGGTTTGACGGGACCGGACCCTGTCCGGATTACCGAAAGTCCGGATTAAACGGAATCAGTTTTAAAATGTCTATAAAATAAGTTTTAGTTGGGGAAAAATATTTAAATCGAGATTTTTATCATAAAAAAAGACTTCTACTTAGTCTCCAAGACTGTTCTGTCACCAGTCCGAATATCAAATAAATTAAATTAAAATGGAAATCTATTATGCAGGTGCAGGTATAGAAGAGACTTCTAGGGAAACAAGCTATGTTCCGAAATAAAATTCGAGCAACGCCTAATCATTGTACACTGGCGGCTTGGCGAAATTTCACGAAACTCCGTTGAACCGCCACTACGTGTTTCTTAAAATCCTCTCCTCATCTCATATATAATTTTATTTTCTGGAATACTCTACCTTTAAATCTGCCGCCCTACATTTGTATGGAACCGAAACAGATTTATCGATGTTCTTACTTATTCATAATTATTCTAAAACTGTTTATTTTTAACAGAAATACCGGGTATTCCTCGTGTCGAACGTTGGAATGTACACCTGTAAACTATACTAGGAACAATTTTATAAATGGTAATAGACAATAAAAGCAGAAACCCCGATAATCTCATCAATTCATAAATCTGAATAACCCTAGTTCCAAATTGTACATAGTTTTTGGCCCGTTCGGATTATACGGATGTCCGGACTAGCGGGGTCCGGATTAGCGAGACTCTACTGTACCACATAATATATAGGTACTCAATGATTAAAATTTTTGAGTTAATTTTCTTATTACAGTCTTAACATATTCTGAATAGTTCAGTTTATTATCACGAGATGATAGTAAACTGCCTTAAGGCACAATATTTTTGAATTTTTTAAATGAGCGATTCATTTTAATATTAAAACAACAAATTATGTAATTTATTTGTTATTTTATTGTTATTTGTTTCTTTTAGTGGCTACTAATTTGTATGAAGTTTACATTGATAGAGATACTAGACAGTTTTCTGATAAGCAAGTCTATGGTACTCCTGAATACATAGCGCCAGAAGTTATTCTCCGGTAAGTAATACAAAATTTATTACCTTAGAAATTAAAAATATTTATTCTTAATGGAAGTATAAATAGAATTGGTCATTCAATCTGCTACAATAGTTACGTATTTTATCTACATCCTATTAGTGCAGTAAAAATAGTACCAAAAACACTACCTCAAAAAATTAGCTAAAAATTTGGTAGATGTATTATTTGTAGAAATGTACTAAAAGTCCCTTAAAATTGAAGCTGTGCTATTGAATAAGAATAAAGATGACAAGATGTTTTACGCAGGTTGTAAATAAAGTTTTTTTTAATCTTTATTGTATAACACAACTACAATTCAAATGCTATGAGTGTTAGCGTTAACATTGTTATTTGGCTAGAATGGTAGGAAAAGGTGATAATCCAATGACTATCCCTTTTGGCATTGATATTACATAAAGTAAGTAAAATATAATAATATAAAATTATAATAAATTTAAATCATAAGTTGAGATATAATAAACAAATAGATAATTAGAGGTGGATAAATTGGATAATTGGAGCATTTGGATTTATGATATATATTCTTAGAGGGACTTCATCTATTTATTACTAACTTTGGCTGAAACCAGGGTGTCCCATTTTAAGTGGATCAAACGGCTATAACTTTTAAACAAAAACTTGTTTATTTTATTATGGTCTATATTTTTTATTTGTAACTTTTTTCTATCTGCAATATTAAAGGAATTCCAAGCAAAATAGCTCAAACTAGCCTCCATTTTCCTGCGGCCAGAGCACAGCTACAATTTTAGGGGATTTTTAGTATATTCATCAGAGATAAACACAACATATCTACCAAATTTCTTGATTTTACTAATTTTTTCGATGTCAAACCTATTTTTACCTTATTATATGAGGTATATAATTATATTTTTTCTTTTAAGCTAAAACAAGTATATTTATAATGTAAGGAAGTGGTTTAAGTAAATGCTTATTTAAGGAATTTTTTTTCTCTCTTAATTATAAGGGGGTATTTAGTAGATAATAAAACATGAGGAAGATTACAATTGCTTTGATATGATATGGATTGTGTGACAACAATTACTTACAAAATATAAATAGTGTAAGCCACAAACTTGTCTACCACAAGGTGGTAACTTGATGTACCACATAGGTGGTAAATCTCTTAGGCTTGCCTACACACCTTGGTGTGTAGGCATCTGCAGCTGGTACTTACCTTGGTAAGTAGTAAAACAAGTAAACAAGGCAGACTTTTTAATTAAAATTATTTTTAATAACCCTTAGGTTTTTTTTAATTAGTTCTCTTTTCACATTTAGAAAAATCTATAATGTTCTTGTGACTTTATATATAAATTGTATATTATGTATACATATTTTTAATTTAAGGCAAGGCTATGGGAAACCTGTTGATTGGTGGTCTATGGGAGTAATATTGTATGAGTTTTTGATCGGTTGTGTACCTTTCTTTGGTGAAACTCCTGAAGAACTGTTTGCTCACACCGTGAATGGTAAGGAGGAAACCGTTATAATATTAGAATAGAATTACTCAGATATGTAGTATTTTTGTTATTTTCTTTTTCTTGTTTGTAGATGATATAGAATGGCCAGATGACGAGGATTGGCCTGTACAATCAGAAGCAAAAGATATAATTACCACTCTCCTTCAGCATAATCCTCGTGAACGCCTGGGAACAGGTGGTCCTCATGAAGTAAAAGACCACCCTTACTTTTTCGGGGTTGACTGGAATTCTCTTTTAAGGCAAAAGGCTGAATTTGTTCCTCAGCTTGATAATGAAGAAGATACTAGTTATTTTGATTGTAAGTATTTCTTGAAAGAGCGAACAAAGACCTGCAATATAAACTATATTGGTAATTGACAAATAACACATAATATAATTAAATGAATGACACAAAAGAAATATCATGAATGAAGTAATATAAACATTTCTCCTCCTTATACTCCCATCCTCACTTGTGAACAGATGTTTTTAAACCTGTGTAATAGTGAACATTTTCCCTAATTTCAAGAGTATTTAATTTTGATTTTGCCCAAAGAAGCTGTTCATAACACTAGATAGATCATTTTGTCATTGTAACTTCTGTGTGGTCAAAATGTCCTGCTGGAAACCTGCTGATATAGGTATCAGCAACCTATATCAGCAGGAAAGCCTTTTATTGCCAGGTTTCTCTTTCGGTTCGTTATTTTCTTATTAGTGTTGGGTTACTATGGCAATTCGGCATATATATACCGAGGCGCCCCTAAGGGGTTGAAGTTAAAGTTAAAGTTTGGTTACTATTGAATTTATCTGAAATTGGATTGAGATGAATTTCCTTAATCAAGCCATTCTTTGATATAGACACCCAAATGATCTATGTAATGAAAAAATAAATGTATTATTTATTATTATTATTATTATTATTGAGATTTCGATCCATCTACAAAAAACCCATCTCTCAGGCAACTTAGTAGGTACTTCAGCTGCTAGTTAATATAGATGATGTTTAAAAATTAAAGTAATTAATTGGGTAGATGGATGATAAAGTATGAAAAAATGAAGAATTAATCAATATTTATGAGAGATGTTTCAACAAAGCTCATCCTCAGTCTTTATTTTTAGATTAACAAATTCTATAATCAATTATCATGATCAGAGACGGGACGTTTATGACTTTTATTTTTCCATTTCATGACCTTTATTCTATGACTTTTATTATCCTGTTTTATGACCTCTATTTTAGAAAATCTGTTGTTTTATGACGTTTTAGCAAAAAGTATGACGTTTATTTTCACTACACGCAAAATTTTGATGTTTTTTGACAAAATGGCGTTGAAAATTAAACGCTTTCCACAAGTGTTATATAATTTTGTATCTACTCTTCAATACCTTTCATTTGATCCACTCAAAATTAAAAAAAAAATCGGGTGACGTGAGTTATCCGCCATTTTGAATTTGAACAGCTGATTATTTTGAGTTCGCAATATTTTTCCTGTGTGTGCGTCAAAACGATCTTTAATATTGGAATGTTTCATGTTTCTATCTCTTTTGATTCAAAAGTTATTGGAACTGTACTGACACAGATAGACAGACACATGAACGAAACTATAAGGGTTTCCTTTTTTGGTTTTACCAACGAAACCCGAGTAAAAGAACAAGTAAAAAAATCAAGTAACACGAGTAAGAAATCAAATGAGCAATTAAACATTCTATTCCCTTACCAATATATACAAAATCTTAAGTTCTGGAACAGCTAATCAGGAAACTGCCCAACCCAATGGGTTTACTATTGGCTGATTGGAGAATCTATCTTGACCTTCCTGGATTCTAATTGGAAGATTTGTTCCAAGAAGGAGCCGATCAGGAACCCTAGTTTGGAATTAGGGATGACCCTCGGTGCCTCTCTCTAGTTGCAGGTATGCATAAGCGCATTAGTTAAGTCCGAAAGTGGTCTGGGAATTAAGAGCCCAGGCCTTTCACTAAGCTGTTGTAAGGGTTTTTTGTTTGAACTGCACTTTTACCTGGAACCGGACCACGAATGTTCAATATAAAAATCTGCTTTAACAAAAAAAAACAAAAAACTTTTTGCTAAACATTTGAAAAAAAGCCATTCTATGACGTTTATCCCCAGAAAACCCCATTTTATGACGTTTATTCGAAAAATGGCTATTTTATGACAAAATCATATGACTATGACGTTTATGACTTTTTCCCGTCTCTGATCATGATGTTTAATATGTTTAAAAATTATAAATAATATAGACTTCTAGTTTTTGAAGATTACTTTAAAAAAATAACAGTAACCAAATCTGGTCAATATGCTTACAGTGTTGTAAATCGGTTACATTTAAAAACAATATCTGTCTCTGTGATAGAGTTCATTATATAAAAATTTAAATTCCTAATTTAAAAAAGTTGACAGTGACAATAGCATAATGTTTCCTTGAAAAAACTGTTGTACAATAACAATATTATTATTTAATATGATAGAGCTATGATTAAAATATAAATTCTGAGAGGTATACAATGTAATTAAGCTTACAATCAACAATGAGGACAACGAATGTTAATAGGTTTGTTCCAACCATACTTCAAACTGGTTTGGAACTGTCCGACGCATGCGCATTGGACCACATTTGAACGTTTTTTGCTAATGCATATGCGTCGTACAGTTTGAAACTAGTTTGAGGTGTGGTTGGAACAAATCTATTGTTATAATTATAAAGGAATAAAAACTACTGATTATTATATAAAACCGACCTAGTGAATTTAATAACACCTACATAATTAATGAATGACATAATAATAAATAATAAGCACCACTATACAATTATTTGAATGATACTAATTTTGGTTTTACAGTGTTTCATACCACTCAACCATATTGAAAATAAAAGCTTTATATAGAATATTGAATCACATAGAATAAGAAAAGTCTTATAATTACAGGTTAAAATTATTATTTGCACAACTCATAATGATAATATCATCAACATCGCATCACATTAATAATAATAGTATAATCATTAATTAGTTTTATATCATAAATAAAAGTTAAGTATAATATCCTAAATAATCATTAATCTGACTAAGGTTAGTGAAATCACTCACTACTAGATAGTAGTCACTATACTATTTGCTTACATGGTCTCGTCTTAATATCAATAGTTTTTACTAAATAGCTAATAATGTATTAATTCAACCCTTTACCTTTAATAGAAAGTATTATTACCTTCACTAGGTCGGTTTTACATAATGATCATTAGTTTTTATTCCTGTATAATTATAACTTAATAACATTGAATGTTCTCTTTGTTGAATGTAAGGGGGGTGACACACTTCGCCACCCAGGTAGCGCCACCTGGGTGGCGCTACCCGGTCGTCTATGAGAATAGACGGAACCTGTCACACGAGGTGGCGCCCCCTGCCGGGTGGCACTATACGGTCGACCGTCCGACGGTCTAGCCGCCACCCACAGGTGGCGCCACCCGGTCAACCCATTGTTTTCAATTGAGCCTGTCACACGTCGCCACCCAAGTCACGCCACTCAGCCCCTAGTCCTTCAATCAAATATAGGGGAAATCAAATCTAGGGCTGACTGCATCCCTCATATAAGTGGGTGGCCCAAGTCAGGTGGCGGGAGCAAGTGGCATCATCCAGGTGGGCGCCACCCAGGTGGTGCTACCCGGGTGGCGAAGTGTGTCACTAGCCTAAGGTTAATTACATTGTATACCTCTCAGAATTTATATTTTAATAATAGTTCTTATATTAAATAATAATTTTGTTCTTGCATAACTGCTTTTTAATGGAAATGTTAATGTTATTGTAATTTAAATTTTTGATGATATCAATTAAATTTTTGATGTTATTGTAATTTATATGATGCACTCTCATGGAGACAGAAATTGTAAGTATATGTGTTTGTTAGTATATTGACCAGATTTTGTTATTGTTAATTTTTATTAGTAATCTTAAAAGAATACGAATAATTTTTTCATATATTAGACATCAAAGTAACTGATTATTGAATTTGTTAATTTAGAAATAAAGACTGAGGATGACCTTAAGAGGAAAGGTCGAAACGTTCTCATAAATATGGATTAATTCTTCATTTTTTCACACCTCATCATCTATCTACCCAATTAACTATTTAAAAAGGTGTTTATTCAACATGTTTAAAAATGAAATTGAATTGATTATATGGGTGGATATATGATTTCAGGTCGCCTGGACAGGTATAATCATGAAATCAGTGGAGACACAGATGATGGAGATGATGGTGTTTTACTAGGTGGTTTCTCTTCGTGTTCTCCTCAGTATCGTAAAGTCCAGAATAGATTAAGTCTCACTCTTCCTTCTAAAGAAATAGAGCTTCAAACTTCTAAAAACGCTGTGAAGAAAATTACATTTTCCCATGAAACACATTCGTGCAGTTCAGGTACTTTATTTTATATAATCACAGCCTTTTGTTCAGTACAAATGATGTAATTTTTCTGTATCTGCAAATAAAAAAATATATTTTGAAGTTGCAAATTTTGGTTTGCTCTTGAAAGTGGTTTAAATTTATCTCATATGCCACCAACAATTTGTTTGTTTCATTATTTTATATTCTTATTATTTCTATTTTATTGTCATAAAAGGTGCCTCTGAAGAATGTGATTTAGAGGGAGTCAACGAGTTGGAAAATATTCAAGGAAATCCCACTACACCAGACTCTTCTCAAACTGAGAGCGATGATGTTTCTCCTCAAATACAACGTAGAAGGCGTTTACAGAACAGAGAAGCTCTCACACTCCCTCGCTTCTCCATTTCAATTGACAACGAACAAAATTTGTGAGTGTTATTTGTGATTTTGGTCACTCCAAATTTTAATTAATTGTTTAGCAGTTTACATAGTATTAGCATGATTTACCTCAATTTGCCTAATTTCTTCTTTTTCAGGGCTCGTCCAAGTGGAGTTCATGATTTGTCTCCTGTTTCTAATGTCCCAAAGAAAATGATACCTGAAACCTTGGTTCAGCCCCCGACCAGGGTTCCCGTACCCTCACCACTATTACCTATAAACAAGCCTCGATCAAGACAAGTAATTAAGAGCTTCAGTGCTTCTGGTTTGTCTCTCATCATCCCCCCTGTGAGAGGTTAGATTTTAAACCGTTAACTCGAAATGTAGTAAATTATTTATTTAATACGGGTAGCGTAATTAATTTATTCAATTTTTATTCATAGATGAAATGCCGCAAATGGATTCTCCTGGTGGGTCGAGTACTGCTAGTTCTAGAGATAACTCACCATGCAGAGAACTTTCTCCTCTAGTCAATAGCTTGAAGCCACCTATAATTGTCAGGAGAGGTCCATCAGGATTTGGTTTCACCGTTCACACTATAAGAGTTTATTATGGGGATTCAGATTTTTACACTATGCATCATCTGGTTATGGTATGTATTTATTACTTTTTGTTCCTCTATAAATTACAAGCTTCTACCTATAGTATCTGGGAGGTATAAGCAATTAATAGAGAAAGTAGCCAACTTATTAAAAAAGCTAATTAATCATTTGCGCCCATATTATTATTTTTTTTTTTTGGGGGGGGGGGGGGGGGGGGGGGCATGGGCGCCCATGTAATTAATTAACAGAAGATTTGGGTTTATATATTGCAATTCATCTAAATGTTTTTAATAGATGTAAAGCAATTAAATATTTACAAACCTGACTGCCATATGATTCCTCAGTCTCTATCTGTATAGACCTCCCTCCCTCCACCCCCTTATTCCCACTCCCCTCTTCAAACTCACAGTCTTGGCCTATCACATATCATCAAATCACAATAAAATTTCTCTGAAGTAATTAGTCACATCAATAAAACTCTAAACCAAATTAAATTAAATAAATATGCTTGGTGGGTCACTTCACACAATGGCATCTGATCCATGACTTGCCTTTTATTATAGCTTACCATCAACTAACCCAGGTTCATTGAGAAATTTCCTTTTTACAAACTATAATGTTTATCTAATTCAATTAAATATTTTAATTTATTTACTATACAGTAGAGTCTTGCTTATCCGGACCCCGCTAGTCCGGACATCCGTTTAATCCGGACGGGCCAAAAACTATGTACAAATTGGAATCAGGGCCTGTTCAGATTTATGAATAATTAAGATTATTGGAATTTCTACTTTTATTGTCTATTAAAAAGTTATAAAATTGTTACTAGTATAGTTTACAGGTGTATATTCCAACGTTCTAACACGAGGAATACCCGGTATTTTTGTTAAAAATAAGCAGATTTAGAATAATTAGGAATAAGTAAGAACATCGATAAATCTCTTTCGATTCCATAGAAATGTAAGGGGCGGAAGATATAAAGGTAGTGTATTCTAATAAATACAATTTTATGTGACTGAGATGGGGAGAGGGTTTTAAGAAACATACAGCGGCGGCTCAACGCAGTTCCAAGAAATTTCGCCAAGCCGCCAATGTCTAATGTCTCAACTTTTTGTGAAATGATTATTGCTCCTCAAATTTCATATCGGAACACAGGAAGTTCTTCTCAGGAAGTCCCTTTTATACCTGCCACCTGCGTTATAGATTGTCGTTTTATTTTAATTCATTTGATAATCGGACTGGTGACAGAACAGCTCTTAACTTAAATAGTGGACCTACGTTGTACAAGCATGTTTTGGAGACTAGTAAAAGTAATTTTTACGATAAAAACATTGATTTTAATAGTTTTACCCTACTAAAACTTGTTTTACAGACATTTTAAAACTGATTCCGTTTAATCCGGACTTTCGGTAATCCGGACTGGGTCCGGTCCCGTCAAACCTGGATTAGCGAGACTTTACTGTATAATTTTTTAATAAAACTGACCATGACCAATTTGTGAAATAAATTAAATATATTTAATTATAATATTTTAATAATTTTAATCATAACTAAATTAAAAAATAATTAAAATAGATTTATAATTATTTTTCTTTGAAAAATACATTTACTATTGTATGTAAAAATACTTATTTATGGCCATATTTTTTATTTCTATTTAAACCAAAAACTCGATAACATTATAATTTATACTATAAAAATGAAATTTAATAACAAAAAAATTAATCAGAAAATAAATAAATAAATTTACAATTAAAAATAATAATAACAATCATAATTCCCAATTAGAATAATTCTTTTACAGAAAAATAAAACAATTTAATTGTTTTATATATACATTATACCCATTTATTTAAAAAAATATATATGAAGACGTAAATAAAAATTATGACAATAAAATTAAACTCCTATTGACACAAAGGAAAGAAATGATGTATTAAATAAATATAAATATACATCTTTTTTTTTTGAGTGGTCCTAAAAGAGGAAGATATTTATCCCATACAATTTTTACTGCTATTTTTAAACTGCTTCATATAGGTCTTCATACTTAGAATCTCTAGATCTTTTTTTAAAACCCCCCCTTGTTTCGCATATTTGAGTATTGAATCTTTTTTCAAAATTCTAGCCACTGAAATCATTCTTTAAATCGTTCTTCATTCCTTTATCTACACCTTTGAATTTATTAATTTTTTTCTGAATGTAATTTTCTTTTTGAAATTTATATGCTGAGTAAATTACGATGTAAAAAGTTAAGAGCTTTAATAAACATGAGAAACGAATTCTGAACTGTGAGTAAGAGGTTTATCTATACTGATCAAAGATGTTTCCAATTCCATTTAAACTAATGGAGGCAGAATTCACAAAATTATTTGAGTGCTTGTGCTAGAAACTCCTAAAAATGTTAGTTAAGAAAATAAAGGAATGCAAAAATTCCGCTAATATTAATTCACAAAAAGTTTGTTGGTCAGATCTTTATCCTTATTTCTTTGAATTTTGTTCGTTGTAGAGAAATTATTTTTGTTCTATAATAGTACATTACGCGTCGAGTACGGAAAGTAGCATTTTGCATGCGAGTGTGGAGTTTGCACCCGAGCGACAGCGAGGGTAGTAAAACAACACGAGCAATGCAAAATGCCGTTTTCACACGAGTTGCGTACCGTACTTTATCTACTAATACAGAAAAAAATAAACTTGCTGTATGTAAGTTCGTATCTCTCTCTTGATAAAGATAGCATTAATTCTTGAGTTGTATTTTTTGAATTAATTATTTCTGGAAGAATATTATTCTCCACATTTTCGTCAAAGTCACTTGATTCACTCATTTTTTTTTACTAAAAACTCGATATAAACAGTTACTTTAATAAAAGAACAGCAAATTATTGTTGTTAAATGTAAACAAACTCGCTAATCGTGCGTAAAGCTGAAGAATTCCTCTTCTTTACCCCCCCTAGGTAGGTAAAGAAGAGGAATTCTTCAGAACTATGAGAAGCGCATGCGCAATGAATACAAGTACGTAAAGAATCACTTTCTACCCATCTAAATAGAGATGCTATGTATATATTTCGTATCAATTGTAGATAAGAACACTTTTATATAGAGAATTCGTGGGATATAAAAAAAATTATTGTGTAGAGATTTCTGTTGTACAGTAATACCCCGACTTACATGATACTTGGGTCCGCAAAGTATACTGTATGTCGAAAAAAATATGTAAGTTGAGGAATGCACTTTATTAAATTATTAACCGGGCACTTATTGCTAAGGAAAAAATTAAGTATGTAAGTAATAACTTTTATTGGACACACGTTATAAAAAAAATTGAATATGTGTGTAAATGTACATACTACTGTCTATAAAATAATTCTAGACCCTCTAGTTTAAACCCTTGTAACTTCTAAACGGAAAATCGTATGTAGATGAAACAAGTTTTTTTATTTAGACAATTTAATAAAATTTTATAGCATATGAATAATTTTTTTTTTTCGTTAATTTTTAATTACTTTATTGCGGGATAGGTGAAAATAGAGCCGTTTTTCGGCACATTTTGGCAATGCCCAACTGTAAAAACTCATTGCTTTAAAAGTTCTCAACCAAATCAAATCAAATTCACAGGACTTTTAGAACTCATATAAATGTCGAGGCCTACGAAGTTTCAAGTCGGAAAGTTAATTAGTTTTCTGTTAATTAACAAATTTAATGGGACCTGATATCTTTTGAACCGCTATAGATAGAAACACGAATTATCTTATATGTGAAGGTTTTGTGTTTCTATCTATAGCGGTTCAAAAGATATCAGGTCCAAATAAATTCGTTAATTAACAGAAAACTAATTAACTTTCCGACTTGAAACTTCGTAGGCCTCGAAATTTATATGAGTTCTAAAAGTCCTGTGAATGGTTTGATTTGGTTGAGAACTTTTAAAGCAGTGAGTTTTTACAGTTGGGCATTGTCAAAATGTGCCGAAAAAACGGCTCTTTTTTCACCTATCCCGCAATAAAGTAATTAAAAATTAACTTAAAAATATAATTATCCATATGCTATTTTTTTTTTTCAACAAGAAAACAATAAAATAGTCTAAATAGAAATATAATATGCGATAAAACTCCTTTCACAAACCAAGTCTGAAAATAAAGTCCAATAAAAGTTACTTCAGAACCAAAACAAAAATGAAAACAATGATTTGATTTGATGTAAACATAATGATGTATAAATACAAATCTAATGGATATAACAAAATCAATTTTAAGTTGTAATAAATTACTCACTAAATATCAACTTTTTTGTTATTTCACAACGAATAAGGTTATGGATTCACATTGATAGGCTGCACGCGCATCTTTATATCAAATTTTGATGAATAATCACATGAAAAGGGAAGTTTCAAAGTTACAGATTCGTCCCCCTTATCAATTTTAGCAGCAGTTTTGGGGGTTACGTAACTCCTGGGTATTGCTGTATAGAACTTTACTGGGTTATTCTCAAATAAACTGTCACTTTGCTGTCCGGAGGTTACCGGAAGCTCTAAAGAATAGAGTTTTTATCCTATCTCAACCTACTAAGGATCATTGAGTTCGTCTCAAAGCAGTGTACATTTTGAGCTATCAAATGTTAAAAAATGATTAAAAATAAAAAAAAATATAAATTATTTTTCTTGGAAAAATTAGCAAAAGTAGCTGTCCGGAGGCCATTTCGAAAATTTGCAGTGACGATTTCTGTTAAAAAATATGAACTTAAAAAATTAGGGCAGGGACCTAACTTTCATATTACTTATGTAGATGACGTAATAAGGTGCAAATATTTTTTTAGACACATCGATTTTTCATTAATGGAGATAAAGTGTGTGTCCGGAACTTTTCAGAATAAGAGTCACGGGAGTGACGATTTGGACGGAAGGTGACGTTAGAAAGGGTCTTTTGTTGTTAGCGGGGTGGGGAGAAAGGGAACAGCTTTCATATACATGTTAGAAGCCATCAGCATCCTCCGAGCCCGGTGACGGAAGTACTTATTTTTTTATGGTCGGCTATTCCTCGTCACTATGGTGCGTATTTTAATTGTAGGTCACGCGGGTGACGTGTATTTTAACACATAAAAAAAAATAAAATGACATTTTTGAACTCAGTTTCATATAGCCTTTGCATGGCTGATAAACATACACTTGTCTGTTTTTTTCTAGGTTCACTTACGTTCTCAATATTTTATTTTTTCTATTGAAATGTCTCACGAGTGACAGTTCACGCGAGTGACGATTTGCATTGAGTCTGTTAACTAGTGACTATTCCTGGTAAAAAAATACCAAATATAGAGTAAAAACACCGCTGTCTATGCTTGTGGGTTGTTCCAACCCATCATTAAAAAACTTATGATTTCATTATCTAATGATTTTATGGTTTTTTAATACGTCTCAAGTGTTACGTGAAATATGTATAACATTTTATAAATTGTGGATAAAATATACTAAATAATGCTAATATTTGTTCAAACTAGTTCTATTACTATTATTTTCCCTACTTCATTTTTCTCAAATTAAAAAAATATCTCGTATAAAAAAAAAAATATAAAAAAAATAATACTAATAATACAAAAGATAACGTAAATCGCGTGATCAAAAGTCTGAGAATTAGTTTTTTCTTTAAGATTTTTTATTAAACATGAGTTAATATGAGAGCCCTGAATTGCATTTACCTCAAGTTCAGAGGTGAAAGAGATTGGGCATTGGATGCTGAGTAAAATGGGCTTAATGTTGTTAGTTAAATTATTTTTAACAATGCTTCTCTTAAGACTGCCCACAAAAAGTCAATTTCATTAATTATTTTTATGCTTTAGGGTATGCTGCATAACAACAACTAGTCTTACATAGTATTGGCCTAAAAAAATAAAATAAATCAATAATAATAATAAAACCAGCCCGTCACTCGCGTGACACAAAACCTGGGATTTGGAAAATTCGCAGAAAATCGGAAAATTGTCGAACTCACAAACCATATCACTTGTGCACTCTTATATACACACACACCATTTATATGGGGTCCAAAGCTAGTTTTCATGAACTTGAATTTTACGTTTGGTTCATTTTCCAGATTTCGAATGTGACAGTTTATTTGAGAATGACCCTACTATAAGGAGGTCCGACTGTATTTACTTAGCTTTAATTATTATTATATATTTCATTAACCCAGATGTATGAAAAAGAGAGTAATTTCTTCTAATTATCTTTAAGAATAAATGGTTATTGTTATAGGTTGTTGAAGCTGGAAGTCCTGCTTTTGAAGCTGGTTTAAGGCCAGGTGATTTGATAACTCACATTAACGGTGAACCTGTGCAAGGATTGTACCACACTCAAGTCATTCATATTCTTCTCTCCGGAGGTGATCATGTTACGTTGCGATCTACTCCTTTAGAAAATACTTCTATTAAAACAGGAGGCAGAAAACGAGAACTCTGGCAGTCAAAATTAGCAAAGAGGTAAATTAATATTTTTTGAAAATCATACTATTTATAATTAAATAAATAGCCATGGATATGTTACGAGCAAGTAATTGACTTAGTAGGGTTGTTGAATTGAAAATTTAAAATTTAGATAATTGTAGAAGTGTACTTTTAAAACTCATCATCCTATGATTTTAGGTAATTACTTTTAACCAAATTAAGCAGAAAATTCAACCGATGAACTGAGTTAAATTTAAATAGGAAGAACTAAAATATTATTTTTACCATGACTTGGTACAAATGACTTAATTTATAAACAAAAAAGTTTGACAATAAAATTATAACTATTACTGTGAAACCTTGAAGTTGCTTATAAAAGGGGAGGCAAATCTCTGGATTCTGGAGAACTCAACTTACGTTGAGAACCCAATGTATGTCTCCTAGAAGTAAACTACGAACGCTCTGCCACAGAAGCCCCTTATAAATCAGTGGCATATCTGGTTGCTTATTATATGTAACTATAGCTAGTAGTTGGAGATATAATAGAAGCAGCGAAGAATTTTACCTATCTAGGAAGAATTATAACTCACAATTAGTATGACTATGCTGAAATATCTAAAAGAAGAATCTTGAGTTATCGGTTTAGCATGGAAAAGCTTTAATAAGTATAGAAATCTATTTCCTCGATACACAGACGATCTATCTATAGATTGTCTGTAAACATTGAAGACAAGAAGAAACTGTCATGTGTCTTAATTTTTGGCTGAAAACTGGACATCCTCAATGAAAATACCCATCCTCCATCCTAAATGCAATACGTCAAAAGTGTGCATAACTACAATTACTACATTCTTTAAGAGCTTTCCGATGACATGCATCATGAGGATATATCTGACTTAGACTTTTGTACCCCGTACCCCTGTGTACCAAAATTTAAATTTCAAAATCTCATGTAG
The DNA here is from genome assembly GCA_951217055.1 of Gerris lacustris. Classification (NCBI taxonomy): domain Eukaryota; kingdom Metazoa; phylum Arthropoda; class Insecta; order Hemiptera; family Gerridae; genus Gerris; species Gerris lacustris. The sequence continues at coordinate 52,759,830 of OX578285.1, forward strand.
ACAGTGACCTTCCCCTTGCTTCGAAGGTCTAGTTTGCAAATTTTCATCTAGATTTCTCAATTAAACTGTGGATTTGTACGAAGGACCAACACACATACAGACACTCTTCTTTATATATATAGATTTGTAAATGTTATTAATCATTTTCAGATCGTTACAAAAGCAACGTAAACAGAAAAGAGACATTGGAGACAAGCGAAGGAAGACATGTTTATTTAGAAAAATAAGCAGCAAAAGAGCAAGTGTGGAAATGCAGCAGGTACTTTTTATTAATTAAAATAATTTAGAATATTTTTAACTTTAGTTACACAGTCTGTTAGAATAATTAATATTTATAATTATATTTTTTTTTTTATGTAAGCAGATGGGAGTTTCAACACCATCATTAGTCACACCAAGTCGCAGTTTTCAGTCTTTTTCAAGATCTATTTCTACTCCTGCCTCTGATCCTGTCTCAAGATCCTCGTCCTCTCCTAAACTGCCTATGAGTCCTGATACGTCTCGTTCGTCTGAAAACTCTCAGAGTTCGTCAAGCTCTTCTTGCGGGAGCAGTCCAAGTGTTTCGTCACATTATCATCAACGTCCATCAACATTACATGGACTCAAACATAAATTGCATTCAGCTGCTAAGAACATACATTCTCCTAATAGAAGAAAATCAGTAGGACATATTCCTCTATCTCCCTTAGCAAGAACACCTTCACCTTCACCACTCCCTTCTTCTCCAACTAGATCACCCAGTCCTTTGACGTTTCCTCCCGGTCACCAACCTGGTAGTTCTAACACCACTCAGTCCTACAGCCCCGGCTCGTCTAGCGGTTCTTCGACAAAAAAAACATTTGCCCGTCCTAAAAGTACTGAGCCAGGATCTCCCTTGCTTCGGAGGGCTTTAAGTCCAGATCGACTTCATCCCAGGAGTGCTGAAAACAAAGTGAAACAAGTGTCCACCTCTATCTCCCCTTTATGCGATCCAGCTCTTAAAGTGACCATCTCTTCGGCTCCTAGGGTTACTATAACATCAAAATCATCATCTTCAATACAGAAACAGACTTCAGACTGTGAAGTTAATAAATATCGAAATATCGACCCTCACCCAAACACGGATAAAGATCGGCATATTGCCGAAACTAATGTAACAAAGTGTGATGATGGGGATGCAGAGTTTACTCACAGTGGTTCTCAGCCTCTTCCTAGAATTGCCGAAGAAAAAGATTCCCCTACAGCGACAAAAGAAGAAAGTCTACAGACCCAAGTCGGGGGCTCGTCAGTCCAACACGATTTTTCAGCAGTCCCATTGTCACAGAGTCAAAAAAATCGTAGTGCAAAAAGTTCATTCAAAGGTATTAGTTTAAACAGAAGATTGAGAAGAGACAATTCTAAAGATTTATCCTCCAACTCCAAATTAAACTAAGATACTTAAAAGTTTCTTATTTCTTGTTTGCACTTAATGCTGTTTATTTCTGTGTCGGTGAAATATTGTGTGGACAGTCTCAATGTGAACACGGGAAGTGTGGCCGACATGCTGACACATGATTTTAAGTTTATTTTAATGATTAGCAATAGCTAAACATTAAAATAAGAGTTCAAAGGGTCAATAGACCCTTTTGAAAGGAAAACAATAATTTATTAAGTTATTGTGTTTTAACATTTTTAAAAATATATTAATAAAACAATGAAATTTTAATAATTTATCTTAAGGCAAATACATTTTTAAGATAAAATAATGAAATAATTTTTGATCAATTATTTGAATAAATAATTGAATAAAATAATTTAAATTAAATAAATAATCTTTCGTAATAGCCCTATTTAAACAACAACATTTTATATTTTGGATCCATAATCTGTTAAATTCCTTGACTTTAAATTCCATGTACTTTGTAGCTTAAACTTATGTTATTTATTCAAACAGTAATTAAAAGTATCAAATAGCAATATAACTCTTTACGATTGTACAAATTACTTTTAACCTAATAATTAACAGCAACATTTTGTAGCAATTTAGAATAACAGACATTACAGTATTTTTATAAAAATAATTGTTTTGCGGCAGTGTGGAAAGGAAGGGAGTCAGTGGGAGCTTTAGACTTTGACGACTCAAAGGTAGGGCCAACTAGGCAAACAAATAAGTCACTGGATAACTGCCTGGTGGCTTTATTTTTCCCCTCTCATATGTTGGCTAATCTGAGTGTCACGAAACAATTCTATTTGTATAAATATCGTAGTTATTCTTTATTAGCATTGCTATAATTTTAAGCCTCAGTTATAGATTGAATTTTAATGGCTATTTTATAAACAGTACTGAGCTTACGACTTAGTGTAATAAAAGTGTTACTCCCTTTGATATCATTATTTCATATAGCATTATGTTGTATAGCTTGATTGTGCCTCAAGGAGTCTAATAACTCAAGCTATGGTAGCTTTTGTGCCAAGCCTTGAGGCACTAAACTCATTATAATGTTTTTACTCTGGTCAGTTAAATTTAAAATCACAAGTTTTCAGTTTATTCTTGCCTTTACTAAAGGCCTATTTGCAAGGATGTGTATTCTCATTTTATCTTTTTACATTTTAAATTAAAAATAATTATATCAGCAGCTAGTTGTGACTTTTAATTCTGTTTTAATATATATTTTATTTTAGCCCCTCTACATACTTACTTAAGAAGATGAGAAATTTTATAAATTTGCCTTAAGATTTAATTAGAAAAATTTAGCATAACCTTATAGTGTATGTAAGTATTATTATTATTATTTATTTTTTTTTTTTTCATAATTAAACATTTTATTACCGCATCATTGATTGACCAAACTAAAGCGAGCAACTGAAAAATTTAACAGAGGTCAAGAGTCAAATTATTTTTACTTATTTATTTACTAAACAAAAAGGACATTTCTACTACCCTGTTATCTGTCGGTTTTTTTTTTTTTTTTTTTTTAGTGTTTAATTTAATTGAGGCTTGCTATAATGAAATGTAGACAGTGTTATGAATTATACTGATGTATAAAAATCAATCACAGTCGTTAAAAGTCAATTTTTTTTTATTATTAATGCCTGAAATTTAACTATTTGTAAATCATGAATTCATTATTAATTGAAAATAGATGGACTTCAAATACAAAAATGGATCAATTTATAAAAAAAAAAAAATCAAACCATACATTTTGAAATTCAAGTTTCCCTATTAATTTTTTATTATAATTATTAGGAAATAATATAACCATTTTATCCAATGAAACGTTTGTTAATCAAGTTACTGCGTAGAGTGCTTAGAGTATAAATTGAAATAATCCTGCTTTGTTCTTGAAGAGAAATTTCAACAAATTATTATTATTTTTTATCTCAATTAAATTACACAACTAAATAAATTATAAATATTATTAGTGTTAATGACATGTTTTTCAGACAGTGAATTACATGAGAAAGGTAATAGTCCATTGACTACTCCTTTCGGCTCAACAAATTAAAAGATACATTTTTATGGCAAATTTGCACAATTCATTTTTTTTTTTTTTTTAATTCATAGTAGGTATTAAGAAAAATATAATTCAAGAAAACACTATTTTGAGAGGTAAGACTACACCCTAAGAGCACTATCAAACTACATCTATGTAGCAATTCAAAGTCATGTATATCAAATCAGTCATGTAACTTTACTTAATGCTATCTAGTACATTTGTAATAATTCTAAAACATCCGCTCGGTTTCTTCTATTTATAAAGTTGGAAAAAAGTCAATAGCATGTTTGCCTTTGGGTGTCCGATAGTTAACAGTAGTCTCTGTGGTATTGTTTTTAATTAGTTGTCTTTAATGACGAATGGATCTCTTACTTGTACTGTTATTCTCTATTAACAGATTGTTGTAGTGTGTAACTGATTTTAAATGTTTCTTAATTAATGTAAAAATATGAAATGTGTATAATTATTATTAGTGTTAGATGTGAAAAATTAGCCTATTTAATAACATTTTTAATTTTAGGTTTTGAATGTGCAGTCAACATTTTTACTTTTGACCTTTTTAGGGTTTCGTTGGTAAAGTAAAAAAAAGAAACCCTTATATACTTTCGTTCCTGCCTGCCTGTACGGTTCCAATAACCAAGAGATAAAAACATAAAAACTCTGAAGTATTCATGATCTTTTTGACGTGCAAACAGGAAAAATATAGTAAACTCAAGTTATCAGCCGTTCAAATCCAAAATGGTGAATAATTAAAAAATGCGAAAAAAAAAAAAAAAAAATGTTTAAATTTTGAGTGGGGTATCAAATGAAAGGCATCGAAGAGTAGATTACAAAAATATATAACACTCATTGTTTAATTTTCCACGCCATTTTGTGAAGTAACATCAACATTTTGTGTGACAAAAATTCGAGAGGACTTTTTTTTTTGCATGAATTGCTTGGGAAACTGCTTTTCTTGGAAATAGCGACTTCAGATCAATTAAAACAACCGTATCTTTTACTTTCCTTTTAATGTCATGACAAATAGTGGCTTCACTTCTTTGCTGCATTCAAATTTAATGAATCCAAAAGTATCATCTGTTATTTTGCTCATCCTCCTATTGCATTTTTCTTGCTATTTTTGAGATGACTGTTTGTACCCAAAGTTCTAAATGTACACAAATAATAATTTCATAATCATGTTTCTGACATCAAATAAAGCACATACACCAATTTTCAGTTTAAAAAGCGTACTAATATTTCTAATTTTTAATTAAAAATATTTCTTTTTCCCGTGTTTTCCATTTTACTCCCCTCTTAAATGAAAATATGACAAACTTGTGTATAAAAACAATTACTGTACTCTTAAAGAGCTTTCTAACGACATGCATCATAAAGGGTATATACTATTTTGACTTTTACCCCGTACCCCATACTTCTGCCTTCTGGACGGTCCTGCAAAGTTGGAGTTAAGATTTTCTCATGTGGTCTAAGCAATTCATGCAAAAAAGGTTCCTCTTGAATTTTTGTCGCAGACAGCCTTTTGTCATGACAGATTGACTGTACGATAATGAAAAAGGAGGGCCCGACATTAAAATCCCGGCAAAATTCAGAGAATTGCAAATAAAAAGTCAAACAACGATCTCAGAGATATTTTAATGATAAGTTGGTAGGGAAAAGGTTGTTAGCTCACACAGCCTTGCTTGCAGAAGGAAATGCTATTTCGATCTATTACACTTTTAATTCATCGATTATAAGACGCATCCCCATTTTCAAGATGCAAAAATAAGGAAAGAAAGTGCATCTTATATTCAAAGCAATACGTTACTTATATTTTCTACCGCTCATGCATTTACATTTAATATGCATTGATAATTAAATAATATATAGTCGATAAACAGTTTAAATAGTAGTTAATTAAAAGTTAATTTAACCATCCTATTAAAGGTAATTTTACGTGATATTTTTTTCAACAATACTTTTTTCATACTAAATTATTTGCAATTGGTAAAATCAGTATATCATTTATTGGCAAAATGTAAAATATGAAATTAGAAATGAGTAATTTTTATAGTGGTTTATGAGAAAGGTTTTTTTTTTTTTTTTTTAGTATGTGTGAGTTATATTTAACGAGTAGGATTAAAATGATATAGAATGTAGTATGTCTACAAGAGATTGTTAAGTGCAGTGAGTTGTAACACCATCTGTTGGTCTACTAATAATGTGCAATATAAGAAGTAAATAAATCTAAAAATACCCTTTTGTGCTTAACATTTGTGCAAGTGTTTTTTAAATGTAAGAATGTAAATATTGCAATTGTATAAGTGGATAAAAATTACATTGTTAGAAGTCGACTAAATATAATTTGTGAAATTCTTAACTCTTAAATATTTAATGTGATTTTAGATATTTGTGCTAGATATTGTTAACTATTTTTAAAAGAAGTTGTGTGTTTATTTGTTGAAGTATTTATGTGCCACGGTTTATTAAATATAAATAACTAGAAGTCTATATAATTTTTTTTTGTACTTAATAAATATCTTTAGCTGTATGTTTGAATCATGAATTTGTAGTGTTCACTTTGAAATGTATTCTCATCTCCTCGTGGTCAAGAGTTAGCTTATATTTGTATGCCACATATTTGCTCTACATTTTTTTTTGTTTTATATATTGGATGGAATGTACACGTGTTATTGTAGTCTTTATTAAGGTTCTTTTATAACCTGAAGATATACTCAATTTATCTTTAGCATGTTAATGGATATATTTTTCTTAATTGTAAAATTGTATGTCTTCTTTTGTATATTCTTTTATAATTTGCTAGTAAGTTAGCCTGGAAATGTGAATTCAGTGTATGAAATATTTTAACCTTTCTTTTAATTACAGTCTATAAGATTAGAGTTGGCACAATCGAAGGCGGGAAACAACAAACGTGGAGGTAGTTTTGGGGTTATAAAAAGGGAAAATCAGTGTTGCCATGATATATATTTTTTTTGTGGAACAGGGGTAGAATAGGGCATTTTTTTCTAAAGTTGCTTTCAAGATGGCGGCAACCAATAGAATCGTTTCCCTCTCAAAATTTTCTCGCCTTCGATTGTGCCAACTCTAATCTTATAGACTATAATTAGAATTTATTAATTATTATTATGATTTTTTTACACTTTAAAAGTGATCACTGTATTAAATTCCCAATTACCTTTTATTATTATCACTGGTATATTATAAATGTTATGAACTTTTTATGCTATGTCATGGGCCTGTTTTCCTTTTAATTTTTGCCACCTAACTTTCAATGTATTTTAAATAAGATCTAGTGAACATTTAATTTATAAATTTGAATTTACATTAATTTTGTCCAAGGAACATTCTTAGGACTTGGGGGAAACTTTTTAGAACTGAATAATAATGTGGTGTTAGACTTGGTGGCACAGGTCAGGTATTTATTATTTTTTACATGTAAAAAAGGAGGGCTCTTGACAAACGTATACAAATTATATATATATATATATATATATATATATATATATATATATATATATATATATATATATATATATATATATATATATATATATATATATATATATATATATATATATATATATATATATAATATCACATGTAACTGTGATTTGTTTAATTATATAATATATAAGATAAATGTATTTATAGCTTTATTTACTTTTAAAATCAAGTGTAGATGCTTTTTTTGCTTTTGTTTAATTATATAAAATTAAAGATAATGTATGTATAGCTTTATTTACTCTTAAAATCAAGTGTAGATGTTTGACAAAGAAGTACCTCCTTTTCATATAAGTGTGTATAAAATTAAATAACTTAATGCTATCAAATGCTATAAAATGCTATTAATAATCATATTTCAAAGTACCTTACTGTATTGAAATAGTATTTTATATTTATTAAAAATTTCAATGTTAATTCTGATTGTAATTTATTATGTTGTTTTATTTAAACTACTAAATGCTTGTATAAAGTTGGAATCTTATATGTCTATATGTCTGTTTTATTTTACCTTGTCTTTCTAAATGATTCTTGACATCCTCTTTTTAATATTTCGGTTAATATGAGTGTTTACTCTTAGCCTAAGCTGCCCAAACTTTGTCTATAGGACCAGTCATATTGTCTTTTGGCACATGCCATGGACGATAGAAAGTTAACATATGGTCCACTTAAAGGTGACCGCTTTTTTAAATCCTTTATATTAACTTCACTTTTGTGCCTGGGTGGGTACCCACCCACCCAGGCACAAAAGTGAAGTCCCCCCACCCACCCAGGCACAAAGTGACGTCAGGCACCCGCCTGACGTCAAAATCTTTGGAAGGCTAGTTAACCCACTTCCAGTTATCCAATCGAGCTGAAACTTGGCACATAGACTCTCTACCAAGACAAAAACATTTTAACAAATTAATTAATTAATTAAATTTAATTAATTAATTAATTTTTCAATTTAATTAATTATCTTTTTAAAAAAAGAATGGATTAATTAAATATTAAAAAAATTAAGTAATAAAAATAAAATAAAAATTTAATTAATTAATTAGTAGGTATATAACATCTTTGGAGGGCTAATTAACCCTCTTCCAGTCATCCAATCGAGCTGAAACTTGGCACATACGGCACATAGACTCTCTACCAATACAATAACATTTTAACAAATTAATTAATTAATTAAATAATTTTTCAATTTAATTAATTATCGTTTTAAAAATAAATGGATTAATTAAATATTAAAAAAATTAAGTAATAAAAATAGAATAACAATTTATTTAATTAATTAATTAATTTGTAGGTATATAAAATCTTTGGAGGGCTAGTTAACCATCTTCCAGTTGTCCAATCGAGCTGAAACTTGGCACATAGACTCTCTACCAATACAAAAAACATTTTAACAAATTAATTAATTAATTAAATTTAATTAAATAATTTTTCAATTTAATTAATTATCGTTTTAATAATGAATGGATTAATTAAATATTAAAAAAATTAAGTAATAAAAATTGAATGAATTAATTAATTAATTGGAGCTATATAAAATCTCTGGAGAGCTAGTTCTCTTCCAGTCGTCCAATCGCCGTCCAGTCGTCGAGCTGCAAATTGGCACATAGACTCTCTACCAATACAAAAACATTTTAACAAATTAATTAATCAATTAAATTTAATTAATTAATTAATTATTTCTTTAATTAAAATAATAATCTTTTAAAAAAGAATGGAATAATTAAATTTAAAAAAAAGTAATAAGAATAAAATAAAAATTTAATTAATTAATTTGTAGGTATGTATATAAAAGTTTTATATACATACATTTTTTTATATACGACATTATAACAGTTTTACATATATACATTTTATTTTTTTAAATAAATGTATATAAAAGTTAACCCTCTTCCAGTCATTCAATCGAGATAAAACTTGGTACATAGACTCTCTAGCAATACAAAAATATTTTAACAAATTAATTAATTAATTTTTAAATTTAATTAGTTTATTAGTTTTTGTTGGAAATTAATGGAATAATGAAATTTAAAAAAGTAATAAAAATAAAATTTAATTAATTAATTTGTGTGTATACAAAATCTAATTTATTAGATTTATTAGTTATTCTTTGGAAGGCGAGTTAACCCTCTTCCATCGAGCATCCATCGTCATCAAAGCGAGCAGAAACTTGGCATATCGACTCTACCAATACAAAAAAATTTTAACAAATTAATTAATTTTACTAATTATTTAATTTTTAAATAATTATTTAAAATTGAAATTAATTATTACCAATACTACCCCTCACATCAAAATGAAAAAATATAAAGGATTTATAATAAAAACTTGGTTTTTATGGGCTGGTATTATTAACACTCAGAGGACTTGCATAGGATATCCAGTGTGGACAGTTTTAGGACATATACTAGATGTTGAAAACGTAAATACAGTTAAATAAACAACCATTTATTGCCAGAACATACAATATTATAAATAATACAATAAAGACTTCTTATTGAAATACATATCAATCAGTGGCGTATCCAGCGGCTATGTCTGGGGGGGGGGGCACATTTTCAGTCTGTTTAGATGGGGGGGGGGGGGGGTATTTGAAGTGGCCAACCAAAAACTTGCGAAACAGAAATATTTCCAGCCAGAAACCTAAACAACAGGAATCAGGAGTTTTAAGGATTTCTGAGGGCAATCTTGTCCTTAAAGGAAAAATGTTTGAGGGGGACGAATTTTGAAGTTTAAAAAGATGGGCTAAAAAAACAAATAATTGAGTAGTTTTGTAGCTGGCAAGTATCATAAAAAAACTTCTATTACGCTTTGTAAAATACATAATATAAATTGTTTGCTAAAATAGTGAGATTAAGAAAAAACAAATCAAAATAGTTGAGTGACACATTTTTTAAAAAAAGTTGTATTACTAGTAAATAATATTAATATGATTTATCTGTCAGTTTCTCTCCTATAAATTAATATTGCCCGTATTGAATGAGATAAAAAATCTCAAAAATCTAAGTAACTAAATGAAACACTAAAATTCAAACTCCCATACTCATGAAACATTAGGAATAATTTTATATTCTTCACAATCAGTGATGAACTTAGGATCTGGGATCCTTTGAACATATAACGGCGGGAGGCCCGGGGCGGGGGCCTCCCCCGGATTTTTTAAAAAAAATTTAAGTGCAATATGATGAGTTTTAAGGATTTTTGAGAGCAAGTTTGTCCTAACAGGAAAATATGTTTGGTGGGGACGAATTTCAAATACCTATGTATTTTTGGTTAAGTTTTATATTTGCGTCTGTTTAATTTCCTTTGCGTGAATCAACTGTGTGAACAAAATTCATGAGAAAAAAAAATTACGTTCAGAACTGAAAGGGGTCCCCTTACAATAGTATAGAAGTATAATTCCAAGTTAGATTTTATTGATTATGCTCTAAAGGGGCCTCTATCGACATTGGTACAAAGATAGTAGTTTCACGTTTTTTTTAAATTTTTGATTTAGGGGCCCCTTGGCACCGGGGTCTGCCCGCAATTCGGGCCTATAGTTATGCCACTAATCACAATATCAATATCCATATTGCCTTTTTGGTTGTAAAAAACCACCCCCAGAGGCCCGGGACTCCAGGGGGTCCAGGTCTGTGCTTCCCAAACTTAGCTAGGGCATTGGGATTCCCCCGCCAAAAAAAAAAAATTGTTCAGAACTGAATAGCGTCCCCTTAAAATAGTAAGTATATTATGTTCTAAAGGGGCCCTACCGACATTGGTACAATGATAGTAATTACATGTTTTTTGGATTTGGGGGCCCTTGGCACCGGGGTCCGCCCGCAATTCGGGCCTATAGTTATGCCAGTAATTGCAATATCCATATTGCCTTTTTTGGTTGTAAAAAACCAAGGCTGCTCCCCGGTGGCCCGGGCCCCCTGGAGACCCGGGCCCCTGGGCATTTGCCCCCCCCCCCCCCCCCCTGTCGGCGGCCCTGAAATCTAGCACTGCTTTTAACTTGCTTTGATAAGGGATTTGCCCACGTAATGAAATGAAATAACCTAAATAAGCGTACTCTTGAACTAAAAAATTACATTTATCTTTAAAATTAGAATCGTAAAATCTTTCTAGTACTTAACCAATTTAGTTTAAGTGGTCTTCAAAAAGTGTTGCCGTTAAAAATGAGTATTTCGTCAATAAATTAAATATGTTACATTCTTCACTTATCAGTCCCGTTGCGTCCATACAACGCAACGTTGGAAAACAGCCGGTGTTAAAGCCAAAGTTTATTTAATTTATATATGATTCTATTATTAGTCAATTTATTTTTATTATAATATATGTTAAAGCCAAAGGATATTTTAGGTTTTTATTTTATATAATTTTAGCTGAGTGTTCCCCCTTTGTTGTGAGCTAATCTTTGTTTAGACCTTCATATTTCTAACAAATCTTTATTTAGTAATTATTATTAATATTCATTTTATATTGAGCAACATGGCCAGAGCAGCTTACATCCATTTTGCCAGTCATATGTGATATTCGTAGTATATTACCCTTTATTTCTATACTTTGCTTATTCTTATTCAGGTCTTTTGGGTATTAATAACTTCAAATCAATCCGTGTTTGCCTATATTTAACCTCCTTTGAGACATCTTCAGGCCTTCAACAATTTCTCCTAAAACATAACTTTGTTTATTTTCCTTCCTGGCAAATACCTGCGCTTCGATTTTTTATAATATAGACTTGTTTTCTTTCCGAGGAAATGCATTTTTTTAAAAATTAAATTATACTGAAGTAAAGGGAACAGACTTAAATAAATAGTGTCTATGAATAGGCGCGCAGGTGAATAACCAGGAAGGAAAATAAATAAAGTTATGTTGTAGGAGACATATTTAAAGGCCTGAAGATGACTCAAAGGAGGTGTCATATGTGATAGAAGTGAGTATGCGGAAGTGATACTTCAGCCCGGATAAATTATTTTCTTTATCTCGGTGAAAACCCTTCCTCGTATGTCCGCCCGGACACTTGTATAACGATCCAGTTTCCTGAGCCTCTAGTTCCAGTCCTTCCTAGTATGTCTGCCCGGACACATATTCAACTCCAGAGTCTCGGTAAAGATTTGAACTTCCAAGTGCCGAAAGGTTAGTCCATCATATTTAAATATGTTTATTGAATTTTGTAAGAAGGTATAGTTTCTGTGTTTTACCGCTAGATGTCACTACCTGTTTAATTTTAAATTGTTACCTTCTCTTTTTGGTTATCTTAGTAGGTATTTATCTTAGTATCTTGATAATTTTTTGTAATATAAAAGGAAAGTATTGTAATAGCGTGAAAATTCGATCGATTCGATCGATTCGATTCCGACTTAATTTGGCATACCTACATGTTCAGAAAAATCATGAGCCGAGTTGAAATCGAGAAATGAATTATAACTCTAAATTTGGGGGTGCCACAAAACAAACACTGATAAAACGTAAAACAACTTTTTCCTCAAAAACGGTTTCAACGATTTTGATTAAAATAAAACTAAAATATAGTCCATTTAAATACAAATCTAACCATATAAGTCGTTTTCCAAGGAAAAATATAGTTTACGAGTTATTAATGAAATGAAATCAGATATTGCTGAAATCGTAAACATCCACCTGTTCTTTGAAATGAGATATTATAGGATTTTAATACAGTAGGTATCAATATCTATGAGAGAAAGTTCTGTCCAGACCTATTTTAACTAACAGAAAACTAGTTTTTTTCAGAATATTGAAACATATTTGCGCAAAATGTTTGATCTTGTGGGGCCTTTACTCAGAGCTTCTTCAGGCTATAACATTTAAATTAAAACATATTATATTAAATAAATTCAAATTTGTTTGAATTTATATATTTATATTTGAAAATTGGTCAAACATTTAATTTAATTTTTTTTTTTATATAAATAATGTAACATAATGAATACTCGGTAGCATTCTTCAGTAACATTGGCCTTTTTGAACCATATTTATAGCTATTTTATTTTATGTAAAGGATATAAAATATAAAACAACCAATCCTTTATCTTTAAATATAAAAGGACAAATCTCTGTGCAAAGAATCTCACCAGAACCGCATCTAAACCGTCCCATCGATTTACCTCCGTGTGGGTGAGAGAACAAATATGAGCCCAAGATCAAGGGGGTTTGTTAAGGTTTTTGCTCCTCCTTTCGAGCAACATGGAAAAGAACCGGGGCGCTCGGTCCCCGGTTCTAAAATATAATAAACAGGTCAAGTGTGTGCTAGTCAGCACACAGCGAGGGTCCGCAGGCCACACTATATAGTGTTTAACTGTAAAGTGTATAAACAGTGTTTTTTTTAAATGCTAAAAAACTTACTTTGAACCATTCTAAGGGTCTGATATTCTCAAAACACACTCTGATAAAGTGTTTTTTGCCACTGAACCGGACTACAACCATATAAATGCATCGAAAAGTCCATAATTATTAAAAAACGTATTTTGTCAATAAAAAATAAAATAATATTTTTTTTCGAAATTTTCAAAAAGTGGTATCTTTACTTTTGGGTCGAAGAATGTTCAGGAATTTTTTCAGATTTTTTGCACTTCACATAAGCGTGATAGAGGGGGGGGGGGGACACGTTTCACACCCACTTCAAACTTGCCTACGCTCGCCCTATCAAAGTTATATCCAAAGAGTTATATATTTTTGTAACCAGCTCGAAGTACCCTTTCATATGATACCCCTCACGGTGTCGAAAAAAAATAAAAAAATTTTAACCCTTAAGTTTTTTTACCCTAATTTTTTTGAAAAATATTTTTTTTAAGTCGCTATATTTTTAAAATATGTAGGCAGGTACAAGACACATACATGCCAAATTTTAAAGTGATCGGACGAAAGGTGTAGCCGTGAGAGCACGCGAGAGGACGAACGGACAGACACACGCAGGAAAATATAAGGGTCCTTGGTTTTGCCTACGGACCCTAAAAACAAAAACTTCGTCATTAAATTTTTACTCAAAAGTTTTAAAATAAATCCTTCCTGTATGTCTCACAATGATTAAATTATCTACACTTAAATAGATAAAAAACAAAAACAAAACAAAAATAAAAACAACAACATAAGGATAAATACAACAAAGATTAACACATATTAGACATTTTAACATATTAATTTAAAGTACAATTCTTTATTTACATTATTTATATAAACAAAACTATCATACACTTTGAATAGAATGGAATTATTAAGAACTATTATACATATTATATTCATGTACAATATATTTATACATATGTCATATGTATATTATTATTATATATTTTGTAAATATTCCAATTTGCACGTATATTTACATATTTTCATACGTAAATTCATTGTTACACTTACACTCGTATCCAATATATTTATTATTTTATTTTTCAAAGCAGCACTAATATTTTTTTTATTTTTTTTTTGGCATCTGATATATTGTCATTTTATTTTTTTCTAGACTTAAGTGGATAGCTTCTAATATTGGCCTATTTGTTGTGTTATTGGATTTTCCTATAATTCTTGGTTCATCAAATTTAATTTGATGAGATTTTTTGCGTAATGTGCTAGCGCAGTTTTTTCGGTTTTATTTTTGACATCAGAAAAATGTTGATTTAATCTATTTTGAATATGTTGACTAGTTATATATAATACACTAAACTGTGAAATTTATTGATTATATCTTAAGTTTAATCTATAATATTGGTTTGGTTTAGGTTTTTATACCATAGGGATGTTATAAGTTTTCATGGATATTTTTTCGGGGATTTTTTTAAAGGTAGTATTTTTTATTTCCTGTAAAAAGTTATTATGTATCAATTTAATAGCTTTTGATATAATGTTAGAAAAAAATGAAAGATGAACATGAACATGCAACATACATATGAAGATTTAATATACAATAAATAATATATATAAAGCTTTGCAATCGATAAATAATAATTACATATATATTAAAATAAAATATGAGGATAGATGATGGTGACAAAAATCAAGGACGGGTTTTACTGAAGCCTGTAACATACTGTAAAAAACAAAACCATGCAAATTGATAAAAAATGTTTACAAAAGGGTGAGAAATATTCCTGGTGTTTGATCTTCTTTGATTCTGCTCGGTTGTAATATATCTGAAGTTTCTGTAACAGAACTTAGCATGAAAATGTGTGTAATTAGATGTGAGAAAATAAAATTATATATGTATATACACAATAAGGGAAGAAAAATATGATTATTCTAAAATAAAATGAATTAATTAATTACTCAAAATCTTCTCTCGTCATTCGTGTAAAATTTCGAAATAGAGCTTCGTCGGCAGCAACCAATTGCTTATAAAAACCAACGTACAATTCTCTCCTCCCCCACCGAGGCTTTCTTCTTTCTTTACGTTATAAAGCAGTCACCAAATTTGCAGCCGCCGCGACTGTTTCTAAAGACATGATGAACCAAACTGAAGTTACCTTGATGGAATCGATTAAAACGCATGCTACAAAGAATGGCGACAAAGCGCATGCGACAGGGTGAGACAAATGCCGCATGCGACATTATTAAAATTTGTGGCATACCTAGAAACAGAAAACACAAGGAAACATGTAGCAAGCCTCTTGCCGGTCAGTGTTGCCTCAGTGGAATTGCGTCTTAATAAAGTGTAAAGCTAGTCGCAAAGGCAACACTGAAATATCAATGACCTCTGCGAGTAAAAAAAAGTTCTGCTGACAGTGCCGGAGCTAGGGGGGGGGGGGGGGGGGGTGGCAAAAGTGAAATATAATTCTTAATAATATGTATTGTAATTACAGTTATTATTTTGTCCAATCTGATGTGGCCACCAACTTCGTTTTCCCTACCAATTTCTTTTTTTTTATTGTGGATGTGAAAGAAGCTTCAGCATATTGAACTTTATCAAAAACTATTTAAGAAGTACGATGCCAAGAAAGACTCAAACATTTCAATATTATTTATTGAGAGTTATGTAGCAAGTTCAATTGATTACGAGTATGCAATAAACTCATTTGCTGAAAGAAAAGCAAGAAAGATAGCGCTTTAAACGCCCAATAATAAAAGGTTATTGTTACTGTATACCTATATTTCAAATACAGTTTTTGCTTCCGAGCTTACCGAAGGTAACGGAAGCTATGTGATCTAATGGCAGTGGCGATTTGCTTAGCTTGTTGTAGTGTTTTCGGGAATTTTAATTGGAACGGATTTTCTAAAATTTGTGGGAGTGCAACTAATGTAATAAACTTAGAAGAAATAACGCTTTCTTTTTCAGTGAAACTGTAGAAGGGTCCTGTTCCAAAAGGAACCTTTTTTTCAATTGTGTTGTTGAAGTGTTGCATGTGAGTGATGGTGTTTATGCTGAATAAATTAGTTTTTGCGGGTCCAGTTAACTTCATTGATAATATTTGAAGTTTGACTTGGTCTGTCCAACCCGATAACGTCACGCAATTTTCTAATTTATTAGAAAAAGTCCGAAATTGATAGTCCTACATCCGAGAAAATGTTGGAACATTTTAACCCATTGCCAGATTCCGTGAAATATTGTCTCTTTATGATTAGAGGACCTTCTAAGTTCTTGTTCAGCCATTGCTACCGCAATTGGGCCGCTTCAGAAAAGGCCTCTTTGACATTTTATTTAAGTGCCAAAGATGCTACTTGGTCAAAGATACTACTTTAAGGTCGGATGTGTGTGTGTTCATTGTTATTTGATCTCTAGCTTTTTTAATTTCTGGGTGAAGTATTAACAATTGGATATTACTTTCCCAAGTTCGTCTATACATTCCCCTCACTTGAAATACCGTGTTCAGTACAAAAGTTAATGAGGGCCTTTTTACGCCAGCTGCAATATCCTCTCCCAGTCATGTGCTAATCACGTTAAAAAATTTAAAATAAAGAAAAACAATTTAAAAATTATTGCTGTGACTTACCTAGTTATCCCACCGCTGCCACCAGGTGTAACGGGCCGATGATTAGTGGAACTAAAAACTATATTGATCTAAACACAAGGAGGGCCAAACACAGAGTGAAACCTGGTCGGCTCCATGAGCAGGTCACCCGCCGGGGGCTATGAACCCCCGCGGCAGCACTTCCCCCTAGACCGGTACATATATACAGCGTGTTTCAAAACATATATGGCACAAAAATCCAGAGAACAATATTCAATATTTTTCAATAAACAACACAATCCAACTGTCATTTGTATCCTAAGCGTAACTAAGGAATTAGGCGGCCATCCGCAACCTATGAGAATGCGACCCCTACAACTTCTTATTATTTTTACCAACTTCGCCCCTGTACCCCCTCCCCCCCTTTTTCTTTCCCCTCATTGTTGTTTATTAAGGGAAAGATGGAGTGGGGACGATAAAATAATAATATGTTTAATAAACTCAATGCTGCGTTTTGTTTATAATAAAAGTCTAATTAAAGTCATACACAATAAACCATAGAATCCCTAACTTTTTTCCCCGAAGACCGCGTGCCCATTTTTAGTTCTCTATAGCCAAATATTATATATTAGAACCTCAATTTACCCTCTCCCGATCAACCGTCTTTCTCGATTATACGTCAGGCACATCTACCGAACTCATCCCCCTTTTTATCGCCCCCCCCCCCCCCCCCCCGGCGTGTGACCATGAAAGAACTACCTGTCAATTATTACGCTCAAAAAGTGTCTGTATGCAGGGCCGGATTTAAAGTTCGGAAGCTCATAGGCCCAAGAGTTTTTTCCGCCCCCTCTTCATAACATCGGAGGGGAGGGGGGGGGGGGGAGGGGGGGGGGGGGGGGGGGAGGGGGAAGGGGTTGTTTTATTTTCAAGAAAATAATCTTTATGATTACTTTATGATGAATCAATTTTTTGTATTTTGAGTGTATTGTAAATTAAATAGACCAACAAGGTGATGCTGCATTTTTCTTTGTCAGCCTTTTGCACCAAAAAGGGTTTCAAATGTAATCGCTCATCTACAACAACAGGCTCTAATGGAGGCTTCCAGTCAAGTGGTGGGGAGACCGGAGCAAGGGAACCTCGGAACGGGACCAGGACCAGATGGCAGGGAACGGATCTTCTAATCGCCCCTTTCAATAAGATAGTTTGGAGATTCCGAACATCAAAAAATAAACAAACTTTTGACAAGTATGGATTTTAGCGGAAAGAAACCATCTGACATATTACGAGAAATGCGTAACCTCGCCAACAACAAATTAAGCGACCAAATTTTAAAAACACATTAAATCCTGCTCAGGTTTAAATCCTGCTCAAACATTTGCCGTTACCTTCAAGACGGAAAACTCTGTTCGTATCATTTTACCTTCGGAAAAAAGGTAAACAAATGTGAACAACCTTGTAATTATAATGCTTCACATCAACAACGCAGGGAAATTTCAATGCTTGAATAACTGTGAAGCGACTCTTGTTCAAGCTTGCGTTTCATATCGAGCAGATGTGAACACACCTATTAAATATTGCAGATAACAAACTAGACTAATAGAGGGTTCTACAAATGTCTTTTCAACAAACAATCAACAAGCAAACACTCAATCAATCAATCAATCAACAATTACTCAACAAGCGAACAACAATAAATCAATCAAACATAAGTCAATCATCAACTAACAGTAATTAATCATTCAATCAACAAATTCAAGATAGTCTTTTACACTGAAGGGGGGTAATTTAGGGAATTGATTTTATTTTAGTAAAATTTTATTTATTAAGTTCACACACTGTCAATATTATTATTTTGACAAGTTATAAAATAAACATCAGGTAGTCGAGGTTTAGACGTCAACCAAAATAATTTCACACACACACACATATATATATATATATATATATATATATATATATATATATATATATATATATATATATATATATATATATATATATATATATATGTGTGTGTGTGTGTGTGTGTAAGTTGCTCATGATGATGCACTGTTGAGCTAGGTGGTGGCGAGGAGGGCCCACCAAACTGACGATTTAATTTTTGTAATTTTTATTTTAATTACATAAGAAGCAGAAAAGTAAATTAATAAAAAAAAAATGTAGTGGCAACATTATCATATACCAGCCAATGACGAATCTAGGAAGGGGGCAGCGTGGTCCAGGCACCATATAAGAGGGGCTACAAAATTAGCCATACGTTTTTTATTATTTTATCTTATGTATTATACATATAGGTATAGAGATATATTTTCTTACTAGAATCAGAATATGAAAAAGTTGATTAACCCAGTAGCTCCCAAAGCGCCAAAATGTGCGTCGCAGGGTCCTTGGAGAGCCGCGACTTTCTCATAGGGGCTCCGCAAAAACCACAAAATGTTTATAATTTTATTTCCATTTTCAATTCGTTGATGGAGGTTATTTTTAAAAGATGAATACTATGAATTTCATCCTTTTACGAAGCATCCTAAGTATCTTTAAAATAATTTGACCTTGAGCGTCTACTAACTATACAGGAATCAGCAAGGGCGACGAGAATCGAAAAACATTTGGAATTTCTATAAATTTTTCTATTAATTAAAAATATATTTATAATTTAGTTAATAATTCCACATTTTGAGAGGGGTTTGAGGGTGGTTTTGAGGATCCTTCTACATTCTTGCACAAGTCTGTCTGTGTTTCTGCAAGTGATCTCCGGAAGTACCCAACACAAAAATAAATTTGAAACTCTGCAGCTATGTTATGTGTAATAACCTAAATACAGGAAAATTATAGGGAAATCCCAAAAAATCGTCCCTTAAGAACTTAACTTAAGGGTTGAAATTTTCTTTTTACCGGTAATGAGGATGGGGTGTTTAAAAAAGGAGGACGTCGGACGCCTTGAGTACACATATATATTTAGTTTCTTTTTTGTACCAATTCATCTTTGCGCTGTGTCAAAATTTCGTTTTTCCTCGTCCCCTCTAATTTGTTTTAACCAATCCACGAATAAATCTAAACAATGGGGACAAATTGAGCTAGACACTTCGAAGTAGTTTCATATTGCGTTTGGACAGTAAACATGTAAGCCTCCTTTTTTTTTGTAGTATACTAATAAAATATAAGCTCATAAGCACTTATGTGTATTTATGCACCTTTTTTACCTTATGTGAATCTTTATTGCGTTTGGACAATACAAATGCACTTATGTGCACGTTTGTTTTATCGACATTTTTATCGAACAAATTTTAAATTACCGCCATCTTTATACTTCTGGGCCGGTTATGCTGGTTAGCGAATTCGTTATTTGTTGCATACCCTACGGACTCTTTGCGTGTGTTGAAAGCAGAAAGCACATACTTGGCCAATTTATTAACTCCGCCTCCTCGCATCGTTCGTCAATCCCAGAAGGCGCCTACTGATGCTACCCAGCGATTTAACTGCTTGGAGTGGGTAAATTATAAAATGGTAGTGCGTGGAGTATAACAAGGGTGTCATTGGTATTGTGAATAAGAAATTAGTTAGAATAAAGGGGGGCACGTAAAATGTTGACGCTTTTTTTGACAATATGGCGTGGAAAATTTAACAATTTACACAAGTGTTATATATTTTTGTAATCTACTCTTTAACACCTTTCATTAGATACCCCACTCAAAATTTCAAAAAAAAAAATCGCGTTTCATATTATCCGCCGTATTGGATTCACAGTTAATCTGATCAAATTGCAATTCTTATTTTTTCTATGGCCCAGCAGAACGCATATTATGAATATTTCTGGTAACAGCAGAAAATTAAAATATTTCTACGTGTTACAAGAGGGAGGGGTTTCTGGTTCGATTTCTGGTACGATTTGTTCCAACCCCGTTATTTGTAGCGTCCTTTGCATTTGCATAATCCCGTGGATTTGTAGATCGTACAATGATCGTTTTATTTACTCCCTAGTCTATGGATCGTTTAGGACAGTTGTGACTATAATTCGTACTGTATAAAAACAAACAAAACAGGAAACTAGGAAACCAATTTGCAAACCTTCCTGTTGTTATTCGTGAGATTTGACATATAACTGCGCATGTCATACTAACTAGAAATGGGTATTGTCTTAGCACCCGACTGTACTGACTTCGGCAATATTCGGAAGTTCCGACTTTAAACGAAGCTAAGCTTTCAGTTTCTCCCGCGTTCATGACTTCTTGGTCGACCTCTACCATTTTATTATTATGCCATCTACAATCTTTTATCAGACTGATGTTATAGCCTACTTTCTTAACTACTTTCTTGTTATGCCCACTTTCTACTACTAATAGCATGTTCAATAATATGGAACATTGCTAAGAAGCGGTATTTTGAGCTTGAAGTCTAAGAGGCTAATGTTAGTGGTTTGTATTTTAACCTGATAGTTTTCAAGTGGTAGAGGAGAAAGGAGAAGGGCATTTAAGATGTCCCGCCAAGGGCTCAAAATTTCTATTTACGGCCCTTCCTGTCCTTTCAGAAAAAAAGCTTAGAAGATAAATCAATGCGGCTGATAATTTAACTAAGTGTATTTTTAACTCTACTAATGTTAGTTTTTTCTACAGTGATTAACACCAGTTTTAAACATAAAAATTAAAAAGGAATTAGTTAAAGATGACGTTTATTACTATTAAGGTATATTAAAGGCACACACACACATACACAAAATCCAATTTTGTACTTAAAATTAGGAACCTTTACTTCTGTTTTATTTTATTTATTTATTTATTTTTTCTTTTTTTTACCCATTGGCTCGGAGTTACAAATTAATAAATATTTATTAGTTAGTTACAATATAATGGTATATTAATATATATATATATATATATATATATATATATATATATATATATATATATATATATATATATATATATATATATGTATAAATAAATCTTGATACATAAATGCTAGTGTCGATATTTTTTATTTTGTTTAGGAATATTGTATTAGTATGTTACAAGAGTTTTTTTCTACAATTTTTTATAACCAGGTACATCAGCTTCAGGAACTTGTATAAGAGGCAATGGTTCGGTTATATTACAGTCAACATAAATCCAATTAATAGTAGTAACAGTATTTCTAACTATATGTGTGTATATATATATATTTTATTTTTTTCATCAAATATATATATATATATATATATTTGATACATAACCTCAATGTCAACCTTAAACCTCAAATGTCAGTATGGGCAAGCTGACTCAAGTTACATGGTAAAGTTAAGTTTATTAATGTATATAATATTTACTTAATTTATTTTACATTAGAGATTTTTTCCACTACTGCTATATATATATATATATATATATATATATATATATATATATATATATATATATATATATATATATATATATATATATATATATATATATATATTATATATATTATATATATATATATATATATATTTAATATTAAAAAAGTTTATACACCCTGCTTGTAAAGGAGGATTAAAAATACATAATATTCATAATTTCTTCTTTTTTTTTTTTTACAAAAATATGCGACATAATGTTCCTTGTTATGGCGTTATTTTATTATTTATTTATTTATATTAAAATATTTTAAAAAACACCTTTCCGAAGAAACATAGACATTTACATCCTGCTCGCCCATAATCACCCTAAAATCTACTTTTTTAACATCAAATATACTAACTCTTTTCATAGGAATATTGTACTGTTTTAATATTTGTTCTAAAAATTGTTTATTTTTCTTATAGTTTACAATATTTATTTAATTATTAATAGGTTTACATTTCCTTTATGCTATATATATGTAAAATTGTTACCTAATATATTTGTTTAATAGTGAGTGTTTACGTTTTAATCGTATGTGTGGAACGATATTTACAGGTAATAACAACAAGGTAATAATTAAGCACGGATAATAATTACAACAGATTACAACAGTTTGCAGTGGAAACAGCTAGAAAAATATTTATTAAAAATTACGCTCCTTAATCTACTCGATAATTACAAAAGACAATATTCATGTTTAAACCGGATGACCGGTAAAAAAAAAACTGCTAATTCCAATCTTCCGTGCGTCGGCTGAATTAAACTCGCGCAAATCATAGTTTTTTACCACTATATTTAGTTTCAATTTTATTATTACAAAAAAAAAGAATCGACATAGACAATCACAATAAAAAGTAATAAACCGACATCCAAAAAATAAGACGACTAAAATTATATTTCTAAGTATAAATATATATATATGTTTAACAAGTATAGGAACGATAAAAGAGGTGAAACAAATAATTAGGATACTAAACCCTAGTAAACAAATACAAGTAAAAACATAGTATTTTCTTGATCGTACAAGTACCTCTAGTTTAATACTTACATCTCAGTATATATCATTCAGTTTAATTAAACCTTAACCAAATAATCAAATATCTATTATTAAAACTGTTGCAACATGTACCTCTGTTTTAACATTATGTAAATCTTCATTATACATTTATTTTAACAGCAGTGAAACGAATAGGAACTAAGTTTATTGGCACTTCTTTAGACTGGTACTCCCCTTATAAAAACCAAAGTGTGATATTCCTTTGTCCCAAATTACATTCCATCCCATTTTCTTAATAGCTATTTAGACAAAGGATTGTATAAATAAACCACTTATATTATAAAAAAAAGACATAGGGGAGTAACAATCTGTAGAAGTACGCGTTTATTAATGATTTCAAACTCATTAAATAATAATAAATAACCAAACAAATTAAGTAAAATTATAATAAACGTTTATTTACCCGTAACGAATCCTAATTCCATCTGTCTGAACTCAATGTAAGCTAATTTTGTGTCGACTGCGTAAAAAAATGTTAACATATTTTTATTTTAACTTTTTTTTTGAATTAACTGAAAATCATTGGGTTTATTTTTATTCCCTGCCCACAACTATGTTTAACCTCTCATGTGGTATTTATAAATTCTGTAGAGAGCAATTGCTTTATTAATCTTATGCCTATAACAAATTGTGTCGCCTAAGTCTAGGATGTCCTCAGCACTTTTAATTCGTATAAAAAAATATCAAATAAATACAGATCAACAACACTTATTAATATTATATATATAGTCATGGGTACAATGTTTATTATTAGGAAAATGCCCGTGAAAATTTTGAAATAGAATAAATAACTGCAATAATATCATAAAATGTAGAGTGTCACGCTACGTTTTAAACTCGATTGTTTTTAAAAGAATTATAATTATAAAATGTTTTTTATCCTCTAATCGATATTATAGGAGATTATTAAAGCGGATTTGATTAAGGCGGACTTGGCACGTCTACGATTGTGAACCGAGAATGATGTTTTATGTATGATCTTAAACTATGAAAACATGGTCTTTAAAAAACTATTTACTAGAGAATATGGTCTTAAACTCTAAAAACAATCATTACATCTCCTTGGAGTAAAGTATACGGGGATTTGGATTGGCTTTGCTTACCCACTCTTTCCCGTAACTGTATTTATTTGTAACCTTTAGCAATTGAATTCCGTCTTAAGAACCTTCTAGCCGTTTTAAGTGGTGTTTAAGCAAAACTAAATCGTCCCCTCTCACTAATTAAACCCATAGGGGTCGTGTGTCGTAAGAGTTGGGCTTCAAAAACATTTTATGTGTAAAAACAGGGTACATTCAGTGAAAACTGGTGAAACTGGCACCACATATGTATTATAATCAATAATACAAATTACTAAAGGTCGACCAAGAAGTCATGGAAATCTGAGGAGTGCGCTAGTGTCGTTGTTTTGGTGTCATGTAAAGTCAGTTTTTAATAAAATAGAGCACTGTCAAAAAACACAGTGTTGTTCTTTTGCTATTAATAATTTTATTTTTTATAACTTCTATATTTACTGCAACAGGCAACACTGAACCTGATAAAAAATCACTAATAATATACGATAATATCTTTATATTATTATTTATTGATTATTCATAGTAATATTCTTTAAATCTAAATCGATTTTCTTCTATATTAATCTATTTTTTTCTTCCTCCTTATTTCTTACTTTGATTTGGATTTAGGTCTGTTGTGACTATAATTCGTACTGTATAAAAACAAACAAAACAGGAAACCTAACAGATTGGAAACCTTATTCGTGAGATTTGACATAACTGCGCATGTTATACAAACTAGAAATGGGTATTGTCTTAGCACCCGACTGTACTGACTTCGGCAATACTCGTAAGTTCCGATTTTAAACGAAGCTAAGCTTTTAGTTTCTCCCGTGTTCATGACTTCTTGGTCGACCTTTAGTAATATTTATTACACAGTACTGATAAATATTTTTGAAACACAACTCTTGAGCTTGAGAAGCGAAGTAAATTGTTTAGGATAGAGGTAATTACGAGATCATTTCCTTAACGGTATCAACTATTGATGTAGCATAAATAATTCTATTTTTAGGCTTGAAAATGGCTCGAGTAGCCGAATTGCAACGTTGCCCCATAGTATGAAGCATTGTTAGTCTTCTTTCTCTTCCTACCTATTCAACGATCTAAATTACTCGATCTATAAGTTATTTTTATTGTTACATAAGTATTATATTGTCCCCTAAGAAATAAATATTATTGTTTAATCTATAGTCATACAAATTAATTTCTTTTTTGTTGATCTTTCAAAATAATTTAATAATCATTTATTTTCGAAGTCCCTAAAAATGTAGGTTGCCAACATAAAGGAAAAATCAGCTGGTGACTGTTTTTCTATTATTTTATTGTGTGATCAAATCAGAAATAAAACAAATGGTGTTGTCCACGACTAAACTTAATCAATAAGAAAACTTGCGAATCAAGTACTTAAACAGTTAAATGGGATTTTCTCAAAACCAGCACTACCCCTAGCTGCGGTTTAGGCGTACTTTTTTGTCAACAAAAAATAGGAATATTTTAGATTAAAAAAACACCTTTGTTGAGCTTGCTAAATACGTCAGCTTTTGTAAACTTTTTATATTATCCGGGTTTTTTTGGCTTTTGAGTTATAACAACTCAAAAAATAAACTTTTTTGCTTGTTATATTTAAATATGATCACAAAAGAATAATGATTTTCACACGAGTTGCGTACCGTACTTTATCTACGATTGTGGATTTTAATAATAAATACAGAAAAAAAAAAAAATGTAATAAACTTCCTGTATGTAAGTTCGTATTTCTCTTTTGATAAAAATGACATTAATTCATTAGTTGAATTTTGTGCTGAATTAATTATTTCGGTAGGCGTATTATTCTCCTCATTTTCGTCATAATCACTTAAATCACTCATTATTTTTCACTAAAAACTCGATATAAACATTTAATTTAATTAAACAAACAGCAAATTAGTTTTGTTAAATGTAAACAAACAGCAAATTAGTTTTCTTAAATGTAAACAAACTCGCTGATCGTGCGTTAAGATGAAGAATTCCTCTTTTTTTTCCGCACAAGGGCGGAAATAAAGAAGAATTATGAACGCGCATGCGCAATGAATACAGCTACGAAAAGAATTTCTTTCTACGCATCCAGACAGAGATATAATGTTTATATTTCGTATCAATCGTAGATAATAGTACATTACGCGTCGAGTGCGGAAAGTAGCATTTTGCATGCGAGTGTGGAGTTTGCACCCGAGCGACAGCGAGGGTAGTATAACCACCCGAGCAATGCAAAATGCCGTTTTCGCATGAGTTGCGTACCGTACTTTATCTACGATTGTTAGATTTAAATAATAAATACAGAAAAAAATAAACTTGCTGTATGTAAGTTCGTATATCTCTCTTGATAATGATGGCATTAATTCTTGAGTTGTATTTTTTGCCGAATTATTTATTTCTGGAGGAGTATTATTCTCCACATTTTCGTTAACGTCACTTGATTCACTCATTGTTATTCACTAAAAACTCGATATAAACAGTTACTTTAATAAAAGAACAGCAAATTAGTTTTGTTATATGTAAACAAACTCGCTAATCGTGCGTAAAGCTGAAGAATTCCTCTTCTTTACCGCCCTAGGGTGGTAAAGAAGAGGAATTATTCAGAACTATGAGACGCGCATGCGCAATGAATAAAAGTACGTAAATAATCACTTTCTACGCATCTAAACAAAGATATAATGTTTATATTTCGTATCAATCGTAGATAAAATATGTTATGTGCCCTGAATTTTAATTTTATTTCACAAAGTTACAGATCACATGGAAAGTAAAAACAATCCCTTATTCCCAATTGTACATTACATCTATTTTGTATATTTATGTCTAAAAAAGTTGTTTAGACCATGATGTATTGCAACTTGCTCTTACAGAACTAAAGTCAAAGAGTTAACGTCGTCAAACGAGTCAAAGACGTTAACTTGATGTTTTTATTTTCAAACCTCATAAGAAAATGAATACAGAATTTTGATTCTAGTTTAACTAAACAAACAAGTTCATTGTTAATAGTTTTTCAAATAAACAAACATTGAGTTCAGCGATGGTGTTTTAACTGTAATATCGATTGACAGTTAAATTGTGCATGCTTATCAGGTATCGGTAATTGTTACTGCGATGAAATCGCAGGTATCTCTTTGAGATACCTTTATTATTCCGTGTATGTACTTACATGCAATTTTGAGCCAACTAACATAAACTTTAGAACACATTTTTTAGTGGAACAGTTATAAAAAAACAATCGGGAAGTAAGCTTCTCGATTTGCTTGTCGTCGAATGTTACAAGTTATTACTAGGACTTTTTACTTTAAAAAGTAGTCGATGGCAATTGTGATATTCAATACATTTTTAATTTTTTTTTAGAAGTGACCGATGCTCAACAAGCCACGATGTAATGTCTTAAGCGTGTTAAATCTTATTGGCATTTTACAGAAAACAAATTTATTTACATTATTACATTTATACTTTACACGGCAAATGACATTTTGCAACATGTTATTATTTTGTTTAAAATCCAATGGAATTGATTAATAAAGTTATACGAAATATCAGTAGATTTAAAATAAAGATAGTAACGTATACAGTAGATCCGTAAATATAAATAGACGAGTACAACTGATGAGAGCAAAATGGGAGCCGGCAACATTTAGTATAAACATTTCTCACACCGTTCTCTTTTACATGTTACTATAAGTATAAAAACATTATTCGTAACTTCGCAACTCCAGATATTTTAGGCTTCTTTTATTTTAATCTCTGTTTGTCCACTGATAATAGGTTTGTTCCAACCCCGCTATTTGTACAGTCCTCTGTATCGTCCCGCGGATCGTTCGGGAATCGTTTAGGACAGGTTTTATCCGCATGCGCTAACATTGTACTGTAATAAAATCATGTCAGGTTGGAACGAGTTTAGGACTATAATTTGCACTGTATTAAAAACATTAAGGAAACCTAACAGTTAGGAAACCTTCCTGTTGATATTTGTAATTATTGACATAACTGCGCATGTCATACAAACCAGTACATAGTATTGTCAGAGGATCGTTGGGACCGTACAGTGAACGGTTCGCAAACGATCCCTGCCGGGGTTGGAACAGTTTCGTGTACGGTACGAAACACTGTCCCAAGTCAGCTTGGAACGGCTTTTATCTACTGCGCATGCCGGTGACGATCCCGCGGACGGTACAATGCTCGGTTGGAACAAACCTATAGTAATCGAAATAAATAGACCTTTTAATTAAGTAGCACAAGCTCTGATGGAGATGACAGTTAAATACTTTTAACATGAACACTACTGTCGTAATCGGTTATCTCACTGTTACAAATTTTGTTTTCACATAGGTCGTAATAAACTATCCGTTCTTACGGTACGGCCGTTAATTCATTTTGAAAAATTAATATATATAGGAACAACTTAAAACAAACCAAACGGCTAGAAAAAAACGGGTGGACAACTCCTTTGTTAGATACTATTGTTAATAAACTGTTTGACACGGGGTCGGTAATAATAAGGTAAGCTGAGGTAGAGTGGGAGGGGTCCAATTTGAAATAAGTCTACACTTGATAACAGTGTTTGACAACAATTCGGCTATCGGTTATTTGACAGAGCACTGTAATCTGTAAAACTAATTACGAAAAGGTTAAAGCTTATAATTGTGTGAGGGGATACAAATGATAGTTTCAAGTTTCGACGTGAGGTAGCCAAATCAATGATATTTGTTCCATAAAAGTAAAACGCCATTTTATCGTCGAGTCTGTGAAACGATATTTTTCTGTTGCTGCTTTTGGGCGACAAATTATATGATAATAAATTGTCGGTCGACGAAGATTAGGATTAAAGAAAATTTAATAATGATTTAGTAGTTACGCTTCGAAATTTGAACCGTTAAAAAATATTTAGATCAAAATTGGAGGATTAGACTTAATTACCGCTGGCTCTAAGCGTGTTCGGCATATGATTAATTTGAAACACTTAGCAACCCGAGTGCGATAAATATTCAAGACATTCGATAAGGCCCGAGATTTAAAATCTTGATAGTTGTGACAGCCCTACCTCGTCTTGTCCTTTACTACTCGCTCGCGCGTTTAACAAACATTATTTCCAGCTTACTATTTGGCATATAATTTCAAATTAAGTCTCCTATTTAATTACAGGACGAGGATTTTAGATTTAAAATTCAGCTACTTTGTTAATTCAACTGTAGTTTTTTTTATTATTTGCTATTTGACTTGAAAACGGATTTTCTAAAGAAAAATATCAGCATTCATAAAACTAAAGAGTTAAAATATTATTTCTTCCGGTGAAATACGTCAAAAGAATAAGAAAGGGAATATCGTATAGGGAAATCGCATGACTCAAGTACCTTATCAAGCGTTAATTTTTATGGAACATTTTTAAAAAATTCACGAGGTAGAATTTGTTTAGTAATAGAACAAGATAAAAATAAATTGAAAAAACATTTAAAAAGTATTTTTTATAAGAATAAATATGGCTAGAATGTGGCCTTGCTTCTTGCAATTCACACTATTTTTCTCTTTTATTCATTTAATTATTAAAATAACTTTATACAATTTTTTCTTAATTAGGTAATTTAAATTTACTATTAAATCGTTTCCACTTTAATGCAGAAGTGTATATCGTGGTCTGAATGTGCTCCTACTTTCCTTTTGATTCTAACTATTTATTTTTATTATACATTATTTATAATTCGTCTACTAAATATCGAATTAGGTACACCGAAGAAAAAAAAAATACATTTAGCCGTGTTAATAAATAAAGACAGACATGTCGGAAAATATATTAATAAGAAAAGGATAAAATAATATATTAATAAATTAATAAAAAAATAAATAAATAATAATAAAGTAAAAATAAAACAGAAAAAGTATAAAATCAAATCTAGGCTTGAGGTGAACTCATTTTGAAAAGAGCAAAACTATTCAACAATATAATGTGCAAAATTGAAGTCAGTCTCGATGTATGTTTACATACCGATAACGATAGAAAAAAATCATCTGGCTTGTCAAGCAGAATATAATAGACACCTGAGTAATAGACACGACCTATAATTAATTTTAATTTGCCTGAGCGAAATGTGTGCACGGGTAAAATTGTCCGGGTGATGTTGAATTGGGCCCACGGTCTGTTAGGGTCTTAAAAACGACGGTTGAATTGGGCCCATGGTCAGTTCGGAGGCAGTGTCGAATTGGGCCCATACCTCTACAATCATTACCTGCAAAATGGAATGCTCGCATCCACCTTAGTTTCAAATACATTTAAACATCTAAAATAGATGTTTGGTTGCGGTCAGATGGTGCTCAAACTTCTATTTTAGACGATTGAAACTTTTATTTTTTTCAATATAAATAGTCGTGTAATAATATTTTATGTTATTGTCAATATTTGCTAGATATTCTCAGTTCATCTTGGAACAAAACACCACAATATTCTCCGCTCGTAAATTCAATAACAACATTTCCTCACCCTGAGTCGTTTTTATAGGGATGCTGTCCAAAGTGTCGTGGACGTCTGCGATACATCTAGGGAGAGGTGGCACTTTACTTCTGTTTGCGTGGTTTAGGTTCCTCCGTATCCGATCCATGTCGTCTGTTGTTACTTTGCCACTGATATTATCTGGTGCAGAAGCGATTTCTTTTTTTATCATTTTTGCGGGCGGTTCAGTTAAAGTTTCTGTAGCCTTGCGCTTTACACTGTTCGAAATACAATGCCGATGAAGCGGGCACGGTTCATGGTTATGCACACCATGAAACTAACCCCAAAGTTAACAACAATATAACAACCTAACCTCAAATTTAAAATCAATAAAACTGTGATTAGGAAGCAAAATCCTTCCGCTGGATTTTGATATAAAATGTTGCGTTGAAAAAGACATTGATCACATTACGTTATTGAGTAGGATTATTCGTAAGTTTAAATAATAATTATACCTGTTGCCCGACTGACCAGGCCCAATTCAACTCCGACCCTTCGAGGGTTGACGGTAAACCGCCTAGGAATATTTTGACCGGGGGCCCAGTTCGACAGTGTCCAATTGTCCTATAAACTTAGCCTTTGAAAAAACTGTATACCAAGAAATCCCCGCTATTTGTTACTGAAGTGAAGCTTCATAAGAATGGAAATGCCTGACTAAAAACCGCGGTTGGTACGAGTGGAAAAATAGTCCTTATATGTATATGTGCATTTTACATTATGTAATAATAATTATGATTTTTTTTTTTTTTTTTTTTTTTTAAATAAGCTTTACTGAATATTTATACTTGAAACCATCTGTTATGGCTAAGACCTCCGGCAGTTGACCGAAAGTGCTGTAAAATGTTATGTTATATTATGTCTGCTTAGTAAACTAAATAAAAATTATTATTATTATTATTATTATATATATATATATATATATATATATATATATATATATATATATATATATATATATATATATATATATATATATATGTATGTGTGTGTGTGTGTGTGTGTGTGTGTGTGTGTGTGTGTGATTGTGTGAGTGTGGTTTGAAGTTACCATATAACCGAGTTCAAGAGAAGTTTTACGCAATCTTTTAGTAATAAATATGACAGTATAAAGTAAGAATACTTATGACTAAATTAATAGTCATAAGACAATAAAGTTACTTTTGGTTTAAAAGCACATATTATTGATAATAATGGACTGTGTTGGTTTAATCTAATAATCTAATAAATAGAAGTGCGTTTGACAGATTCCTTGGCTATGTTATAATAAATAGTGCGTTGTTGTAAAATGTACATAAGCTGATATGATATTTTGAAAAGTCTCACGAGCTTAAGTCGCATTTTGTCTGTGTATATGCCGACAGGATTTTTCCTTGGAAATGAAGGACTAATTTTTAATATTTATTCATGTATGTAGAATGTTACTGTAAGCAAACTCGCCTCGAGCTCCAGGCCTTTCCTTCTTCAGATAAAATTCATGAGATATTCGAAAAACCGGATCTTCTAGCGTAGCGTTTTTCTACGCCCTAACCGAGTCCTTCATTCAAACACTCTCGGGTAACTATTATTAATATCGATTTTCTCAACGGCAGATCGAAACCGATATTAGGTCGAAAATATCTACAAGACATTCGGCGCATCATACATTTCCAAGACAACATCTATCACTATTATCATCGAAGAGAAAATACTTTTTCAAGTCTCCTACGCAATTATAACGCTGTTAAAATATCTTGAATAACTATTTTCCAAAGCTGTATTGCTAGAAAAATGGCTCGTATCAGTGGCTACAACGTCAACGAATATCGCAAGAGTTTAAAAATTGCTTAACTAGCTTAGACAGAAATGAATAACATCAATTACAACTTGAATCAATATTTTGGTGATGATATCGAGAACGAGTTGAAGACTCATGCTCTGATATTAATATACTCTTTAATGAAAATATACTTCAGACAATATAGGTTTTTGCAAACTATGTTGTACACTTATTGGTGCTACCATTATCTTAGTACGCATTTTAAGTTTATTCTAAAAATTTCTTTTCACTAAGTGGACTGAGCTTAGTACGCAATTTAAGTTATGTATTTCTAAAAATTTCTCTATGCGCTTTTCCTTAAATGGACTGAGGTGCATTAAGACTCAAGCTGCTCTTTGACATCTTGCATGGAATGCATAAAAGCAGCCAATTTCATACAATATCTATACACACAAACACAATTTATATAAAAAAATTAAAGGATTATTACCACAATTTAGTAGCTCTTCATACCATATAGTATGTATATATATATATATATATATATATATATATATATATATATATATATATATATATATATATATATATATATATATATATATATATATATATTTATATACTATCTATCATTACAGCAATATAAAAATGTGACTATATATATATATATATATATATATATATATATATATATATATATATTCACGTACATATTAAATATATTTTTTATAAATAATTATAAAAAAAAGTTACATACACTTAAAAATATCTAATATAATCCGCACCGAAAGTATATAATATAACTAGTAGGAACATCTAACACAAAAAACATTTTCATTAAAGTTTTCTTGAAATAAATTAAAAAGTGTAAAAATATAAATTATTCTTTTTAAAAAACATTAAAGAAAAAATGACGGCGGTTTATCCGACGCTAGATAAAAAAAAAGAAAAAAAATACATGTGTACATAACAAAATTCAACAGTCAATAAAAATTGTAATTCGAAATCGCGCCGCAATAAAACCACAGTTAAAATTAATAGAATACCCGCATAGTTTTTTTTCTTTTATAGCAATATCAGACATCATTTCAATAATGATTAAGTTTAAATTATTAACACTTTTGTTTAATAAATTATAATACATTACGACCAAAAATTAGTTATTTTTTAAAAAAATATTAATAATAGCGATAATAATAAAGGATAGCAAAAATAATTACTTAAGTTTTTATTCAAATTAACAATGTCTTTTAATTATCAAGTAAGCCATCTTTCAAAATATAAAAAAATGAATTTATTTATTTAAATTTTTTGAAAATATTTTATATACATATTTTTTTATTTTATTTTTTTTTTTTTATAGTTCTACTATCATTGTAGATAACTCGGTTAATAAATCTCATCCCAATAAAAATACAACATCAACTTCGTATTATTTTGTCACTTTTTTTAAAGAGGTGGGAAAAATATGTTACACAAAAATGAATAAATAAATACATAGAAAGAAAGTGAAAAAACAACAAAACAAAACACGACCTAATAACTATATAATTGATTAAAAAGAAATACAGAGAAAAAAAAATCTATTATCTAGTTCCTGAGATTAAAATAATTTAAAATCATAGTTTATTAAAACACATAATAATATGATTCATCAATTTTTATTTATTTATTTTATTTAATGACCCGTTACATTTGTTTATTCATAACATATATAATAAATTATTGTTTCTTTCTTTTAACAGTTAATTAGGTAATTTTTTTTTTTTAAATTTAAAACTTCTTATGATATCATAGAAAAATACAAACAAGAGTATTTATTGGTCCTCTAAACCTCTTTGAGAAACCAACAAATGATATAGGTACACGTAAACCAAAACCTTAAATATACAATGTAAAATCTGTCATGCCAAATCTACTAAAACACTTAGTCTTTCCGAACAAGCAAATTCGTTTTCGGTCATAAATAAATGTCCTACAAACATGTATTTCGGCAAGTAGAGATAAAATAGGTGAATTAGTAACAATATCAGGCGTTAAGGGAGTCACATACTGAATTCCATCTCTTTGTTCGTCAACTGATTTTGACTGTCTAACATCTATTTTAAACATGTAGTTTTTTGTTAATAAGTTATCAATTTTATGCCTTGAATTTCTCTATAACACTGTAGTAACAAACGACCTTAACGGATAACCCTCAAACCTAGCTTAACAAATAAAAACAAATGTCCTACCGTAACATGTCAATTAATTGTCATGTAACTCGTTTGATGGTAATCTGTATATTTGATATATTTACAAGCTCTCGAGAGAGGCCTTCACTTGGTTTCCCGATTTAAAAAACGATTTGTCGACATAGGAAGAGGGGAAGAGCTCATTAAAACAGAGTTTTGGCGAGGAAATTACAAAATTTCCACACCAAAACTGCTTATGAGTTATCAAACAAATTGTCGACGTTGAAGTATAATGCTTCAGAAAAATTTTGATTAATTTATTTCTAGATGTCATTCGCTATTTAATGCTCTCCCCTAAATCGGCCAAAACTTGATATCGTATATGATTTACTGGACCCAAAGGTTAGAACTTATATTCCATATACACAAATTGGAACTTTGACAAACTTATCAGTATTGGCTAATGAAAATGACCAAGAAATTCAAGCTAATGAAAGCAGCCATGAAAACGATTTTCTCGTTCTGGATCAACTACAAGAAAATCCAAAACTATAATCAAGACTAATCAATGGATGCGGTGCAATTGGCTTTAAAAAAGTCAGATTTCAACAACTGTTTTTCAGAAAAATGAAAATTTTAAAATAGAGGAAAACGAGAAGAAAGAGGGAAATAAACTAAGCAGTGTAAATGTGAAAAATAACATGAATAATCCTTGGTTTCAATTAATGTATTCAATAAATATTTTGAAGCCCCCGTTGACACTTGTGCGTCTCGCAGTATTATGAATAGTGTCCTTTATCAAACTATTTCGGAGATTAACATTATAACATTAGAAAAAGAAATTGAATTGCACTAGCTGATGGGAGTTTATCAGAAAATTCTGTTGTCTGCAGTTTTAGAAGTCAATTTATTAGGAAAGAATATAAATACAGAATTCTTTTTTGTACAATCGTTTAAGGATTAATATGTCTCACTCTTACTATATGTAAATTTCATCAAAGAGTCGAAACTAATAGCGGATATCTGTAAAGAAAACATATTATTTTTCTAGCTCTCCAGAAAGAGAGGCGACAGCCATCTTTAAACGAAATTTAAACTTTGAAGACGATGGGACACTAAGAAGAGGTAACGAGGGTGGTAAATTGACCACTAACCAAAGAGATTTATTTAACAAGTCTTTAATAAACTGATCGAGCCATTTTGATGTAGGGGAAGAAGCCACAGATTAAACTGATCATCGCATTGTTGTTGAAAAAGGTCATGTCCATCCAGCTAAGCCTCTGTAGAGACAGTCTGATACTAACATTAAAGAAGGAGTTAAGAAAAATGTGTGAACCCCACTATGCTTCCCCTGTTGTTATAGTTCCAATGAATACTGGAGAGGTGGGAGTATGCCTTGGCAATAGAAAATTAAATTCTATCACTGTTACTGATAACCATCCTATGCCGAGGATAGAATAAATTCTTCATAGCGCCTAGGAAAGTCCATTCATGTCAACCATTGGTCTGAAGGCTTGGTATTGGGAGGCGAAGTTAAGAGATTGTGACAGAGAAAAGACGGTGTCACCCCTTTTGATTTTTTTTTCATTAGATTGTCATTTGGTTTAAAAAATGAACCTATAGAAGAGTTTAATTGATAAATTAAAAACAGGGTTTGCAGATTTAGTTGTATTTGCTTACTTGGATGTCATAATAGACACACATCGGTGCTGTGCTCCTTCAGTGGGAAGGAAAAAATAAAAGGCCAGTTGAATATGGAAGAAGGCTGCTGACTAAAGCTGAAAGTAACTACTCAACAACGGAGAGAGAAACTTTAGCAGTAGTTTGGACAACTGGGTAGTTTCGTGGATACATAGAAAACAGTGAAATCATTATTAGAACTGATCACCAGGCTTATGGTACTAAGATGGCCTTGTGGAACACTTACCAGAGTAATAATATCAAGATAGAATACACACCGACAACATCTAATGTTGTAGCAGATACCTTGTCAAGGCCACCTCAAAGGACAGTCGGCTAACTATCTTTTGATGTAGCCTATGCAGACTTGCCACGAAAAAAGCTGCTGAAATACGTGCTGATCAGTTGACTTACCCAGATTTAGCACAAATAATTAGAGATGCCGGAAGTCAATAAGAAACAGCTAAGAACAAGTTTTTTAAGTGGCTAATCAAGGGTATATTGTATGTGACGGAGTATTGCGTCATTACTCGAAAAACGATAATAGCGAAGAAGCAAGTAAGCAAGGCAATGAGTAGGGAGGATCTTAAAAGAATACCCGAACGGCTGGACACTCAGGTATAGAGAGAACAGTACAGAGAATTTCTTTACGGCACTACTAGACGAAAATAAAAGAGAGTGTTCCAAAGCACATTGCACACTGTCAATATTGCCAACGATGCAAACCAAGCAATAAAAAATCGGAAGGTAAATTATAAATCTAAATTAGCTCCAATGTATTTAAAACTATAGTGGTCGATTTTTTTGGACCTTTGCCAGAAACTACTAGAAGAATCAGAAATTGTGGTCGAAGACGAGGAAAAAGAGCAACAGCAGATGCGGTATAAGGATCGCTCACGTCAAGTCACACAAAGGTATAAGGAAGGCGATGTAGTCCTTATCAACACACACCCTGTTAGTAATGCTGAAAAAGATCGAACCACCAATTTCAATTCAACCACCTAAGAGAAATATATCTACATATTTAATAAAAACATAATGAAGTTGGGAATCCTCAAAAAAGAGGGAAAAGATCTCTCTTCTCAAAGGAGACCGTTCATTTAAAATTCTACTCTGAGTTTGAAGAGTTCATAAAGTTAGTAATCGCATGGAATACAGTTCACCTTCGAGGACAACGCTGATGAACACTAGGGGAAGTGTGTAACATGTCAGTTAATTGTCATGTCTTTTCAGATATATTTAATATTTTGTATTTAAAATATAGATTTAAAAATATAGATGTGGAAATGTTGGGAAATTTAAGTGAAACTGACGACCATCAACCGGTAACCGCTAACTCTGTATTGAAAAATAGCTATCATGTTTTTTTACACTAAACTCATCGATGTCATGGCTCTTTGAGTTTAATTCATCGTTAGGGATTCATTACCTAATCCCAATCGTCCTAAAGACCTTCGACTACTCGTAACAAGTTCACGCGTCAATCACGAGAGGTAAAATTTGTAGAAGCGTGATTTCGAAAAATGTGAGG
This sequence comes from Gerris lacustris, assembly GCA_951217055.1. Classification (NCBI taxonomy): domain Eukaryota; kingdom Metazoa; phylum Arthropoda; class Insecta; order Hemiptera; family Gerridae; genus Gerris; species Gerris lacustris. Next base: position 52,797,763 of record OX578285.1, read on the forward strand.
CACGAAGAACTAATATTTCTCAATGTTGTGAACTACTTGACAGTAGTTTAGACTTAGATACAATGCAAGTAGGAGAACGTCCTCTCTCGAAAGCCTTTTTAATCGTAATGTGACACGACGACAGGAATAACGTCTGGTTTGCTAGTTGTAGGATTAAGGGTTGTGTCCTTGGCTAATTGTAGTATATTGTGGCATGGCAATCATATGTCTGACGTTATAGGTATTTCCGTACCCGAGAGTTAAATCGTCATGACCAACATTAAATCACTGCCACCCACCGGAGTCGGTCTCAACACAACATTGTAGTTGTAAGAGACAATGCCAATGTGAGACGTCGCTTTCGCAACACTAAAGGCATTCCGAAAATCTCGTAACAGTGAATTCTGTCGAAAGATCTCCTAGGTTTCCTTGTTTTTTGGCGAAAAATCTTCTCGGGTTTACTCTAATCTTAAACCACCCCGGAAATGAAGCGGGAAATTCGTCGTTTTCATTAGAAATCGATGGGGGAAGTAAGTCTGTGAAAGAGTTATTGTGGACTTAATCGAGAGATGGAATGCATACGGACGAGGACGTATGCCAGATATGTCTTGTTATTAAATCCCGGGTTTTGCTGGTGATCCCTTGCTGATTTATTGAATTTTTTAAACGGCGTCGATCATTCTTTATATGGGACACCCTATTTATAATACACGAAGCCCGTGGCAAGCGAGTTGCCACGGGAATTTTATATTTAGAAAAAAAGTATAATTAAGTAAGTTAATTTAGATAAGTTATTATATCTATTTGAAGACCAGCAAATCAAATCAAACATTTATTTTCATTGGAATAAATGTGGTTGCCTTAGCTTAGCAATAACAAATCATTTCGAGGTGAGCCGTCGCCGTCGAGGCACTACTCGATTATATAAATGAGGTTTAATTTTATTCTTGGTCTTACAAAATATTAAAACAAATATTATGACAATAATATAACTGACTGACATTTCAGCGACTGTATACTGAAGGCTATTTTGTAGCATATCTACACACAATATGCCGACAACTAACTAATATAAACATTAACAAATATCTTGATAGTGAACATATTACGGTTTGTAAGTTAAACATGTTTTTATCATGACTTTTTAGAAGCTAAATAATTACAAGTCAATTAAAGGACCAATAATTACAAAAATTAAAGTAAAACACAAATTTAAAAACACACGATAACGTAAAATAAAAATAGTTGCTACTCATAAAAAATATAACAAAACATATAATTAGAAGAGAACCAATGCAGACATTATATAATATATATTTTTATCAATTATACTACTGTTATATAAATATAAAATTATATTTACTAGTTAATATTTGAAGGGATTTTTGGATTTCTTATACGACTAAAAAAACTTTTTTTGTATAAACGTCATTACTTAATTTATTTTAATTTTTGTTCGGTATCAGTACTAAAATATATATTATTAAAAACCCATCTCAGATTGCTAAATAAAAAATACACCCGCTGTATTTTATTTATGAACACTTTTAAGAATAATTTTTAATTTTTCTTCATGATAATAATTTTTCATTTTTATTTGTTGTAATTTATTTAAATTCATTATAGTTTCTTTCTTTTTGTTATTATGATTCGTGTGAGTGTGAGTGTGTGAATTTAATTTTATGACGGTGAAGAAACGTTTGAAATTAGAAATAGAGGATATATATTAAATTTAAATATATTATTAATGAGGGGGGGGGGGGGGGAAGGGAGGTGAAATGCAAGTTACATCAGGATACATAGAGCAATAAAAAAATTATAATTATCTATTTTTTAAATCTAAATTTGATATTATTTGCTTACGAAAGAAAAATATGATTTGTTCATTTTTTTAGGTGAAAAAGTAGTTGGTGTAGGGGGGGGGGGGGGGGGGGGGGCTAATTATGGGTGTTTTCAATGTATTTCTCTTGTCTTTCTCTACGAAAATGTATTGTACTGAAGAAGACCCTGAGATTGATAGAAGAAAGGAACGGTACCCACTCCTTTAGTTTGTAGTAATTATGTATTTAGTTTAATTAATTTAATCTCCTTTTCTTTGTTTTATTAAATTATCATTATCATTATTACTATTATTATTATTATTAATATATATATATAATTTTTTTTTATCTTATTTATATTTTATTTTTGTCAATAAATGATTGAGCAGATAAGAAGTATCTGTGACACAAATATGATTTTATATTAACAAGGCTCGATAGGAACTTTTTGTATATATCACCAATTATTTACTACGAGTAACTAAGAACCGAGTGTCATTCTGTTTACGTTTATATCTGCGCCGAAATTAAATAATAAAGAATCACTAACGGGATTCAGTCTTTTAACATAGGCTTCTACGCCGTTCCCATTAAACAAATAACAAGGCCTTTACCTAGAGGGTATGGGCGACATGAGCAATAATATATACAAATTACAATTGTTTTTAACTTTTTTTTTGTTTTATTTAAGGAACTATTGATTTCAAGGTATATAAAAAAATTTAATACTTGCGCGTCTTATCGACTCTTGGTCTGGATAAGTTGATTATTTTTATTTTTCTTCTAAGGCAAAAAATAAACACGTATTCGAAACATCGCATTTTATTATATGTTTAAAGGAACGTATTATTTTATTTCTTTTTCTATGATGCAAGGAATTGGCGAAATATCCGGTGACTAGAAATATCTTCGACTTTGATACGGCTTTTTCCTCTTCTTCTTTGTCGAATAATTTCTCCTTTCACCACGAGAACATCACAGATTTAGCTCACTGTCCTTTCGTCTTATCCTCAATTATTAATAATTTATATATATATATATATATATATATATATATATATATATATATATATATATATATATATATATATATATATATATATATATATATATATATATATATATATATATATATATATATATATATATATATATATATTTATATATTTATATATATATTATATATATAATCTGTTATAGTTTACATATATAGGTATTTATTTATATATATCTCATCCTAAATGTAATGACTTACTGCATAAAGAAAATAGGAACATTATTACAGGGGAAGCTCGCCGGATCGTAGCCTTGCTCCGCCGACCCATCATAAAAAAGATCGGACTGATTTTAAACCTAAATAACACGAACTAAAATTAAGCTTGGTAAGTATACCGGAGGTAGATGAGAGTTTTAAATAAAACGATCCGCGGAATCGAGGACGACGTCAAATACGATCACAGGTCGGATGACTAGAAAAATAACGGTAGGTCCGATCCGGCGTCACAGGGAGCGTTCCGGCGAGGCTTACCTCTCTTACAAACTAGGTATATTATACATAAAAAGCATTATGTAGGTGTGAGTTTGAAAGATGCGGTGATGGGTTTTTTTATTCTGTCTCTGACCGGAAGGAATACTACGGAGGAAATGAAACTACCGCACGAGCCAACTGCTTTCTCCTCCATCAGAAAGGGCTGCATAACGACGTTGCCACATGCGCCTGGCACGGCGAAAGAAGCCGGGATAGAGGTGTTGCCAGAGGTCTTCACAAGAATCTCGCTAACCAGGCTTATACTTTCACCATCTGTCACTTCGGTGGAATGATCTGATTTGATGTGTCGAGAAAAACTATCCACGTCATTTGTCAGGTAAGAGCATTTGTGACATTTCAGAGATACTTGCGAATGAGGGAATCTATCACTGAACTTGTCCTCGGGAATAGTGGGGTCTGTCAAAGGTTGTTTGGAAGGAATATTGTCATGCGAGCTGTAGTCTATCGGAGTGGAGTATCTGATCGGTGTATTCCTCTCCTCTTCTGGTGGCCCCTCCGACTGCTGACGATGACAGCAGACGTGCTTGTCTAGGAATTCACTACTTTCACAAACTACGAAGCAAATGGGGCATCTTAAAGCTTCGTTTGTGCCGGGAACGTGGTTTCTCTCGTGTATAAATAATAAAGCTAATATAGGCGTAGAAAAATAACAATACGAACATTTATACAATTTGGTATTATTTTTGTTTAAAATATTAGTAACTAGATCGCTTTGTTTTTCTAAATTACATCGATCTGATTTAAACAAGTCAGAAGTACTCACTCGCAAATCGGTTACATCCGGTTCAGTTGAGGACATGTTTAAATTATACAAAGGGGAAAATCCGGCTTTCTTGGAAGGTTCAGTCGGTGTTTTATCGCTCGTCTTGTGACCGGTCAAAGCCTGAACCTCTTTCCACTTGTTCTTGCCTTCATCGCCGTGATCATTTAACAAATGCGCCTTTAACCATTTAGTGCTACGGAATCTCCTTCCACATATAGAGCAAACTTCTGCAAAATGGGTAAAATAACGGTTGTTGATTTCAGCCGTTTCTCTGGTTTTTAATGGCAGTTCTGTGCTTACCGACAGTTTGATGTCGTTTCCTCCGATCTGAGGGAGAAAATTTTCATCCACGATCCCATGGGAATTTTGTTTATGGACTCGCAGAAAGTACTTGCTACATAACTCTTTGTTACAAATTTCACACATGACGCCTCCGAGCTGAGCGCCGTTTTCTATAGATATACCATGCATCCTTTGCATGTGGGTTTTCATGAAATATTTATTACAAAGTTCTTTTTTACAAATGTCGCAAAAACTACTGGTGGGTGTACTTAAGGCTTGACGGTCACCGTTACTCGAAGTGTCGATATTTTCCAAACCGTTCTTCAACTGGGTATTCGGATCGTTGGTACGCTGATCAGCGGTAACCACTTCTTCTGTGAAATTAGAGAGGTTGGAATTTCTAGGCGATTTTTCAATGTCATACTTCGAACTTTCGGGGTATGAATATATATTTTCGTCGTCGAAATTACTTCCCATGTCTTCTACTAAAGACGAATGCTCCCTGATGATATGATTTTCCAGGAGACCAGTTTGGTGGAAATCTTTATGACAGATTTCGCAAAACGAATAGTCTTTTGCTTCGGAATGGTTCATTTTGGTTATCATGGAATGTATTTTTTGTACGTCAGATTGGATGGTGCTAGTATGATAAGTTTCCATTTGTGTTTCAGACATAGAATCCGAACTACCATCGGATATGGAACGATTACCCTGATTACTTCTGCTATTAATCTGCTGTTGTTCTGAGATAAGATTGTTTATCTGTGTGGAGTTGTTGTCGCAGCATTTATCTTCGTGCATTTTTTCATAATGTTTATTTAACACTATTTGATTAGCGAAGGTTTTATGACACACTTTACAATAAAAGTCTATAGTTTCAGGTTCTTTGTGAATCTCTCGAAGAATTAAGTTCAGAGGTGAATCCCCTGAATTCGGAATTTCTGAAGGTAGAGGATTGTCTTCTTTCTCTTGGCTTAAGCTACTATGGCATTTTTGTTTATGGATACGTAAGAAATATTTATTACAATATTCCTTACAGCAAATGCCACAGAATGCAGAATTACTAGAGGAGCCAATTTTCTTTAATCTATCAGGAGAAGTGGACGAGTCACCGACATCTTCATTATTCCACGAAGACACTAAATACTTAAGAGAAGATTGAGAATTGTACGGGTCTTCAATATCCAAGTCCAGTTCTCTTTTGATACTTACCCTTTCATCCGATATTTCGACTGGAGGGTCTTTGACGACCTGGCTTACTGATTTAGATGACGAAGGTCCTGGCAGATTCAAATCTATAACGCTGGAATCGGTTTTTTCCTGAAACAAGTGGGATTTTTGATCTTGGCTTTCATCGGACTGGTGGTCGACTATCCCGTGAATTTTAGCTTTATGTCTCCTAACGAAATATTTGTTGCAAAATTCCCGTTGACAAATGTTGCAGTAAGCTCTCATACTCCCGCTATTGGATTTCATCTGAGTGTTTGTTAATGTCTGCATCGGTTTCTTACCGATTAAAGGACAAATAGGACTAGTAGAAGCCAAGGACCCATTATTGTTATTATTGTTGGTGCTGTTATTATTATTAGACAAATAATTTGTAATGGGTAAAGTGCACAAATTATCCATTAGATTGGAGCCGGTGTTCTCGGAATAAATGCCATGCTTATTAGCCCGATGTGTTTTTAGAAAATATTTATTACAGAACTCTTTGTTGCATAGATCACAAAACGCTTCGGGGTTAAATATTCTGTGCGAAGGATTAACCGGTATCTCATTGTTACCCACCATGATTCTCTTAAGGCTAGGTAACGCCAGCGTCGGAGACTGCGGAGGAAGCAAGATGTTGTTTTGAAAGAAATGGCTTTTAACCTTCAAAGGATCTAATGGCGGGACAGAAAACAGGCTTCTCCCTTCACGCATTTTATACCACTGTTTGTCGTCCACCAGAGAGTCCGTTGTTTCCTTAGGTGAAGCTTTTAAATTGGAAAGGTTCAGAGGGAAGATCAAGTCGCTTGCCGCACTCTTGAAGCTATTGTCCAAAACTTTTTCCTTCCCCGGCATGTAGGTCCTGTAACTGGTAGTAGTATCCACGGTATCATCGTTCGTGGGTGATTCTGACCTCACATTCTCCTCTGCCATTTTACTCGCAAAACCAACGTCGGCAATGATTTCATTACAATTGTTTTCAGATTTATTTTTCATTTCCAAATCTGCTTGACCGGTAGGTTCGGCGTTAGTTATTCTTATTGGGTTAGATTGTTTTCTCCGCTTTTTACTTTGGCCTCGGTCGGTGTCGTCCTGGTCCGAATTGCGCCTTTTTCCGTCAGAGTCCGACATCGAATCTTCGTAGCCAACTGATTCCATTCCGTGAATAAGAGCATTTCTTATGTCCGGACAACTCATCTGAATTAACGCGGATGCCATTTAAAAAGAGTACTCTAGTTTCTCGTTCAATCTCATGATAATAAAATAGAAAATTTCTCAGATGCGTCAAAGCGTCTATGCTGCCGCAATCTGTAACAGAAAAGGACATACAAGCAATTAATATTTTAGTTTGAGAAGTAAATAATATTTATGTTTTTATCTAAAACTACCGTGGATGTATCTTCCTAAAAATGTGAACATTAATTATAATTAAGATTGCTTGGCACGGTGTTTTGCGAAATGTTTACACTGCTTACCAAGTACCAATAAAGTAGCAGGATATCAAAGTTTACGGTAACAGAGTCATTATCCTTATACCGTGGAAAGTTAACAAGTAAGGCTAGAATTAAATTCATACAATTCTACAACTGTCTAAGATTAAATATTGACAATAAGTATGTCAATGGTATTTTATGTTTCAAGTCGTCAAACAATAGCCCCCCATCCACTGTAATTCTTTCCTTAAGGAAAGCCGATTCCGTCAAGAAAGAGTGTTAGTGTATGGGGTTCAAGAGGAAAGAACGGCAGGATTATAATCTTACAAGATCATCCCGTCGTGCCATCCTCTCCATTCTTGTCAACCGATAAGTTTCATGTGGATGGGATAGAGATAACTGTAGAGATCCACTGTCGTTCTTTCCGTAAGGATTATAATCTTGCAAAATTATCCTAGTTAGGCAACGAATCCCAAAGGTTTGTATGACACGACACGCTTTCCATTGACGAGACAACATTCCCTTGAAAAGTGAGTGGAAAGAGACCACCCACACGCGTTCTTTCCTTCTGGCCTCACAAAATTTAAAAACAAACAGGATTATGCTATTTCATGCGGATGGGCAACGAAGGGATTGTAGTCACACGACAAGCCTGCAGGATGGAATGAGCGGATTGGCTCACAGGAAAGAGTGCAGGGAAGTCTGTCGGGAAAGAACGACAGTGGATTAGGCGCTATTAATGCATGTGTAAAAAGGATAAGATGAATCAACATAGATTCATTTGTTGAGAGTAAAAACGTTTATTAGCTACTGTTAGTTTGACGTTACTATGTAGACTACATAGCTTGCCTTCGCCCACGACATAACCGCAAAGCTTTATTTAATTAATTTTAATTTTGTTATAGTACATGCTGAGGCTGGACGACGTGGACCTTGGGTTTCCATGAATATCCATGATTTATACCCCGATAAAAAGAATAACGCACCGATATGAAAATACTTACAATCCCGAGTCGAAAGCATGAATGCCACTTGATAAAGAAACCTTGAACGCTCCCCATTCCATCATAAATCGTGTAGAGAAAAATATTAAGGAAAAATAAGAATATTCTCTATTCTGAAGCTTAGAATTGTTGAGAGATCGCGTGCCAAAGCGAATTACGGCCTGGATGCTTCCAGCCGGTAACTTGAGATACTCTATTTTTTCTTGTGTAAAACACCCTGGCTATTTAAAAACATCTGTTTTCACGTATCTAGTGAATCTATAAAGCTCGTGGGGAGTAAATGACAAAAAAATTCCGAGTTGAAATTTGAGCTTCTGGGCATCAGCCCTGCTTGGTCTTGAACTAAGTAGTTAAAAAAATAGTCCATGGGCCAGCTAGCCAAACTTAAGGAAATGGTATAATTGGGGGTACTAAGTTTACTTTTCAACGCATATAGGTTTATTACTTTTATGTTTTAAAGTTAGTTCTTGCTGTTCTATTTTCTCCATGTATTGATGGGATGACATTAATTAAAAACTTACATGGAACATTCGAATAATTATTTAATGCAATCCTCAATCATGTTTTATACACAGCATACTATAGCACTTGAATCGATGTTGTTTTTGAAGTTTGACACCTATAAAGACAAATCAATAAAATCTGTTGAACATCGCAGTAGAAGTTCAGATGCAAAAATACATATAAAGAATATTAAAGGAAGTCATAAAATCATAAAATGGAGATTTCTCCTACAAAGTGGTGACACTAAAAATCAATTAACTATGTGACAGCTGGCAAGAAGAAAGTAAATAAATACGTTACTTACTCTAAGAAATGTATTAAAATAACTTGCAATGGCTTTCATGAAAAGGAAATCTTTCCTCTTCTCAAGAAGAAGCAGATACGCGTATGATGTTACATATAAAGGATGCTGCTATGAAATTTCCAATGTGATATGTGTATCTAATGACAGAGGTGTTGAATCTGGCTCATTATAATATCATCCAGCATAAACGTAGAGAGCAACCTGTACGTAAAACGCTGATCTAGTGGTCGTATCAGATTGATAAACAAAACAATAGCGTCTACCGATGGCTGTAGAATGACATCAGGATTGCCAGAATTACATGCGGCAGGTTGTGATACAGTAAGTGCGTTTTCTGGGCAAGGAAAGCTAAAAGCCAATACAGAATTCAGCTTGCTATTTTCACGGCTTGGGAGTGAGTTACACTTTCGATTTCTGACCACAATTTAATCCAAAAGTTCACTCAAATGGATGACTAGAGCACCTGCACGCATGAAGCGGTGTCACAACTAACTTGAGTTGCTCTTGTTGGTGTCAAATTCCATCGTGTACTAGTAAGGTACAACTTAAAGTGCACAAGCGCGTGCAGACTGTCAAATTGTGAACACAGTACTGAACAAAGAGAAGATATCTCTGAATTTAATTTGTACGAATCTTCTGAAAATGACCAAGAAGATGTGTTTTAATTTTTGTTAAGATATTACGATTATACCATTTAAAGTGATTCTTTTATCTGAGGTTTTTTCTTATATATGTACTATAGTTATTTTGTAAACTTCTAATAAAAACCAGAAAATTTTAGATAATTCCTTAAATACTAATTAAGGGTTCATTTTAAATTTGGTCATGGTTGACACAACAAACTCAGTTATTAATAGTGCATCGCTCTTTTCTTTGCTAAATCATATTGCTGTTTTCATTAGATATTGTTTTGTTTTTTAGAGACAGGGTGTGTACCACATAAAGTCAGTGTGTTCAAGGCTGTGCTAAGATGGTGGATGCAACTTTTATCGATGGAGCAGCATAGGATACTAAGGCTTTGCTATGAAAAACTATTTGATTTGCATAAAGGATGATTCACGCTACAACGAGCCGGGGACGTGCCGTGTCGTGAACGAGCCCTCCCTCCGTGCCTCGTCCAAACCTTCACATTCACGCTACAACGAGCCGGGGACGAGCCGGGCTGGGATGTGCTGTGCTCTACTTGGCGAACCGGGTTCATTTCATATCTAGTGCTTGCACGTCCCTGGCTCGTTGTAGCGCGAATCATCCCTAAACGAGGTGGGGACGAGCCGGGAACGTGAAAACAATATGTACACCGTCGTTTCGCCAACGAGCCTCGTCCTCGGCTCGTTGTAGCGTGAATCATCCTTAATAGAGACTTAAAGACAGAATCAAATTTTTGGTACCCTAATCTCTGACCTACTTGTCTAGTAGTTTAGTAATAGTTTAGTTTTAAAAGCATTGTACAAAATAATAGCTATAAAATGTTTGCATAGAACGACAAAATACTATCTATCTATCTATCACAGAAATATCCCCAGTAGATCCAAAGTCGTTATTAACTATTGTCCAGTCAACTCAAATACTGATAGGTGTGTATCTCAGTTGAATGGACCAAGGAAAGAAATTATAAATAAATGGTGATTTCATACCTCACTGATTGTAAGTTCGGCCATCTTATGAATGAGGAGGTAGTGTGCAGTAGTGCTTTTAAGTGTATAATACACCAGTCCTGAAACAGGGATAACAAAAATATCAGAAATATGTCACATGCTCCAAACATTTTATCTACTCAATAAACAAAATGGTTTTGATTATGGCTAGAGAGGTCAATAGAAAGTAGGTAGATAGATACTTAAGACTTTACATTATGATTTAAATAAAATCATATGTATTATGATCGCATATTTATTATGATTCCGCCAAGAAAATCTGATTTGTTTCGGGCCCTTTTGGAGACAGAACGCTGACTCTGGTCTTCAAACGCCAAAAGCATAGACTAAAGCTTGCAAATCCGCCATAACTTATATATCCTAGTTCCCGACGATCCGGCTTTACCGTAATAACCTTACGCACTGACTCCTACTGCGTTTACTACGCACCCTTTCTCTTCTTTCTCCACGATTTGGCACTATCAACCAAAATAAATCCACTCCCTCACTCTCAACAGAATTGACCTGCAGTGTTGTTTCGGGCTCACAACAGACCGAACTCTAAAGCTAACCCAAAAATTAGCACAAAATAAATAACAAATAAAATTGTCGTTTTATATGTATAAGTGGGTAACCCGCGATAAAATGTCATAACGAAAACACCTTGAAGGAAACCTTGTAAAGAATATAATTTTTCGTTGAATGATACCCATCCCAGCTCTGTTCAACAAACCCCTGATTTTCAGCGAAATCTCAACGTTTGTTACTTTATTAGTCAATCCATTAAAATGATCTCCATCAATGCCCTAAATTCTAAGGGATTTTGATGTAGAGAATTTTAGCTTCTTCACCCATATTTTTATAATAAATGCAAAAATTATAGTTTAACAAAAATAATAATGTAAAAAATAAATTTTATGTATGTAAGTTTATTAGGAATAAAATTCTAAGGGTTATGGCGTTTGTCCGATGCAAATCGGAGCAGTAGAACAGAAGTTGTTGTTGGGGGGGGGGGGGGGGGAGCGCCACTGGGACTAGCGAGCGACTACTGACTGGAACGGTAGCGAGAAACAAAGAGAGTGAGACGTGGGGCAGGTAGCCAATCGGGAGGGCAGGGGTGGGTAGCCCCTACCGAGCGCAGTAGAGGGAGACCCTATCTATACCAAGAGCGGGCAAACTCGAATGAACACCACCTATATCTTCCTTACTCCCTGTTCCCATATTTTCCCTACTCGTGTAACGAATTTTAAGGATAAACTTCAAAAAAGGGTGTTTTTAATGTTGTTTCTTTGCGAATATCTCGAAAACGGAGCTTTTCCGACACGAAAAACTTGTATTATAGCTGGATAATTGAGACATGCACCATTTTAAAGAGCAGTAATTTTCTTGAGGGGAAAGTGTGGTTATATCAAACAGACTTTGTTCAGCCCTCTGTAAAGGCGTTTATAAATACTTAGCTGTTATACCTCAAGAACCAAAAAAGTAGACTGTCCACTGTCCTGAGTTAACAAAAGTTGGCCTATTTAGTAAATATTTGTTTTCAATCCAATCTAAAATGAAATATCAGTGGGGCGTATTTCTATAACAATTCACTACACAATGTCCTCTAATTATAAGAATAATATATTAAAAATATAATTATAGAAAAATTGTAGGGCCCCCAAAATAAATTAATTTGTATTATTGTATTTAAATATTACTATTTGTCCTTAGAGGACATAATTTATAAAATGTTAAAGAAAAAAAATCAGTTATATAGCTCTATCTCAGCTACTGTTTAAGCCTATATTTGTTAGTAGCTACAATATTTTCGCCAATTTAAAAAAACAACTTTTTAATCTAAAATAATCCTATTTTAGGTTGAATATTTTAGATTAAAAAGCAAAATTTTAAATCTTACTGTATCGCCAACTTTTGTTGAATTTGCATCATTTCTAGGTTGGAATATCTATTTTCAGGGTCCGTATGCAAAACTAATGACCCATTAAATTTCTTGTTTTTGTGTGTCTGTTGTTAACGCATCTGTCTCCGAAAATATCCAATACAAAAATTTTAAACTTTGCTGTTGTGTGTAATAACCAAAACACAGGGAAAAATATAGTAAAATTCAAAAAATCTTCCCTCAAAAACAAAAGGGTTGAAAAGATTTTTTTACCGTAAATGCGTCATGTGGGACATGAAATAGTACATTACGCGTCGAGTGCGGAAAGTAGCATTTTGCATGCGAGTCTCTCTTGATAAAGATGGCATTAATTCTTGAGTTGTATTTTTTGCCTAATTAATTATTTCTGGAGGAGTATTATTCTCCACATTTTCGTCAAAGTCACTTGATTCACTCATTGGTTTTCACTAAAATCTCGATATAAACAGTTACTTTAATAAAAGATTCCACGCTAGCGCGGTAAAGAAGAGGAATTCTTCAGCTTTAAGCACGATTACCGAGTTTGTTTACATTTAACAAAACTAATTTGCTGTTCTTTTACTAAAGTAACTGTTTATAACGAGTTTTTAGTGAAAAACAATGAGTGAATCAAGTGACTTTGACGAAAATGTGGAGAATAATGCTCCTCCAGAAATAATTAATTCGGCAAAAAATACAACTCAAGAATTAATGCCATCTTTATCAAGAGAGAGATACGAACTTACATACAGCAAGTTTCTTTTTTCTGTTTTTATTATTGAAATCTAACAATCGTAGATAATGTACGGTACGCAACTCGTGCGAAAACGGCATTTTGCATTGCTCGTGGGGTTTTACTACCCTCGCTGTCGCTCGGGTGCAAACTCCACACTCGCATGCAAAATGCTACTTTCTGCACTCGACGCGTACTATTACAAGTTTAACAGGCCAATATTAAACTTTTAAATACGTTATTTTTTTCTTTTACATGTGTATGTAATTTTACTGTAATTTAGTGGTTCGGCGCGAGCAACTTCCGAGTAGGCGTCTGGCAGTTTACCCTCACGGCTTAAGAACCCCGTACCCAGGATTTGCCCAAAGCCCCGCAACTTCTAAGGCAGGCCCGAGCAGAGGCTGGTCTTTTTGTTTTGTTTTTTTGTTCCTGAAAGGAATTTTATTTTAAATTCTTTAAAATGGTGTCGGCGTCGATAACTTTTTTTTGTGTCACACTAAAACCAGGCTAGGGTTTAAAATGCCCGATCTCACAAAGACTGAATATTTCGCTAGAGCTAATATCAGTTCCGTTAGCCGAAGAAGACCGTTTGTCGTGGCAAGTGGTAAGCCTTGACGTTGACGTTTTAGACGAAACCTAGTAGCTATCAGGAGAAAGGATTGCATTTAGGGCATAAGGACACACAGTAATAAAACTATAATACACAAGCCTAGAGTACGTGTTCTTACTGACATCTGGCGATTACACCCGAAGCTTATTATCCTTGATTATTCGACCCAGCTGCATCTGGCTTGATTTTATCTAAACATTTTTTTTTACCGAGTTTCTTTATTTTTTCGAAACTTAATATAAAAAAAGTACAAAACTAGTAAAAATGAAATCCACTTTTTGGGGGGAAAAATGCAATATAGAGTTGGGGGAGCGGGCCATCTGTCGTGTGGCGTCCCCTAGTCGCTCCTAGCTCTCCCCTTCTGCTCTCGCCGCCTTTATTTCCTTCCAATCCGACGGATATCCCGTTCTCAGGATAGACTCAGTCATCAAGCGACGCAAAAACCGCTAAAATATATTCGTATGCTAATTGGCACGCTTTCACATCCTATACTACACGAATGATGATGTTATCTGCAGATAGGAGTTGCGTGCGCTAACGCTAGAGCTAACCTAGGGATGGATTTCACCGTGCATTTACGGTTCGTCAGTGCGTTCACGTTAAATATCGGTAACATGAGAAATATATTTATTTCAGGCCTAATAGTTATTTATGCACCTAGGGAGTAAAGTAAGCCATTATTCCCTGAGCGAAAAAAGTTGGTTCTTGAGGCGAAGCCGAAGGAACCATGGTCCCTAAATCCCTCGGCTTCGCCTCGGGAATTATACTCTTTAATTCCCGAGGCGCAGCCGAGGGAGATAATTATCGCGAGGGGAATAATGACACTTTACTCACGAGGTACATACAATATTTTATCTCCAGTAGGAAGTAAATACACATTTTCGTCCATTGCACAGTTTTTATTTATTATTTTAATAAATAACAATAATAATTAGAACATTTAATAGCAGATATAAGAGATTCAATATTAAAAACAAATTAGAATTGGAATTTAACTCAAATAAAAGGTTATTTAGATGCAGGTTATAATGTTGTAAACAAAGATAAACATGGTCAAAAAAGCGCAGTGCCGCCAACCTGATTTCAACAACTTTATTACATTAGCCATACATTTTCTACTATTTATTAAATAATTAAGTTGCAATCTTTACTTTTTTGCCCTACTTTTACTTTTTCTCCCTACTTTTTGAGTTCAGGGATGAAAAGACCTGTTTTAGTCCCTCTAAGCTAATTCAAAATCATAACTTTTTTTCCCTACTGGAGATAAATGCATTTAAAGTATACCTCGTGTAAAAGTTACGGAGAGGCTTGTTTATTAATATGCTTGTGCTGTTTAAGGAGGACGACAATCTATAAAAGGGTGGAGTAAGCCAGTCACATAGATGTGGGGCTTCCACGGCCGAGTTTTCAACTCATCTCTCATACTTTTTTCTCCTCTTTCGTCTACGAACAATTGATTTTCAAATTGTTCTGATAAACTTTTTCGCTTGACGTATAAGAAAATCTTTTTGGTTTGGAAAATTTAGCAGAAGTTGATCTATTTTAACAGGAAACCCCGTTTTAAACAATACAGGATGGTGAAGTCCAAAGTATTTTTTTAATTCACATTGATTTGATTATATTATTATATTCATACGATTTACGGATGAGTGAGTTACATTGAATGCCTGTTTGCAGTTTTAGAGGCTAACACTAGTTTGTAAACCAATGGTGATAGCAAATAATCTAGATATCATAATATCATATTTAATACATAATAATAATTCTCAATATGACACTGTTCATTATTAAATAACTATCAGATCCAAAGGCATCCGTATACATTATAAACTAAACGATTGTTTACTTTAAGAAAACATACTTCATAATACACACATATAAATAAATTAATGGTGTACCATTTTATATAATCAAAATTAAAATAAACAGGTCAAGTGTGTGCTCGTCAGCACACAGCGAGGGTCCGTAGGCCACACTATATAGTGTTTAACTGTAAAGTGTATAAACAGTGTTTTTTTTTAATGCTAAAAAGCTTACTTTGAACCATTCTAAGGGTCTGATATTCTCAACACACACTCTGATAAAGTATTTTTTTGCCACTGAACCGGACTACAACCATATAAATATATCGAAAAGACCATAATTTAAAAAAAACGTATTTTGTCAATAAAAAGTAAAATAATATTTTTTTCGAAATTTCCAAAAAGTGGTATCTTTACTTTTGGTCGAAGAATGTTCAGGAATATTTTCAGATTTTTAGCACTTCACATAAGCGAGATAGAGGGCGGGGACACGTTTAACACCCACTTCAAACTTGCCTACGCTCGTCCTATCAAAGTTATATCTAAAGAATTATATATTTTTGTAATCAGCTCGACGTACCCTTTCATATGATACCCCTCACGGTGTCGAAAAAAAAAAAAAAAAAAAAATTAACCCTTAAGTTTTTTTACCCTAATTTTTTTGAAAAATATTTTTAAGTCACTATATTTTTAAAATATGTGGGTAGGTACAAGACACATACATGCCAAATTTCAAAGTGGTCGGACGAAAGGTGTAGACGTGAGAGCACGCGAGAGGACGGACGGACAAGCACAAGCAGGAAAATATAAGGGTCCTTGGTTTTGCCTACGGACCCTAAAAATAGGGTAAATTCGCTTGTTTGATGTTATTATATGGCACCGCATACATTATAAGATTTGTTAAAACCAAGCAGAATACTTACAATTGCTATACTATTTGAAATAACCCAACACTGTAGAGATCAAATTTTAGTTACTTGTTTTAAAATTGTGAACAGAAGAACAGTGCGTGGGCACTTTATTCAATATTATCTTTTTATTATATACTTTATTTGTCTGGTTGAATTATTAGACGTCCGTTTAACATTAACCGTCATAAAACTTGATCAAAATACAAAATCCAATTCAAAACAAACTACACCAAAGTAAACACATGATAAAATATAAAAGCGTTTGATGCAAAACTTTTAACAAAAACAACAAACTAAATAATGCAAAGCAATTGTTTTTCACTGGTTATTAATTTTAAATATAGTTTGGATAATTTCTTTAAAGAGTACTTTGTAATAAGGCAGTTTAAAAATACGACGAAGGAGGTAGGAATCCGAACAGCCGAAAACTTAGACTCCTACTATATTATTAAGGTAAATAATAATTTCAGTGAACTACAGAAGCCAAAGTCTTTTAATAATATCATCCTCTTCTCTGATATTAAATTAATCATCTTTTTCTCCGATTCAGGAATCGAGGACAGAAAAATCAAATTATTTATTATTTATAAAGTCTATGTTGCGTGCGCATTTGATAGTTCTTTTATTTCGTGCAAATTGAAGCTTTTATTCTTTTCACACAACTTTACTTTGTATTTGGAAATCTATTTTGAGTTTTAATAATCTGAATAGTTCTTAAAAATAATCGATATATCGATTTTTTCAAGGTACCTATATATATTTTATATGTATATATATATTTTTATCAACGATTGATACGAAATATAAACATTATATCTCTTTTTAGATGCGTAGAAAGTGATTATTTACGTACTTGTATTCATTGCGCATGCGCGTCTCATAGTTCTGAAGAATTCCTCTTCTTTACCACGCTAGCGCGGTAAAGAAGAGGAATTCTTCAGCTTTACGCACGATTACCGAGGTTGTTTACATTTAACAAAACTAATTTGCTGTTCTTTTATTAAAGTAACTGTTTATATCGAGTTTTTAGTGAAAAACAATGAGTGAATCAAGTGACTCTGACGAAAATGTGGAGAATAGTCCCCCAGAAATAATTAATTTGGCACAAAATACAACTCAAGAATTAATATCAAGATACAGAAACGAACTTACATACAGCAAGTTTATTTTTTTCTGTATTTATTATTTAAATCTAACAATCGTAGATAAAGTACCCTACGCAACTCGTGCGAAAACGGCATTTTGCATTTCTTGTGTGGTTTTACTACCCTCGCTGTCGCTCGGGTGCAAACTCCACACTCGCATGCAAAATGCTACTTTCCGCACTCGACGCGTAATGTACTATTTTTTGCAATAAAATGGTCTGTAACTTAATAACCTAGAAAGTTAAAGAGATTTAGTTTTCACCATTTAAAAGAGGATTTAATTTTATTTAATATGATATACATTGTTGCCCATAAAAATTTGTATGAAAGGAAGTCAGATGCATTTAAAATGTAAGTACATATTAGGTAGTACAAAATAATCGACATAAGTATGAACGCCAATTCGTTACGGTCATCATACAAATCTTAAACTCTTAAAAACTGACCTATTTTATAATCTTTAAAATGATATACTATAATATATTCTTTCTTTGAACTTTAACAATAATCTGCTTTAAAAAACTTCATTAAGGTGGCTTATAATTCGCACTTATCAAACCAGCTATAAACGAAACTAATTAATAATAGGTGTAGAAGTGGGCCGTGAAGGGTAATAAAAAGATGTTTAAATTTTACGAAATGGCTATATTTCGCCCCACTCCGGGGCATAGACGTGTCTGAACCATCATTTTAACTTCATATAAATACAGTTCTGACTAGGGGAAAAAATAAATAAACTATACACTATACACAAGAAAACAAAATGAATCAAATAAAATAATTAATGTTAACAGAACCTACCGGTAAACGAAGGTTTGGTTACATGTTTAAAAAAGTATTAGTCAAATTCATCTAAATAATTAGATTCGTCTTTAGACGTTACTCTCCTACTAAACTCTAAACTAACTGGTTTAAAGAAACATAACATATTTGAAACAGTATATAACAATTAACAATTAAAACAAGTAAAAACAAAAAAATATCACATAGAAGCTTGAGGTAACCTGAGTTTAACCTACTAATATGTATAAGATGTAAACATCTAACACTGGAAACATCTAAAATTTATTTCTTTTTATTTTTTAAATACTATGAGCTATTACTATTTTATCCGTCATCTATTATGAGTGTATTATTTTACGTTTCATTATAATTTAATTTAAACGGAGAAATGTATATTAGGTTTGAAGCGGGAATTATGATTTGATTAGACATTATGTGTTATTTTTTTATATTTAGGATTAGGATAGCTGAGTAGAATTTATTAATGTGTTTTGAATCTGCTTTATAGTTTATGGTGTTACTTGTTAAGGCTATGTACGCGGCTTCAAGATATTTTCTTTTAGATTCATTTATTTCTGTGTCCAATATTTTTATGTTATCCTGGTCTATTTTATGATTATTATTTTTTATATGGACGGCCAGCGCAGTTTTGTCATTTTGGGCTCTTATGTCATATATATGTTGTTTTAATCTGCTCTCTAGTTTTTGCATGGTTTCCCCGATATATACATGGTCGCAGTCTTTACATTTAATTTGATAAATTACATTTGATCTTTTTAATTTTTCAGTTTTATCTTTTAATTTGTGGAGGAATGAGTTTTTTATTTTATTATTTTATTATATTATTATTTATTATACGGAGTAGGGCGAAATATAGCCATTTCGTAAAATTTAAACCACATCTTTTTATTACCCTTCACGGCCCACTTCTACACCTATAGTTAATATAAAAGGGACAACAAAAGGAAAAAAAACTACGAAACTAATTAATTTTAAGCTTCATAAAGGGGTGTAGTTCAATAACCAAACAACGTCTTCACACAAAATACTGTAATTGAAACAATCGACCCGTCTCGGCGGTTCTAAGCAGCCTATTTCAGATAATCTAGAGGTTACTGGCTCGACTTCGAAAGTACAAGTGTTCAATTGTCCTTTTGAAGTCGATCCAGTAAGTTCTAGATTATCTGAAGAAGGCTGCTTTAGAACAGCCGAAACCGGTCAATTGTTTCAATTACATTTTATGTGTGAAGACGTTGTTTGGTTATTGAACTACACCTCTTTCATTATGAGTCACAATCACACATTGGAGAAATTTGTGTCGACAATTTTAAGCTTTTTAAATACCTAGCAGAATAATAAAAGAAAAAAAAATATGTACTCGTATGGTATTTTTTGGACTTAGATTGCTCTTCCCCCCTTCTTTTAGTACCTATGAAATAATTAAAAAAAACAATGTTCACAAATTCTATGTATTTTATTTTCAGGTCGATTTGATGACTAAAATATGGATAATTAGCCCTCCAAAGATTTTGAGGATTGTCAACAGGCAAAAAATCCAAGTTAATATATTTTTTTTTTTTTTTAAATTTAACTAAGATATTGAAATCTCTCTCCTCTAACAGCAACACATTGCCTACATTTTTAGGGTCCGTAGGCAAAACCAAGGACCCTTATATTTTCCTGCGTGTGTCTGTCCGTCCGTCCTCTCGCGTGCTCTCACGGTTACACCTTTCGTCCGATCACTTTGAAATTTGGTATGTATGTGTCTTGTACCTGCCCACATATTTTAAAAATATAGCGACTTAAAAAAAAAAAATTTCAAAAAAATTAGGGTAAAAAAACCTAAGGGTTAATTTTTTTATATTTTTTTTCGACACCGTAAGGGGTATCATATGAAAGGGTACGTCGAGCTGATTACAAAAATATATAATTCTTTGGATATAACTTTGATAGGGCGAGCGTAGGCAAGTTTGAAGTGGGTATGAAACGTGTCCCCCCCCCCTCTATCTCGCTTATGTGAAGTACAAAAAATCTGAAAAAATTCCTGAACATTCTTCGACCAAAAGTAAAGATACCATTTTTTGGAAATTTCGAAAAAAATATTATTTTATTTTTTATTGACAAAATACGTTTTTTTTTTTTTTATAATTATGGTCTTTTCGATGTATTTATATGGTTGTAGTCCGGTTCAGTGGCAAAAAAATACTTTATCGGAAGTTTGTGTATGTGTTTTGAGAATATCAGATCCATAGGATAGTTCAAAGTAAGCTTTTTAGCATTTTAAAAAACACAATCAATAGGGTACTACTTAAACTATACAGTGTGGCCTACGGACCCTCCGCTGTATGCTGACTAGCACACGCTTGACCTGTTTATTTAACTTCTGAGTACCCCCACTCTACCTCACACTACCCTCTTCCACTTATCTTCAACTATGACATTCATTATGATTAATAAATTTCAATATTCAGTATTTTATTGCAATACGCTCGCTTCAATGATAGAGCCACGCGATGCCTAGTTATTATCTAAGCATTCAAGTGTAGGTACTATTCAGAGGGGCCGGTGCGGGTTTAGCCAGGCTGTCGTCAGTAATTCCGATGGTACCATTATATATTAAAAATATTGATATGTCAGCTTTCCAATCAACCCAATTCGACCTACCCTTAAGCTATATCTATTAGCTTACCCAAATCCATCTTCATCTCTGAATTAGTAGCATTCAATAAAAATCATAAATGCATTAATAGATGGCCTTAATCTTCAACAGACAACAATAGCAAAGGATAAATTAGAGGAGGAAAGTTAAGAGACGAGGTGACACACTGGCCGAGAACAAGATGCAACAGGTGATTGTAGAATATTTAATACAGGGTTGTTCTGGTGGCTATCGAACATTCGTGTATTGGACGTGGTTTAACGGTATGTGCTATGCGTGAAGTGTAATTAACATTCTGGAGTAGGTTGTAGGTAGTACGGAGGAGGGAGGTTCATGGATTAATAACGGGACTACGACTAAAAGGGAGTAATGAAGGCTTTGTGACGTCAGAGGGAGGATGACGTACCCTGTGCTGTTTAGTCGGGCGGATCGTGTGTGAGAGGGAAAAACATTGACTGGTTGCCATTCTATTCTAATGAGGGTAGGGGAGTCAAGGGTATGGGGGCGGGACGTGGATGCAGATGGCAGGTGTGTTAGCGACTAATGAGCGGGCCCGCCTCTACTCGCCGTCTCCAGTCTCTAGTCCCTAGTGTCTCTACATCTACACTAGTTTCATTCATCGGGTGGCTCTTGGGTTGCGGGACCGGGGGACGACCTAATCGCTACTTCCACACCACCGAATTACCCTACTACTCGGCACTCTCACCCTCGCATCACAGACCAATACTCCCCACACCCCCTCGTCACTTGGATTCCCCACCTTCACCACCCAGTTCAACACGTCTTTATCGCTATGTGGAAAACCTATAAAACAACTCTAACTTCACTTTCCTCGTCCGGTTTTTCACGTATTTACGATACAGTGCTACAATAATCACCTATACATACTTCGCCCGTTTTATACAGGCAGTGCTACCGTTGACCCGTGATTCGAGCAAGGAATAGGCTACATTTCCTACCGTTAATAGTCATAGAGACTTAGACGTCAAATGAAAAATACTTATTACGAGTAGTTTATTGTACGCTGTATTTATTTAACGATACATCGATGTTTTCTCGGGTATTGAAAGCCTTGGTAAACGATATTATATTATAATAATCTATTAACGCCCAAATAAAACTCACAAATTATAATACAATCTCATAACGATTACGTATTTGAGGTCTTTTTTATAGAAAAGAAAAGGTTTTGTCTTATTTCGAACGGTTTTTTATCTGGTACTGTATTGACACGGAAAATAGAAAATATACTGTAGAAAGATTTCACCGATAAAATATCGATTGTTTTTTTTTTTTATCGTCGTTTGCCGTCAATTACAAAGAAACAATTAAATACCTACCTGAATTTAAAATAAAACTATTTATTTGTTTAAAATAATATTTTAAACATCGAAGAAGATTCTCACAAAATAATTCTGTCCGATACAGCTCGTACTAAACTTTCTTATTTACTAGTAAGTAATTACTTGGACCAATTGTTTTTTCAATTTATTAGTCGTTTCGAAATTTACCGTAAAAACGACTCCCCGACGGTAAATCGGAGCCGGCCTCTCACCGTCCGCGTTTAAAGCGATTTTCACTGAATCTAGCTTTTCTCGGGAAAACGACTTACACATTTGTTATATATTCGTATATTCGTATTGAAATGATCTAAGTTTTAGAATATTTTAATCGAAATGGTCGCAACCGTTTTTGAGAAAAATTCGTAGCCAAAATTCATTGGTCGATTTCACCTCGGGGTATATTTTTCTAAACATGTCGTGTGAACACTACGCGTTAGCACAAACTGCAAACGGCAGACCTTTTTTAAAAGTCTCTTCTTGAACTCATGGTACCTCAAAAAGCATAATCCGACAAAAGGTCAAAATTAATTTTCGCGTCATCGCCAATCTTTCTCTTAACTTAAAAACTACTATATGAATTCAAAATGAAGAAATTATATTTTCAAGAAAAGTTAAAACTTTTATTAAGACTGTCAAATTCATCGTAGACATTTATTTTACAGCATAATTCTACTAAACCATAAAAATTAAATGTATTAATGCCATATGTGAAGTTTATAACCTGACACCACGAAGAAACCGAGTCCGACCGATCTGGTTTGAATTTTCCGCAAAGGAAAAGCTTGGTCAACTGATGGACAACATTTGTTCAAATATAATAGCGTTAAAATGACGAACCTATTCTACGCATACCAATATATATTGTTGCTACCGATATTCTTGTAGTACACCTTCAACAAGGAAATATACTTTTCTAGAAGTCGGTAAATGCGAAACTTGCGATTTTTGACTTTCGACTGAATCTCGCTATCCTGAAATTTGATTTGTAACCAGGATAGAGACATCGAACAGAAACATCTTGTTGATTTGAGTTTCACGCTCGTTTGAACAGGGAGATGACGTCGAAATACGATGCTAGGCTAGGCCACCGAACCGCCACTAGAAATATAGTTCTATATCACTTATAGAAATTACGGCCGTGGTATTTTCACCCTCCCCTCTAGACTCGACAATAAGTCGTTTACTTTTTCTGAAAAATCAATTTTTTCCCCTAGTATGAGGGTAAGGAAAGAAAGATTCGATCGATGCGGACAAACATCCTCCGGGTCCAACCTTCCCTCCTCACTTACCAAAATATTACCTACTACATCGTCCGTTTTTAACTTTCCCCAAACCAGGCCATTCTCTTTTAAAAACTCCTTATTAAAATCCTCGTCAAGTCCTCTCTAAAAACTGATTTAGAAGATTCAGGACAAATCGGCGTTTTCATCTCGATTTCATTACCGGAACTGCAAATGACATTCGATGGATAAAACCCAACAAGTCTATATCGAAACCGCGATAAGACTCCTACGATCATTGTTAAACAGTTCCACCTGAAATTTGATTACTAGAAATTCGGACAAATGCATCTTGTCGTGCATGTTTATTTCCGAGGGCGATATCGTCGAAATCGCCGAATAAAACTCGAATATGCAATATGTTTAATAACCAAAAATAAGACCACGTATTGGAGAACTTGTATCGTCATAGATACAATCTAATCGTGCTTCCGTCGTATAAATCGTGCTCTTTATTTGCTAGAAGAATCTACGGAACAAAAAAGTTAACCCTCTGGAGACAGCATGGACCCTCTAACACCACTACTTTTATACTGCACAAGCACCTGCGCACTTCCTGCCAATTACACTGTAGCAACAAATCACAGAGTATCTGTTCTCCCAGTTTTACTTTCATTTTTAGTAAATTTTGTTTATTTCTGTATTTTTAATTACTTTGAAAATAATGTCTCCATCTATAAATAAGGGGACAGTGACTTTTGTTCTAGTTTAAGAAAATTTTGTGATATTTTCTGCCAATATTTTAAGGTATTTAACAGTAAAATGATGATATTTGTAAAGTGCTTGTGTTTTGAAATAATAGTTCATTACGCATCTAGTGTGGAATGTAACATTTTGCATGCGACTGTGGAGTTAGCACCCGAGTGACACCGAGGGTATAGTAAAACCACACGAGCAAAGCAAAATGCAGTTTTCGCACGAGTTGCGTACCATACTTTATCTACGATTGTGGATTTTAATAATAAATACAGAAAAAAAAAAAATCACAGAGTTTATTAATAAATGTTGCTTATTTATTAATTTGCTCAAGAAAAATGTTGCTACTTGTACAAAGTACATTGTCCGGACCGCTTGTTTCAAGAGAACGGAGCAACACCAATTTTATAGTGTAGGGCCTAAATATCAATTTGTCTGTTGTAAGCATTGCTCCTGTGATTTAGCCATACAATTACAAACTATTGTTTGAGTTTGATTGACCATGAGTATGTACCACAAAAGTTCCGTCAAAACAGTCGACGTAGTAACATTCAAAGACTTGACCAAGATTCAATATTTAAACTATGCGAAACAAGTGCTGCTTTTTAAAATAAATATATTATAGAGGTTGTGAGTAAAAAGACGTAAATGAAGCAAATCTGGGTCAAAATGATACAGGATAAAAATCTTCCTTTTTCAGGGCCACTCGTTTTGTTCAATCAATTTCGTTGTTCTGCTACTGTTTACACTTTTTACTCGATTTAACGTTAACTTATCTGTTCTGTGTTTTAGATAACAATAATTGTTATAATTTAATTAATAATAGTGTTTTTGTTACCAAGAGTAAAATAAGCCCAAGAAGGTGTTTTAGTGTCGCTGAAAAACTAATAAATTCAATCTAAATAAAATGATGGCTTTTTTCTTCTTAAAAATACCTAAGTAACAATATATATATTTTTTAATTGGAATCATTGGAACAATACGCATAAGGATAAAATTATACCCGAATTTCGGGTGCGTATTAAATTCTAATTTTTAATTTTCCTGAAATGGCAGCCCTAAATTCAGCCTGCGTATTATACGCGAGATTTTACGATAAATACTCATTTATGTGAAGTGGTTTTTCTCGTTTTATTATTCTATTGATATCAAATCCACTTGCGCTAGTTATACCTATTCAAGTTATATGTTGTGGTAAACAACACATAGACACACCAACAAACACACAGACACAGTGTTATAATGACCTCAGCACTTATGTATATAAGCCAGCCACTCTCAGGAGCTGAACGCACTTCTCTTATGATTTTTCATTCCTAGAAAATTCGAGATCTCAGAGGCAGTGGACCAAGTGACCACCGGGACTTCTAACTCTTTGACATCACGAGAAAAAGCTATGAGGAAGAATACCTGATGTCCTTTATGGCAGCAAAACCTTACTCCGGGAATATATAAATAGATTACTGCTTATAGATCCAATACTCGACTCAAGTCTCGAATTAATGTAGATAAAAAAACACTTCGACATTGCAGGTACGGTCGTGATTAATCAAATAAATATTATCGAAGTGAGGGTAGCGTGCTTCTAATATATTAAAAAAAAAAAATGCAGTCTGTACAGTGGCATATATAGAGCCCCCCCCCCCCAAATGATTACATTACCTAATTGGACCCGCAATACATTTTTTAAAAAACTCAGTCATGTCAGATGCACTGTTTTCCGTAAATATTTGACTGAAATTAAATGCATAGAATTGAATTAATGTACGTACACTAGAACGGCCGGAATTATTTGAAAGGAATTAAATTAGAACAAAATATTATGTTAAGGTTGACATAAACTAAATCAGCCGTCATGTCGGCGTTGTATGAGCGGTCATGTCCCGCCATTTCCGGTGGGCAATGTGATTTTCATGATCCTGAGTACTATGTTAGTTAGTAGACCAAATATCAAGTTCTTTTTAACTTGTCACTTGATAGGTTAGTTATTCAATTATTATTCCAAATAAGAGTGGTAACCTATCAAGTGTCAAGCTAACACCAACTTGATTTTTATTCTACTAACTAATTTTGTACTCAGGATCATGAAAATCACATTATTCACCAAAATGGCCGGGACATGGCCACGGCCACTCACCGTCGTTTTTTTTTTGTTTTTTTTTCAAATGCCTGTTGCCAAGCTGACAAGCTTATGTCCCGCAGACGATCTTAGCCGACCATTTATCCTTTACAGGCACCAAAAGATAAATTGATGTTAGTCAAACACTCTTCTGCGCGCTATCTCCTGAACTATACTAAGTTTTTTAAAAAGGTTCTACAAATAAATAAAATTCAATAAAAAGTGTCAGTTTTATCGGCCTATTTATTGAAACCTCACCACATATTATGTAGTACGTAAAAACAAATTAAAAAGTATTTCAAGAGTTTAAAAAAATCTAACAATTTATTATAGTTTATTATACTTTTTTGACATTAGTTAAGTTAAGTTAGGCCTACAAATATTAACTTACCATAATGGTTTTTAAAAACGTTGAAAATTTACACCTTTTTAAATTTATTGATTCTTAAAATTTAAGTTGATGGATAAATAAGGTGTGGTAGTAATATAAAAACACTTAATTCTTCATTAACGAGACGTTTCGACCCTGTTTTAAGGTCATTATCAATCTTTAATTAATATAAAATAACAACAAACAATAATTGTAAGTTAATTAATAATGCTTAAAACATTCCAAATTTTTTTTTTTTTTTTAAATGATAACCAGTCACAATACAAACAATAAATAACAATATTATTTAGATTAGATAAAATCAATTAATTAAAAACTACATTTATTAATTAACAGAAATGCCAAAAATAATGAATATTAAATTTTTTTATAACTTACAATAATGATGTCTGTATGAAATCAATTTTAGTGTAAAATCTATCTCTAAACGAGAGGGTCATATTGAGTTAAACTAAAAACTACTCTCACATATATCAAAAATTCAACATCTGTGGAACCTAAGGAACTGAACAAATCTAGTTTGATCATTTTATATGTTACTTTTTAAACCAAAAAATGTCTGTGTAATGTTCATATTAATGAATTTTTGTATATGTGAGAGTAGTTTTTAGTTTAACTCAATATGACCCTCTCGTTTAGAGATAGATTTTACACTAAAATTGACTTCATACAGACATCATTATTGTAAGTTATAAAAAATTTTAATATTCATTATTTTTGGCATTTCTGTTAATTAATAAATCAAGTTTTTAATTAAATGTTTTTATCTAATCTAAATAATATTGTTATTTATTGTTTGTATTGTGACTGGTTATAATTTTTTATAAAATTTTTTTTTTGAATGTTTTAAGCATTATTAATTAACTTATATTTATTGTTTGTTGCTATTTTAGATTAATTAAAGATTGATAATGACCTTAAAACAGGGTCGAAACGTCTCGTTAATGAAGAATTAAGTGTTTTATTACTACCACACCTTATTTATCCATCAACTTAAATTTTAAGAATCATAATGGTTTTGTAAAAAAATTGAAAGAATATCCAATTATATAACGTCTATAGTTCATAAAAACTAGGATGAAAAAACAATGTGGGGGGGGGGGGGGGCGCCAGCCAAATATGGCATAGGGCCTCAAAAGTCCTAAATCCGGCACTCACTCTACTTGGCTAACTTGGATTTTATTGATTAATTCCTTTGAATATTTCTTTTTATTTAAACTATCATTTATAGTTTTCCATGTCAAGGAGTTAGAAATTGGAATACGAATATGGATGGCCTTAATTCTAACGATTTGTGTTTATGAAATTACAGCATTGTTATCAAATCAGAAATACTACGTGTAAGCACGGAATGGAGTTTACCTAAAGAATTCGTTTATTGTGAATGATTTTTTTTTATTGATAGTATTGTTACATTACAACCTATTTTTAAATACATTATTAATTATATGTTTACTCGAATGTATAATTTTTTATTTGTTACATAAATATAATATATTAAATTAAAATAATTTTGATTATGGAATAAAAAATAAGTTATAAATAGAATTAGATAAGTGATGGTGAGGACCCTCAATAGAGAAAAGTAAACTCTAGAGCGAGGAATTCTGGTTAATTTACAATAAAATGAGTTGAACTATAAAATTAAAGATTTTATCATTCAACGTAAAAAATATTGAAAATAAACACACATTAATTATTTAATCGGCTTCATTTGATTACTTAGTGTAAAATGAAATAGAGATAATAAGATTAAATCGGGTGTGAATATTAATTTCTTTTGTTAAGAGAAACATTTATGTGGACACGTAGTGTAGAGAGTAGTGGTATTATAGTTATTACCTTTAATAAGTCAAGTTGGAAAAATCCGTAGGCATTTGTTTTCACTCGTCTATAATGCGCACCCCTATTTTAGAAAAAAATGGTTGTGCGTGAAGTCTCACGTAAAAAGGGGTTCGATGGTATGTATTGTCAACATGAAATTAGTTAGAATACATAAATACATAAATTAGTTATTGGGAGGGGAAGAATACATAAATACATAAATTAGTTATTGGGAGGGGAGACAAAAAATGTGGATGCTTTTTGCAAAAAATGGCGTTGAAAATTAAACAATTTACACGTCACTAACATTTTTTTATTTTTTTTTTTATTTAAATGTCTTATATTTTTCTAATCTACACTCTAATATCTTTCATTTGATACCCCACTCAAAATTGCACAATTTTTTTTTCGCGTGACATGAATTATCCACCATTTTGGATTTCCAGTTAATCAGATCAAATCTATGGCCCAGCAGACCTCACATTTTGCATATTTTTTTTTATATTTTTAGTAACAGCAGAAATATAGTTGTAGGAGGGAGGGGGAGGGGTTTTGTTGCCAAATTTGCATGAAAAATTAAACACTATTTACAAGTCAACACTATTCACAACACTATTCACAAAAGTCTTACTTTTGGCCTTTTAGATTAAAGTTTTAAGGTGTGCAGATGATATTTTAATTGTTTAAATAAACGATAAAAAAAATGAACAAATGCAAAACAACAATGAAAAATTGAAGGTCAATTCAAGCCTTTATTGGACCATTGTTAAAAATATTTTCGAGTAACAGACATTTAACAGCAATGACATTTACATCAAAAAATATTATTTTTGACACAAATTCGGTCCATTATTTTGGCCAAAACCAGATCATTGTTTAAAAAATTAAATGACTACATTTTTCGGTTGAGGTATTGTATCTGGAGCATCATGTATAGAAATGAAAAAAACTGGCACATATAATTAAAGTATTTTCTGTATATTTATAAAAAATGCACCAATTATGGATTCTTCTTCATTTTATAGGTTTTCTCTTAATACATTTTCCATATTCAGTTCTCTATTTTAAGACACACCTATATACAGGTCTATTTTGCGAATCTTGGGCGTATGTATCTGTCGTAGATAAACTAGGCTTCGATGTAGCGTATCTGGTTTTTCGAGAGAGTATGAAATGAAAAAGAATACATAAATAATGCAATTTATATCAATATAAAGGAAACACTTTAATTATGTATGCATTGTATTTGTTAGTTTTTGCATTTCTATACATGATGCGCCAGATACGCTACCTCAACCATTTTTCCCCCTGAAATTAATTAGTTTCATTTGGTACACTAACGTACCTATATTCTAATTTTTATTATTATTATTTTTTTTATTTTTTTTTTGGTATATAATATATATTAAAATTAATCCGCAGTTTGATTATAAATTTTCCCCAAAATATTCGTAAAAACTTTTTTTTTGCGTTCGATACCAACCCCTTTTATAAATCAATTAGCTAAATACCCGTGGAAAAACATTATTAAAGCAGAGGTTTTGCTTCCTGTACTTTCTCCGGTGTTTATCGCATCTCTGGGTGAAATTGGAAATATTTATTGATAGGTGCTAACAAACCTAGAGACCTTTCCCAAACATCAACTTTCTAGCTTCAGAAGGTCTGTCTTGGCTCAATCCCCTCCCTTTTTATTTTCTTTGTACCTTACTTTCTTCAGTAGGGAACGAATTTCAGAGAATGCCTCCTTGCAAACATCAATATGCAAATTGCTTGTATAGAGTATAGTCGATTGCTTCTTGCTTACCGTGTAAATGGCAGTGGCGAAATATACAGCCTTATACACATTGGCGAGCCCTAGCCTGTAATACTCGCCACAATACACAACCCTGACTCATCTATTTTTAATCTTTAGAGTTTATTGGTTTGCTTTGAGTTTTAATCAATATAAGTTATGTATCAAAGGTTTTGAAGTGACTGGAGCATTTTATAGTGTTTTACCCGTTGATTAATTCTTTTATACTTCGGATTTATCAAGATATTTTCCTAGCTTTTCGTTGATAAGGAAAATAATATATTTTGCACAAGCTATTAGTTGTTAAGCGCTAATTAAATTATATTTGTGTACGATACACAAATAACAGAATTGATATTAGAGTGGAGTTTCAAGTGAATTCAATTTGTGGTAAGTTTATCGAGCAGATTCCGAGGGGGTAGTTTTATTAGGAGTAGCAAGCACCCTTTTAATCTCGATCCTTCGACTCCTTTTCAAAATTCTCTTAACCTTAAAATCCTTTTTTCCTCGAACTTCGACCTTTAAGATGACCTTTAGCTGAAAGTCGACTCTACTCTATACACGAAATATTAATATATGTTGTTCGATATTTAATTATTTTCGAGATAGAAGGCGTGGATAAGGGCCGAGTTTCTCGTCGGCTTCCCTTTTTAATGAATATAAATAGCTTCTTGGGCCGATGAATTTCATTATCACCGAAATGGTCTGAAAATTCTGGAAATGTACAGACATTTTATCTATTTTTATCGATTGATTCACAGAAAATGGATATCCTCTCCGATTCAAAAAGTTAGTTAACGCGATAGTAAATAAGTCCGACAGATTGTGGGTTTTAAATGGTTACGACACCTAGGCTTAACATGCTATGCCTCTAAACCTTTTTTTCTTATCATAAATAGACCTTAAGTCACTGCACGAACAACTAAAAATATTTTTTAAAACTCTACAACCTTATTATCTTGTTTAGGAGGGTTTATTTAATTTGTTTGTCTCTGCTTAGCTATAAGAAAGCTGTCAAGTCTAGGTCCAGTCTGTCACAATCAATCAAAACTATAGGTTCTCCTTTGATATTCCGCTCGGATATTTGGTCGAGGAAACTCTTTCTGGCACAAATCATATTCTATCGTGCTTACTGATAGAACTTAAATATCTATGTCTGTGTTAATTAACTGAATATTCATTAATTGAATTAATTTAGACTACCCGAAATGACAATGTTCAATACGAATGAAACGTCCGACAAAGAATGCTCTCGCTATGACGGCTGCTGCTTTGTGTGTAGGTGTATCACAAACAAAACTAATCAGAACTAACCTCTTTAAAAAATCTAGCGGTACCTCTTCATGTTTATTTCTATTAAATATTTAGTTTTTGCCAAACGCAAAACGGTTATCACAGTTCGATCACAATTAGACCCGATTCGTCAATTTAGTTGCCGACGGTTTTAAGCATGAGTTAAAGTATTTTAAAGGAATTAAAAAAAAATATAAACGAATTATATGAGACTAAACTCCCCTAACCTGCATTCAACTAATACTGACTGGGAAGTGGTCCCAGAAAATTTAAATTTTATAATATTTAGAGTTTAGTAGATCCTTCTCGAAACCTTTATTATGCTAAAGGTGATGTGTCTATCTGTCAATCGCTCTTTGGTGTATATCTTCTGAATCCATTAAGTTTAAAACAATCGCTCAATATGTAATATGCCCAATTCCCGAAGATGTGGTGAATTCAGATATATAAATATATTTATAATTTTCGAGTGGGGAATCAAATGAAAGCTGCTGAAGAGTAGGTTAAAAATATATACTAGTACGAGTATATATTATTTTGTTTGGAAAAAAATAGATTGGCCATTAGCAGTCGTCAAGAAATTATTTCCGGTCGGGACGAGGTCGAACGACTGGTAAAAGTAAAAACCTCTACAGGAGTACTAACTCGTCCGATTCAGAGACTTGTTCCTTTAAAGGGAGCTTTAAAAACTGAGGATAAAAACAACGCCAACAGCGAAGAATTAGAGTTAGATTCTGCTGCTCAGGATCAAAAACCTAATGAAGAAGTAATCTCTACAGGTGTTGAAACCACCAGGAGTGGTCGACCCATACGTAAACCATGCATTATTAAATTACACTTTCTGTTGTACTTCAGTGAGAACTGGTTGGGAGCCAGTTCTCAAGATAGGAGTGTGTTATGCTTTGCTATTGTTTTGTTTAAATTTGATATATCTTGACTAAAAATATAAGATACTTTTCAATCTTATAAAATAGAGTTTTATATAGCTTTCTAAGTTTGATTATTTTCCGTAATCTGATTATATCGTATTTTCGGGTTCATGAACCTTAACACGGTACAAGTTTTGTGATTTATTGAGTTTTCTGACATTGCTATATAAGGAGCTTCAAGATATTTTCGTTTTGTTTCATTTCTCTCTATATCGATTATTTCAATATTTTCTTTGTCTATTTGGTGATTATAATTGGTAGTATGAATGACGAGAGCAGTTTTCCAATTTTTAGATTGTAGGTCATGATTTCTAATCATTGCATGGTTTCTTCAATGTAAATTTTATTGCAGTCTTTTCAGTTGATTTTGTAAATTACAACTGTTTTTTTCTTTTAGATTATGGTGAAATTTATTTTTGATCTTATTTATTGGCCTAATAATCCATATTTTATATTATCACAGTCGAAATTTTTTAAAGATATTTAGATATTTTCAGTTAGTCCTTTAATCTAAGTAAGGGATTTATAGTATTTACTTTTTATATGTAGGCTATTTTGGTTGTATTTGAGCTATGGGCCTAAAATTTATTTATTATTTTTTGGGGGTATTTTTTTTTTTTAATCTCAAGTTTTTTTAATATTATGTTTTTGAGTGTTGGTATAAATTTTATCTGTCAGTGCAATTGCTTTTTTTTTTTTATTAAATTGAGAACGTATTTTCTTTTTTGATAGAACGGGTGTCTAGAGTGGTAATTAAGAAATAAACCTTTTTTAATAGCTTTTTCATACCATATGGTAGTAATTTGGCCGTTCTTTTCTCTAATAATGGATTACTCTAAGTAATTTATTTTGTTGTCTAATTCTCTTTCTATGGTTAAAAAATGTTCATGTTTCTTCTATATAAGTGTTTTTTATTATGATAATTATGTCATCTATGTATAAATAAATTCTGGCGCATAGCTCAAACAAATACAGCCAAAATAGTCAGCATAGAAAACGTAAAATTCCATAAATCCCTTACTTATATTAAATGACTAACTGAAAATATCAAAAAAACTTTCGAACAAAGATTTCGACTGTGATATTATAAAATTCGGATTAAGGCCAATAAATAAGATCAAAAATAAATTTCACCATAATCTAAAAGAAAAACAGACGTAATTTACAAAATCAATTGTAAACCAACTGCAACTGAAGTATACATTGGAGAAACCATGTAAAGATTGGAAAATAGAATAAAATAACATAATTATGACATACAATTTAAAAATTGCTCTCACCATTCATACTACCAATTATAATCACCAAATAGACAAAGAAAAAAATTGAAATAATAGATATAGAGAGGAATGAAACAAACCGAAAATATCTTGAAGCTGCTTATATAGAAATGCCAGAAAACTCAATAAATCAAAAAACAGATTCAATAGACTTAAGCAAATATTATTCAGGTAATTTGAAATTAAAATGTCAATTTATAATTTTCCGCCAGAATTCACTCTTACTTAGTTAACACGCAACATTAAATATGATATAATAAACGTCTAAACGCGTTAATTAATTTTATGTATTTAATTATATAAAATTATAGTGATAATATTATTGTGTTACTTTCTAACAACCTCTCAAGTCATAATTATGAAATGGTACCACAAAATGTTTAGGACATAATTTTAATATAACTAATTTTAAAGATAATAACAGATATAGAATATCCTTTAAATTGATTAAATACGTCAGAAAACCACATTAATGCAATCAAAAGCAATTTAATAACCCAGATAATTAAGTTTCAAAAACTAAATAAATTTAAACACTTCAAACAGGAGTAATAGAAAATCAAATATGTATATTTAGATTCTACAAAAACTAAAATATTTTTAAATCAAAATACAGATCTTATAGTATGTAAAGCAGACAAAAGAAACCTAACAGTCATTATGTTAAAAAGAAATATGGTATAATTTCTAGACAATAAAAATAATTTAGAGGAAAAAAATTAAGGAAATTAGAAAAAAAAAATATAATAATTTAATAGAAAAACTCCTTAAACAAATTTACAAGGATGAAATAACGGTGTCTTTTGATACAAAATCAATGCTTAGCAATATTTCGCATGTAGAACTCTACAGAATCTTTCAAAAAGAAGGGCATTATATAAATCCTTACACCAATATCCAATATAAAACTACATTTTTAGAATGAATAAAATGTTGCTGTAATATTACGTATTTACAATTTAAAGATATTATAGTATATGGAATAATGAAAGAGTCCCTATGGGTGGAAAATGTCAGTAAATCTTACTGGAATCTTAATTAATAATCTAACTACTAAAATTTTAGAATCGCTTAATTGTAAACCTAAATTTATAAGTAAATACGTAGATGATTAATTTATAATAGTTAAGAAAACACAATGTAAAAAAATGACTAGATGCACTTAATAGCCAAAATAAAAATTTAATTTACACAATAGAAGAAAACTTAATAAAATTAACTTTTTAGATTTATCCCTAATTAGAGAAGAATGTGGCCATATTGATAAAGAAAAAAAAAAAAGAAAAGACATTATAAAGAAAAAAAATTCTTAATTTTCAAAAGTAACCACCCTTTTGCAAAAAAAAATGAATGCAGTCAATAATTTAATTAATCGAGCTACATCATTAACAGATAAAAAATATTTACAATTAGTTAAATAAGATATTTTTGCAAAATTAACAAAAAATCTATATCCACAACATATAATCATTAAAATAATAATCTTAAAATAAAAAATAATTATAATGAAATTCCAAATAATAACCCTACAAAAAAATGTTTATTTATAATATGAAATAAGAAAAAAAATAAAAAAAATAAAATTGGATGTAAAATACCATGTCAAAAATGCGATAATGTCTATATTGGACAATGTAAACAAACACTAAAGAATAGATTAAGCCAACATAAATGTAATGTGGAAAAGAATGATAATAAGACTGCTTTAGCAATTCAAGCGAAAGTAAAAAATCATAAAAGTGAAAAGTAAAAATTATAGATTAAATGTTAAGAATAAAAAATTTTGATAGCATATTTGGATTTTACTGTGAAAAATTATAAAATTTTACTTGAAACGTTTTTTTTTAATCTCCAATATTTTGCATAGATAGCAAAATAACCCTTCGAAAATAGTAAAAAAATAACACTTATGTTGTTATAAAATCTAAACGGGTTGATATAAAGTAATGGAACTTGGGGGATCTGTACTATGTAAAGGGAGGTGTGTATTCATCCACTCGCGTTCTAGGGGCAACCACCATTTTGCCCCCAGGCACTTAAATCTACCATTTTTATACTTTTTCCCCATATAGGGGGCAAAATATTGAAGATAGAAAAAAAGTTTGAAGTAAAATATTCTTATTTTTCACCGTAGAATCTAAATCTTCTATCAAAAATATACACACCAGTTTGAAATTTTGAAGTTAGGTGGCCTGGGGGGAAAAGTGGTGGCTGCCCCTAGTGCGCGAATGCATGAAAATAAACTTCCCTTTACATGGTACGGATCCCCTAAGTTTGATTAATTTATCTCTAACTGTTTAGATTTTAAATAGTATTATCGGAAGGGTTATTTTGCTATCTTTGCCCCCCTATAGGGGGAAAAATATTGGAGATAGAAACAAAAGTTACAAGTAAAATGTTATTATTTTTCACCGTAGAATCCAAATATGCTATAAAAAATATACACTCCAATTAGAAATTTGGAAGTTGAGTAGCCTAGGGGAAAAGTGGGTGGTTGCCCCTAGTAAGCGATTACAAAAAAACAAACTTCCCTTTGCATGGTACGGATCCCCCAAGTTTCATTAATTTATCTTATACCATTCGAAAGTTAAGAGGGGGGGGGGGGGGGGACTTTTGGATCACCCTGTATAATTGACGTTTTCATCATGCAAATAAAAGATATAAGACTACAAATTAATTATAAATAGAAAAGACGTTTCATTTGATATAATAATATAAAAAATAAATAATAAACTGACCTTTATAGTTATCTCTGCAAATTTTAAAGATTAATATAACATCTTTTATTGAAAGTGACACATACTTGTGTCAACTGACAACTTGTCAGATGTAATTTATATATATATATTGTAAATATATTCTCAGTCTTGGATTAACCACAGAACGGTATTGTTATTTCTCAAGATAGAACAGCGGCGACGAGGATAAAACTAAAACGAACACTATCAGGACAGAACAGAACAACCAAGAACTAACGAATCTGAAAAAAGCACGGACAGTCATTACAGGACAGATGACAAGATTGACAAGATTTTATAACAACGGAAAATCAGGATCTAATCTCGAAGAACATGAAGTTACAACTGGACTGGACGCACTCGAACACATGTTTAATAAGTACGATGAGATACAAGATAAAATTGACATAATGACTGACAATGACTTTTTAGAACAAGAAATAGACTATCGCACAGAAATTACGGAACTCTACATGGAAATAAAAAAAATGTATACAGTTATTAAGGACTACAAATACAGTACTTTATAATACAGACAATACCATAACTAATAATATAGACAAAAATAAAAATGAGGAATTAGCTTGTACACAGACAGTAGACATGGCAACAACGATTGAACTGGCAAAAAATGACAATTTACTTATAGCCAAACCTGAACAAAACCAAACTATATTTCAAATAAATAAAAACAATTCGATGACAAGACAGCCGACAGAATCAAATTATTCAAAATTTCAAAAACAAAAATCGAACAACTTTGATATTTTGAAGGACCGCTGTTTTAGGTGTGACTCAAAAGAACATAGGGGACAGAACTGTAGGCACATAACGACAATTTGTACGTACTGTAAAAAATATGGACACTTAGAAAGGGTATGCTTGACAGAGACAACAGAAAATTATATACTGCTTGAACAAGAACTTTCGGAAAACGAAGAAAATTTTAACCATGAAATCAATGTGATAACTTGTGAAAGAACTGAAATTTTTTTTGTAAAACGAACACCAACTTTTGACCGTAATTGGATACGTAAAAGAAAAGAAGACACGAATACAAGGAAAAGTGGATATTCGGAATAGTGGCGGCCAGACACGGACAACTACACGGACAACTACACGGACCACTACACGGTGAAAGAAGATGGAACGCAAGTTGAACATCGGAGGCATATTGACCAGCTGCGTTCCTTGTCAATTAAGGGTGGAGGATTGACACATACTTGTGTCAACTGACAACTTGTCAGATGTAATTTATATATATATATATATATATATATATATATATATATATATATATATATATATATATATATATATATATATATATATATATATATATATACATATATATACATATATATATATATATATATATATATATAAGGATATATATATATATATATATATATATATATATATATATATATCCTTATATATATATCCTTATATATATAGTCTTGGATTAACCACAGATTGGTATTGTTATTTCTCAAGATAGAACAGAAAGATAACGTATAATATATATTGATTATAAGATTATCAAATTAGTCAGTAACTCGTTAACAATAGAAAAAGAGAGATTTATTACATAGTTACTCAAATATGTGATTTGTTTTTTTATATAGTAAAAAGAAAAAAAAAATGGACAAATTAATTTAAGGTAAAATAATTTATATTAAATGTGTTTATGTTATTGTTTTTAAATGCAATTATTTTATTTAAACTTAAGATTGTTGAATTTTATTTTTGTTAACAATAAATATATGAAAATAAAAAAAAAAAATATATATTTTATGATCTAATAGTAAATTGTTATATTATTGTTTGTGTCATTTTAGGCCTGAATATGCTGAGGTATGGGCGAAATATAGCCTGTAAAATTAATTTAAAAAAAATATATATTTTAAATTGTTCATTCCTTAAGACTAATTATAAGAAAAAGAAAAGAAGAAGTATTTTATTTCGATTGGATCTTATTGTCCTTCAAGAAAAAATTCCCGTATTATTTTGTTATCCTTTTTCCCTACTTCTTTATTTGTTTGCTTTATTTTATTTATTTTTTTTTCATCCTTAAACTAGGAAAAGCGGAAAAAAATAATTTGTTAGAAAAAATAATACTATAGGGTCTGGGTTATTTAATTTATTTTTCTCTCTCTCTATCCGTCGGATTAAATTAAACCAATGAACTGAATTGACCGGGTCTCCCTTCATTGTACCGAGTAAATTGATGAGCAAAAACTTTCAGTCCAATTGAACCAATAAATTATTTATTTTCCAAGGCTTTGACATTATTTGTCAATCCAAGTAAACAAGGTATGTTCGTGTCAAATTTAACTGTTATAAAACAAAGGTGCGTTTAGGTCGGCGTCGTCAACAGGTACCCAAAAATATATTTCTTTTTTATAATAAGTAAACAGTAGTAAGAGTCCAAACTGACTTCAAGCAAATTCTCATTATCTATTTATCTAACTAAGGCCAGAGTACGTCTCTCTTAGTTATACCTATACCGATCGCATTCAACTGGACATAAAAAGTCGCATAATCTCATATAGTTATTATCTTATCATTTACTTATTTTCTCCCAACTTAACGCTGTAAAAATTAATTGGTTTTCAGCTGCTAACCGATTTTCTATTAAATGGCTAAGTCAAACTGCATTATTTTTGCTACCGACAATTATCCGTATCCTTCTTCATTCCGCTTATCGCCTTATTTACTAATATTGTCCCCTACATTGAAAAATGCATCGATACGTTTCGTTGTCAATATTTTATACGTATCAAGGAAAAACTTTTATTGAGAAAACAATCACAGTCAATAATCGATTTGTTAAACACACATTTTCCTAGTTAACAAAAAGCAAACTTGACATTTGAAGATCATCGCTGTTTTTTTAAACAATTTCTTCTCCATATCCATTTGCTATTTGTCGTATCCAGAAAAAGTATTGTGACGGAACAGAAAGTAGCCGAAGTCCACCTGTTGTTTGTAGTCTGTATAGATGTGTGGAGCCTGAATTGACGAACCGATTTGGATGAAATTTCGTATACATGCACAGGAAAATCCTATCCCGTGACGAAATCCAGACTAATTGGGGGTACTCCCACACAAAAACTCTAAATAAATTCTTAGAAAGGGGTTGAGATATCGATGTAAATTAATTTGTCTCAGCTGAAATCGATATCGATTTCATCATATCACCTGTCGAACACTTTTTATATACGTTTAATAATAAATGAATGAATTAGATAATATGGGATTTAAATTCAGTTTCACTACGCGAAGAAAGTTTAGTTCGGAAAGAAAGTTGGCTCGTCAGATTGATTTTTTAGCTTTTTTGTAAAGTTTAATTTTATTTTCACTTGAGCATCT
Source organism: Gerris lacustris (assembly GCA_951217055.1). Lineage (NCBI taxonomy): Eukaryota > Metazoa > Arthropoda > Insecta > Hemiptera > Gerridae > Gerris > Gerris lacustris. Next base: position 52,837,847 of record OX578285.1, read on the forward strand.
TCAGGCCGTTTCACTTTCTATCTCTATCTAGTGGTTTTCCAATGCCGTCGAGGCAGCTTCGATATCTGAGCATATGTACGCATGTAAGTCATTCGGCATTAGGTATATTCTTTCTGTCTGAACTCCCCCTGCCATTCTGCCCTTTAGACTGCCCCTGTCGAAATACAACGCTTATTATAAGTACACCGATAAGCCCCAAGTTTCCTCTCGGAGTATTATACGGCTTTATAATTGAGGTGCGATAACACATAATTTTTAAACTACGAAGCAAAGTCATTTCAATTAAGGTCATTTAGTGTTTACGGTACTTTTTGGAGAAAAAATGGATTTGTATTGTACTGTAGAACTAGGATAATACGATTATTAGGATATTATCTACGGTGAGAAGTAGGTAAAGAAAGGCAGAGATAAGAGACGAGTTCGAGGAAGTGGATCGTGCCGATTTCCTATTAGTCCAGTGTAGAATATTTCCTGGACCGGAGCCAAGCATTCCACTCGTATCCTTGTATCTAAAAAATAGATATTTAACTCCAATTCTCCCCAGTTATGAAACTTCACGTCGACTCAAGCTACAACTATAATCACTCGACAATTCATTTATATTAATTATTTATTTATAATTCGGTCAAGTGCTGTTCACCTAACAAGAGTTTACCTAAGGATTGATCTGGCTTTAAGGACCAAATTCGTCACGTGGTTCAAGGTCGCTTGTGTTTTTCGAAGATATCAACAAGTAAAATCAGAAAAAGTAGACTTCAATTCTTAGTTATCGCAGTAATCAAGATTACAACAAAATCCTTGGTTCTTTCGTTTCACTTTCGCATTCTTCCGTTCCATATGCAGAACAAACATTTTTCAGATGAGTACCTGTTCTTTTTGTTGACGATGACGGCAATATTGTTGTTAAAACGACTGGTTTCTTGAGATCAAGTATAAACAAGTCCTCACCGACTGTTAACAATAAAACCAGCCATTCGCTGTCCAACTTGGTCTTACGGCAGGGGCGGGGCTTGTTGGATCCGTGACGGATGCACGGGGAACCCAACGACCTTGAGGTACGGCATGTTGCCAAACACCCCACTCTCAGTCCAACTGTTGTACCACATTGGCTCGTTGGAGTGAGTGTCGTACCTGAGCATCCTCACAATGCTTCTTTCAAAAGTTTCGTAAAACAAATTATTCTTCTCCGAGTGAAAGGATTTGCCTGACATTTACTAAAAGTATATTGCCTTACGTATTTCTTTATCATGCACAGCGCTCACACAGGCTCTTATTCTAGCATATTAATTATCTTGTCTAGACGTCCGATAGTGCTACAACAGGTCAAAGAGGACTTACCAAGTATAAACCCTTAATAATGCCGATATGTTTATGGGACTTAAGTCGGAATGCGATTCCTAGTGATCGTGTTTTCTCTTGAAAAGGACCGATCCCACTTGAAAACTGATATTTCCAGGAGGCAAACAAACCGCTTGCCAGAGGTGCACACGAGACGTGGGGGTGCGTATTTGTCGTGAAGGTATTGGATCTGCTCAAAGATATATTATTTATAAGAAGGTTTAGAGAATCGGTTCCAGGGGGGCTGCAAGTTTAGCGGTTTTACGTTCGAGTCGATGGAGCACGCATGCGCCCGCCCTCCCCCCCCCCCAAGAGTAGGCCCTCACCCCACCCTTCCATTATATTAAAAATATCAAATATCACATTTCCCTTTTCTATATCTATGCATACATAGATATACATTTTCTTTTTCTTTTCTCGTCTGCTAAACTTTTTTATAAAATATTTTACTTTTAATTATTTTTTCCCTCTCTCAGTTTTTATAATTAAGTTTTATACATTATTAGTATAGATATACTTTTTTAATTTATTTTGAAAGAAAAAATAAACTTTTTTAAAAAAAAGAGGTGGTTAGTTTTTTTATAGCCCCCCACCCCCTTCAATGTTAATCAATACTGAGAAACATTGCAACTCACTTTTTCTTACTAAAAAATAAATATATGTATATATATATATATATATATATATATATATATATATATATATATATATATATATATATATATATATATATATATATATATATATATATATATATATATATAAAATATGAGAGGTGGATGTGGGTGCGTGTGGCTGAAGGGACGCGTGCGAGTGTGAAGTAAAAGGGAAAGGGAAGAGAGAGAAAGTTTTGGAGGGCGATGTGAGAGTGAGTGAGGCAGTGACCCCCCCTCCACCCCTCCCTCTGTATCCCCCTCCCCTCTTCCCAAAATGCTGAACAATACATTTACAATTTCACGGGCCCTCGAATCAATAACTCCATCCTCCCCTCACCCCTCTTGACCCCCCTCTTTCTGATTGCTTCCCTCAAACCGGGCTAAACTTTCATTTTTAACTCACTGTAAGAAAAAAAGTTATATTTTCGACATAACTTTAAAAATGCTCTAAAAAAACTTTCAAATAATATTTTTTTTTTTTTTTTTTTAGAAATGAAATAACGTTATTAATAAAGTTTATGAAACAAGGTTTGTTTTATTTTTAAGGGAGAACTACCTCGTCGACTGTTATATTTATTTTTTTTATTTTACATAAAGGGTTTAAAAAAATAAAATAAACTTTTTTACATTTTAATTTTTTCCCTAAATACTTTGCGACGATCGGCCTACCCATTTTATCCTGAAGAGAAAGGAAACATATTTAATCTCTCCGAGTTATTAAAATATAATAATAAAATTTTGTTTCATGTTGACAGGGGAGAAGGAAAATAAAGTACGACTCGGTCAGGGATGGGGGCACCGGGAAGACGGGAAATTTCCCGAATCGTCCCCATACCGATTACAAAGAAGAAACATTAGTCCGACAAATCAAACAAAATTTTCTTATATCAATATGCTATTGGCTATTGCATCAATGCGGCGTCAGTGATACAAAAGCTCAATTTTGACTTCTTAAAAATTGTGTAAGCGACGTTTATGACAGCAATAGATGGGTCATAAAGACAAAAAGCACCAAAGCGTCTTTATGCTGTAGTAGGTGCTTCTTCTACCGCTCCTACTGAAGTGAGGTGCCGAAGTGTGAGGGTGATTATAGCAATATGAAATAATAATAATGATTAAAAGAATAACTATAATAATCTCTAGTCTTATCCTCTATTATCTTCACCTTTCATTCTTAACTATTATCTTCCCCTCTTCTTCAGTCAGCAGACCCTCAAAAATACGATTTTCTAGATCACTTTTCATTATTTTTCTCCTTTGATTTTTTGTTGTTGAGAAAATAAGTGCAAGTTTTCCAGCGAAGCAATTTTGTAGTTCTTTAAATCGTTGGAATCGACGTGCGATTTACAAAGAATGAGTTTTGAGGGAGGTGGCCCCTTGTTTTCGGCGGGGGGGGGGGGGGGTGGCTCATTAGATAATATGACGCCGGTTGGTATGTTTTCCCTTGCCGGACGCTACCTCCCTTTCCACCCTTGAACTCAAATCGTTAAAAAATCATGATCAGACTGTCATTGATCAATCCGTTTAAAAAATGACATTACGTGTAAAATACATTGTCACTTAATCCACAGTGAGATTAACTTTGGGTAATCTTCTATAAATAAGACAAGTGACATGGTGCAGAATGGAATGTCGGAGAAGGTCAGAATGCCAATAATTTGTAGGTTTGTTGCTTTGTGATCCATGGCATATCCCTTGTCCAGTTTCCGTTCCGACATAGTACTCCTGATTGAAAACTATATTACGCATGATCATTTTGGTATATAAATCATTTACTAGACACCTTTTTACTTTCTCACATACAATATACATAGTATATATTATATAGAGAGAGAGTCCAAAAAAGTGATTTTAAGTCTGCTGTCAGAACAGAATCACTAAAGTACAAACTACTGGGCCTATTTCGATAAAATTTAGCGTTGGTGTAAAAAAAATCCTTACCCCGAGATAAAATCTATAAATGAACTTAATCTTTGAATTTGGGGGCGCTGCCCGTCATAACACTCTGACAAATCTTGTCTTTGTTTACGAATAAGCATTCACACTGTAAGAGTAGCCTTAGGATAAGTGAGTAGTTATACAACGGATTTTTCTTGTGATTCCATAACTTGTAAAGAACCGATCTTAAACTTTTCGGACTTCACGAAAAACTTCCTTATTTACTAACATTTCGATCAACATTAATATTATTACCCATTCATAAGGCGGAATTTTTAGTAAACTTCGCTGAAAGTAAAAAAAGAAACACGTTTATTGTTGCTTTTGTTCACTTATGGGTGAGTATACTAAACCAATCTTGCATTTTTCATATTAAAAAAAGCAAGAAGAGTTGAAAATAAAGGCTATTCATAAAATTAGTTATTATAGATATCTCTAATCTAAGCTTCGAAGACGTGAAGCTGTCTTTATATGATGACAAATAAATAAATTAGAAAGAGCTTAAGTAAACTTCCCTAGTAAAATCACCAACTGTTACAATAAAAATAAATTATAAAATTAAATCAATAATGATACAGGTGTAAAAGGTGGTTATGAAACCATAAAAGTATGATTAAAATAGTACTAAAGTACGTATACATTTTGGGAAGATAAATAATTATTAGCTGTAACGATTATGTAACACAAAAACTAAAAACAAGTTTAACCATATATAACACATGGTAGCAACCCCTAGGGTCCGCCCTGTGTCATGTTTCGATCTGGCCTGCGGACGTGTAAATATCAAGTCAAATAAACGTCTATTAGGTACTTCGAAACATCGAAAGTGTCTCACTTGTATCGAGGTATTAGCATGGAACATGCTAGCCTTGACCTAACTACCAAAAAGTGTCACGTTTTTGAGGAACGCGGATGTGTGACGCGGAAGAGTTACGAAATTTTCTAATTTAGATTTTCACGTACAACCAAGCCGTTTCTAGGGAAAATGAAACTTCTTTAGAAGCTCTCGATTTATCACGCATTTCTTTCGTGCTTGTTTTTGGTATTTATGTCGTCATGTTATAATTATTTATGTTATTAAAGGTGGGTTCATAGCTAGCGGATCCGTATTTACGGAGGCCCGGAGGGATTCATCTATGGCAACTCTTTTGCGGCACCGCAGAAAGTTGGTTCCAAACCATATTTTTTGCGGTGCCGCTTTATAACCTGTATGAAACCTTCACTTTGTCCTCTTCATATTTCCTTTTTGTTTTTATATTACAATTGTTTATTATATTATATTGTGTATCTGAATTTGTTCCTACATTATTTTTGTTATAATCTGTATTGCATCTGTGTTTAATATACGTTTTTTATCAGTGTTTTATCTTCATCCGCGTATTATGTCCGTGTTTCTTTTATATCTGAGCTTATTATATCTGTTCCTTCATTATTTTGATTAAATACTTATTTCTTATTTATATAATAATAAAAGTCCTAATCTATAATCTCATTATATACTAATGCTGTATTTTAACTTGGGTCTTCAGGGGTTATAAAAACACTTTTTTATACATAAAAAAGGTGATATTTCATCCCTTAATTGGGATATCTTCAAACCTTATTTTGAAGTCAATGATACATTTTAAAATATTCTTCACCAATAATTTGGTAAAAAGTCTAAAAATCAGGTTATACAATCTGATGTGAGTCAGTAGGGCTCAATCAACTGACTAGAGTTTTTATAACCCCTGAAGACCCAAGTTAAAATACAGCATTATTAAATATAAAGGGGACAGCAAAAGTAAAAATGGCTCATTATATACGTTTTTTTTAAGCAAGAGAACTAAATTCAAGTTGAAAAAACGATGTTATAATTGGCTTTGTTTATAACCTGGCCGACCGAAACTCGAGGGGAGGGAAACAACGACTCCGTCCTCTGTCTCGGCGGTTCTCCGAAGAATATATTGTTATCTATATAGCCCTCCGCAAATAAGTATCCGCTAGCTGTGAATCCACCTTAATGGATGTAGTAAACCCAGCGGGGTCAGCGAGGCCCGAAGGGCCGAGTTTTTTTTGTTTTTCTTAATATAAAACCTAGATAAATAATATAAGCATTAGTCACCCACTGTGTGGTATGATGATGCAAAATGATGTTTACTTTTTGGAATTAGAGTAGTGAGGGTCGAGACCTGCCGAGAGAGTGGGGGAAGGGAGGTACCCACAGCCCTATTACTTGCACATTCATTACTTATTACTTGCACTTTTTATTATTAAACCTGACACAGCCTAACCCCCTTTCACACACACTTACACATCTTAATACCATTATCTCTTTTCCTATCTGGTTAAGCAAAGTAAATTGTGTCAGTTCGTTATTGGCCTTGGTGTCGTGAGCAAGTGTATTCAAGTTGTTCTGTGGTCGTGATTTGTACAGTGTACATTACAAAATGTCAGGTGCTATGAAAGAAAAAAGAAATGTATATGCAGAGTGTGTGCTAGTCAGCACACAGCGAGGGTCCGTAGGCCACACTATAGAGTGTTTAACTGTAAAGTGTATAAACAGTGTTTTTTTAAAATGCTAAAAAGCTTACTTTGAACCATTCTAAGGGTCTGATATTCTCAAAACACACTCTGATAAAGTATTTTTTTGCCACTGAACCGGACTACAACCATATAAATACATCGAAAAGACCATAATTATAAAAAAAAACGTATTTTGTCAATAAAAAATAAAATAATATTTTTTTCGAAATTTCCAAAAAGTGATATCTTTACTTTTGGTCGAAGAATGTTCAGGAATATTTTCAGATTTTTTGTACTTCACATAACGTCGTTGATAATGCAATAGGTCGTATGTCAAAAAATTCCATTTTTTTTTTATTGAGCCTCTGTAATCAAAACAGTTGTATTCGTCTATTAGCAAGAGGTCTAATGTGAAGAACCAATAGAACACGTGATGCGCGCGCAGTGACAATAGGGCCTATGTCCAAAGCCTTTCTATTTGGTTACAACAAAACATCGTATGTTATATTATTATGAGTGCATGATGGTTTATAGTGTATTTTTTTATAGCATAATTCCTCATTTGTATTTATAAACTGTACATCCATGTCTCATTGCTTTATAACTAATTTATATTATTTGTTTATAACTAATTTTTTATAACTAATTTAGGTAACTATGATGCGTTCATTTATTTTCATAATTATGATTTTTAATTTTTGTAAGATTATTTTGTACCACAATTTAAAATGCTATTATTAATTTGGTCGTCCGTGCTATTATTTTGTTAACAAGACTTTCTGTTTCAATAATTATTTAATTTTAAATTCGGATTAAGTATTAATATGTATACGCTATGTAAGCAAAAAAAAAAAAAAAACAATCGGGTACGGGGTACCTCGGAACTTTTCCTCACTTCAGAGGCCACTAAAGTGGCCTCTCCTGCTGCTTCGCAGCAGGAGGAAGCAGCATTGGACGTGGTCAGTACTTGGATGGGTGGCCGTTCTGAACTAACTGATTTATTATCATTCTTAAAAAAAAAACCTTATTTTTAATACCTATATCTTATTTAATTATTTGAAGTTTGGCGGTATTTTGAATTTTGACAGATGTAAACAAACTTTGACGTCATCAAAATTATCGCACTAATAAATAATTATATTCGCTTATAACTTTTAAACTAATTAATGGAATTTCATCGGTTTTTTTAATATTTGTTCCTTAATTTTTTCCAGTTCCAACGATATGCTATACGTCAAAAACCTATTTATACTTACAGAATTATTAACTGTCAAAGTTTAAAAATTCAAAAATTTATAACTTCAAAATGGCGGCCAAAATCAATATGAAATTTAGTGGGCTTGTTTGTCATACAGAGAGGTACATTCGAGCCAAATTTCAACTCGATCAGGACCGCATTTCCGATTTATTAAGATTTTTTTAACTTTTTGCTGACTCAGCAAACTGGGTTCAAGATGGCGGAAAAAGTTGATTTTCCGGGCGGCACAACTACAGGTTAGGACTGATTTTTCTGCCAAGTTTCAACTCTCTAGGTTAAATACCTTGGGCGCTACGATGATAACACACACATACATACGTCATGCTGAAAACCACTCAGGAGTCTTAAAAACACCTAAAACGGATAATTCCGTTGAAATCTCGAAAAAAAAATTTTTGGTGAAAACAATACTTTTCCTACTATTAGTAGTGAGGAAAAGTAAAAAAACTTTTTATTTTATCTTACATATTTCAATTGTTTGTTTCCAGTTTTCTTTAATTGTATTTTTTTTTTCTTACAGTTCTTCTTAATTTTATTGTTTTCAATTCTTTTTTTTTTTAATTAACATTTTACTACTCTGAAAAAATATTATTAATATTTTATATAAAGTGTAAATAAATTTGTAAATTAAAGTTGTTGAGTTATGATTTACTCCATTACTATGACTATCTTTACAGGTGTAATCTTAAACATAATAATTAACAACAGGTCGTATGTCCCTTAAAAGTAGCCATATTTTCCCAGAAATATGACGTATGTGATTGGTTTATTGTGAATTAAATTTTTTTCTAAAATAATTGTTTGGTTCTTCGGTTTTAGATCGAATTTGAATATTATAAACGAATTATCAAAAATATTGCACTAAAAAATACCTGGCAATTAAGTTTTTTGGTTCTCCTGAAAAACGACTTGTTATTACATACAACCTATTGCAGTATCAACGACGATAAGCGAGATAGAGGGGGGGGGGGGGGGGGGGGACACATTTCATACCCACTTCAAACTTGCCTACGCTCGCCCTATCAAAGTTATATCCAAAGAATTATATATTTTTGTAATCAGCTCGACGTACCCTTTCATATGATACCCCTCACGGTGTCGAAAAAAAAAAAAAAAATTTAACCCTTAAGTTTTTTTACCCTAATTTTTTTGAAAAATATTTTTTTTAAGTCGCTATATTTTTAAAATATGTGGGCAGGTACAAGACACATACATGCCAAATTTCAAAGTGATCGGACGAAAGGTGTAGCCGTGAGAGCACGCGAGAGGACGGACGGACAGACACACGCAGGAAAATATAAGGGTGCTTGGTTTTGCCTACGGACCCTAAAAATGGACGGATCACTATTTTTTTTATTCTGAATAAAAGTTTTCCAGGGTGTTTGTTGTGCCAAGAATCGGTTAATGTCAACAAAGAGTATAACTTGAAGAGGCACTTTACTTGCAGGAAAAACAAGAAAAGATAAAATAGATAATTTGAAGAAAAATTCAATTAAAAAAAAAAAAAAAAAAAAAAACAATGAAAAAAATTGAATTCCCAGCAGTAAATTTTATACGATCTATTGACTCAACATGATACTGTTGTTAAAGCTAGTTTTATTGTGAGCGAAAAAATTGCTTAGAACTCGAAGTCATTTGTTGAAGGTGTATTTGTAAAAGAGTGTCTGCTTGATGTTACAAGTATAATATGTTCCGACAAGAAAAAGGAGTTTGAAAACACTTCTTTATCAAGACGTACTGTTGTCCGACAAATAGAGATGATAGCTGATGACATTTAAACAACGTGTAAAGACAGGTGTGATAAATCAATGGCTTTTTCCATTGCACTGGATGAAAGTACGGATGCTTCAGATACAGCACAATTAGCGATATTTATTCGAGGAGTTGATATAGATTTCAATATCGTAGAAGAATTATTGGCCTTCAGCCACACAGGGGACACGTTTCAAACCCGCTTCAAACTCGCCTACCCTCGCCCTATCAAAGTTATAACCAAATAATTATATATTTTTGTTATCAGCTCGACGTACCCTTTCATATATGATACCCCTCACGGTGTCGAAAAAAATAAAAAAATTTAACCCTAAAGTTTTTTTACCCTAATTTTTTTGAAAAATATTTTTTTTAAGTCGCTATATTTTTAAAATATGTGGGCAGGTAGAAGACACATACATGCCAAATTTCAAAGTGATCGGACGAAAGGTGTAGACGTGAGAGCACGTGAGAGGACGGACGGACAGACACACGCAGGAAAATATAAGGGTCCTTGGTTTTGCCTACGGACCCTAAAAATGGACTTGGCCCAATTTAGCACTGACCCCCTCATATGTGAAGCAGTAAATACAGTCATTAAGAACTTTGACCTGAACTGGAGTTCATTACGTGCAACGAGAAATATGTACTGATAGAGCCCTTCAATGGTTTGGTTGCCAAATAGACTTGTTCATAAAAATGCTACTCATTTACAGATTCATACAGAAAAAATAACATTTGTTTATTCCTTCATCAAAATCTGTGTGGGAAGTTAATGAGATATTCCCATGTCATGGAAGTAGTGGTAGCTTCTATAAACTTTACTAAGTCGCGTGCACTTAATCACCACCGATTTAAAGAATATTTGCCAGACCTATTTCTAGGATAACAAGGTGTTTCATATTAGTGTGAAGTAAGATTCAAATGTTTTTATGATTTGAGGAAAGTTATTGCATCAGACTTTATGGAAATTAAAGGAAAGACAATCGAGAAATTAAATAACGACCGGTGGATATGCGATTTAGCATTTTTTGTAGATGTCACGGGACACCTCAACGAATTAAATGTAAAATAGCAAAACAACAAGGAATTTGTGCATCAGTTTTATTGACATATCAAAGCTTTTGCTAATAAATTAATGTTATTTGTTAAACAATTGTTCCCATTTATCCATTTGGCATCTCATAAAAATATATTTTTATAATTGCTTACGGAGATGAACTGACGACATTAAGAGAGCAATTTGAAACAAGGCTCGTCGAATTCCAAAAACATGACCTAGCATTCACCATATTTGCTCGTTCAAAAGATACTGACGTTAATCGAGCAACCACAAAACTTACAGATGGAACTTGTTGACGTTTAGGCTGCATTAGAGTAAAAATCAATGTTTAACCAGCGTTAATATGGTGAATTTTTTTTGTATATTCTTCAATTGATCTCTTTAATTATAAATTCTTCTAGTATATAACCAATGTTATAGTATGTAACCAGTGTTTAATTATATTTTTTCATTTTGGCTATATTTCGCCCAAACCTGGGCATCTTCAGGGGCCTTAGCTGAATGTTTTATTTGATGTGATAAATATTACAATGAATGAGGTTTTAACAAACTTTGAGTAACTATTTCACTCATTGTTCAAAGGTTACTCAAAATGAAAAAATGTAATTAAAACATTGGTTTTTTAATTATTATAATCCCTATAGACCATATACTAGAAGGATGGTGAATTTTTATAAATTACATTTATCAGAATAAAAATATAGTAGTAGTAGTATTTATGGGACTTAGCAAGAAATATCATTGGGCTTTTTGGCAGTACTTATACAGGTGAACAATTTTTTTTCGAGGATGAAGCACAGTAAATCAAATATTCGAATAAGGATAACAGATGAAAATCTTGAAAGTTCAATGAGAATCTAGAAAATTCTATGAGGCCAATATTGACAAACTAGTGCCTCAAGTACAAAGCTAAATTTCACATTGAATTTAATACATATCTTATACAGGGTAGTCCAAAAGTCTCCCCCCCCCCCCTCTTAACTTTTGAACTGTTTGAGATAAATTTATGAAACTTGGGGGATCTCTACCATGCAAAGGGAAGTTTGTTTTCATGCAATCACCCACTAGGGGCAACCACCCACTTTGCCCCCAGGCCACCCAACTTCAAAATTTCAAATTGGAGTGTATATTTTTGATAGCATATTTGGATTCTACAGTGAAAAATAACAAATTTTTACTTGAAACTATTTTTTCTATCTCCAATATTTTTACCCCTACAGGGGGGCAAAGATAGCAAAATTACCCTTCCGAAATAGTAAAAAAATAACTCTTAGATCGTTATAAAATCTAAACGGTTTATAAAGTAATGGAACTTGGGGGATCTGTACCATGTAAAGGGAAGAGTGTAATCATCTACTGGTGTACTAGGGGCAACCACCATTTTCCCCCCAGGCACAGAAAACTACCATTTTTATACCTATGCCCTCCTATAGGGGACAAAATATTAGAGATAGAAAAAAAAGTTTTAAGTAATATATTTATATTTTTTACCGTAGAATCTAAATCTGCTATCAAAAATATACATTCGAGGTTAAAATTTTGAAGTTAGGTGGTCTGGGGGCAAAATGGGAGGTTGCCCCTACTGCGCGATTGCATGAAAACAAACTTCCCTTTACATGGTAAAAATCCCCTAAGTTTCATTAATTTATCTCTAACCGTTTAGATTTTACAACGTATTATCGGAAGGGTTATTTTGCTATATTTGCCCCCCTGTAGGGGGCAAAATATTGGAGATAGAAAAAATAGTTACAAGTAAAAGTTTATTATTTTTCAATGTAGAATCCAAATATGCTATCAAAAATATACACTCCAATTTGAAATTTTGAAGTTGTGTGGCCTGGGGGCTAAGTGGGTGGTTGCCCCTAGTGGGTGATTGCATGAAAACAAACTTCCCTTTGCATGGTAGAGATCCCCCAAGTTTCATTAATTTATCTCAAACTGTTCAAAAGTTAAGAGGGGGGGGGACTTTTGGACTTTATAGAATCTATAAAATCTATCTATCTTTATATGTGTATCACTTGAGTTTCTTTCAATCGTACTTATGAAAGTCCTTTAAAAACCAGGGGATTTTAAAACTCCATTCATATGCTTAATGATTGATAGTGGGGGGCAAAAACGATTGTTTTTTATATACGGTTCCACTGACTCACCCCCCCCCCCCTTCCCCCCGGAGGGTAGGTATGTGTATTTTGATCCGTCCAGCCACTCAGAGGAACAATGACAATCCGGCTCGAGACAATAAATGCTTGCCCATGCCTGATATATATATAATTAAATGAAGGCTTTGATATAACTCATATATTGGAGCAAAATAAATAAATCTTTGGTATCAACCAACTTATAAATATTTGTGCTAAGTAAAAATTGAGACTAGAAAGAAGGGAGGCAACTATCAACATTATAAATGATTAGATGCTCAATAAATAATAATTTAAATAAGTTATACAATGATAATTAAATTAAAATAAAAATTCTCACAAAATTAAACAAACAACACAATATTTTTTAATTGAATAATTTATTTTAAATCAAATTATAATTATTATTTACTACGGGAAACAGACAGAAAAATACACTCCAGCGCCGGGTAACAATAATTAAACAAATAATAAAAATAATTAACAAATAAAAAATAATTAAACCATACAGCGTAGTAAATAATAATTATAATTTGATTTAAATTAAAATTTAATCTTTCTGTAGTATGAATACTACCAAAATGGTAAAATATGAATTTCTAATTGATTGTACTAAGTACAGGTACTAATTGGGTACTTTATAATTATAAGCGTTATTTCTCGGTCTAGTTCTATGTCATTAATGTTGACTTCTAAGACTTATGTGGAAAATTGAAAGCTTAAATTCGGGACAAGGTATCATTATCGTCAGAGAAACTCATTCTCCTGCGTAGCTTAGTTGGTAGAGCGCTATACTGGAAATATAGAGGCCCGTGGTTCAAATCCCGGCGCTGGAGTGTATTTTTCTCTGTCTGTTTCCCGTAGTAAATAATAATTATAATTTGATTTAAATTAAAATTTAATCTTTCTGTAGTATGAATACTACCAAAATGGTAAAATATGAATTGAATAATTTATCAAACTTGAAAAGATAAATAATAAATGTTTTCTTTTCATATTAATTATTTATATATTGCCAAAAAAAGCTATCAAAATTGAGCTACAGTAAATAAATAATGATAATTAATAAATTATGATGATTAATAAATTAAGTTTAAATAAATTAATTGACTATTTTCTTTAAATATAAATTTGAATACCCTGGTAATAAATATATTTAATCTTTGTAACAAATAAATAAATTTATAAATGTTTAACTATGTATAGCAAATTATGAATAAAATATGCATTACGAGGCATAACAAATTGATTAAAATACTATTATAAATTGAACAATCAACAATCAAACAATTAAAATATAAGTTAACAAACATTAAAATAAAGGAAACAAGAATGGAAAAACCACAAAACTCAAATAAATAATATTTTAAGGCTGGATAACAAGCCAGGAACGCAATAGCCTGTAAATAAACCTGGATTTCCCTTTGAGTTACAGCTACAGCAAACGTAGTTACAACGATGTTAATAGTTATTTTAATAACAGTGTACCTGGGTCATTTCAAAATTTCGGTGCATTTCAACCTTGGTAATTTTTCAAAAAAAAATTTGAAATAATTGTAGTTTTTTTCACTGCTACCATGTCTTTATGGCCTCCCTAGTAACTTCCCTTTGTATGCACGCACTATCACCAACATTTCCAATAATATTGATTTTTAAAAAATCGATTGAATCTAGGGAGCGAGATTCAAGTCTTGTTAATGAGAAGCGTAATAAATTAATTAATAAAATATTATTAATAACATTAATAATATTATAGCTTTATAAAATATTTGTTTAAAAACTAATTTAATTGAGCTCTTAGGAAGCAAAATCACATTTGGGCCGTTTAAAAAATTAAAAATCTTGCTCACAAAAATAATTATTATAACTACATTACAAGTCAACATTTAGAGGAATGTGATAAGGAGTGGTCACGGCTTGAAGTAAATCAACTTAAAAAAGGCAAAAATAGTTGAAATAAAATGTAAATTCTGATTGTTTCATCAAGATTCTCACTCTCTAGGTGAATGGAATTTGTCTATTAGACTAGGCAGAGCCGGATTTAGGCTTTTGCCGCCTGTAGGCTAGGGTCAATTTGCCGCCCCTTTTACAGCACGGGTGAGGGGGGGGGGGGGGGGGGGGGGGTGAAACACGACTTATTTGCAAATCATCGCAATAAGTGGGGATCCAGGGGCCCCGCAAAATTTAGAAGATTTATGAAGATCCTTGAAATTAGATTCCTACATTCCTACACCCAATAATTTAAAAGAAATTCTAATATTTATTAAATGACATATAAAGAGAAAGTATTGTGATGTCGTCAAATTCGATTTTAAGATTTTGAGGGATTTACACGTTTTGAGGTCCCCTGAGTCCAAAAAAGTGGTTATTAAAATGTCTGTGTGTCGTCTGTCTGTGCAGATGCCTGGAGCCTTAACTACTGGGCCGATTTTGATAAAATTTAGCATACATGTTTAGAAAAATCATACCCCGAGGCGAAATCGAGAAATTAATTTTAGCTCCAAATTTAGGGGCGCTATCCCCCAAAAACTATGAAATGACGTGAAAAAAAATATTTCTCGAAATGGTTCCGACGATTTTGATTAAAAAATTCTAAAATTTAGTCCCTTTAAATACGAATCAAACGATATAAGCCGATTTCCCAGAAAAAATCTAGTTCCTGTGAAATTAGCTAAAAACGCGGATGGAGAGAGCCCAGGTTCAATTACCCGCGTGGTAGAAGTTATTTTTACTATAAAATTTGATGAAATGTTCAATAATAATTAAATGCACATACGAAAACTAATAAATGGAAAACACTGGGCTAGGTAATTATGAACTCGTATGTTAAATAATTATTTCTGTCGTCTGAACGTTTTTCTGAGTTGTCTTGGACAAATTTTTCTACACTGTAGAGGTCCTATAAATAAATAAAATGAATAAATAAATAAGATTAGACTTCTCTGGGTTGCTCAGGCAATCTTGTAGAGTACACAGAATACCAACAATTATTATCATATTAACATTATCACTTTCTCATATGAAGAGAAAGTACTGTGAAGGCGCGAAAATTCGATTTTGATGGATTTACACGTTTTAAGGTACCCTGAGTCCAAAAAAAGTGGTTTTTAAAAAATGTCTGTCTCTCTGTCTGTCTGTTGTCTGACGTCTGTCTGTCGTCGGTGCATACGCCTGGCGCCTAAACTACTGGACCGATTTTGATGAAATTTGGCATACATGTTTAGAAAAATCATACCCCGAGGCGAAATCGAGAAAAGAATTTTAGCTCCAAATTTGGAAGTGTTACCCCCCCTTACCCCCCCCCAAAAACTCGGAAAAAACGTGAAAAAATAGACTGACAATTGGTGTGGCACATGGCACATGGCTTCCTCGCATCCTATCCACGTACTTAATTGATTTTATGCTTTTACATATTTTCTAATGTGTTTAATTGTTTCCCCGTTTTTTTAATCTGTCAAAATTGTTTTGATTTTTACTTGAATTAAATTATCAATCAAGCAAAAGTTAAAGAGCGCATACGGTTCAAATTAATCTGGGGCTATCTGCGCAGTACTTTTGATAAACTATAAAAGTTTCATACAATTCAGATAAGTACGTTTGAAGCTAGGTGTAAATTAATGTATGCTTGTGCGCATGTGGAAGAGAAACAAATGAACGCAGAAGGTGAAACTTACATGGGACCAACAATGGGTTGCTCATGACCTACCACCCAAATTTCATTAAAATTGGACGTATAGTTTTTAAGATATGTTGGTTCGCAAAAATTGAACGACAGACAGACACGGAACCAAAATGATCCCTGATCTCTGAAACGGATTTCTGTCTTGGAATTTTTGAAATCGGAGACCTAAAACTTTTTCGTTCTTCGGAACGATCACATAGCTTCCGTTACCTTTGGTAAGTTCGGAAGCAAAATTATTTCTCGAAAACGGTTCCGACGATTTTGATTAAAAAATTCTAATGTGTAGTCCATTTAAATACGAATCTAACGATATACGCCATTTTCCCGGGAAATTCGGACCGATTGTTTTTGTACATATTAGGTATTAATGAGTTTGTATAATTGAATTTATAATTTTAAATTCATATTTTACGGTTTTGGTAGTATTCAGACTACGGAACGATTAAATTTTAAATTAAATCAAATTATAATTATTATTAACTACGGGAATATTATATATATATAAAAATATGTTGATTTCTTGAATAAATACAAAATATTGTGACGATGGCGCCACGGCGCTGGCAGACCTGCATGGTTACCACAGGTTTGATGGGGCAACAAAGCTGTAAATTCGAACCCACATCGGCATCGTTACCATCTTTATGTTAAAATAAAAACATATTGAAATACTACGAGCTTTTATCTCCGCCTTAATTTTGTGTTTATTATCTATTTTGTATCTATGTGGTTTACTACTCATTATAATAAATAACCTGACAGTTTGTAACGCCTCGGGAGAAGTGTTCTAACCTCCCAGACGGAAGTAAGCAGCGCCCCTCTCTTATGCCCGCCGTTAGGAGCAATCGTAGCAACCGCATTTTAGGTTTGCAAGCAGAAGGTTGCGAAAGCAGAGTGGTGTTGCTCACACCACACGTCGCTCAACTCTCCGACTAGCCGCTCTTATTTTACCCGAACCCTAACTTGTGCACCACAAATTATTATACCAATTTCGTACAAAAGTTTAGTTTGTAAATTTTTCCGCCCCTTAAAAATTTGCCGCTCTAGGCCGCGGCCTACTCGGCCTATTTAGAAATACGGCCCTGAGACTAGGGAGTGAGAGGCTAAGGAGTGAGGTTTTAGTGCCAAATGAGATATTATGTGAACAGGGATGACTCCAGGTTGATCCAGCTTATGTCCAAGACTGTATTCTACAAACTGAACTATAAATTAAAAGCAATACTAAAAAAATCACTTTCCTTCATTTAATTATAATGGTCTAGGGAGTGAGGTTGAATGAAAATACTCGTTAACTTTCAGTACTAAACCACCATAAAAGATAAGAAGCCCTGGATTGTAACCTAATAAAAGTTAATTCTATCCAGCACGTTGAATTAGTGTTGCCTATTTATGAAGCTAGAGCAACAAATATTGCTTCTCTACAAGTTTGGTGGTCATTTTTAAAAAATTTTAGGGAGTGAGGTACAAACCTTGTGACACATATAAAATGTGCTTTTTAGTAAGCTAATAAGCAGAAATTAACCATTTTGGATCACTTTATGGAAAATACAGGTGAACTCTCACAACCTCTCGTATTGTTTAATTAAATTTTGGTTTCTAGATTTGCAAAAAAAAATTAGGTGAACTTGGCCACCCCATGCTTGTGACAGGCTAGGGAGTGAGAAAATAGCATATATGTATATTTTTAATTCCTTAGTAGTGGACCCCAGCCTGTCAAAAATTTAGTGGTTGTGTTCCCTTATGTCCGTAGGTAATATTTAAAAAAGAATTCTAACTTTATGATAAACAATTTTCTTTTTATGACCCTGTGACACGAATTGTACCCAAATTTTGAAATGACCCACCTATAATGTCCGATTTTAAATATTATTTAACATGATAAATCAAATAAACCTCTGTTCATAAGTGAACAAGATGAAAACCAAGGTACCTGATGCATAAGAAGGAAAGATAACTTGGACTAAATTAATAAAATAGTGATTTGAATAAGATTTTTAGTGATAATGAAAATGAACTTGTGTTTGTAAGTGAACAAGAAGAAAACCACGATACCTGAAGCTCACTAGAAAAGAGAGAAAACTTAGACTTGATTAATAGAATAGTATTTTAAGTGATACTTTAAATAAACTATTGTTCATAAGTGAACAATAAGAATACCAGGATACCAGAAGCTCACAAGAAAAATAGAGATAATTTGGACTTGACCGCTATAATAGTTACTTAAATTATATTTTAAGTGGTAACTTGATTAAACTACTGTTCATGAGTAATCAAGAAGAGCTAGGATACTTGAAACTTACAAGAAAGGAAACAAACTTGAACTAAGAACAGCAGAATAAATTATTTAAGCAATGATAATAAATAAAGTGCAACAAATAAGTAAAATATTAGCTGTTACCAACAAGTGATAATAATAATAACAATAAAGTGAATTTTTAAATATTGAATATTTAGATGTTTTGAGCTCTTACCGAGTAACTTATAAGCTAATTTGTAAACTGTGAGCTATTACTACTAATATATGCTTGTATACATGCACAATAATTTAGTAAATACTGATTTAATAAGCATGTTATTTTTATGCAAATCCCAAAAAACCTTCCTGAAACCTCTCAAATTATACCTTATATAAAACTTAAAAATTTGCTTGTTGTAACTAAGGCCTTTACCAATCGTAATTTAATTTAATGATTGTACATAATATGCAAGGATTAAATTTATCTAGCGAAGAGTCCACATTTTAATGATCCGGCCCAAAGGACCATATGTTCGTACCAGGGAGGTTATTTACATTACACACGAAATTGTGTATACTGTATACAAATAAATAAAAATAGACAATGATTAGTGGACTATAGGTTATATTTAGTTTGTTGGTATATAACAATAAAAATGAGTAGATTATTAATAAGAATGGCCTAGCCTATATAAGCAAATTATCTGAATGGAGAGGTGGAGCATGTTGAGTGGACTACGTTGCCAAGTGAGGCTGATTTCTTCAATTGGGCAGAGCATCAATACTGGATAAGAGGGGCCGAACTCCTAAGTTGGATACCAGCAATAAATTAATAATACACCTGAAGATCAGAACTTCTAAATAAAGACCTAGGTGAAGGTGAGTTTCTTCAGATAATGGCAAGGCCGGTATAATTGAATGAGCCTGGGCACTCTGTAAAGCGGGTTTGGTATATCGATGTAGGTAGAGGTGTCAAGGTGCTGCTGTAAAATAGTGTTCAATATATGTATGTAACCTAAATCTGAAAGTAACTTGTAATCTAAAATAAAACCTTTTTAGGATCCGTAGGCAAACCAAGGACCCTTATATTTTCCTGCGTGTGTCTGTCCGTCCGTCCTCTCGCGTGCTCTCACGGCTTCACCTTTCGTCCGATCACAATGAAATTTGGCATGTATGTGTCTTGTACCTACCTAAATATTTTAAAAATATAGCGGCTTAAAAAAAATATGTTTAAAAAAAATTAGGGTAAAAAAACTTAAGGGTTCAATTTTTTTTTTTTTTTTCGACACCGTGAGAGGTATCATATAAAGGGTACGTCGACCTGATTACAAAAATATATAATTATTTGGATATAACTTTGATAGGGCGAGCGTAGACAAGTTTGAAGTGGGTGTGAAACGTGCCCCCCCCCCTCTATCTCCCTTATGTGAAGTGAAAAACATCTGAAAAAATTCCTGAACATTCTTCGACCAAAAGTAAAGATACCACTTTTTGGAAATTTCGAAAAAAATATTATTTTATTTTTTATTGACAAAATACTTTTTTTTTTATAATTATGGTCTTTTCGATGTATTTATATGGTTGTAGTCCAGTTCAGTGGCAAAAAAATACTTTATCAGAGTGTGTTTTGAGAATATCAGACCCTTAGGATAGTTCAAAGTAAGCTTTTTAGTATTTTAAAAAAACACTGTTTATACACTTTACAGTTAAACACTATATAGTGTGGCCTACGGACCCTCGCTGTGTGCTGACTAGCACACACTTGTCCTGTTTATTACATTTGAGGGTCACGTTTGAGCGAGCGTTGAGCGCGAACTGTTGGACGGATAAAGTTGTCCAATAAATTCAGCCAGAAAATTAGTAAAAGAAACATGTATACCAAATTTCAACCATCGTCCAAGTTTTACTCAAGTTATCGTCGGAAACGTAAACTTTACTGATAGACAGACATACAGACAAGTTGCATATTTTTTTATTGTAAGAAGCTCGCTTCAATATTGTACGGCATAATGCCAATGTAATATTCTGGCAAGATTTAAAGTCAACCTTACTAGGCATCGCGTGGCTCTATCATTGAAGCGAGCGTAAAGCAATAAATATTACATAGTTAATCACGATGAGTTGATAGTTAAACAATATGATTGCAATAGAGAGCCTTGTAGTGCTGTTTTCTCTATTTTAAAAAATGTTTAGGCCCGCTTTAATAGTTTTAACGATCTTAATCATTTCATAGCAGTGTCGCTGTTGGTTTCACTGAAAAAAAATATTTGTAAAAAAATGTTGTCTAATCAAATAGGTGATGATGGAATCTTTTACCGTCCTGAAATTCCAATTTTACATTTGAAGCTCACGTTTACGCGAGCGTAGCGCGCGAATTCTTGGACGCATCACAATGTCCAACGAACTTAAACTGAGCATTAGTGAAAGGAACACGACTACCAAATTTCAACCAAATCGTTCAACTTCTCCTCAAGTTATCGTCAGATACGTAAACGTTACACACAGACAGACAAGATACGGTTACGAATGTAAGAAGCTCGCTTACGCTTCAATGAAGGATTTTAGTAATCGGGATGAATGTGATAGTTGAAGATAAGTTGAAGAGGGGAATGTGGGGTAGAGTGGGGGGGGGGGACTTGGTACAAAGCTAAACCTTCCTAGATAAACCTATATAACTACACTCCTGTAAGAATCTCAACCATCTGCAGTAGCTTTTAACCAATTATTATAAATGTATCACTTCACTACACAAAAACTTCAGCTTGTATCAAGTTGAAATTTTACATGCCTGATTCAATTGTACATTAGACGATGTATATAAAGTTTTAATAAAATCGTTACGTTAGAGGGTATGATATCGGTAAAAACATTGTTTTCTTTATTTTAAATGTTTATAGGTCCGCTTTAATAAATTTAGCAATCTTTAACATTTCATAGCGGTGTTGTTTTTACTAAAAAAAAAAAATATATATTATTTGAAAAAAATGATCGTCTCTTCGAATAGGTGATGATAGAATCTTTTCCCGTCCTGAAATTCCAATTTTACATTTGAACCTGTCGTTTACGCGAGCAAAGCACGCGAACTCTTGGACGGATCACGCTGTCCAACGAACTTAGCCTGAGCATTTGTGAAAGAAACATGAATACCGAAGTTATCGTCGGACACGTAAACGTTACACACAGCCAGACAGACAAGATGCATATTTTGTTGAATATAAGAAGCTCGCTTACGCTTCAATGAAGGAATTTAATAATCATGATGAATGTCATAGTTGAAGATAAGTTGAAGAGGGTAGTGATACAACAATTAAACCAATACTAACCCCCTCTCAATAAACCTTCCACAAACTAAATAACTATAAGGACAGAAGATATCAGCCAAATATTAATTACACACTTACCCCTATGTCTATATCTACAAATAACAGGTCTACTAAAACAGGTCAAGTGTGTGCTAGTCAGCACACAGCGAGGGTCCGTAGGCCACACTATATAGTGTTTAACTGTAAAGTGTGAACAGTGTTTTTTTAAAATGCTAAAAAGCTTACTTTGAACCATTCTAAGGGTCTGATATTCTCAAAACACACTCTGATAAAGTATTTTTTTGCCACTGAACCGGACTACAACCATATAAATACATCGAAAAGACCATAATTATAAAAAAAACGTATTTTGTCAATAAAAAATAAAATAATATTTTTTTCGAAATTTCCAAAAAGTGGTATCTTTACTTTTGGTCGAAGAATGTTCAGGATTTTTTTTTAGATTTTTTGCACTTCACATAAGTGAGATAGAGGGGGGGGGGGGACACGTTTCACACCCACTTCAAACTTGCCTACGCTCGCTCTATCAAAGTTATATCCAAAGAATTATATATTTTTGTAATCAGCTTGACGTACCCTTTCATATGATAC
This sequence comes from Gerris lacustris, assembly GCA_951217055.1. Taxonomy (NCBI): domain Eukaryota; kingdom Metazoa; phylum Arthropoda; class Insecta; order Hemiptera; family Gerridae; genus Gerris; species Gerris lacustris. The sequence continues at coordinate 52,860,327 of OX578285.1, forward strand.
CCCTCACGGTGTCGAAATGAAAACAAAAAATTTTAACCCTTAAGTTTTTTTACCCTAATTTTTTTAAAAAATATTTTTTTTAAGCCGCTATATTTTTAAAATATGTGGGTAGGTACAAGACACATACATGCCAAATTTCAAAGTGATCGGACGAAAGGTGTAGCCGTGAGAGCACGCGAGAGGACGGACGGACAGACACACGCAGGAAAATATAAGGGTCCTTGGTTTTGCCTAATACGGACCCTAAATACACTACTAATCCTAGAACCAATTTAAATAATCCCATGTATCGCAATAATCACATTCATAATTTAATAATAACTAGGGGGCTCTGCCCCCTACTCGCTTCACTCATTCAGTGGCCGCTTTTGACAATTTGACACATTTGTTTGTTCACAAAACTTTTTTAATAATATAGACAGATGTTAATAATTTTTATTCCTCACAAAAAATAAATTTTACATTTTAGATTTCTAAAGTTCAGAAAGTTTAATGTATAAGATTAAACGCTTGATGACATTAACGATGATCCTGAATGTGACTACGAATGCGATAACTTGGATAGCGAACTTTTGAAAGAAAACGAAAATAATTTTTTATGCGTAAAAAATCTCGGAAAATTCGAATTAATGAGTTTATAAAATCAAAAACGCTAATTATCTTTTATAAAATTATCCCAAACAGATCTTAAATTCTTAATAGATACGGGAAGTTCAAACTCTTTCATATCTGAAGAAATAGCAATTACATTTTTCACCAAATTTATGATGCATGACCCTCGCCAAATCACCTCAGCCCAAGGTACTTCTACTCAAAAATACCTTGCACAAATATTTTAAAAATCAAAAATTTAATGCTAAAATTCCATATATTTAATTTACACACTTTCTTTGAAGGAATTATTATTGGTCTAGATATATTAAAATTGTTAGGAGCTTATATAGATCTAATAACTTGCATATAAATGAAAAAATCTCCGCCTCTATTGGAAGCGAGTTGTATCCTTACTACAATTTGAATTTTGACTTTACAAAAAGATCGCTGGTTTGGCTTTATAATATGTACACGGATTTTAAGCGGACTTATTACGATCGGACCAATTCACATCCCATGCTGACTTATGAGGAATTTATCAGTTTATTTAATTATCTTGTTTGAACCTTCCACTCGTGTCAATGATACAGCCGCAGTGGCGGCTCTATGGGGGGGGGGGGGGGGGGGGGCCGAGATTTTTTTTCATTACAAAATTCTTTTATAGTCACTCGACCGTTTTAATTTTCATAGTATTTTAATAATATGTATTTCTATCTCGACAATATTTACCTCCACTTTCAAAAAAACAAGTAACATCAGAGCCATACCGTTGTCAAGAACATCTAGATAAAAACCTTATGCACGGAGTGCCAGCTGTAAGAAAAATAAAACGGCGAGTGGTGGAAAGGGCAAGTGAAGTTTGTCGGGTTTCTTTCAAAGGCTCTACCTCCGGGTTGAGGAATAGGAAAATTTGAAGTCCAGACAAACTTATTGATTCAATCAATTTGTGTGGTGAAGACTTGTTTCCAATTATCAAGTCATTGCTGAAATTCTCACTACTCTACCAGTAAGCAACGCCTCTGCTGAAAGATCACCCTTGTCATTTCGTCGAGTTAAAGACACGGCTTCGTGCCAGGATGAGTGAAGTTCAGCTCTCTAGGTTGTGTTAACTTTATTACCGCACAAAGATTAGGTCATTAATATTGAAAAAGTTATGACTGATACGCCAAAGGAAAAAACGCTGATTAAATTTGTAATTTAAAACAATATAATGTTTTTAAAAATATTTTCTTTCAGCTAAATTCAGTAATTATTTCCTGACATAAAATTTTCAAAAAAATTAAATTTTTCTAGCGTTTTAAATTTATATTAGTAAATCATCGTTAGAATTAAAATATACTTTATCTACGATTGATAAGAAATATAAACATTATATCTTTGTTTAGATGCGTAGAAAGTGATTATTTACGTACTTGTATTCATTACGCATGCGCGTCTCATAGTTCTGAATAATTCCTCTTCTTTACCACGCTAGCGCGGTAAAGAAGAGGAATTCTTCAGCTTTACGCATGATTAACGAGTTTGTTTACATTTAACAAAACTAATTTGCTGTTCTTATATTAAAGTAACTGTTTATATCGAGTTTTTAGTAAAGAACAATGAATGAATCAAGGGGCTTTGACGAAAATGTAGAGAATAATACTCCTCCAGAAATAATCAATTCGGCAAAAAATACAACTAATGAATTAATGCCATCTTTATCAAGAGAAGAGATACGAACTTACATACAGCAAGTTTATTTTTTTCTGTATTTATTATTTAAATCTACCAATCGTAGATAAAGTACGGTACGCAACTCGTGCGAAAACGGCATTTTGCATTGCTCGTGTGGTTTTACCACCCTCACTGTGGCTCGGGTGCAAACTCCACACTCGCATGCAAAATGCTACTTTCCACACTCGACGCGTAATGTACTATTTCACTTTGTTGATTGCTACTTTCATTTTATGACAAGTCAGCTACAGTTAATAAAGGCAGTACATTATCAAGTGTAAAGGTTTTGAAAATGTCAAGCGATATTTTCTTAGTAATTCACTATTAAATATATAGCACAAATGTTAGAAGTTAAAATATCTTAAAACAAAGCTTCAAACACGTTTTCAGCCGTACTTATTGAGCCGCCCTTGTTCAGCCGTAGCCGAGAACCCCGACAAAATTTGGCTGATTAAAACTTTTCACGGGCTGTTAACGATGGCGAAATCGGCTGCACTCATCTTAACGATATTCTACAGAGGAACTTGAACAGTTTGGCAAGATATTTGTTAAATAAAGGACTGGAAAAGGCTTAATTTCTTCAGTCTCGAGAAGTAACGCCTGAAATATGTGATAACTATGTGACGTAATAGAACATTACGCGTCGAGTGCGAAAAGTAGCATTTTGCACGAGTTGCGTACCGTACTTTATCTAACATTGTTATATTTAAATAATAAATACAGAAAAAAATAAACTTGCTGTATGTAAGTTCGTATCTCTCTCTTGACAAAGATGGCATTAATTCTTGAGTTGTATTTTTTGCCGAATTAATTATTTCTGGAGGAGCATTATTCTCCACATTTTCGTCAAAGTCACTTGATTCACTCATTGTTTTTCACTAAAAACTCGATATAAACAGTTACTTTAATTAAAGAACAGCAAATTAGTTTTGTTAATTGTAAACAAACTCGCTAATCGTGAGTAAAGCTGAAGAATTCCTCTTCTTTACCGCCCTAAGGTGGTAAAGAAGAGGAATTCTTCAGAACTATGAGACGCCCATTCGCAATGAATACAAGTACGTTATAATCACTTTCTACGCATCTAAACAGAGATACAATGTTTATATTTCGTATCAATCGTAGATAAAAAGTTTTTTTTTTACGAAGACGTACAAACGCGAAGTTTAATTTATTAAGTATGATGTACAGAAAGTTATATAAAATAAAACAATTATAGGAATTCCGACGTTTAAAAATGAAACCGATGTCGGTTTAACGTTGAAATATTTTGTTTTAGATATTTTAACATAGCTTTTTCCAGAGCTTCGATCCGATTTAATAAATAATATTATAATTAGTTGTAGTATTTCTATCTGTTCTCTTTTAACTTGATCCATCAGATCCTTCCAATAATGTTTTTCCTCTCTCTCAACATAAATATTAATATTTATTTTTCGCAAACTCCAAAAAATAATTATTAACCCCTCCTTAATTCCCCTTCTTCTAATCTTTTCGGAAGAACCTCTCTGATTTTAATATTAATGACTTGATAATAAAGAATCTAAGAAAAAATTTGCATGAAAAAAAAAATCAGAAGAAATACCGAGTTACAAGAAAAAACAATTAATTTTTGATTGACATTTAGAATATTTTTAGAGCCCCGAATCATAAACTTTATTAACATAATCTCGAAACTAATTTATTTCATTATCGAAGAATATACATTAGTTTATTAAAATATTGAGAATAAATTATTGTGTCGATGAAATTCATAAATATATATATATATATACCTCTAACCACCTCGTATATATATATATATATATATATATATATATATATATATATATATATATATATATATATATATATATATATATATATATATATATATATATATATGTATATATATATATATATATTTCCCTCAACTTCTCCTAAGGTATATTAGGAAAAGTATGGTTTTCACCATAAAATTTGTTTCGGGGATTAAACGGAATTATCCGTTTTGGGTGTTTTTAAGACCTCCTGAGTGGATTTCAGCATGACGTCTGTGTGTATGTGTATGTGTGTATGTTATCATTGTAGCGTCCAAGGTGTTTAACCTAGAGAGTTGAAACTTGGCAGAAAAATTTACCTGTAGTGGTGCCGCCCGGAAAATCTACTTTTTATTAAGAAGAAATAAAAATTTCACATCTCTATTGGATAACCTAAAATAACCACCTAGTGATTATATTTTTCCCTGACAGGTTGGCGAACCTCTGCTTTCAGATTTACAAACTATAACGTATAATAAACAAAGCCATGAGTATAATAAATATTTTTATCTACGATTGATACGAAATATAAACATTATATCTCTGTTTAGATGCGTAGAAAGTCATTATTTATGTACTTGTATTCATTGCGCATGCGCGTCTCATAGTTCTGAATAATTCCTCTTCTGTACCACGCTAACGCGGTAAAGAAGAGGAATTCTTCAGTTTTACGCACGATTAGCGAGTTTGTTTACATTTAACAAAACTAATTATCCGTTTTGGAATTATCCGTTTTGGGTGTTTTTAAGACCTCCTGAGTGGATTTCAGCATGACGTCTGTGTGTATGTGTATGTGTGTATGTTATCATTGTAGCGTCCAAGGTGTTTAACCTAGAGAGTTGAAACTTGGCAGAAAAATTTACCTGTAGTGGTGCCGCCCGGAAAATCTACTTTTTCTGCCAGTTGAACCCAGTACTGACTCAGCAAGTAAATATTTAAAAAATCGAAAATGGTCCTGACCGAGTTATAAATTCGGCACGAATGTACCTCTCTGTATGACAAACAATCCCACCAAATTTCATTTTGATATTGGCCACCATTTTGAAGTTATCAATTTTTGAAACTTTGACGGTTAATAATACTGAAAGTATATATACGTTTTTACATATAGCATACCGTTGGAACCGGAAAAAATTAAGGAACCAATATAAATAAACCCGATGAAAGTCCATTAATTAGTTTAAGAGTTATAAGCGAATATAATTATTTATTAGTGCGATAATTTCGATGACGTCAAAGTTTGTTTAAATCTGTAAAAAATACCGCCAAAATTCAAATAATTATATAAAATATATGTTTTTTTTTTTTAAATATGATAATAAAAAAAAAAAAATCACTCAGTTCAAAACGGTCACCCATCCATGTACTGACCACGCCCAGTGCTGCTTTCTCCTCCTGCTTCGCAGCAGGAGAGGCCACTTTAGTGGCCTCTAAAGTGAGGAAAAGTTCCGAGGAACCCTGTACCCGATTTTTTTTTGAACATCTAGAGGGCATGAAGCCTATTTTTAAACCAACCTGTTGTATCTTTTTAATTTGTAGCACAGACCGTGATGTCTTAGGTGTAGTTTTAGTAGAAGATCTAGCATTCTATCTAGCAATAATATTTGACTATAGATTTTATTCAATTTTTAAGTTTTTGGTAGTTTTCATACTACGGAAAGTTAAATTTTAATTTAAATCAAATTATAATTATTATTAACTACGGGAAACAGACAGTGAAAAATACACTCCAGCGCCGGGATTTGAACCACGGGCCTCTATATTTCCAGTATAGCGCTTTTCCATCTAAGCTACGCAGGAGAATGATTTTTCACTACCGTAATCGATAACTAGTCCCGAATCCAAGCTTTCAATATTCATATACATTTAGACAGTCAATATTTATGACGTAAGAGCGCTATACTGGAAATATAGAGGCCCGTGGTTCAAATCCCGGCGCTGGAGTGTATTTTTCACTGTCTGTTTCCCGTAGTTAATAATAATTATAATTTGATTTATAGTTTTTATTTATAAAAAGACTGAAAACTCTTCAGTGAATTATTTGTATACATTTATATAACCTGTACTGGACAATTCATTAACGTATAACAATTAAGGTTTAGATAAGGCCCCCTTAATGGATCAAAAAAGTTTCTATAGGGTCGTAGCTGGATTCTTACTCGTTTGGCAGCCATAGCATCAACTTTCAAGTTAAGGTGGAAACATTTTTAGAAACCCCGCGCTCCGAGGGGGCTCATGCTAGGAGTTAGTGGCTATGTTTCCTATTATCATGGTAGGCCAAGCGATAAAATGAAACGCCTTAATAGTTTCGTTTCCACTGCCTTCATAGAAAAGTATATCTAAGGAGCCTAGTATCAAAAGACAAAGACGGACATTTTTTCCGAATTTCAGTTATCAATTGGTTCTTATAGATTTTTGGCTGCTGCATCAGATTCTGCTATCCATTTGCATAAACAACGACCAGAAAAGGGGTAAAAATGCAATAATATTTGTAGTTTTGTTTCAAATACGGACAAGTCAACACACATTTTGCTTCAAAAGTGGACATAACCTAAACAGCCAATCAGGAGGCTGCATTTTACTAACTCGTTCCTATGATGCACTGCGGGCTTTAGCATCTGAATACCTACTCCTACCATTTTGTCATTCATGTTTAGAAAAATGAGGGGAAATCGAGAAATTAATTTTAGCTCTAAATTTGGGGGCACACCCCCTAAGAACTCTGAAAAACGTGAAAAAAAAAATATTTCTCCAATATTATTATTATTTTAACCAATATTTTCAATGTCATTTTGCTTCAAAAACGGACAAAACCTGGTTTTTGTTTCAAAAGCGGACAACTCCACTTTTTAACTCCATTTAGAAGCTAAAATATCAAAGAAATTCATGTTTACAGTACTTTTAACTAGTTTTGAGTCTATTAAGAATCTACAGAAAAAAATCATTGCTCTAGCACTTGTATAATTTGAGCTACAGTTTTTCGGCTTTCCTGTAAAATTTTGAAATGTGTGCTTGTCCGTCTTTGATACTAAGCTCCTCATCTATACATTATAAATTATCCATTATTATAAGGCTATTTATAACATTAAAAAATTATTTCTTTCATTATTAGGCACGATAAAAAACCAATAAAAAGAACCCAAATATTCTTAATCTACGCTTCAAGAGCCGTCATATAGTAAAATTAAAAAAATCGAACTCGGGGCGTCTCGGAACTTTTCTTTACCAAATAATACCAAAATGATCGCAGATATTTAGTTGAAATATAGGGAATCTTATGGAGAGGTATAATTGGTGGGAATTTCATCTAAATCGGCGAAAAAGTTCCTAAAATATTTAGCGTATATGGTTCAAGTTCAAAAGTCAAAATGGGGCAGATATCAAAACGAAATTCACTGGATATTATTTGTCTTATAAAGAGCTAAAACTGGTGCAAACTTTAGCGCTATCAGAAAATGTTTAAATGTTTCACAATTTTTTTGAAACGTTTGCTGACTCAACAAAATAGGTTAATGACATGACAAAATAGTAATTTTACTAGCGACACAATTACATATTAGGTTCTATTTTTTTGTACCAAATTTCAAATCTCTAGCTTAAAATATGTGGGAGTTATGCGTGACACAGACAGACACGTACACAAACAGACAGAGAGACATCCAGCTAAAAACCACTCAAATGGTCTTAAAAACACCAAAAACGGATATTTCCGTTAAAATCTATGTTTCGCATTTTTTGGGTGAAAATACTTTTCCTTTAAAAATAAGGTAAAGGAAAAACGAAAAAGTAAAAGCAATCAAATTAGTTTATAATTAATTATTGTTAAAGAAAACCCTACGTAAAGCAGTATCAGGGGGCACGGTAGCGGTAGTACCCTATGTCGAGCACAGGCGTACCATCATTTACTGGATCCATCTCAAGGCATTTTTGACCCACTTTTTATTAAAGAATTAATATTAAGTTAGAGTTCATTACAAACTGAACCAGAAATAAAAATTTCACATCTCTATTGGATAACCTAAAATAACCGCCTAGTGATTTTATTTTTTCCCTGACAGGTTGGCGAACCTCTGCTTTCAGATTTACAAAGTATAACGATAATAAACAAAGCCATGAGTATAATAAATATTTTTATCTACGATTGATACGAAATATAAACATTATATCTCTGTTTAGATGCGTAGAAAGTCATTATTTATGAACTTGTATTCATTGCGCATGCGCGTCTCATAGTTCTGAATAATTCCTCTTCTTTACCACGCTAACGAGGTGAAGCAGAGGAATTCTTCAGCTTTAACGATTAGCGAGTTTGTTTACATTTAACAAAACTAATTTGCCGTTCTTTTATTAAAGTAACTGTTTATATCGAGTTTTCAGTGAAAAACAATGAGTGAATCAAGTGACTTTGACGAAAATGTGGAGAATAATACTCCTCCAGAAATAATTAATTCCGCACAAAATGCAACTAATGAATTAATGTCATCTTTATCAAAAGAGAAATACGAACTTACATACAGGAAGTTTATTATTTTTTGCTGAATTTATTATTAAAATCTAACAATCGTAGATAGAGTACGGTACGCAACTCGTGCGAAAACGGCATTTTGCATTGCTCGTGTGGTTTTACTACCCTCGCTGTAGCTCGGGTGCAAACTCCACACTCGCAAGCAAAATGCTTCTTTCCGCACTCGACGCGTAATGTACTATTACCGTCCTTCGTCCTGATCCAAGATGGCAAACATTCAGCTGTAGCCTTTGAATTGTCGATATATTCGAAGCCAACTATATTAAAACCTTTAAATTTGGAAGTTAGCTCTTTTACGATATGAACAAATTTGGTGAAAGGGGTTTGCAATTCAAGACAGTCACCAGATACGTATTTTAAAGTGCCCTCACTTTAATTGATCAGCCTTTCTATGAATCACTAAATAAGACAATTGTATTTGGTATGATAATTTCTAAAATAATGTTGATGTCCACCACGAATGTTTTTTTAATTTGATCCCTAAAGGGAAGGGCAAATTAAGGATGAAGGGAATTGACCCCAGACTGATCCTTTGAAATTAGGAAATGAATACTTGGCAAAGGGTTTCTCTTTAGAATATAAACAAATATATTAATAAAAGTTATTTCCAACTTCAACTCAGGGATGCGATAAGACAGCAGAAGGGGGGGGGGGGGGGGGTACAAAAGGTAAATACCGCTGCTTTTCCCGGAAAGTAAACTTTAAAACATTTTCTCCAGTAGTCGCGAAATCAATTACTAATAAGGCATTTTTGTAGCTAATTTTACTTAAGGGGAGTGAGATATAGTAATAAGAGGAAGGGAAAACCCTGGATCTAGATATCCTCGCTTAGTAAAATAACTTTAATGTTTCTTGAAGGTAGTTTACAAAGCAATAAAATTACCCTAAAAGTAACACACTCCTTAGCGAAACATGAAAATCCAGCAATATATGTAATTAGATTACCGTGTCATCTCTACCAAGTTTTATTTTTTAAATTTATATGTTTATAATGTACCCTGAATATTTATATAAAAGGTCTGGTAGACGACATTGGCCATTTATTGGAAAATTTTACTCAGTTGTAGAAGGGGTATTTACAGTTGAGGGTATTCGTACCATCTATAGTTAGAGATGGTTATAAATTATATTAATTATATTAATTACAATTACAACCTATAATAATTTGCTGTCATATGCAAAATTAACCTAATTGTAAAAAAAAATAATAATTATATCGGTATAAAAACAATTATTATAAAGCAAATTAATTTCATATAAAAAATTAGCTGAACTAATATTTAAAAAAAAATCGTTTGCCTACAAAGATTCGTTTACAGGCTGATTAGTTTGAAATATAGAATTTATTTAGGTAAATTTATAAAGTATAAAATTAATAAATTAAAAAAAAATAAAATAAAATAAAGCCAATATAATATATGTCTAAGGTACCTACTAAAAGATTTGTTTAGGTTTAGAATTTTTAACCTCAGGGCAACTGTTACAATGAATATCCTTAAGGTCTTAATAAAAAAAAATTAAATTATTGTTGAATTTATGTTAATATTTTGTGTATCCAAGAATAGGTTTTGCATATGACTAAAATATTTAAGAGTTTTTGTAACAATATGGGTTAGTACTGAAGAATTGTGACTTAAGATGCATTTCACCTCAAAGAGTGTCATCGAGACACAAAATAGGGGGTTTTTGTTAGGGGCTAAAACCTTAAAGTTTTGTCACGTTTGGAATTACGTCTAATCTACAATTAGATTCCAAAGCGGATCAAAAATGTATTGGCTGTTTTACAGTAAAAATTGTTAGCTAAATTTGTAAAAGGGTGTATGATAAAATTTTAGGGGGGTATGGACAAATTTTCACCAAATTTTTCTTAATTGATTTTATCTACTAAAACTAAAATATTTTGTTAGTGTGTGTGTGATGTGTAAGTTTTAGGAACTGGTAAAAGGCCGTAAGCGAAATAGGTGCGGATTAAGGTTACTTACACCGAAAAATCAAGGAGGTTGCATTTTATTGTGATAGCTATAGTGGGTACAACAGGACTTTTTCGATGCTGATATTATAACAAAACAATTAAGTAGAATCCAGCCCAAGTACTATATATAGGTTTGACAATGAACATTATTTGAGTGTTTTACATAAAAAAGGAGTCATAAGGTTACAGGCTTTAGCTATTTATTTATAGGTTGGGCAAACGATAATGTACATAGATATATTTGGCGTTCATTCACTTTCACTTGCAGTTCTTAGATATTGATTTACTTTCACTAGCAGTTCTAAGACATTGTTTCACTTTCACTTGCAGTTCTAAGACATTGTTTCACTTTCACTAGCAGTTCTTAGATATTGATTTACTTTCACTAGCAGTTTTAAGACATTGTTTCACTTTCACTAGCAGTTCTTAGACATTGATTCACTTTCACTAGCAGTTCTTAGATATCGATTTACTTTCACTAGCAGTTCTTAGACATTGTTTCACTTTCACTAGAAGTCCTTAAACATTGATTCACTTTCACTAGCAGTTTTAAAACATTGATTTACTTTCACTAGCAGTTCTTAGACATTCATTCACTTTCACTAGCAGTTCTTAGACATTCATTCACTTTCACTAGCAGTTCTTAGACATTCATTCACTTTCACTAGCAGTTCTTAAACATTGATTCACTTTCACCAGCAGTTTTAAAACATTGTTTCAATGTTTTAGAGCAGTGGCTGTTTCTTCAACCCGTGACAACTTTTTCTCCCATGATCCCAAATATCTCATAATAAATTTCTTTCTTTGTAGGATAGGGAAAATTATAGCATCTGGAGGGTAGAAAATAACACTCAATAAACGCTTTTTCATAACTACATAATTACGTCTGTAAGGACACAATAGAAAGATATACTAAACTGCAGCAGAAGAGATATCCCCCTCCTCTCCCAGTAAAGGATATAACCAAGTTAAAAAAAGGAAGGTGGTATGTCCTCCTATACACCCCCCCTCCCTTTAAGACTTGGAACTGTGGCTTTAAATTCTTTTTATTTTACATTGTTTTTTTGTAGTATATGCTTCCATCTTTTCCGACACCGACAGAACACTTAAACAAAAATATGACTGATCGCGTCCATAACCAAAGCGCATATAATAGTTATTTGACTTTGAAATGTTCTAATTTTTATTATTCTTTTTTAATTGTAAAACATTTTTAGCAGGGCCAGTTACTTTTTAAATTTTGTTTTAAACAACTTTTTAAGACGAGTCAAATGGGAAAAGTTCGTTTAAATCGGATTAAAAATCGCAAAGTTATTTATGAAATACTTTTATCAAAAGTTGTTTTTCTTTCAAATAAAGTTTTATTAATTACAATTTATTTGAAAATAACTATTGTGTTGCTCTTCATACAATAACCTTTCTTGCGATTCCTAATCCAAGTGGCTATACTGTCTTTTTTATTAAAAAAAGAAAAAAAAAAAAAAAAAAAAAAACACAGCATATTTAATTCGTTTTTTTTTTTGTTTTTTTCATTCTACTCTTCCTTAATAATTGTTTAATAGGTAAGTTCATCTCAACTTTATTATTGAACTTATTTTTATTGAAAAGTTTTATAATTAAAAAGTTAATTATCACTACATATTTAGTTTAAGGTGTCATGAATATGACAGTTGACACTATTGTTCTTAGGGTTTTATAGATCCTTCTCACAACCCTAATTCCGAGGGTAATGTATCTGTCCGTCCGTCGCTCTTTAGTTTATATCTCCCCAACCGTTAGCGCTAAATAGTTAAACATTTAAAATACTGGAGAAACTTTTTAACCCACACATAGGAAAAATACAGAGAAGATGCAAATATAATATGCGAATGTGCAATTCGCAAAATCTCCAAAACTTAAATATTTTTATTTATTTTAATTTTCGAGTGGGGTATCAAATGGAAGCTGCTGCTAAATTGGTTACAAATATATAAATGCTTTTATCTACGATTGATACGAAATATAAACATTATATCTCTGTTTAGATGCGTAGAAAGTGATTATTTACGTACTTGTATTCATTGCGCATGCGCGTCTCATAGTTCTGAAGAATTCCTCTTCTTTTCCACGCTAGCGCGGTAAAGAAGAGGAATTCTTCAGCTTTACGCACGATTACCGAGTTTGTTTACATATAACAAAACTAATTTGCTGTTCTATTACTAAAGTAACTGTTTATATCGAGTTTTTAGTGAAAAACAATGAGTGAATCAAGTGACTTTGACGAAAATGTAGAGAATAATACTCCTCCAGAAATAATTAATTCGGCGAAAAATACAACTCAAGAATTAATGCCGCATCTTTATCAAGAGAGAGATATGAACTTACATACAGTAAGTTTATTTTTTCTATATTTATTATTTAAATCTAACAATCGTAGATAAAGTACGGTACGCAACTCGTGCGAAAACGGCATTTTGCATTGCTCGTGTGGTTTTACTACCCTCGCTGTCGCTCGGGTGCAAACTCCACACTCGCATGCAAAATGCTACTTTCCGCACTCGACGCGTAATGTACTATTTACAATTTTGTATTATTTATTGGTTTAATGAGTTAAAATATACCCCAATTCATATAAATACCTTAGAATGGGGTGATAAAAATAAGGGGGGGAGGGAATTCCCCAATTTTATATATTGCAAATTGTGTGTGCTCACATGCGCAGAGAGACATATGTTTTATGTTGTTTAAATTTTGAGTAGGGTATCAAATGAAAGCTCCTGACAATTAGGTTACAAATATATATATAGGGGAAGGTCGTCTGGTCTCGGACAGCGGCCGGTATCGGACAGAACCTATTTACGGTTGTTTAAATCAAACCTATGCTTGTTAAAATTTTGCATTCCTTATAGGTTTTATGAGAAAATATACCCCAAAAAATCCCCCCCTCCAACCAACCTATAACGGCTAGTGCTAAAATTTTAAAATAATTCATGCAAATACCTTATTATTGGGCGATACAAATTTAATATTCCTTGTTGTCATTACCGATAAAAAAACATTGAGACCTCCCGGGGGATCGAACCAGGGACCCTTTAATTTTTTTGTTTGATTTTTGGGGCCTTCCGCCTAAATTTGTTTTTTATTTTCATACAGAGCAGGATGGGGAGATTAAAAAAAAAGTTATTTTATAATGTAATAACGTATATGCTTAATAATCTACGAACCCCTAAATAGTACTTGGATACAAGTACTACCCTGTGTTTTTTTTAAGAAACTATTGATTATTATTCATGATAAAATGTTGATTATTTTTTTGTTACATATACAATTTAAGACACGCAAAAATGCCGATTTGATATGTAAAGAAATTGACAAAATTTCAAAACATTGCGTATTATTATGTATGGTTGGCAATTATTTCCTGCCGGATACCTCGAAATGGGATAAATATTCATAGGAAAGAACAATAAATCACGCTAAAGAGCTCTCGATTTCATTGGTTCTCGCCGGTTTCTTTAAATGGGAGAAATATAAAAAAATATTTTTTATAATTTTACAAAGACGGAAAAGGCCAATCTTGTCCTCAGCGGCGAAAACAGCACCTTTGTTACTATACATGGGTATTTAGTATAAATAATTGATGCACTCCTTTTTGGGAAATACGCATTTTTCCCCAGGAGTCACATAATCCTCTTCTTCCTTCATAAGTAAATATGTAAGAGATTTTTCCTAGAAACTCCTCACAAATTTCACGAAACTACAAAGCAGTTCACTTCTACTTCTAGTGACCTACTGATGTGTACCAATAGTCACTGCAGACACATAAAGAAAAACACCTGTATAATTTTAGTAGAATTAGAAAGAGTGTGCAGGTGTGAATTCAATGACTAATTAGTAGAATTAAAGAGGGTGTGCAGGTGTGAATTCAATGACTAATTAGTAGAATTAAAGAGGGTGTGCAGGTGTAAATTCAATGACTAATTAGTAGAATTAAAGAGGGGGTGCAGGTGTGAATTCAATGACTAATTAGTAGAATTAAAGAGGGGGTGCAGGTGTGAATTCAATGACTAATTAGTAGAATTAAAGAGGGGGTGCAGGGTAGGGGCGTGGTTAGCTTACTCGCAAACCTTAAACCAAGGTCATTATCAATAGACCAGGTTAGAATCCCTGGTAGATTTGTCAAGCTCCCCCTCCCCCCCACCGGGATTGTTTGGACTCACCTACATGGTCTACTGGTGGGTCAATTGAACAAACCCAAGGGAACGAACCGTCAATGGTCAAATCGTCAGTATCATCAGACAGGGTCTGTCTTGGGGTTTAGAATCCCGATTCTTCGAGCTCAATTTATTTTCACTACACCCGATTAAGAAAATGGATTCAAAAAGGAATCTATTCGCTATGGTCGGACTCTATTTTTTAGCTATCCTCAAGATTATACGTTGATCATTTGTCTTACAGAATAAATCTGCTTGAATTTTATCGATTAAACAATAAAAGTTTCTGATACATTCTTATTATTTTAAAATATGAAGTTATTTTTAGGGTTTCGAGGTCATCCTAGAAACCCTTTTGATATTGGTAGTTCGTCAGTCCGTCCGTCGCATCTTTGGTCATATCTACCGACCTATTGTAGCTAGAGATTTGAAATTTGGTATAAAAGTAAATCTCTGTTTTGCCCAAAAACAGGAAAAATGTTGCGAACTTCACAACTCAAAATTTCTTAGATGAGCGAGCAATTGCGAACTGATCGCAGCATTTTTTTTTTAAAATTTTTGAGTGGGGTGTCATAGTAAAGGTATTGAAATGTAGATTACAAATATACATCGCGTTTCCAAACTGGCGGCCATATTACCCCTTAAATTACCAAAACAAAACCCCCAAAAATCTGTCTATGGTGACACAAATTTTTTTTTAGTATCATTTTAAAGGCATTGAAATTCAGATCACAAATACACGTCGCGTTTCCAAAATGGTGGCCATTTTATCCCCCCAAAAAAACCAAAGAAGTGCATACCTATGATGCTAAAGGATAATATGCACACATTTTAATTTATTTTATTGCCGAGTTTAGCTCGGTTAGATTATATTATGTAAAGATTAAGAAACGCTGCACGTGCAGGTAGCATTGTAGCATAGTGCAGGTAAGTGTCGGTCTTCATTCGTCCCGCACACCATTATATATATATTGGATAAATAATATGCCTTAGCACAATTGGTAGCAGCATTCTCACGTAGGATTTGAACAAATAATCTATCGCTCCTTTACCCTCGTTTACCAGGATCCGAGTAAAAACAAAAAATATTACTTTCTCTTAAATTAGTCAACAACAACAGCAATAATAATAGCAATAATGCAATAGCTAATAATGTATAATAAAGAATAACGTATGTATAAGATCGTCCATCGCCCTACAATAATATACTTTTCTTCCGAATCCAATCTCAGACGTTTTAACGCCATTTTATTGTGTTTTGGCTTGTTAAAAAAACTGCGTGAGACCGTAGAAAACAGTCTTCATTTTTAATACACTAGCAGTCTTGAATGTCTGTTATTTCTTACGTATCAACTGAACTGGTTATAAGGTAAATTCAGTGACTTTAACCCCGGGTAAAAGCCAGTTCAACTTAAGAAGGAGTAACGTCCGTAACATAAAATTTCAGCTATACATTTTGCGCAGGACTTATTTTGTACCTAGCTAAGTGAAAATTTGTAGAGAACCAAACCATATCAAATAAGTCATAGGTCGAAAATAGTAACTACTTAAATGGACGAAATATGTCATTAGAAGAATTAATTCGACACGGGTTTAAAGGAACTTTGTGATTAATGAAAATGACGAAGGTTCTACAATGTTACTTATGATATAGTTGTAAACATATACCATACTGTCAAATGTGGTAAAGCACTTTATTTGATAAAAACCCGTATTCTAGCTGGATATTCAAGTTCATTGTCAGTTGTAGAATCTCTCTGGTACTCTGGTACATGGCTTCACTCAGGAAAAATGTTACAAATCTCGCCCTTTAGTAAAAAACCGAGAGTATAAATATATATTTAATAGCTCATGTGCATAACAGGATAGTGAAATGTGTAAATAAATTGTAAGTTGTGACGAATTACATGATATATATATATATATATATATATATATATATACATATATATATATATATATATATATATATATATATATATATATATATATATATATATATATATATATATATATATATATATATATATATATATATATATATATATATATATATATATATGTATGTGTGTGTGTGTGTGTGTGTGTGTGTGTGGGTGTATGATATACACAAATTTCTTTATTAATAATATATAAAAAGTAATTAGTTTGGCTAAATGACGGTAAAGATCTCTGTTCTAGCATTAATACAAATTGTATGATTATTAGGGTCCGTAGGCAAAACCAAGGACCCTTATATTTTCCTGCGTGTGTCTGTCCGTCCGTCCTCTCGCGTGCTTTCACGGCTACACCTTTCGTCCGGTCACTTTGAAATTTGGCATGCATGTGTCTTGTACCTGCCCACATATTTTAAAAATATAGCTACTTAAAATCTCGCTTATGTGAAGTGCAAAAAAATCTGAAAAAATTCCTGAACACTCTTTGACCAAATGTAAAGATACCACTTTTTGGAAATTTCGAAAAAAAAAATTATTTTATTTTTTATTGACAAAATACGTTTTTTTTATAATCATGGTCTTTTCGGTGTATTTATATGGTTGTAGTCCGGTTCAGTGGCAAAAAAATACTTTATCAGAGTGTGTTTTGAGAATATCAGACCCTTAGAATGGTTCAAAGTAAGCTATTTAGCATTTTAAAAAACCACTGTTTATACACTTTACAGTTAAACACTATATAGTGTGGCCTACGGACCCTTGCTGTGTGCTGACTAGCACACACGACCTGTTTAGTTAATATATAACTTTGCATACTGAATTATTCATTTTATACAATAATAAAAAATATTTACATAATTATATGTAGTCATACAAGCAGATTTATATTAAAAATAATTTTTTGATTGAACTTACTTAATCCAAGGGACATATGTTATAATTGATTGTTATCAAATATACGTTGCAATATTGTTATCAAATATACGTTGCAATATTGTTATCAAATATACGTTGCAATATTGTTATCAAATATACGTTGCAATATTGTTATCAAATATACGTTGCAATATTGTTATTAATCAAGCGTTTCCTTATATACTTTATTGTTTTATTACTGTGAAGTTATCAATTTATATTTTATTACTGATGGACATTAATAATTTATTGTTATTATTGTATCCGTATTAATACATTACTACAGTATGGATAATAAATATATTAGTTTTCTTTTATAATTGTTTTGAAACTATATATTCAAAAATTAAAAAAAATAAGAAGTTTGGGTCTCTTTAAACAGGAGAGATTAACTTAATTTCAGTTTTGGAAGTTGAGATTCATATTTTTAATATTATTATTCGTATTTGTTTACTTTTTGTTTGTGTCGTCAGGGGTGTTTAATAAAATACTAATTTTTTATTTAATATTTCGTCCCTAATGTGGGATATTTTCATGCCTGAAAATTTTATTTTAAATTAGATCAGGATCTATTGCACATATATATATTATACATAACATAATAATAAAAAATAATAATTTAATAATTAACAATTATAAAGTTCACAATTATCTAATATAAAAATATATAACGTTCACACACGGCCCCAAATTACATTAATAAATTAATATAATTTAATAAAAAAATATATAATATATATATAATTAAATTTCACTACATTTAATTTAATTATACTCTACATTAATTAATTTTTTTACTGCGTTCATCAATTATTACAGTATTGAATTTATTACTTCTAAATTCCGTCATATTTTAAAATTAAACAATAATAATTATTACTGTTTTAATTCATAATATAATACAGAATAAAAAATAGTTTAAAAATTTACTATATCCGTAATATATATAAATTAAAGAATATAAAATATCAGAGGAGACATGAATCAAGGGCAGAGATTTCACTATATATTACTAACTGACTAGTATTATTAATCACTCTATGTAAGATAAATTTTAACAGAAACCCAGATTTATTCACCTGTAATTATTTTTCAGTACTTGATCTTTTAACATGTTTTTACATATAAAATATTTATAAATAAATTGGCACTTCTTTAAATTGTTACTCCTCTTATAAAAAAAAATTAAGGGGAGTAACAATCTAAAGATGGTGAACGGAATGTTCTTTTTTAGACTCTCTTTATTAAAACAGAAGTGTGATATTCCTTTGTCCCAAAGTACATTGGACTAAACATCCCTTTGACTTATTAGTTATTTAGTCACTCATTTATATTCTAAGAAAAACATAGGGCAGTAACAATCTAAAGAAGTACCTATATATCTATAAAAAAACAAAATATATTCAGATTTTTTTATTTTTATAATTATGTCTGTTTAAATGGCGAAAAACAATAAACGGGTTAACATTTAATTTACCTACTCGTGTTACCGACCTGAAGTAGTTCTAGGTTCGGCCGAAAACAAAACGGGTTAACATTTAATTCATCTACTCGTGTTACCGACCTGAAGTAGTTCTAGGTTCGGCCGAAAACCAAACGGGTTAACATTTAATTTACCTATTCGTGTTACCGACCTGAAGTAGTTCTAGGTTCGGCCGAAAACAAAACGGGTTAACATTTAATTCATCTACTCGTGTTACCGACCTGAAGTAGTTCTAGGTTCAGCCGAAAACATCATCAACAAAAAAAAACTAATTCATTTTTACACCTAAAACTTAAAAAAAGAAAATTAACTAAAAAGTGCTGAAACAAATAATCAAAATTATTAAATATTTTATTCATTTTTTTTAGACTAATGTATTATTTTGTGATAATTAAAATAATTTGTAAGAAGTGTTTAAAATAGATTGATGTATTTAAAGTTGCAATAAAAAAAGTTATAATTATTTTATTTTTATACAAATGGGTCCATTTGCATTTTGTTTATTTAATAAAAATTATGCAGCATAAAATATTAATTATTGTGGTTTTTTTTTATTATTTTTGGTTGTTATTAAACCACTGACTCGAGAACCCATTAGGCTCTTAATTAAAATATGTAAAAAAAAAAAAAAAAAAAAAAATGTATTTATAATATTTAATAAAGGGTTTATTGTTATTATTAAAAAATAATTTAGATACGACAAAATAAGTGTCTCCTCACTTATTTATCAATTATTGATTATTTTTTATTACTAAAATATTATTTCTAGTTTTATACGAATAAGAAATATGTGTGAAGATTAAAATATTATTATTGTAATTGCTAAAAAAAAACGATTATTCTTTTAAAATAAAATATTATAATTATTAAGTTTTTACGACTACAATATTATTGAAAGTTTTTTATGAAATGTTTTTGTGCTGATTATAATTATTTTATTAACCGTTATGGTTATAACTAAAATATTTATACTTTTACTTTCTATCAAATCGTTTAAAGCATTATTCTTAAAAAGTATCGTATATATTTTATTTTAAATTAAATTAATATTTATTAGTCGTCAAAAAAATGTTTGTTATTAATCGGATCTGAAATATTATATTTGCGTGGCAATTTAAAAATCACAATGATATTGTTTTATACACAAACAAGTAATTTCACTAAGATAATAAACTAGTTATGTATGTTAGAATAGTTTATCCGATGTCAAGTGACATAGTTTTGGTTTCCAATGTCGCTTTTACTTACAAACTATTAGAAAAAAAACGTGAGAGTGAGTGAAAAAGTAAACAGATGAATGAAGTAGGTGATAAAATTGTTACCTATAACCTTCTAGTGAGGGAGGGGGGAGTTAGTGCTATTACCGGTTACTACAACTGCACCCGGCATCTCTGACATTCCACTACTACTAGCTTACACACCACTATACAAACCTCACACAACTATCCACTACTTCGCTAACTCTACCACTATTTATAATGTGTTTAAAGAAAATTGCAAACCATTTTCTCTTTCAAAAAAAAAAAAAAAAAAAAAATACAAAATATAACATAACATTTATTTTTTTACCAAGCTAAAGTAAATATGTATTTATTTCATAATATTTATTCATATTAATATATGAAATTATAACTAATTTCTATAAACATAAATAAATTAAATATACGTATATATACACACAGAAATATATATATAGATGCATATATATTTTAGTAAAAAAAAATAATAAAAAAAAAAAAATAATAAAAAAAAATAAAAATAAAATGTGTACATACGAAGTGAGATTTCATGTACTCGATGGTATAGAGGACGGCTTGTTCCGCCTCACTCGAAGCACGCACTACTGAGTTCCACAAAACAAAGTATCGATTGATGTGTTGTGACGTCACCAGTGAGGGGACACTTGATACTGGGTGGGGGCCCCTGGCCGAGGGGAGGGAGCCAAGTGCAAACACGATATGAAATTCAATTTTATTACTTTTCTGCCGGTGGCCCCCTTCCCTAGGCCCTAGCTTCGTCAAGGAGGGGAAACCTTCTCCTCCTCCTTGTAGCTGCGCAGTCTACCCCACCAACTACCCTCCTCCTCTCTTCCTCCTCTCTACACACACAAACACACGCACCCTAACTCTAATATATATATATATATATATATATATATATATATATATATATATATATATATATATATATATATATATATATATATATATATACACGTATGTATGTGTGTGTATAAGAGAAAGAGGCCCCAAAAATCTACTGCCTTCACCAACACAATTTTCTCAAATATATTCGTTAAAATATTGCCTCACCTCCCCTTTGACAAAAAAATATTAAAACTCTCCCTCCGCATGAAAAGAAAAAAATATTATAAACTTTGTTAAAACAAAAATGACAAAGCTTTTTCCCTTTCCATATATGCATACCTAAAGCGTATCTTAGAGACTCGCAATACACGATATAAAGAGGCGTTAGGAACTTATGGCGAATCTCTAATGCCTTAGTCTCCTTTGGGGGTTTATTGCAATCGTTAGAGACTACCCATTTTTTTTTAAAAAAAATATTAAGACCCTATTAGTATTTTATAATAAATCTGAGTCTCCAAGATCGAGACTCCAACGTCACCGGGGTTGGATAATCCATCGTATTCTTTAATATATCTTAAAATCTGATAAAAAATGTTTTGAAAGATTTAAAATAAGAAGAGGGAATAAATTAATTAAATTAAAAATTATAGTTTGTAAAAACATAATATTATTTATTAATCAAGAATGTGAGGAAGCTATGTGCCACACAAATTGTCAGACTATTTCTGAACATATTTAAAATGTGTACAATAGGTGGTTGATTATTTTTTGTTTTTAAATTTCAATAAAATCATATTCATTTTCATCAGCAGATTAGATTACCGAATAAATTGTAGGTTTCCAGGGAAACCGTTTTACGTCCCGCCATCTTGAATAAATATGGCGGCCATTAATATTCATCATCATCACCTCTATCTCAAGAACGGCAATAGCTGAAGAGCTGACTTTTTCCATGGAGGCACCTCTAACCATCTAGGTTCTTGTTTAAATCTTTGGACTCTCACAGCGGCGGATCCAGACAATTTTCTTAAGGGGGCGATCTCCAAAAACCTTTTGGAGCCTAGTCTATGTATAATGCCTGCAGCCCTAAGGGGGGTCCGGGAGGCCTCCCCTGGAAAATTTAAGAAAATTAGGTTCAAGATGGTGAATTTTATGCCTTTTTTTAAGCTAAAATAAAGCACTCAACTTAAAGTTTGTTTAAAATTGTTTCTGCTGAATTTTTGAAACATTGTTCACAGCTTTCTTCAGCTGTATTTTCAAATCATTGCAAATATTTTTTCGTAATTTTGGGAGGGGAAATCTCCCACCCCCGAGGATCCGCCCCTGATCAGTAGAGACATTTGCCTCTGGTTCGGAAAGGGACAAATTTGAAAAGGTGGCTTCTTCAATCAGACAGATTTATTTTTAATTGCGGGACGGGGTTGGAAGAAGAACTTTTATTTTACATCACAGGAAGAACCTTGGTTAAGATGTGACAAAACAGAAGTAGAGCAAGATGGAGATTTAGAATTTGAAGTCACTTTTTTTGGAGGTGGTTTAACTCTCTTAAAAAATCATGATTTCGTTTCATGCTGAGATTGTTGTAAATAATTTAATATATTTCAAAATATAAAGCGCACGAAAGAACCAGGCTTAGGGCTTAGACACTGATAAAAGACGCTGAACACTATTCAAAACGAATTAATTAAAAAAAATATTATGGAGTTGGGAAAGTTAAGATAATATTACTTTTAATCTAAATCTTAAAAAAAAAAAAAATAGAAACTACATCCCAGACTGATAATATTATTCTAAACCAAATAAAACAAATAAAATTAAATAATAATTTAGTCTAAAATGTTGACCGGAACATGTTGATAAAGTCTGAGAAGGCGTTGGTTTGAGGTTCAGGATTTAAATTATAAGTCGAGGATAAAAGAATAAATAAAATATATGAATCTATATTTAAATAAGAATTTATAGAAGGAAAAACTTTGATGATAATAGTTATAATTATAAATATGATAATTAACTAAGTTTGGAATTTATAGTTGATATTAAATATTTGATAAATAAAATATAAGGCCTGATAGTTGAGAGCTGGGAAGAGATGGAAGTGTTTAAGTTCTAAAGATGGCCGTCGTCACTCTTTTCTATCTCAAGCAACACTGAGGGGTATTACCTACAGTAGCAATGTCTTCGGAGCTTAAGGCTATACTCCGAAGACAATCTTACCGACTCGCTCGGTAAGAACATCTTACCGACTCTCGGTATACCGATTCCTAACCGCGCGGTGAAGAATCTGTACCGAATCGGTAAGATTTAGGCGCTCGGTAAAGAATCTTACCGCATCGGCATACTAGCTTACCGATACCGCACCGATATCGTACCGACAAGTCAGGGAGCGGCCTAAGTGTAACCATGTGTTCAACTTATGTTTAGGGTCAAAGAGCACAATAAATTACTAAATCTTAGGTCCATAAAAATTGACCCCAACATTTACATTTCCCCTAACAAAACACCTTACTTAAAAGACCAAAGCTTGATAAAAAAATAAAGGCAATAAGATAGTCGGGATCCCATATACGCACATCTATAATGAAAAATAGATATTTTTCGTGGTCTTGGGGGGGGGGGGGGGGATTGCCCTATCCCCCCCTCCCCTTGTATCCACGCCTGAACTCTCATCCATCTTAATTCAATATGGGGGCCATTTATATGCAGAATTCTCTAATTCGAAATATAATATGTAACATTTCACTAATAAAGCAAATTCATTACGGCCTAGTGCAATCACTAATTTCCTATGGCATTATTGCCTGGAGGTCCACCCCCCATCCCCAATCCCCATCCACCTTAGCTCCTTTAGAGGGAGCCAGGGTGGCCGAGGTCGTAAAGACACCGCTCAGCTATCACTGAGTCGAGGCAACTCGAGGTCGTGGGTTCGATCCCGGGCCGTGATACACTGAATGAATCTATGAATCGCGGACGGAGCAGGGCGAGGGACACCCCCTGAGGGGTTCTCTTCCCCCACAATGTCTAGTGGGTTCGATCCGTGTCATGAGATGTGATCTGTATCTATGGTTCTAGGTCAGAGTAGGGCGAGGGGACCTCCTGAGGGGTCCTCTTCCCCCACACTTTGAAGCACGCTCATATAGCTTACTAATGACCACATCATACTCGCTTCGGCGGTACAATGTACAAATGTATAATGTGTGAAGTAGCTGGAACTCTCCACCACGGGGAAGTAAAATGGGTCCACTGTAGGCCTGATTGTGAGGTTCGAACAAGTGGTTCGTCCTACCCGTCTAGTAGGAAGTACTAGGTAACTACTACTACTAGCTCCTTTAGAACTAGCCCAAAAAGCAATTATTAAAACTATAATGAAAAAAACAATACTGTATTCTATTGAAAAACTTTTCCATGACTTCCCTGTACTTACAATTTCGCAGCTATACAAAAAACATGTATTAATACACTTTTTTAAAATCAATGAACATATTACTAACCATTTATATCAATCACGATATACAAAACATACAAATTAAAAACCAGCCCAACCACTCTAATTTACTTAGAACCACGCTAGCACAGTAGCCCCTAAATATTTTAACCAGCTACCAAAACGAGCAAGAGTGCTACGTGGTTATAAAATGTAAAAAAAGAAGTGGTAAGGTGACTTACATTCTCTATAAATAAAAATAGACTGCCAATTGGTGTGGCACATAGCTTCCTCGCATCCTATTCACGTACTATAATGATTTTATTCTTTTACAAACCAATATTGTCTTCGAAAAAAAAAAATATATATAATTTTTTTCATTTTTACCCCCTCAAAACAAGGAATGACGCAAATAGAACGTAACAAAAATTAATCTATTATTCAAGAGCTTTTCAACGATATGCATCATATTATAAAAGATTAACTTTGGCATTTGTACCCCTGTACTTTGAGGTACCAAAATCATACAAAAGGGCATTAATTAGACTAATAGATAAATATAAATAAAAAACCTAATAACAAAAATAATATTTAAACCCTTTAACCTACAACAAAATTAAAAATCGGTACAAAAGTACGTGTACATATTATTTTAAAAATAAACCAATAAAATAGCTTTAATGTACATATCAAGGCCTTTAAAATTATTTACGACACAATATTAAAAACCAAAAAATGTTGGTCACGTGACACGGCACACGGGAATAAGTTTACTCTCATGTTCTCAGCAAATAGCATGAACTAATGAAATAAAATATAACCAATTTAAAGAGTGTGAGATTCAAGCGCTTCAATCAGAAATAAAATCGGTCAACTATTATAGAAACTATGGCCATTCAAAGACAAATAAAAAAAATACTAAAATTATCACCATCTACGGCACAACTGATGATGATACGACAAAAGGTCATAGGACCAAAGTTGTAGATCTTTTAAAATCAGTTACCGCTAGTACTATCCGTTTTCCAATACGACTTACTGTTTATTCGCAATAAGTCCCCAATACACCTTAAAAATCAAGTCGGCCATTTTTATTTTTTTAAGGGAGGAAGGAGGGGGAAAAGTGAACTTTATATAATTATTTTGGTTCACAATATGGACGTTGCTCTTCTGGAAGTGGGTAAACATTAACATCAGTCAGTGAGTTAGTTAGGCATGCGGCTTTATAGTACATAGACATATTAATTTAGCACGATTTAAAGCGCTCAGACGGTTGAAATTAGGCAGGTGCTATCTGCAGGCTACTTTCGACAAACCATAAAAATTTCATAAAAATCAGATGATTACATTTAAAGATATAGCTGTAAATAAATGTATGTTTGTGAGCATGTGGAAGATAAACAAATAAGCGCAGAAGGTTGAAACTTATTTGGGACCAATAATGGGCAGATTATGACCTACTAACTAAATTTATTTAAATCGGACAAATAGATTTTAAGATATGGCGGTTCGCAAAAATTTAGCGACAGACCGACAGAGCGACATGAACCAAAAATGTTCCCTGATGTCTGAATCGGATTTCTGTCTTAGAATTTTAAAATCGGAGATATAAATTTTTTTCGTTCTTCGGAACAATCACATAGCTTCCGTTACCGGTAAGCTCGGAAGCAATAATACTTAACCAGGAATAATGAATAATTTGCTAATAAGAAGTATTGTATACGTGTGTATGTATGTATGAATGTATGTATGCATGAGTAAGTGTGTATGTTTGTGTATATGTATATAAAAATAGAGAAATAAGAAAAAGGAAAAAAGAAAAAAAAATCAAATATTAAATATTAAATAAATAAAATAATAATATAGTTATTAATTATAGTTTATTAGTTATTGTTATTTAATTATGTATTATAATCTTAAAAGAATAATATTACTAAACACTAAAGGAATCCTACCACCTTGTATAAACTATCAAAGCACACTTATGTAATTAGTCTTATACCGCATTTACACATTCGCTCGGGGGATGGAAGAAGGGGAATGGAGCCCAAACTGTTCTTCTGAAATTAGGATAAAACACTGAGTGATGAGACACCAGGAAAGGGTTACAGAAGGAAAATATTTGTAATTATAAAAATAATTATTAAATTATTTTAATATCATAATAATTATCGCCTGTGCTTTGAAACGCTGTAATAAAGTATAGAATGATAATTGTTAAATTAATTTTATCTAAGATTGATACGAAATATTAACATTTTATCTCTGTTTAGATGTGTAGAAAGTGATTCTTTTCGTAGTTGTATTCATTGCGCATGCTCGTTTCATAATTCTTCAAGAATTCTTCACCTTATCGCACGATAAGCGTGTTTTTTATATTTAACAAAACTAATTTGCTGTTTGTTTAATTGAAGAAACTGTTTCTTTTTCTGTATTTATAATTTAATTCTAACAATCGTAGATAAAGTACGGTACGCAACTCGTGCGAAAACGGCATTTTGCATTGCTCGTGGGGTTTTACTACCCTCGCTGTCGCTCGGGTGCAAACTCCACACTCGTATGCAAAATGCTACTTTCCTCACTCGACGCGTAATGTACTATTAATTTTATATTTTATTATTGTAATGATATTATAATTTTATTCATGTTTGTTACTTATTAATAAATAAATAATTTAATTATTTATTACATAAATAAGATATATTTAAATATGTTATATTTAACTAATGGTATTATGTTATTTTAAATGTGTTATTTTGATATTATGTTTAATGTGTTTTGAAGACCATATTTCTTTATTTTCTGCTTATAATATAAAATTACTTAAATGTTTATTGACGTTTAAATACAATATACAATAATCGTGATAAATAAAAGTTTTGATAAAATTTGCTGGTCTTAAGTATTTATTTTCCTCTTCATTTAATATAAATAACGATTGACTTTCAATCTTCATTTGTAATTTTCAAAGTGAGAAATTTACAATGAAATATTTGAAGAAACAGACAACATAAGTAAATACAAAAAATATTGGAAAGTTTTTAACAATAAATAATTATTCAAATCTATAAACTAAAACTGGGTAGAGATAATAAGAAAGTAAAGACTTTAAACAGAGAGGCGTGTTTTAGTTCAACGGGAGTAAAACTTAAAAACTATAAAGTAAGCCAAGGGGTGAAGATAAGGACCGAGGACTATAAAACAACAAATAAGCGAACATGGGATATAATAACTAAAACTGATCATATGAAGGTCAAAGCACTGTGAATTGGTATCTGAGTCACTAGTGATTTAAAAGTGAAAATTATTCACCGAGGAACAACCTCGGTTCCTAGCACCAGTCACAGAGACTGCAATCACTACCACTGTTATTTTGTTAATCACCGGTGAAAAATCACAGTTCCAGTGATTTTCGCTCATCCCTATAGTAGATAGATTATATAATAATTGTTAGACTGCTTGCTTTTAGAGTCTTTTATTGGTTTTCTCTATTTTTACATGTTAATTAAAAAAAAAAAAGTTTAGTTTAACTTTATATTTCGAAATTAATTTATATAATGACGAACCCTCATGGGGGAAATTAATTTTTTATTTTAATTTAAATAATTTTACACTGAATTGTAAGTATTTTCATATTTTTTAAATTTGTTTTTATCATTAAATATGTCGGAATTCGAAATTTATATGATAATTCCAAATATTTACATTCAAATCTAATTATTGTTAATGTTAATATATAAGAAAAAAGGAACGGACATTTTTGAATTAATACTATTGTCAACTTGTTTTCATTTTTAGTAAAAATAGCTGTGATTGGAAAATGACCTAAAGCAATGTAAAGGATCCAAACGTCTCACATTTAACAAATAAAAATCAACTAGTTTTGATTGCATTTAATTTCACCTAAAATTATCTATCGAGAAGAAATTATTAATATAAATAAACTTATCAATAACAAGCGTCACGTTAATATGTGGCTTTCAAACCCCTAAATCGTAATTGCTTACGAGCTTACTGAACGTAACGAAACCTTTTTGATCAATCTGGAAAACGACAATTTTTATATCAAAATTCAAAAATCGCCCGATGGAAATCCGTTTTAGACGCAAGGAAACACTTTCGGTTTCTTGTCTGTAAGGCTCGTTTCACACTTATACGGTTCTCGGTAGCCGCTGAAAACGAATGAAAACACTTCACACACTCTCGGTTAGTATCAGGTTTGATTTCTCAACCGAATCATCGAATATGCAGTTACCACTATAGTTGGTATGCCCCTACTATGCCCACATTGCTATTTTTTAATTATAATATGTTTTAAAATTAGCTAAATTTCGCCCAAACCTGGGCATCTTATATATAATATTTATTTTAACATATTGTATTTATTACTTATTTTTCATTAAGTTAAAAATACTAAAACAAAAACATTGTCAACCTATCTATAAATCAACTTTATTAATTATATTTATAAACATTAATTAAACAAAAATCAAAAATTAGTAAAATTTTAAATTAACAATTAAAAATATTAAATAGTTTACCTTATCTGAATTTTATATATCAGATAAGGTGAACTATTTAATATTTTTAATTTTTAATTTAAAATTTTAGTAATTGTTTATTTTTGTTAAATTAATGTTTATAAATAAAATAATTAAGTTATTTAATAAATAAGTTTATTTAGATAGGTGGACAATGTTTTTGTTTTAGTATTTTAAACTGTATTTAAAAATAAGAAATAACTACTAGAAAAATAAGTAATAACTGCAATACGAGTATGTTAAAATAAATATTATATATATGTTATTGTAATTTTTAGGCCTGAAGATGCCCAGGTTTGGGCGAAATATAGCTCATTTTAAAAAATATTATAATTAAATAAATAGTTGTTTCTTTAATTAATAATCCCTAAAGACCATAAACAAGAAGAATTTATAGTAAAAGGGACCAACTGAAGAATACAATAATATTTTCGCTTGCCTAAAACGTAACCGAACCGAAACTAAACCGTATATGTGTATACGAACAATTGCTTTTATTAACCCTGGAACCGAATATAAACCGGATGAAACCGATTCGTTTCGAGGGGGCTTTCGGTTCTATCAGGTGTCTATTAGGTACCGAACACAAGCCGTATACACCGTTTCACACTTGTCAGGTGCGACCGAAAACGAACCGAATACGAACCGGATCGAATCGAACCGTATAGGTGTGAAACGAGCCTAAGGCGGTCTATCGTCCTACAATCTGTTTTAACTGAGCACATGTAATATTGAATAAATATAAATTTGATCACAGAGAGATTCGGAATTATATTCTAAAATTATACTTTATTGTTGGCAATAAATTGAAATAAAAAAAAGCAAACACATAAGTTTGACTACAGTGGGATTCGAAAGAGGTCTAAGTAACCATATTTTTCAATTCCCATTTAATAATCCTTTCGATAATAGAAAAAAGAACCTGAGGAAGCTATTATCATTTGTCAAATTTAAACGGTAATGTAGTCAGTGTCCAATAAGTTAGTACATTTTAAATAACTCGATGTAGTGCATATAAGCACCACTAAGGGTAGCGTCGCGCCCAACAAACGAGAAGCAAACCTCCATCTCTCTTAGAAACAACTGAGATACAAATTATTTGACAAAATACAGAAACTGAGATATTCTACATTTTTATATTATCTACCTAATAATGTGTAACGACAGAAACAATAATTATTTTCGCTCATTTGCCGTTGATAACATGATTCTGGTGATAAGAAATATGGGGCCGGTTTGACGCCCCCTAATATCTAATTATTATCCATCTTCTGATGTACACAGGAGAGAGCATATTATATTTTCGGTAGTTTAGAGTTACCGTAATTTCTTATTTGTTAAATTAAAACAGCAATTTATTCGTTCAACATTTAAAACACAATCTACATTCTTCTACACTAATATTAGGGTCCGTAGGCAAAACCAAGGACCCTTATATTTTCCTGCGTGTGTCTGTCCGTCCGTCCTCTCGCGTGCTCTCATGGCTACACCTTTCGTCCGATCACTTTGAAATTTGGCATGTATGTGTCTTGTACCTGCCCACATATTTTAAAAATATAGCGACTTAAAAAAAAAATTTTCAAAAAAATTAGAGTAAAATAACTTAAGGGTTAAACTTTTTTTAATTTTTTTCAAGACCGTGAGGGGTATCATATGAAAGGGTACGTCGAGCTGATTACAAAAATATATAATTCTTTGGATATAACTTTGATAGGGCGAGCGTAGGCAAGTTTGAAGTAAGTGTGAAACGTGCCCCCGCCCTCTATCTCGCTTATGTGAAGTGCAAAAAATCTGAAAAAATTCCTGAACATTCTTCGACCAAAAGTAAAGATACCACTTTTTGGAAATTTCGAAAAAAATATTATTTTATTTTTTATTGACAAAATAGGTTTTTTAATAATTAGGGTCTTTTCGATGTATTTATATGGTTGTAGTCCGGTTCAGTGGCAAAAAAATACTTTTTCAGAGTGTGTTTTGAGAATATCAGACCCTTAGAATGGTTCAAAGTAAGCTTTTTAGCATTTTAAAAAAACACTGTTTATACACTTTTCAGTTAAACACTATATAGTGTGGCCTACGGACCCTCGCTGTGTGCTGACTAGCACATACTTGACCTGTTTATTTTTCTAATAATGTATAATGTTGGAAATAAATATAATTATTATATTATTAGGCCCCCTCTAACTCCCCCCCTTGCCCACCACCACCCCTGCCTGTCGTTTTGTAGTATAGAAACGGGTTGACTGTAAATCATATATGAGTTATGTTATCAACTACTAGGTTCTATTGGAAAGAGCCGAGTTGTAGCGGCAGTGGCGCCGTAGCCAATAGATAATAAGATAAACATTAACGTGGCCTAGTAGAACAACAGCGGCCTCAGTCTGGAGCTGGACTCTGCCCAAGCCATGACATTCTCAATCACTTCTTATCTTACGCTGGTGTGGCTTGCATACGCAACCGCCGCTACCTTTACGGACTGCGGAGGTAAATGTAATCTGACTAATTAACATGTTCTTTAATATCGGGTTTTTGGATAAAGTGAAATCTACTTGGTACATCTTCGATTTTATTCGTAAAATAGTGAAATAAAGAATAATTCTTAAACTAACTTTAATTAATCTTTTCAGTTTTTGACGATCATCTTTTATTTGTATATATAACTGCTAGTTATTTATTGACGCAATGTTGTTTATTTATATTTAACAACTAGTTGTTTATTTATATTTAACAACTAGTTGTTTTTTTTATATTTAACAACTAGTTGTTTATTTATATTTAACAACTAGTTGTTTATTTGTATTTAACAACTAGTTGTTTATTTGTATTTAACAACTAGTTGTTTATTTATATTTAAAAACTAGTTGTTTATTTGTATTTAACAACTAGTTGTTTATTTGTATTTAACAACTAGTTGTTTATTTGTATTTAACAACTAGTTGTTTATTTGTATTTAACAACTAGTTGTTTATTTTTATTTAACAACTAGTTGTTTATTTATATTTAAAAACTAGTTGTTTATTTATAGTTAACAACTAGTTTTTTTTATATTTAACAACTAGTTGTTTTTTTATATTTAACAAATGGTTGTTTATTTATATTTAACAACTAGTTGTTTTTTTATATTTAACAACTAGTTGTTTTTTTACATTTAACAGGGATACGCTTGTTTATGCAATGTATTTTTGAAGCCTTATTAATTTAATCAATATCTGGTTTATGTTAAACAAGTGGGAATGTTATAAAACGGATTGAATGTTATTGACTGAGGCAATTTGACAATAGAAACTTTTAAACTGATGTGGCATTCCGCAACTGAGCTCGAGTTTCAAACATTTTATCTAATTAACTTTGAATGCAAAAATACCCTACGGGGATAGCAGCTCATTGATACGCTTGTCTTCTCTATTAACATCTCGTCTTTCTTAAAAGTAGTTGTTGTTTTTAAAAGAGGTGAAGTAAGTAAATTCGTCGATTCACACAATAATGTGTAAGATTATTTATCTCATATTTAAGTGCATTTATCTTTTCAACGTCATTTATGTCGTATTCTTATATTTATGTTTTACTTTCATGTTCAAATAAAATTATCTATAAAATAAAAATAAATAAAAAAATCTGGTCAAAAAATCGAAAAACCTTTCTCATACGGATATTGATACTCTATTTAAATTTATTTTTAAAAACAAATCTCAGAAACTAGATTTTTCCCGGGAAAAATACTTATATCGTTAGATTCGAATTTAAATAGACTACATTTTTAGAATTTTTTTTGATCAAAATCTAAATATTTTTTTTTCACTTTGATTCATAAATTTTAAGGAATTAGTGCCCCTAAATTTGGAGCTGAAGTGCGTATTCCTCGATTTCGTCACAGGATATGATGATTTTTATCAACACATATGCCTCGGCCCAGAATTTTAGGCCGGCTACAAATGAAAATTTTGTCGTAATAGTTACATATTCTTTTCCTCTCTTCAAAACCTTCGAAACAATGTTTACAATGATTAGTCGTCTGCTATATTGGCTGCCATCTTGAAAATATTAAGTGTGAAATTTCCAACCATTGTACAGTTATCACTATTATAGAAGCACCTGTGTGCCGAATTTCATTCAAATCGATCAATTTTTACGTCAGTTATCGTTAGATAAAGAAAGAAACATACTTTTCATAGCCCAAGTCTCTGAAATACAGAACTCAATACGCTGGTTCAATAACTTATATGTATCAACCACCAAAAATGATTTAACTCACCACCGCTCAACTGATGGACGCAACGTAGTTGCTACCCTTGAAGTTTCCCGACTTCGTTTCCTGAATCACATCAAGTATAGCCATGCAACACTAGAGATTTGACTTTCTTAAAGAATACACCCCGGAATAAAGGGGGGGGGGGATAAATCAGCCCGCTTCAAAAAAACCTGTTTATTTCCTTCCTTATTTTTGTGTGTAAACCCCTACTATTCACGCCTGTGTCCATAGGCATCACGTTTCATTTAAAGGATGTTCTTATAACATGTCCCCAATACGCAAAAGGAAGTCCCTAGGCAGTGGCGTAGCGAGCTTAACTCGCGCCCGGGGCGTAATACTTTTTTAGCGCCCCCATTCGAAAACCATATAATATTATATATGTAAAATATACTCGCAAATTAATAAATAAATAAAGTAAAATAAATAAAGTCATAGGCTTTAAATTTAAATAAAAAAATGTAGTTGAGAAAACATGACTAGATTTTGAAATGTAAATGATCATCTAGAATTAGTTCAAAAGATGCCTTAGATGCCTATTATTTATTTTACATTTTTATAAAAAAATATTTTAAAAACGGAGTTTTAAAACAATAAAAAGGTAAATATTTATTATCTCTAGGGAGATATATATATTATAATATATGATAAAAAGAAAAATTATAATTACAATACATCAATAAAACTAATTACTATGTATAAATTTTCCTTGCTTTGATGAAGCAAACTTATCAATAATATCATCAATTTTGATAATTTCAAATTTTTCTCTTTCCATACTTTTAACACTGGCATTTAAACATTTAAACTGGCTTCGTTTTGAAATGTGCAAGATCCACGAATAATCATTTCTTTTCGAAGTTGGTTCGATATTATTGGAAGATTGTTGCTAAATTTTAAATACGCAACATCCTTGTACTCTAGAACGTCCGGAATTACAGCAAGTGTTTCTGTTGTATTTTCTGAGCTTTTTATTAGATGTGAACATGGATTTATCATTTCAGATGTACTTGGTCCACCTTCTTCAGAGTTAGTACATAAAAGTTTAGCAGCAGTAGGTGTACAACCTGAATCTGCTTCTGACTCTGAATCTGGTTTTACATCTTCATCCATTTTATCTTCTAGATTTTCTTTTTTGGATTTTTTTCCTAAGTATGATTCCATTCTTAGTCTAGATTTCAGAGCTTCTTTTTCTTGCTGTAGTTTTCTTTTCCGATTCTGGGAACCGCTTAGTTTTTTTCCTGACGTTGACATGGTCTTAATAAAAAATAATTTTTTTCCGTGGTAGGCTGTGAAATAGTAACTTTAGAGCCTAAAAAACATAGCTAAAATCCATTTTTTCATTACGTGGACTTAAAAAATCTTTTCATTACTCCTAGCTGTAAAGAAAAAATCTTTTACGTCCTAGGCACTAAAAGATTTTTTCTTTACGGCGGGTAGTTGTCAAAACTTCCGTTAGTAGTGCTGCAGTCTTTGTAGAAATGCTTCTAGTACGATAAAAATCCGCTAGATGTCAATGCGTTTTGTTTATCTTTTCTTATAGTGTAACCTCATTTTAAGGTTTCTTTTTTTAAGTCTTAAGAATGTACTAATATTTGTTATTATTATATATTGATTAGTGATTAATATTTAATGTTTTTTCATTGTCTGCTACCTCGGAAAAAATAGCATATGCTACGCGACTTTGAAGTGTTTTTTCTTTACCTTGGCAATATTTACTGTCTCGCTTCGCTCGACAGTAAATGTAATTGCCGCGGTAAAGAAAAAACTCACTTCACAGCCTTGTAACCAGGGCTGGATTTAGGCAGGGGCCATAGGGGCCCGGGCCCCTGGCGGCAAATTTTCGAAGGTGGCAAAAGGCGGCAGAAAGAAAAATAAAACAAAAATCATAAAACATTTTTTTTTTTTTTATATTGGACATTACAATATAACTCATGTGAACAAAAAGTATAATATTTATTTACTAATTAAACTTTTTTATACTAATTGTACAGTAGAGTATGAGCGCAAGTGCAGGTCAGTAGGCATAAGTTTTTATTTATTAGTGTTTAAGTGGATTTTAAATTTTGGGCATAGAACGGTTAGTGATTTATAACTCGTCGCCGCTAGTTATTCACGTACCAGTTAGAACTACAGTTTAGGCCAACTTTACTCTATTTTTATACAATGTAATCTTTAAAGGTAAAAACGGGCATAAAACTATGTTTTTAAACAATTTAAAGAATTCCCAGCAGCCAAGAGTTTATAATATAAACATTAAATAATTATTAAGTGCATTAAAAACACTTTTCTTTTGCTTTCTTGATAGTCCAATCATTTTAGGTTTTCTGTTCCAAAAAATTCGGAGCTTAAATGATATTACAGCTCGTCAAAATGAAGTGATCAAAAAATATATTACATTTTTTGATCACTTCATTTTGATGTTCATGTTTTTCAGAACGTCAAAATTCATTCACTCATTGAAAATCGGCAATGAGATCGTGGTCGCGTTAGTTGATATTCAAGGGCAAAGGTCAACAAATTCGGTATTTTCCTATTGCTCCGACACCAATCAAGGTGGTTATCAAAATTAAAGATAACAAAATTTCCCACAAAAAAAAAATCTCATTAATTTTTTACGTGCAATGGGTGGTTTACGGAATATTGGGCGAAGAATATCTGTTATCCGTTGCCGCACCACTGTTTACGTATTTTTATGAATATCTCGCTTCCTAAGGCTCGGAGACAAATTAAGGTGATAATTAAAAAAATAGATTATTAAATTTACCACAGAAAAGTTATCTTTCATTTTTTACGTACAACGAACGGTTTAGCAAAAACCTAGCTTATTATAACTTGAGTAGTGTTAGTTTTTGCAAGACTTTTTACGTATATATGTAAACATCTCGCTTCCTCTAGCTCGGAGACCAATTGACGGTCAGATCAAAATTGAAGATTATAAATTTTCACACATGAAACATGATGTTTATTTTTTACGTAGAACGAACCTTTTGGATAATAAAGTGCTCCAAAGTTTCCCCATAAGACGTGAGCAATTTTTTTTTTACATAGATAATTGTCTATGTTTTACATGGAAGGTTTTACTTGAAGATGATGTTCCTAGAAGCAAAATTGGTTGGAAAGTATGGCAACAACATTGTTATTACAACAAAACCAAAAAATGACAATGATTAGCTTCCTCGATACTCATGCGACTATTATTTCTAACGCTTGGTATGAAAATAAAAAATTGAATCAAGAAGAAGAACGTCCACGAATAGTTGAAGCTGATGCAGCAATTATAAGAGAAGACGTCCGCAGTAACGCTGCATACACTGAATCGTAATAACAATATTCTTGCCATACTTTTCAATCAATTTTGCTTATATTGTCGCATCGGTAGGAGCATTATCTCCGAGCAAACCCTTCAGCTCCACCAACGTTAATTGACAATTATCTATATTAGTATGTAATAAAATTATTTTTTACGCCTTGTGCGGAAACTTTGGAGCACTTTATTATCCAAAAGGTTCGTTCTAAGTAAAAAATAAACAAATGTTTCATGTGTGAAATTTTAAAATCTTCAATTTTGATCTGACAGTCAATTGGTCTCCGAGCTAGAGGAAGCGAGATATTTACAAAAATACGCAAAAAGTTGTGCTTTTCAGAATGTCAAAATGAAGTGATCAAAAAATAAAAAATTGAAGCTTCGAATTTTTTGGAACAGAAGCCATATTTATGACTAAAATAACTGGACTATGACTTGAATTTAAATGTCATAAATGGCTTTCCTTATGTGCAAGACTTAAGAAATTTAAATAAACAAATTTCTCAATAAAGGTATTCAATTACTTTTCTTTTTAAGCGAATTTTCAAAGAAAATTAAGCTATTGCAATGGCTTCAAAATTTTTTAAATGCGAATTTTTGAAAATTTTCTCCATGGAAATCATACCATTCTTAATCGATTCCTGAAATTTAAAACTTTTTCTTATGTATGTATGTATATATGTATGTGTCACTCCAGACGATATCTCACCCTAGGATGCACTTTAAAAAGTCCAAACAAATTTTAAAATGTCAATAATATCAAAAGAAAGGCTGAGTTCGTTGGCCAGAATTTTTGGAGTCCATTTTGAGGGGGCAAATATTGACAATTTAGGGTCAAAAATAGCATAAAACGTGTTTTATCCATTTTACCCCCCTCTTATATGAAAATATGACAAAAGTGTACATAACAACAATTACTGTACTCAGAGCTTTCCAACGACATGCATCTTGATTTTTGTACCCGGTACCCCTGTGTACCAATTTTTTTTCACCCATCCAAATTCTAAACCAAAATATTCCTGTATTATCACAAGCCAATAATACACAGATTTTTTTAAAAATTCGCTCCTTAAGTCATGGTGCATGATTGGCCGTTTTTTAAAATTATTTATAACTACACTTTAACTTTATAATTCCTACAAACGAAGTTACTGTTAAATCATGACTCATTTTAAAATAAAACTTGTATATAAACACTGTGTACTTGAAAATTGTTTTTCATTCAAAAACTTTTTTTTATTTAAAAAAATTGGTATTTGGTTTTAGCCTAGTCCTGTAATAATAGTGGAATATTATTTAAATAATATTAAAATAAAACAGGTTAAAAATGGACAAACTATAAAACATTAGTCCATATGTTTTATAGGACAAAACTTGCAGTATTTTTTTTTTTTTTTTATAGGAATTACAAAATTGTCACAGCATTTGGGGGGGGGGGGGTTAGGCGGCCATTTTTATTGGGCCCCTGGCCACCAAATATGTAAATCCAGCTCTGCTTGTAACATAATATACTATTATTAAATTAATTAGGATATTACTGTTAAATAACACATCAGTGAATAAAATATAAAAAGAGAACAGAATGCAGTTTATTTGAGAAGACAACAGGAAGGTGACAAAATACTTGTGTTTTTAAATCTATAGGTTTTAAATCTAAGTACAAAACCAATTTGCAAAAATCGGTAAAGATTGTAATGTATATAAATATTTATCGATTGTTACTAAAGACTGCAATAATTTATTATAATTGAGAGATTAAGAAATTAAACATGATTTAAAATAACATATATTATAAATTAAGTTAATAGTATTATAAAGAGTAGTAATAATAAATAATAAATTTAAAAATATTACCAAGGATAAGGGTAGTAGGCATTCATTTTGTCAACGTATTGTTTTTGTAAGTTAAAAAAAAAAGTAGTATATAATTTAAAACTTCAAGTCATGATTTCAGGTTTTTAATTACAACAGCGATATTTAACTAACCAAATGAAAGTTTAAAACTGAATTAAAATATTTTGAAACCTAATAAAAAATAGTATAGTATAAGGTACATGGTAAACCGGAGGTAGTTTTGACGTTTAGACTTAAGACTGATGAGAACAGATTCGAACTTTCGAACTGAGCTTGGCAATGTCGAATGTCGGTAGGTAGATGGATGTCGAAATGGAGGGGGGATCGGAGAATGAATGCGCGCGCAACACAAGTCTCCTACACAGTATATATATAAACTCACCGACCCAAACCGGCTAACACTAGTTTACGATTCGAAGAACTGCACTTCGTACTCAGTACCCTATCGCAAACACTAAGCTCAGGCTTCATCTGTTTTAAGTGTGAAAGTTTCCTATAATTCAAAATATATTTTCCACAAATCAATTATAATAAAAATAAAAATTAGCCAGCATTTTTTTGTTTTGCGGACCATTTGGCGCCTCTTTGAGAGTAGCGCCCGGGGCACGATGCCCCCTTGCCCCCCCCCCCCTCGCTACGCCACTGCCCTAGGGGAGGGCCTTTAGCCCCCCCCCCCCTCCTCGCCGTGCTATTGAAGAGTAGGTCAAATAGAGAGGTGGGGGAACCAAGCTACCTCATATTCCCCTCGTCTATCTCCCTCCCCGCGTTCTCTCCATAGTTTTAGCGATCTTTGACACTTCATAGCGGTGTTGCTGTTGGCTTTACTAAAACATTGTATTTGTAAAAAAAATTTGTATCAGTGAATAGATGAATTTAGATTTTTTTGCCGACCTAAAATTACAATTTTAAATTTGAAGTTCACGTTTACGCGAGCGTTGCGCGTGAACACTTTGGCGGATAACGATGTCCATCGAACTCGTCCTGGGGCATTGGTAAAATGAACATTTCTACCAAATTTAATCAAAATCGGTCTATATTTACTCAAGTTATCGTCACACGGATGCACAGACTGACAGACAGACAGTCACGAGACAAAAAATGTTCCCTTATGTCTGATACGGATTTCTGTCCTGGAATTTTTAAAATAGGAGACAACATAAAAATTTTTTGTCCTCAAAAGTGAACACAATGCTTCCGTTACCTTCGGTAAGCTCGGAAGCAAAAACTGATACTTTATTAATAAAAAAAAATTAAAAAACCCGTCAAGAACTTGCCAGCAAGCAACTAAAACGATTTATTCGCTCATAAAAATTCATATTTCCTACATTATTACTTCTTTTTTACTAAAATATGAAGCCTTATGAGCAAAAATAACACACATTAAGATAATTCAATTCTCGGCACCCTTGCTGATTCCTGTTGTTCCTAAGGCGCTCTATGTGGTGTTCTAACTGCCACACTTTGCTAAATAGCTAATACATATATACTTTTTAATTAATGTGTTAGTTTAGATGATTCCTAACCGTTTTCGTTTCTCGGTGCCCTTGCTGATTCCTGTTGTTCCTAAGACGCTCTATGTGGCATTCTAACTGCCACACTTTGCTAAATAGCTAATACATTATACTTTTTAATTAATGTGTTAGTTTAGATGATTCCTAACCGTTTTCGTTTCTCGGTGCCCTTGCTGATTCCTGTTGTTCCTAAGACGCTCTATGTGGCATTCTAACTGCCACACTTTGCTAAATAGCTAATACATTATACTTTTTAATTAATGGATTAGTTTAGATGATTCCTAACCGTTTTCTTTTTAACCTTTTAACCTTTTAACCTTTTAACTTTTCTTAACCGTTTTTTTTAATAGCTAATACATATATACTTTTTAATTAATGGATTAGTTTAGATGATTCCTAACCGTTTTCGATTCTCGGTGCCCTTGCTGAATCCTGTAGTTCTAAAGACACCCATTGTTAAATTTGTTCAGTCGAATTAAAATGAGCGCCGATTGCTTCCCTGCGTTAAGAAATTAATAGTATTTATCTATTTTTATTAAAAATAAAACCTGCCGTAATTTCTATGAATCCTTAACAGATCATTCTAATCCTCTATGACAACTCCTCACTTTATGATAATTGGCATGCACCTTGCAAGATGTTCATCTATTGTAATGGTACAGTAATCTATAGATTCTTGTTCTTGCTACAATGTCGTAGGAATTCATTTTTGTCGGAGGGGGCTCAATACCAGAGCGACAACAGGGGGAGGAGGGTGGTTAGCCACAAATGCAGTATTTTCCAAGCACCTAGTAGTATTGATAGTTCCCCCGGAACATTCGGTATTCTGCTTTTCTATCTCGATTCGGTTTATTAACCAACATCAAAGTACCCGAATGACCGACTAGTGCCCAATTTGCACCCCATTCACTCATTCATCATTGCCCCTGTTAATTTTTTTAGTATTATTATTAGAATTTATTGTAAAGTATTATAATTCTTTATTTTTTAATTTCTCATATAAAGAGATAGTATTGTGATGCCTCGAAAATTCGATTTCGAGATTTTGATAGATTTACTCTTTTTGGGGTCCCCTGAGTCCGAAAAAATGGTTTTTGAAAAATGTCTGTCCGTCGTCTATGCAGACGCGTGGAGCCTAAACTACTGGGCCGTATTTGACAAATTTGGCACACATACCCCGATTATGACGAAAAATCATACCCGAGGCGAAATCGAGAAATGAATTTTAGCTTCAAATTTAGTGTCGCTACTCCCCAAAAACTCTGAAAACACGTGAAAAAAATATGTCTCGAAAATGGTTTCGAAGATTTTGACTAAAACAATTCTAAAATCTAGTCCATTTAAATACGAATAGTTTCCTTAAATACGACTAGTTCCTGAGAAAATATTTTTAAACGCGAAAGGAGAGAAGATCGATTCCTTGTCAAGAAGAAGTTTGATAAATTTTGAAAAAAGTTCAAAAATAATTGAAGCGAGCGTAGCGAGCTTCCTACATTTAACGAAATATGTTCCGTGTCTGTCTGTCTGTCTGTCTGTCAGTAACGTTCACGCGTGTGACGATAACTTGAGTAAAAGTTGACCGATTTAGTTGAAATTTGGTATACATGTTCCTCTTACTAATACTCAGGCTAAGTTCGTTGGACAGCGTGATCCGTCCAAGAGTTCGCGCGCAACGCTCGCGTAAACGAGAGGTACAAAAATTAAATTGGAATTTCAGGACGGGAAAAGATTCAATCATCATCTATTCGATGAGACGAACATTATTTTCAAATAACATTTTTTAGTAAAACCAACAGCGACACCGCTATGACTTAATAAAGATCGCTAAAACTATTAAAGCGGACCTAAACGTTTATAATAGAGAAAACAACCTTTTTACCGATATCTTACGTTCTAACGTAACGATTTTAATAAAACTTCATATACACCATCTAATGCACAATTGAAACAGGTATGCAAAATTTCGACTTGATACAAGCAAAATTCTTTGCGTAGTGACGAGATACATTTATAATAATTGTTTAAAAGCTACCGCGGGTGGTGAAGATTGTTATAGTCGTATAGAGTATAGGCTTGTTTAGGAAGTAAAGCTTTGAACCGAGTACCCCCACTCTTCCCCCACACTACTCTCTTCCACTTATCTACAACTATGACATTCATCATGATTAATAAATTTCAATATTCAGTATTTCATTGCAATACGCTCGCTTCAATTATAGAGCCACGCGATGCCTAGTTAAATAAACCTTCGAAAACTTATAAATGGAAAACACTGGGCTAAGTAATTATGAACTCGTATATAAGAAAGTTTGTCTTAGTTGTCTCAGACTGATTTGTTTATGTAATAATTATATTATATTGTAAAAAATTATAACTTATATACGTCTTCGGTGATATAAACATAGAAATTCTTGAAAGAAACAATGAGAAATAATAGGGAGAAATATCTAGGTATGTTGGCAAATTGTAATACGTCGAGTTGTTTTAACTCACCACCTAGAAATACAGCTTAAACTTAAACCCTTTTTTCGATCTTTTTTTTTTTTTTTTTTGGATCACCTGTTTGTTTCAAGAATATATTACGCCAAAAAAATTATTACAACATAATGAATTGGTGATCATTTGTGACGGATCATAACACTGTTATAATGTTCTATAAATATAGAAATTATAAAAAAAAAATAATATAAATCCGCAGATTAAAATATTAGATCATGGTGAACTTAAAATGGTTGGGGTATTGAATTTTTGGGGGTATAGTTTAACTCGTTAAACCAATAAAGAATGCAACATTTAAAAAAAAGCACGTTTATACGTAGTACAGGGTGGCCACGATAAACTGGCTCACCCTGTTATCTCTTTTATTTTTGATGATAGAGAAAAAATGTTAATGGTAACTCACCCTGGATTTTCGTGTAGTTTTATAATATGATTTCCAAAAATATTTTTTCTCATAGTTTCGGCAGTATCTCTCTCAACTTTGTAATCTTAAATGGTAACCTATATTTTTTTATATTTTTTTTATTAAATATGATTGCATTAGAAGAAAAATGAGCCTTGAATCAACAAAATCGGTTTAGAATTGACAGAGATATTCAGTTTTCAATATAATAAAAATGC
This sequence comes from Gerris lacustris, assembly GCA_951217055.1. Classification (NCBI taxonomy): domain Eukaryota; kingdom Metazoa; phylum Arthropoda; class Insecta; order Hemiptera; family Gerridae; genus Gerris; species Gerris lacustris. The sequence continues at coordinate 52,903,539 of OX578285.1, forward strand.
TATTTTAGTATAAAAAATAGTGTAAACGAAAAAATCGCAAATTAAACGAAATCGAACAGACACATCACCCTCAGCGTGAGGGTTTCGAGAAGGATGTATGAAACCCTAAAAAATAGCGCTAATATCAACTGGGCAACTGGGGCACGGTTATTTTTGAGAAAGATGTTAATGCATCTGCAAAAAAATTAACAAAATTATAATGATTGTATTGAGGCTGTATTTAAGAAAACACAAACTAATTCTTAACTCAAAAAAATTAGGCTTAGTGCACTCTATCAGGAAAAAGAAGAAATAAAATAAAAGTTACTTAATACATAATAAAATAATAAAAGTATAATACTTAAATAATAAATAATAATAAATAGTAACTAAATATAAGACCCTTCGGTAAAAAGTTTAACAAATACTACAAATTTTATCGAAATAAATCAATTTGTAAAGCTATAAAGAGCTATACTACAAAAAAATATTGAAATAGCAGACGGTAATCAAAAAGCAATCTAGCAAGTTTTAAAAGAAGTCATGGGAACCAGTTAACCAAAGATTGTATAAATAGTGACATGTAGGATTGAAAATATTATGATTTCAGTAAGAATGCTTTCGATGAAGCCAATGTTTTCAATCGTTATTTCAGCAGTGTAGGTGAAGTTTTAGTATCTAATATTAGTAAAATGGAATTAAAGTGGAAAGATCGTTCAATTAATAAGCTTACAGTTAAATATCGATTTTCCTATTGCACAGGAAAGCATGTGTTTGATGCTATTGACTCACTGAAAGGCTTTAACCTGAGTCCTGGCTTTGACTGCCTCCGTTGTGAGACACTCAAAGAGATTAAACCCTCCTCATTTAAATCACCAACTCACATAATAAATACCAGTCTAGGAATGGGAATTTTCCCTGATATTTAAAAATCAACCTTAGTAACTCCAGCGTACAAATCCGGCAATTCGCAAGATGTATCCAATTATCAGCCTAGCTCTCTTTCATCCAACATAGATAAAATTTATGAGAAAATGGTAAAAAATCAATTAATTGCTTATTTTGAAAATAATAATCTTTTATCGGAAATCTTTTATCCTACCTTAAGGACAGAACGCAGTATGTTAAAGTTAACAATATTCTAAGCGAACCGAGTACCTTCAAGTTTGGAGTCCCCCAAGGAACTGTAATTGGCTCTCGGAGTGTGACATAGTCCTCTATCTGAGCATTTCTTTGCATTGTCTATATCATCGGCAAAAGCCAATCTTTGGGACATTCTATTATAAATTGTACCACATCGGTTATTTTTAAGCTTCCACATAGTATACACCAGTGCTAGATTGAAAAGAACCGTGGATACTACATCACCTTGCCTTATTTCAAACTCTTAAGAATTCACCTTCAACTCTCACACAACTCTTAGAATTTCTAAGCATCATGTTAACCAGCCTTATAAGCTTTTCTGGGATCTTAAATGTTCCCATAGCATTGTAAAGAGGATGCCTCTTAATGGTATCCTACGCTTGCCTAAAGTCTATGAATAGATGGTGCAAGTCTACATTGTATTCATAGCACTTTTCCAAAGCTTGTCTTATAGCAAATATTTGATCTGTTGTTGATCTTCCACCAATCCGCATTAGTACTCACCCAATTTTCTTCTGTTAAGAGGTTATTCTTGATGATATGATTCTCGAGAGTGTTTTATATAGAGTATTCAATAACGTTATACCTTTATAGTTACTACACTCCATTTTTTTTCCCTTAAGAAAAAAGAAAATAAATGTAAAGGACATATTATAAGACCCATGGACCACTCTTCCGGCATCTCTTCCATAATCTATACCTCTTGTATCAACTCAGTTACTCTTCAAATCATGTCCCCTCCAGCAGCCTTCCACAATTCTGCCGGGATGTTATCCTTTCCCGGTGAATTGTTTGGTTTAAGCTTATCTAGAGCTGCTTCCACTTCCTCTTCACTGGGTGGAGCACATATATTTCCATTTTTTGGACCTTCATTTCCTTCTAAACAGTCTTGTGCAAATTCTGCCTCTTCTCCCTGCATGACTATCTCCTCTTCTCCTTCTAATAGGTGCTCAAAGTATTCAGCCCATCTATCGAGTATCCTCTCCTTATTTCCAATTAAATTCCCTTCCTTGTCCTTACAAAGTATAGTACGTGGTTGATATCCTCTCTTTTGCTCTTTAACTCCTTGGTAAAAAGCCCTCACGTTACCTTGTTCCTTTGTCAGCTCAAGTTGTTCCAATTTGCCTCTCCTTCTTCCTACATATTTTATTTCCTTCTCTTCTTTTATTCAGATATTCTTCTCTCCTCCCCCTAGTATCTCTCTGTATCATAAGATTCCTAGCCCGATTTCTTTGTCTTACTGCTTCTTCACATTCCATACGTATACCACTCATTTCGCTTTTGCCTCTTGATCTTTCCCACTTCCAAGTTAGCTGCTTCCGTAACTATTTCCCTTAAACATGCCCATTTCCTGTCAATGCTATTCCTTTGCCGGTCCTCTACGCTCTGCTGCAACAATTCTGTGATTTTATCTTTGAAATTATTTCTTGTTCCCTCAATTTTTAGCTCTTCTATATGAAATTTTTCACTTTCTTTTGCTTTATATAAGAAGGCAATCTTGCCTTGTGCTTTATGCGGACCAACATGTGATCCGAGTCACAGTCGGCTCCTCTACACTTGTGAACGTCTATGATATTTGTTGCGTGCTTTGTATCTATCAACACGTGGTCAATCTGGTTGCACGTCTTGCCATCTGGCGAACGCCAAGTGGCCTTTTTAACAATCTTGCACAGGAACTGCGTATTCCTTACCTTCATTCCCTTACTGATTGCGAGGTCTATAACTCTTGCACCATTCTCGTTGGTTACATCATGCTGGCTATTCTTCCCAGCTATGTCTTGGTAAATCTCTTCTCTTCCTATTTTGGCGTTCATGTCCCCCATAATTAATATAATTAAATTGCAAATAGAACATTAATAATAGTTTTATCTACAATATTTTAGTTACATACAGATAGATCAGTTTATATTATAATTAAATATATTATGTTTGTATATATATTTTTGTATTATAAATATACAGGGTGGGTAAAAAAAACCTCACTTTTTGTAACACTAATAGCTCAGCTTCTGTAATAGATAGAGATATGGAGTTTGCGGGGTTTGAAAACTACATTCTTCTACTTTAAATTTTATATCTATAACTTAAGAAACTATTGATTTCAGCCATGCAATGACGGTTTGAATTAGTGTCTTAAAAAAAAAGTCGTTGTCCGGGTAGTTTTGATAAAATAAATGTATTTAAAAAATAAATATTTAACAAAATTACAAAAAAAACTAATGCATATTTTACAGACTTACTTGTTGTATGGTTCAATATGTCCTCCTTGTTCATTTACGACAGCCTACACTCTCCTTCTCCAGTGGGATATGGCCCCAGCAATAGTTGATTGACGCATATCATCCCAGACACGAAGCGAAACATCCTCTTTCGAAGTTCATCAACGTTCTCGTACACTGTACAGTACACTCTTTGTTCTAACCAACCCCAGAAAGAGTAATCAATTGGATTTAGGTCTGGACTGTTGTGCGGCCACTCGTCTGGCTGAAGAAATTTTGGGTATTGAATTGTTTGCAAGGAGCAAAGGGACGGGGCACCATCTTGCATACACCTGAAATTTGGCATTTGATTTCAGGCAACATTGTGCTTAACACATCTTCAATGTTTGTTGTAACACTGAAGGACTCTCCCACGTACCTACAAAGAAATGAACCCCCCTCCACCATATGGTTATTTATTCTATCAAAACTATAATACCAGACATCTATTATTTTATGATTACTACTCGGACAATGACTTTTTTTAAGACCCTAATTCAAACCGTCATTGCATGCCTTTCACCCAATAGTTTCTTAAGTTATAGATATAATATTTAGTATAAAAGTAGAAGGATGTAGTTGTCAGATCCCGCAAACCCCATATCTCTATCTATTACAGAAGCTGAGCTATAAGTGTTCAAAAAAGTGCGGGTTTTGTTAGCCCACCCTGTATATTTTTGTTTAGTAAAATTTTTTGCACTTACCATATTATTATAAGCTGTTTTTTTTAATTATTCAGATAATAATAAATATTTATTATAAGATAAAATAATATATGCATGTTCTTAATTACTCCTTCAAAGTTGCTGAAACCTCAGCTTGGAGGAGGAGTTTGTCAATTATTGGTATACCAATAAATTGACGAACTCCTGCAGCAAATGATCGTCGTATATGATATTAACTGAATAGTTGGTTTCCACCTATATCCTAATAGTTTTGATATTGAATTACTGCCTATTATATTTAATTCAAACTCTCCTTATCAGTTGTAATAGATATTGTTATCATTTCAAAGATAAAACCACTGGAAATAATTCATAATATGTTTATATTAATAGATCTCAATTCATTAAAATCAATAATAGAATGATAAACAGTATTGACTCAGATTTTCATTCCTGCATGTTAAATATATAAACGTATCACTAAAATTTAAAAGAAGTGGATTAGAAGTATTCATGTTTTTCAGAGTCGAATCATTTTATCTTATATCTTGAGTTAGTTTTTTTTATAATAGTATGTACCTAATATAATAAAAAGAGCATTAGCAAACATCTAGCAAATATACTCCTTTTCTCTATATTATACTAATTTTTGTTTTCCTTTATTTTTAGGCCAATTTAAGAATTATTCTGTGAAAGTAAGCAACTGTGATGGCCTGGGTCCTTGCCAGCTAATTAGAGGAAGGAATTCGACTCTGAAAATAACATTTGAATCTGGTGAGTACGTCTCATGGTTTCATTAGACAAACAAACAAAAGTGTTTTCTTTATTTAGGGTGTCTTCAAGGTTATTAAATAAAAACAACATCATTAGTGATATTTCGACCTTTTGAAACCTGTTTTTCAGTGGCGGATCAAGATCTTGCGGGGCCCTGGGCGAGACAAAATGGTGGGGCCCCTAGGATGGAGCGGGGATTGCTGATAAAAAACAATAAAGTAACTTAATAATAAACCACTTATAACTTGATCCTATTTTACGGCTAATTCCCTTCACTTAGGGCCAGTCAAACGTTTTTACTTTCAAAATAATTCAAAACTTTTAAAATAATTACAATTCTGCTCATGATTTTAAACTAACATATTATTTGAACATAAACCCCTCAAATTATATAGTTTTCAACTAATCATCATTTTCTTTTCAAACGTAATCGAAAAGAAACATTTTTATTGTAATAATTAAGCTCTGTTATACTTAACTATTTATTCTTCTTCATGACATTTTTGGGTTTTATCGTTAAATTATCATTGTAAATAAAAAGTAAAACTGTGTTATTTGTGATCAGTCCTATAATTTGAAATCTACACTCGAGAACTTTAAATTTACTCCCAGAATTCATATTCTCAGCTTATAACTTTCCATTTTAGTGCCGAGTTTTTAGTTTAATTTTCAAAGACACATTTTAAGGGGGTCCGGGGAAAATTTTGTAAATATGACCTCTCAAAACAGCGTTTTTATGCATCTCTGAGGTGAAGTTTCTCTTTGACATCAATTGGTATAAAACTGCACTAATTGGCCCAATTACTTCGTACTGTCCGATATATACTTAGTTTTTTTTACTATTCCTTTTTACAGGATTTGTCTTCTTTCATCTCTTTTTTGGATCTCTGTACATTGTCAAACGATTAAGGTTATGTAGTATCTTGATAAATTCAGTGTTTTATATTTATTTGTTTTTTAAAAAAATACACGAAATGTCACGTTTTATAGAGTAATGATAGAAGGTTATTGTTAGGTCAGGTCAAAAGTACTAAACTCAACCTATACTTACCATAACCTTCCATACTTTTCCGTAAAATTAAAAAAAAATTAATTTATCGAGATGCTACAACCGAAATCGTTTTTGTAATGTAAAAAGGAACAGTTTGGAAAAAACCGAATTAAATTGTACGTTTAGATATAGTGGGGCACATAATGAAGATTTACCCCACAGAATAAATAACAAAATCTTCATCATTTTGAAAAGGGGGAGGGTGAGAAAACACTAGGACGTTAACTCACTTAATTTTATATGGAGCGGGCTATCTTAAACATAAAAAAAATAATCTATATTTTATAACTTATTTATTTTACTTTTTTATAGCGAGGGCCCCGCGAAAAGGTAGTTAGGTATTATAGGCTCCATGTAAACTAAATTCGACTGAATTTTATAATTCTAATATTTCATGTTTTGTACAAGGTACGGGGCCCCGCGGACAATCTTCACTATGAACTATAAATTTGCCTGTAAAGTATAAGTATTTTATTTTAATTTTCTAAGGCGCGGGGCCCTCCAAGGCGCGGCGCCCTGGGCGGTCGCCCCCCCCCCCCCCCCCCCCTGGATCCGCCCCTGCTGTTTTTGTTTGAATAATCGTTTAAACATGGCGATTTGAGGCCTTTTTTCATACAAACGTGGCGTTTTCAACCACCTTAGTGCCTTTCCAGCCAGGCTTCAAAACGCTGTTTTTAGAGATCGTTTTGAACCAGGTGTGTTAAACCACCTTGTCTTAGATATATAGATATTTATTTGTATAAAGGTACAAGCTTTTACACATGAATCGTATAAAATTATATACATAATATAAATTAAAACATAAGCTCCAATAACTTACAAATCATCATAAAGAGCCTGGGATAAACACAGATTTATCACGTGACAAAGGGGCCCAGATATAGCTGAGCAATTCCCTTTTATGCATTTTGAGTGCAGATTATCTATTCCAGGCAACAAGCTCTTTATTGGTCACAGGTAGCATAAACATAGAAATAGAATAATCTTTTTATATATTTATATACCTTTATTTTTTAGGGTCCGTAGGCAAAACCAAGGACCCTTATATTTTCCTGCGTGTGTTTGTCTGTCCGTCCGTCTGTCGCCTGCTCTCACGGCTACACCTTTTGAAATTTGGCATATATGTGTCTTGTACCTAACCACACATTTTAAAAATATAGTGACACCGTGTGGGGTATTATATGAAAGGGTACGTCGAGCTGATAACAAAAATCAATAATTTTTGGTTATATGCTTCGATAGGGCTAGTGTAGACGAGTTTAAAGTGGGTAGGAAAAGTGCCCCCCCCCCCCCCCCCCTCTATCTCGTTTATGTGAAGTGCAAAAAATCCTGAACATTCTTCGACCATAAGTAAAGATACCACTTTTTGGAAATTTCGAAAAAAATATTATTTTATTTTTTATTGACAAAATAGGTACGTTTTGTTTTATAATTATGGTCTTTTCGATGTATTTATATGTTTTTAGTCCGGTCCAGTAACAAAACAATACTTTATCAGAAGTTTGTTTATTTGTTTTGAGAATAACAGACCCATAGGATAGTTCAAAGTAAGCTTTTTAGCATTTTAAAAAACACCAACAATAGGGTACTACTTAAACAATACTGAGTGACCTACAGACCCCCGCTGTGTGCTGACTAGCACACACTTGACCTGTTTGGTCGACAACCAATTACTTTGGCTCTCGATTTCAGGAGAACTCCAAGATCTTGAAAACTATCACTATTAACACTTAAAGAAAGTGGAGATTTTTTAGTAAAGGAACATATAAAATATTCTTAAGGAAATGGAGCCTGGTAGCTCGTAGGGGAGAGCGATTGGCTCTCAAATCAGTCAGGTTAAGCAGAATAGGGCGTGGTCACCACTTACATGAGTGAGAACACAGATCGGCCCCCGCTTGGTGTTCAGCCAGCATCGCAAATAAATGGGAAGCTGCTTTTGAGAAGTGGTGACTAACTGGTTGCGTATGCCAATTGTAAGGTTTATCTGATGAGCGACACACTAACATCGTGCCATCCATTACACGTATAAGCCTTAAGGCGAATATACACATGCCGTCAAATTGGGGAAGTAGCTTGCATGCCAAAAGAGGGTATTTGCCAGTAACTGGTATACTAAATATTTTTATTTATTCAGTAGCAAGTAAAATTGCATGCAAACTGCATTGTGCAATGCCTCAATGGCAAACCGAAGATACATTTGCAAGTAAAATTGCATGCAAACTGCATTGTGCAATGCCTCAATGGCAAACCGAAGATACATTTGCAAGTAAAATTGCATGCAAACTGCATTGTGCAATGCCTCAATGGCAAACCGAAGATACATTTGCAAGTAAAATTGCATGCAAACTGCATTGTGCAATGCCTCAATGGGAAACCGAAGATACATTTGCAAGTAAAATTGCATGCAAGCTGATTCGTGGCATTATTTAAACACAAACTCAGAAGTTTTTTTAAGAACTGTCATAAATTCTATTAACACACAATACAAAACAAATAAATAACGCAATGTTTACGTCCACAATCGGTGGCAGCCAGCTACTGGAATGACCGCCCTTGTAGCTGTCACATGCGTTTACACATTCCTTTTGGCATGCGGTTTGTAGCCCCCACCACAATTGCAATTTGCGTGCAATTTGCACACCACTTGCAAATTGCATGCCAAAAATCAAATCTCGTACAATCTGCTTGCTTGCCAGCTACTGGCTTGCCATTTAACATATACACGTGCAAGTAGCTTGCACGTGCAAGTAGCTGGCATGTTTTTGTTCAAGCTACAGGCATGTGTATCTCCGCCTTTATGGTAGGTCTAAGCTCTCCACGGGCTTTCGTGCCTCGGAGTTAGTCAGTTAGTTTTCTTAATGAAATAATTTTGGACTTTACTAAAACAAAATAATTTTTGACTTTACTAAAATTAAATAATTTTTAACCACTTTAAACAATTCTGTTCCTATACTGTTCTTTAGAGCTTTAGTTTGCCTTATTTTATGTTTAAAGCTAAACTTTGTAAATGCGTCTATGTCTATTAGAAATGGAAGTGAAGACGGTATTAACAAAAGTCTACGGGAAGATCGGCGCTGCTACCATACCGTTCCCCATACCAAATCCTGACGGCTGTAAGGATAGTGGCCTACAGTGCCCTCTTGAAAAGGACAAACAATACACTTATACAGTTACTATCCCCGTCAAAAGACTGTATCCTCAGGTAATAAACATTAAATCTACTTTTTGCAATACCATAAAGCAAGTTTTTCCCTGCACTTTGTTGAGCCTAGTTTTTTTCTGGACACTATCTCGTCTAAATCAACTGATTCAAGCTTAACCAGAGCTGCATAGAGAATTTTTTATGTCCATAAAGGTCACTCACCATTAAACTGATCCCTTCTACAGAAAAAAAGTGACTAATGGCAGTAATTAAATTACAAATTACAGAATATTTTCTAACAATTATTATTAAGAAAATATTTTAAATTTGTTGCTACACTCTTCATCGCGATATTGCCCATGACTAAAGTCTCAGAAGGCTCTCTTGTCCGTGGTGATTTCACAAGAAACCCACAATTTTTATTTTTTTTAAATTTTAATTTATTTTCAAAAAATAAATTAAAATCAGGGGTTTGTTCAAAGTTTTTCAGGGTTTTTAAAAGCTGGATGTATACTTGCAGTTAAATGAGCCCCAAGACCAGATTTACACAATATAACATATTTAATGTTTTTAGTAACTTTTTTTTATAACTCACTCACAATAATAGTAAAATAATATTTTAATACTTGACTTGACGTGTCAGTAGTTTGAAATTTAAGAATAAAGTTGGTACTGAGTGATGGTAAGTTCAGTTCAATTCTATTCAGCAAAAACTTATTTGTAGGTGTGCTTAGACCTTTCGTTAGTATATCAGCGTTCTAAGATACGAAACGTTGACTTCACTTCATTGAATAGCATCTCTGATAAAATGTTCTTTATTGGTATATGGTTTTATAGGGTTCTTGGTCAGACTGTGAGCAGCTTGATTATCATTAACCATTTCCATTTCTTCGTGTGGTATTCCCGTATCATTTATGAGCCGTTTTAAGTGTATTACTTCTTTGGCTGATTCAGTCAACACAATATATTCCGCCTCTGCATTGAAAGGCGAGAGCCATTTGTTTTTAAGACTCCCAGCTGACGAGTGCCACGGCACATTTGAAACCCCTCCTGAGTAAGATTGTCTATTGACGTTGCATTGCCCCCAATCACAGTCAGCAAAACCTAGTAGTGGTTTTCCAGTTGTTTGGTATACTAGTTAAAAACCTTTGTAGGTAGCGTAATATTCCCTTAACGGCTAATCAGTGTTCATTATCTTGAATATTATTAAATTGACTTAAATAACTTACAGCGTGTGTTATGTCTGGCCTGATGGCTACAGATATTACAGGGTGTCCCACATAAGGTGTAACACAGAAAAACCTGAGGTTCTACATCACATTTCTGACAAAAAATGTTATATAACATAATGGTTGATCGACCTTCGTTTTCGAGATATATCGATTTTTCAATTATCTCATTTTCTGGTGACTTTTTCCCATTAAAAACGTTATAGCGTAAAATCTAAAAAAGATATAAAGACGGAGTTTTCACCATTCAAAAGGTGAGGAAATTTGCTTTAAAAATGCCATGCTGATTGCCCATAATACCCTTATTAAATTAATTTTATATACTTCTAAATACAATGTTTTGGTTAATAAGAAATTTGTGGTCAACGTTCTTGGTAGCATAACTTTTTAATTTGTATGGTAAATGAATAAATTTGACCTCGTGTAAAACTGGCCCGTTTAATAAGCTTTAAAATGATATAACTTGTTAATAAGTTTGCTTCAAGTTTTCAAACTTATTTGGATGAAAAAGAGGTAATAAATGACAAGATTATCAGTCTCCATGACTTTAAATGACCCTAAGACTTGGTGAAAAAATAGAAAGGGTAACAATAAATAAAAAAATATCACTTCTTGCATCAACAAAATGTAAAATTGAATAATATAGTATAGAAAAGTGAACATAATTGTTTACAAAAACTTAAAGTACCCCCCCCCCCTCCCCCGTTGCTGTTAATGGATCTTCTGCAGCGGCGAACTATGGAATGACATCAATTATCCAAGATGGTAGATCGGTTCTGGGTGGGGCTGCCCGTCTCACTCCTTCAGGTTTCAATTTGATTGCATCTAACGCTAAATTTGTTCGCTAAACAAGGTCCTCTCTTGTGTTAACCAATTGGCTGTACACTTTAATTTTCACCTCTCCCCACAGGTAGTAGTCTAATGCAGTGAAATCGGGTGAACGAGGTGGCAAATTCACAATTTTCAGCCATCTAGTACTTATACTTACTTAGATATAATTACTTACATACCTCTGCCTGGACCCATAGCCTGTAGTTAAATGAATCACAAAACCAGATTTGCACAAAATAACATTTTAAATGTATTAAGTAACTATTTCTTTATAACACACACACAATAACAGTAAATTAATAGTTATACACTTGACTTGATGTGTCAGTAGTTCTAACATTTAATAATAAAGTTAATACTGAGTGATTTACAACAATACTTTATAAATATATTATATTCTTTTTGTTTTTCAGATAAGCTTACAAATTAAGTGGGAGATGTATGGAAATGTAGATGCATTAATTATTTGTACTATATTCGATGCAATTATAAGATAAATAAGCTGGTCTTTTTCTACAAAACCTTTACGAGTAATTTAAAAGCTGCAAGAACCGAGGATGCTAAGAAGGATAATATTGTCATATTTTAATTTAAAAAAGCAAAATAAAACTATTAAGTGCCATTGTGACTTTAGCCTATGTTTATTTCACACAAAAGATGTAGATGGTAAAACGTAAATTATACTATTTGATTAAAACTTGCTGTATTTATAACCTCTCTAAAATTCTATTTGTATTCACGACACCAATGTCAACACGACTCAATATTGAGACGAGATATTGTATCATATCAATAACTTATAGGATCTGCATTTAAATTTCCTAGCTCTATTAGCCTAGCTCCACAATCCAGCTCTGATTTTAAATCCCTAGCTGTTGTGGATGTTACATGGGCAAATGTTTTTACAAAAGTTTACTGATTTCTTGTTAACAAATTATTAGTTAGCATAGGCGTCTCCAAACATGTAATGTCCAACTAGATATACTCGTAAATAAGAAGCTTACCTACCCGTTACCGAGTTGAGCTTGTCACCTCGAGTCAATCAAAATGCTCAACACCTCTCAAGTTGCTTTCAGCTATGAAAGGAAAACCGTGGACTTGACATCCCTATGACGCCATCCCCCCGAAAAAACTCGAATGTTATAATCACTGCGGAAGCCTACAAACATAATAAATGTTTGATTCCTCTGACACTGTTGTATAATGAAATCGAAGAAATTCTCTTAATACTTTATTGAGATAAAAATTAAACAGGATATTTGTTTTTTTTTTTACTAAAATACAAGAAAGACAAAGATGACATGAAACACAAGTTAACGTGACTGACACGAGTAAACAAGTTAGGCCTTCTTCTCATTGAGCGACGGATACTCTAGTGCGGTATGCGTCTCCTAGACGTCGCTTGCAATATTAAGTAATAGGGAAGCACGAACGGAGTTACTCCGAGGAGTCGAACGAGAATTCTACCTACACCCTACCACTCTCCGGGAACCCTGCATGCGGGTCAGTGCGGCACACGAGTCTCCGAGTCTCCTCATTTGCATCATATTAATGTATTTGGCAGGGGAGCATTAAATAAATGATTATTATTTTATCGATACATAAATCAAATGCTAGAAATAATTGATTGAATAATTTAATGTAAGTAAAGTTTAAAAAATAAACTGATTTTAGGTTCAAAATTAACAATCGCAATAATTGTTTTGATGATTTCCAAAGCGAGTTTTTAAAAACAACAAATATTTATCTCACTCACTGCCTCATCATGATGTCTCTTAAACAACTTACAGTGGATATATAATATTTGATTTCTTATTCAAGCCAAAAACATTAATTGATATATAATTTTTAGACTCAAACGATTTAATCATTTTTAATGGAACACAATCAAAATCATAATTACGAATTATATTCGTATAGGAAGACTGACGATATGGACTATCGTGTACTAACTCAGCAAGTTCAGAATACTTAAAACAATACAAATAATTAGCGGTATTGGTGAAGAAGCACAATGTTAATCGCGTGGCGTTCTTCTTGAGCAAGAAGATTTTGACCGGTTACCTTATAGGCACCGGAATGCAAAAATGAAGACAGGTCATGGCATTCGTCTGATCGGATAAAGTATTACCGAAGTCTGCCATGAAACGCCGTTTCGTAGAAAGATAACCCGTCTTCATCGGGTCATAGGCGGCCGAGTAATGCGCTGGTTTTGGCATAAGGATCCCCAAACCGTAAATTCCCTCACGTGGTCCGAAGACTTAAAACTTTATGGACAAGGTATATGTGTAAATTATTATTGATAATGGTAAAAAATGAAATTTAAAAAAAAAAAAAAAAAAAAAAAAAAACCTTCTCGATGTGCCTCCACCTTGACGTGGTGAGGAGGCTTTCTACTAAGAGAGGCACAACTAGTTTAATTAACATAAAATTTGGTGAAATAATTTTAAAATGTAAAAAATGTTGTTATGTAATAGTTATATAACATGACGCAAAATGTATAAAATAAGACTCAATGCTTGTCCCACAATACGTGTAGTATAATGTATGCCATATATGACGCATTAAGGCCGGGCCACACCTGTCCACATCGTGCACACACAGTATGAAGTCCAACACACGTCCGTGTGTTGTGTGTTATACGGTGACGGTAATGGGAGGCCACACATGTCCGCACCGTATGATCTAAACTCAATGTTAGTATATTTTTTATGCTCACGCAGCTGTTTCATTGAGACAAAATGTTGAAAAGTTTAGCACATGGTGAATTAAGGATGTTAGCACTTGCCTTAGAGGAAGAACATGATAATTGGAAAAGAATTCAACCCAGAAGTCGGAGAAGAATGTGGGTTCACAGCTCTTGGAAGAAAACATCGGTTGAAGGTGAGTTTTGCTAGCTGCTGCCTCATCTGACGATGAAACCAAGTTTTACAAATATTTTAGAATCCCGATGTCCACATTCAAACAACTAGAAATTACCGTCCAAAAACTTTTATTCACTGCATTTCTATACTTTTCACTCGACTGATGGCAAAACTGGAAATTTTCTAATTTATTCAATTAATTTTTCGACCTCCATTTTGAGTAGAAAAATAAAATAAATAAATAAAGTGTTGTAATTCAATGAATAAAGTTCCAAACATTTAAATAGAATAATTATAACAAAGAAAGTTGAAGATGTAGATAAGTTACTCTATTGGGTCTGGGCCAGTCTGGGGGGTCTCATTAATTATTTCATTGGTTTATTTGCTCAATTTAATTTTATTCTACTTTTAAGAGAGATTATCGTTTTTAACATGTTATATTTATAATTATATAATATTTATAGTTAGCTGTGTGATTATTTCTTTTGTTTATTAAAAAGAAAATAATAGCTTGAGAACAGGGCTTAGTTATTGATTTTTTTTTTTTTTTTAAATTAACCTGATAACACAATTTAGTGAATTGCTAGACGTTTTTCGTGCTTTGCCAAAAAAAATTTCAAGTGGATATAGCTGCTTTTGCAATTCAGCTACTCAAATGTCCTCGACATCTATAAAGTAAAGACTAGATTTTCGACTTATTTGTTTATTCGCACCCTTAGGGTCTATGATAGCTTGATAAATTTGACTTAAAATCTGTCCTGTTTCTGGAGTAACGGTAGAATGTCTAAATTCACGGAATTGATAGAAGTGAACAATTAGAGGTCCGGGCCCTTATCGTCAGTACCGTATATTAGACAATTCGAATAATTAAGGATCCTCCCCCCCCCCCCCATATTGCTCGAAAGACGACCAAACCCCCCACACAAATAGAAAAGAACATGCTCATACAATGTCTGGAGAAAAAATACGAAGAACCAATAAAGATACTCAATAAACGAGGCACAAGGACTAAATTCTAAAAGTTATTTTGGTAAGAATTCGCGCTAAACATCTAGATATATGCAACAGTATTCCTCACGCAATCGTAGCCCTAAGTCGATATACACACAGCTTCAACTACTTAATCTGTAGGAGAACCAGACATAATTTTATCATTTACAAACAAAATACAGTATACAAATGATTCAACAATCAAACATTCCAAAGAAGTTGAATTTACCTCTAGTAGATCCATGGGCGTAGCGGACACCCCCACGGTGCGGGGGAGAGGGGCCCCCAACCGATCATAAGAATAAAACCTTTGGGGGCCTATTCGATGGGGTATCAATGAGTTCGTATTACAACTCATTGGAGGCACCCGTCTAAAGAAGGGTATATGAGACTAATCTGACTTAATTTTTTGTCTCATTCTTTAATATTTATATATTGTGCCCCGCATTTTAAGAAAAGATAATCTAAAAATGCTATTTTGATTTTTGAGGAAAAATAATAATCTTAACCTCGCTAACTAATTTTATGCAAGATCCCAAAGAATAATGATTAATAAAGACGCCGAAACAATGACGGGTAATATGTATAAATAATAATTGTTTATACAGCACGTTTTGAAATTTATTTAAAGATAAACTTTCTGTAGGATTATAGCTCGGATTCCCATTTCAAAAGCTGTGACTTATTATATGTTGGATTTACGTTCATCCCATTATTATCATACCCCATATCGCTGCTGTTTTTTCCTCATTTTTTCAAACTCTCTTAATCTTTCTTACTGCAAACCAACTCCCGACTTTAAACAACGACTTTTTCGAAAAACCACTGATAATAAATGGTGCACCTGTAAATCTTGGACTTGGAAGCATATACAGGTTTAAATTGAATTAATTACCACCATTCTCTTCGTTTGCTTGCAATCACACCGGTTCACGGATATAAACAGTATAAAAATGTTTAAAACGTGGTCAACAGGTAGGTGGTTGTTTACTTTTTGTTTTCAATTTTCAACATTATGAGATTTAGTTTCATCAATATCTCGGGCACTATATTTTTACAGAGAAAATGACTACGACATACGACATATATGCGGTTACGGTTACCAGCCGTGAAATTATCCGGATAGGTTCTCATCCCATTCTTGTAGACATGCAAGCAAGGTGTCCCCGAACGAAATCACACCACTTCTGGGTTTTATAGGAAATTTGAGGGCGAACAGAGAAGTTATTCGCAGCAGCTTCTGTTTAGGCTTAAGTAAAAATTGCATATTATTTTGTTTGATTTTATTATGTTTATATTTTAATCTTATACCGGTAGTGTGGTGGCTAGTTCAGAAGGTGTTTATCTGAGTGAACTTTGATGGTGCAGTTTATTTTCCCCAGATTCCAGCGCTGCTAGAACGAGCCTTCATTCTGGAGAGATCCGCCCGCGCCCTAACGTTACGTACGAGCCCTTGCTCATCGACACTCTCCCGTCTCCCATCACGTTTTTGATGATTCAGGTACGAGTACCTGCCGGTACCTCCTAGTACCTGTTTTGTGTTTTTTCTTCGTGTAATGGTGTTTTGATCCATGAATTAATAGACATTATGTAACCAGGGGGCCGAATAGCCCCGGGCCCCCCTTGGTTCCACAAAATTTTTACGCGACACGTGGTCACTCCACCAGCGTGGGCCGGTCCCGGACCGACGGTAGACCGACCCCGGGCCGGCCTCGGAAGAAGCGTTCCCGGTGAGGACCGGTAGCGGAACGGACCAGGACCGGTAGTGTGACGGTCCTGGGCCGGTGGGGGTGCCGAACTTGGACCGGTGGTGTGCCGAACTCGGGCCGGTGCTGATTCGGAGCGGACCGGAGCTGATCGGACCAGGGCCGATCCTGACATCAAAGTTATAAAAGGGCGGAGCAACTTAGACCGGGCTCATTCGTTGATTCGCTGATCCCGAGATAGTTACGGTCGGAGTAGTCGGTTAAAGAGTGGCTGTGTGCCGAAGTTGTTTAGGCTGTGTGCCGAAGTTTGTGGCTGTGTGCCGAAGTTTGTGGCTGTGTGCCGAAAAGTGGTCGTGGACCGTGAGCCAAGAAAATTTTAGTTAAGTTCAAGTTCCAGCAAAGTACCAATGGTTGGAAGAGTACTTTCCGTTTTTTTTATTTTCTTTGTTTTAATTTTATTGTCAGAAAATTGTTTTTAAAGGCATAGTGCGCCGAGGAACATCAAGTAGAGTCGGTAGTGCACTTTAACGCGGGTGTTGTAAAGAGGATACCAATAACGGGACTTAGTCAGAACAGTGGATACCATCGGAAGAGTGAGTACAACTTTATCTTTTTCTTTGCTGCCTGGTTGGCGACCCATCGGATACTACCCAGGGGGAAACCCCGGTATAAAGCCCAAATTGTATAAAAATTAAGAGAGTTAAGTCGCTGCCTCCCCCTAGTCTTGTAAGGGCTCGGTAGGGTTATTTAGGTTTTTTTTGTTGTTATTGAAGTTCGTGGATGTAAGGTTAGGCGAGCCCGGGTGCAGGCAGTAGGCTAGAATACATTGTAATCTATGAAAAAATTAAATGTTCTTTATGTTTTGGACGACCACGTCCCTCCTACTAAATTGGTATCTTTTTATTTTTTTATTTTTTTTCTAGAAATTTAATTCTTTAACTAGATTTTGTAGGAATTTAAGACTTCCTAAAAATTAAATTTAATTAAAAATTTTTTTTTTTTTGAGTGTACAGTGTGAGAGTGCGAACCAATTTATTCCTTTCATTTATTTATTTCATTTCTTGTTATTGTTGTATCTGCTATTTCTGTTATTAGGAGCGGAAGTATTTTTTTTTATTGTAATATCGAGGGGATACCTTGGCTTGTTTTTTTTTTATTTGTTTAATTTTTCAGCGTGTTTCTTCCCCTTCCTATTTTTTTTATTTATTACTCCTTTTGCTTTCTCCTCTCATGCCCGGTCTCCCCCGGTTACACTCCCCCGGACTCTCATTTCATCGGGCCACTTCTTTTTCTTTCAACACCGTTATTACCGAGCCACCGTCGGCCGTTTTTAATCGGGTTTACTTGACCACGAGTTCCCGTGGTTACGCCGCGCCGGTCGAACGTCGACGTATGCCTACGTGAAGGAATCGTCTCATTACGTCTTCACAACGACTTCTTCCATGAATCTGCAGCATATCTTCTGGGTCATCTATTAACGACGATTCACCTATCCACCTTCTAGCCACCTACCGATATTATTTTTTGTTCAAGTCAAGGTTTTTCTTTATAAAAAGTAAATTTTTCTTTTTAATAAATAAATGTTGTTATAGGTTTTCCTTACCAAAAGTAAGCTAACAACTCTTTAATTTTTTATTATTACAGTTAATTTAAGTTGTCTATATTTTCAGTTTATGCGACTCTTTCATGAGTACTATTACTATTTAATTATACTGGAATTTTAATTCTGTTACTTATTAGTACAATCATTTATCTGCAATATTATTGATTATTATTATTAATTACCTACTCTTTATTATTTAATTTATATAGAGCCATTTTAATTTGTTATTCCAGCATTCAGTTTAATTTCTTTAAGATTTCTTTTAATCGAGGGATTTTCTTTTATACTGATCTTTATTATTAATACTTAATACAGTCTTTTGTTTTTTTTTATTATTTAAAGTACATTTAAATAAATGTTATTGACTTTAAATGGCTTTATTTATGTTATTGAACCTACGATTCTTTTTAGATGTTTAAGATTACCCGGCTTAAGCAGGAATTTAGATTTGTTTTAAACTGCTTAAATCACTGATATTCTTTTACATAACAGCTTCGTTTTTGGGATATACGAAGTCGCAAGTTGCCTGTACAGTTGAGTGAGTTAGTTCTCTAATGAGCAGAGGTTTTTATCTCGATTTTGGTATGTATGACCCAGTGGCGTAGGAATTCATTTTTGACGGGGGTGGCTCGGCACCTCCACTAAGGGGGGGGGGGGGGGGGGGGGGTACATACTCTTAGTAGGTGCCAGACTACAACCTACCCTCTCTCTTACCCCTCCCCACTATAGAAGGGGGGTCCGGGGGTCCTCCCCCGGGAAAATTTTGGAAAATAAATGTTCAAAAACAGCATTTTAAGCAGTTTTAGACATAAACCGATGTACTCATTTTTATTTTATTTGTAATTTTATAGCCCCTTAAAATCTGACGGGGTGGGCTCAAGCCCGATAGCCCCCCCCCGTTCCTACGCCACTGGTATGACCTATATTTGTAGCATTATTATGTTGTCTTACTTTTGGGATCCTGCAACAGTAATTTTACAGCTGGACCATTGTGTTAAAATCTGCCACATTTTGTTAGAATCCCCTTCGATTATACTCTGAAAGACAAGCACTACTCAACATTTTGTTTGGGATTCAAAATTTATAAAATACCTACTTATTTGCTTTAAAGAAAATTATTTTTTGAATAAAGATAACAGCATGGAATCGAAAAAAATTGTGTTAAGAAAGTAATATGCATGTCGTATTAATTCTAAATTTATATTTAATTACCTATATATATTTATGACCACATATTTTTAGGGCCTCCACTTCGTCATCTTGCGAGGGGGGGGGGGGGGGGGGCTATCATTTTCTTCTATGCGCCTGATGTAAATTATAAAATATATTTCAAGTTTATTTTTCTTCTATTGATTACTAGATATTAACAAAACATAATAAAACCTCAATAAGTTTTGTATGGAATTGGCAACTTTTTACCGATGGAATTAGGTACATTAGGAAGCATAAACTAAGTTGGCCCAATTGTCAGCTTGACCCGGATTTTTGCCGATGAAACTAAAAACATTAAACACTATAACGGCCCGATTGACGGCTTTTTGCCGATGGAATTAGATTCATTGAATTAAATTAGGACGCATTGACTAAATCAGCCCAATTGCCGGCTGGACTCGGATATTTTCCGATAGAATTAAATGCATTGAATTGAATTTGGATTACTAAACTAAATCAGTCCAATTACCTTCCGGGCCCGAAATTTTTAAACGATGGAATTAAATGCAGTGAATTGAATTAGGATACGTTAACTAGACTAGCCCGTTTCCGGAGAGGCCCGGTTTTTCACCGATTGCATTCAATGCTTGAATTTTGAATGGAATTAGGATTCGTAAACAAGACTGGCTCGATTGACAGCTAGGCCCGGATTTTTGGCTATAGAATTAAATGCTTTGAATCGAATTAAGATGAGTACAATGAATCGGCCTGATTGCTGTTGAGCCCGGATTTTTTCGACGGAAATAAATGCATTAAAATGAATTGAGATGCGTTCAATATTAGGCCCGATTGCCGGCTCGGCCTGGGTGTTTGCTGAAGGAATCAGTGCCGGATTTACCACCAGGCTGCGGGCTTAGGAGGGGGGGGGGGGGGGGCAGATATGGGCAATACATTGATATGGCTTGCCGCTCGGCGCCTTTATTGACACAGTATCTATATTCTAAGGATTATTTCTTGAATTTGAGTATGATCCTGAGTACTAAGTTAGTTAGTAAACCAAATATTAAGTTGATTTTAGCTTGTCACTTGATAGGTTAGTTATTTAATTTATTACTCCAAATAAGAGTGGTCACCTATCAAGTGACAAACTAACATCAACTTGATTTTTGGTCTACTAACTAATTTTGTACTCAGGATAATGAAGATCAAATTGTTCACCCAAAATGGCCGAGACATGGTTTCTCTCCATCGGTTTGTTTTTTAGGGTTTCGAGGTCATCCTAGAAACCCTTATGCTTTTGATAGACTTGAAATTTGGTATACAAGTTAAACTTCTTTGCCCAAAAACAGAAAAACTATTGCGAACTTCAACACTCAAAATTTCTGCGTTCAATTGCGAATAGATCGCAATATTTTAAATTTTTTGTAATTTTCAAGTTGGGTATCAAAGGTATTGAAATGTAGATTACAAATAAATATCGCGTTTCCAAAATGGCGGCCATTTTACCCCCTCAAAATACTAAAATGAACCCAAAATGTACCCCCCCCCCCCCCGCACTACCCCATTAGGATAGGTCCTACAAATAAGGCAAAAATACATAAATATACATCACTGTGGTCCAATGAAATTTCCGAGGAGTTGATAAGTCAAATTTTAATTCAAAATTTGGCCGTAACTCCCCAAAATTGCAAAATTGTTATTATTTGAAAATTCGAAGTTGGTTATAATTTTAATGGTATTGAAATTTGGTTCACAAAAACATAGTTATGTCCCGCAGACGAACTTAGCCGACCACATATTTTTTACAGGCACCAAAAGATTACTTGATGTTAGTCAAACACTCTTTTGCATGCTATCTCCTGAACTATACAATTTATATTTATAAGTTTATAAAAAAGGCTATACAAATAAATATAATTCAATGAAAAGTGTGAGTAGGCCTATTTATTAAAACCTAACCACATTTATACAGCGAATTCGTGGTACATAGAGACACTTATATACAAAAAATTTGTTATATAGAGATTTTCGTTGTAGAGAAAATTAAATTTTTGTTTAAGGAGGTCCCACTGCAAATCGTTTGTTTCTTAGTAGTAACTTCTTTTTTTAAGTAAGTTAAGATTATTTTTAAGAATAATTTATTTTAATTTATGATTTATTGTATAGATCTCATAAATTTTAAACTTCATCTAGGACGTTGAGGAAGGGGAAGGGGAATTAACCCTTTGAACGGTAAGGGTCTGATCATAGAGAAGGTATAACATCATTATAAGGGATTTTCATGGAGTTTTACTTTTGAAAAGGACTGACAATATTAACTTAAAAGGGGCTAATAGGTAAAGGAAAACAGCAAAAAAACAAAAACAATTGTAACAGTTGGATTTTGCAAGGTAAATAAATAAAATAAACATTTACAACAGTAATTATACACAGAGAAAATTATTACTTTTACTGTTTTTAAAATGTCTAAATCTCATCATGGCCAGGGGGTTCACTCCCATCAACAGGGGGGTGTTGGGGGGTTCACTCCCATCAACATGTTGGGGGGTTCACTCCCATCAACATGTTGGGGGGTTCACTCCCATCAACAGGGGGGTGTTGGGGGGTTCACTCCCATCAACAGGGGGGTGTTGGGGGGTTCACTCCCATCAACAGGGGGGTGTTGGGGGGTTCACTCCCATCAACAGGGGGGTGTTGGGGGGGGGGGGGGTGGTTCACTCCCATCAACAGGGGGGTGTTCACTCCCATCAACAGGGGGGTGGTGGGGGGTTCACTCCCAACACCCCCTCCTTGAACACGGGCCAGTAACTGATGAATTAACATGTTCCCCATTTTTTTTTAATTTCTATAGTAGAGGTGATGATTTTTCTTAATAAAGGTTTAGAGAACTAGCTGATAGGCCAGTCACTCCACTAGTAATAGCTAATACGAACAACAAAGGTCAAAGGTATTTTATGTAATAATAACTAAAACATAGCCAAACAAATTTTATTAATTTATTAAAAATGTTTATAAATGTTTAGTGGATTGATTGTGCAATGCACATAATTTAGGGAGGTGTTTACAGTTTCTTTTACATAACTGAGCGAGCATTAAGGAAATCTCCTTCATCACCATTTGCTTCCTTTTTTCTTCTTTTTGCTTTGAACTGGTGTTTTCCTTACTTGCTGTTTAGGATTTTCTCCTGGTGATGCACTTGGTTTTTGAGATGCAATTTTCGTTATGTCACTAAAAAATAAAAATAAAATGCTTTAATTCAATACATTTATATAATTTTATATATATATATATATATATATATATATATATATATATATATATATATATATATATATATATATATATATATATATAAAGTTTGCGCAAACATTTTGAACGGGTATGGGGGCCTTTAGACTCAATAATGTTACAGTTTTGTATTAATTTAATCTATATTTAGATAGGTAACAAACATTTTATAATATTTGTTGTACAATATCTTAAGGCCCCCATCCCCATACACGGTCAAAATGTTTGCCCAAACATTTTGACCGTGTATGGGGCTGTTTGATGTTTGCGCAAAATATTTGATCGTGTATGGGGGCCTTTACACTCTAATTTTTATAAACCAAACAATCACACATTTGACAAGTAAATCACATGGTTCAGTTTTTTTATTTGAATGTATATTATTTTATAATGTAATAAAAGTTTGAAATAGATTTGGTTGTTGTTATTTATATATTGTCTAATTTATTTTATATATACATGGACTGAGGTGACCTCAAAACAAGTAAAAATCCATCAAAATCAAATTTTTGAACTATCTCAAGAATTTCTCTCTATGTATACTAATAAGTATACAAAAAAGTAAAAATGGTTATTATCATTAGCTATACTTGGAACATATTATATTTAACAATGATCATAAGCTATACATGTGCATTTTCCATAATAATATCAAATACAATCATACTAGTATAGCACCAAAACTACCCCAAAGAGGTTAAACAAAAATGCCCCCTTTTTATTAACTTCACTCAAAATTTTTAAAACATGATAAAATATAGTGTGGAAAAAATTGTTGAATTTTCACGCCTTCACAATAATTTCTTTCTATATGCTACTTATGCGAGAAAGTAAAAATCATTAGATTAATAATAGCGTCATAAATCGTGCTATTTTCCTTTACTTTCACAAAAACCAACAGAAGTCCAGAATAGTCCACACCAGATGGATTACACCTGCCAATAGTTTATTGGGCCTTTTCATTTCAACTGAGGATGCACCCTTCAAATAAAAACTAGTTTAATTAATAACTCTCATTCAAAAGGGTTATGCACCATCCTGGTTCCCAACTTAATAAAATATGGTGCCCTCAACAGCATTTCACAAGATCAAGCAGATTCTTAGAAGATACCTTAAAAATACTTGTTACATCACAGATTTTGCAGACTGATAACCCAAGAGATAATGTGAGATCCGTGGGCTGTTGTGCCATGGATGGGTTTTATTGTCATATGTATATACAATGAAGACTAAGTAAAAACAACAAAAGACATACTACTGATCTGATCCTTGTGAAGCTGCACCCTGAGTCCCCTTGCCAACCTCTTTAGACCTTCGGTCCTTCTTCTTCCTGTAATTAGATCTCTCATATCGAGGTAACCACCTTTCAGGATCTGGAGGACTCGATGCATCATAATTTTTAGGTAATTTATTCTTCTTCTTTTTAATTTGAGTGTCCAGCTTGGTTGAACTTCTAGTTTCTTTTGTAGGTGTATTTGGAACCAAAGGTGACCTAAAATTAAACATATAATATACATAGATACATTGCATGTCTAACTGATTATTTTTTATACATATATATATATATATATTTTTTTTTTATTACTAAAATTAACATTATAAAATACCTAGGAGACTGGTCAATTTTGGCAGCTTTCCTTATTGCTTTTGAACCAATCATCCAGTTAGTAGCTTCAAATGTTTCAATATCAATACCAGGTTTTGTGTCGACCAATTTCAACAATTGATCACTATAAAGTTTCGATTTATGGGAGTTAAACTGGAAAAAAGTAAAAACATATTAAATATTAAAATAAATATATATACATATTGCTGGATAGTAGGAGAGGGAACTTTGAATCTAGATTTGGTCTAGTTTGTATGACCTCTCCAAGATGTGCTACCTGTCACGGCCGCTGATTCACCAGTCAAGACAGAGCCTGTGGAGGAGAGACATATTTCTTCTCAAGCTACACCGCCACTACCTCCAACCTACCTGCCACTATTTCCTACAACCTGTAGACCGCCGCTACAAACTATAAATTTCTTTATTTCTCATTATTTGTACCGATTAATAGACCACTAATTCTACCTGCTTAAAAATTTACAGTCCATCATATACGGAAATCAGCAAGGTTCTTCTCTTTATGCAGACAGTAGGAAAGTGAAGAACTATTACATTGATGGAACCCAACTCTCTACCACCACCCACAGGAGATATCACCATCAGCCACCACACTTCACCTCACCTTATCTCTACACTCCAACTAGCTATTTCCTATTTAATTTAAATATATATATATTGGCCATAAGTTCTATTTCTTTTTTCTCTTTAAATAAATTTTTCTAACCACAGTCCACTCAATTCTTATTATTTCTTTTTTTATATACAAAATACCCAGTCGTGGTCAGGTCAAGCCAAGAGCTCCCTGGTGCAAACAGTGCTCAAGATCAATGGTCAAGGTATTCTCCATAATTGCTGAAAGCTATAACTGCTATGGACACTGAACAGTGTTTAGAGAAAGCATGCAACTGTAAAATCACCCTTTATATAGCATCTAACGTCTGATCTGAGAGATCATTACTCAAAAACACCATTTTTAAGTGCAACAGATAATAAAACTACACGAGGATATGGTATGCTTATGTTCTACTCCCTGGTCAAAACAAGATTTGCCAGAATGTCCATTATGCCATTTACAAATGAGAGAAGATCTATATAATTTTATCACTGAATAAAACTGCTTTGACGCTGGTCCGGCAGATGCACCTGGGAAAAAATAAATTAACTTCAGAGGAAATCCTTAAGCTGTTGAACAGAAGGGATTGGAGGGCTCTCTATAAATACTTAACGTAACATAAATTCTACTATACATAAATTCCTTTCGGAACGATACATAAATAATTATAATAATAGCAGTACTCACCAATGTATCTTGTTATGATGTAGACAATCTCTAAATTAAATCTATATAACAAATACATAATGTTGCAGAAATGTTTAATGCTAAACCAAACTTACTTTAGAATAAGATATAACAAGTTGAGCTAACGTGATAACATTTTTAGGGTCACTTTTAAGTACTTCTTCTAAACTTCTAGCAGCAACTTCTGGTTGTCCACTTCTTAGATTCAATTCAGCTGCATTTCTCCACAACTGGCTCAAATTAGCACTTTTTTCCTGAAGCATGAAAGTGAAGTGTTATAAAAGTAAAATTAATGATAATAACAAAAATCTTATATTTTATTAACATAAAATAAATTTTTTGTTAACTTCAGCTAAAATGTAGAAGAAAATCAATATTTTGGAAAATATATGGAAAAGGAAACATTGACTTATTTCCTGTTGGTGCATAGCACATTTAAATAAGTGTGGACCCCCCCCCCCCCCCTCCCCTCAACACAATGTATTGTACACACAAAGTATTTATTTATTGTTTCTTTTTGGTGGAAAAAACAATTATTCATCTTGTTTCTTGATTAATTTTGAAAAAGATCTGTTAGAGTCACATCCTCTAGGACAGTGTTTCCCAAACTTTTAACATCTGTGTACCCTTTCTATAATTTTCGTAACACTAAGTACCCCTCGTTAAAAAAAATGCATTTCTATTTTGGTTGTCTTAAATCTATTTTACTACGTTTTTATTAGCTTGCATTCTTGTTTGTTTGTTTGTTTGTCCGGTACAAATCTGGCAATCGATTTCTAACTAACTTCCCGAATAGCTAGACATTTGAAACTTTTAGCATAGCTCAGAACACGATGACAATGCATTATTTTAATACTTTTAGCCATCTTTCAGCAGAATTTAATTAGTTTTCAGCAAATTTTGCTGTGCGGAAAGTTAGTTCGGAAAAAATCCGCACGTTATTTTATTTGTTTTGCCATATCCAATATTTACGCAATCTTCATTTTGCCAGGTCTCAAATTTGTGATAGATAAACATTGAATGACAGCAAAACAGGAAATATCGATTATATTATTTATCGATTATATTATTTATCGATTATATTATTTATCGATTATATTATTTATCGATTATATTATTTCAAATATATCGATGGCACGCTTTGATTTGGTGTTGGGGAGATCCGTTGTACAAAGATTTATCCTTTTATAGGTTTAAGATCAGCTCCCTGGATGGTTGTCATTTATGTGAAGTAAATAAATTCGGTACTATTTTTTTTTTTCATTATATATTATATAACAATAACAATTATATTATTAACATTACATACGATTCAACAGAAAATTTAAAAATGTAGTATATAAAAAGTTCTTTTTATCTTGAAATTATATCTACTTGTGTCAATCGCGGGGTATTGTTCTTTAAAATAATGAAATAATATAAATATAAACTACTTTCTTTCTGTAAAACGGTTATAATTCGTTCCAATAAATAAACTAGTACATAAACGATAATAATAGTACATAAACGAAAACCAATATCCAATTTAAGAACAAAATTAACAGGGAATCAAATTATGATGAACCGTTGCCTCAACATAAACAATTTTATCCATCTCAGGATAAAATTGACTGCACAGTCAAAGCCCGGTGCAGCGCGTACCCCCACCAAACTCTTCCCGTACCCCCAGGGGTACGCGTACCACACTTTGGGAAACACTGCTCTAGGAGAAAGAATTACAAATAATAAACCATAATATAATAAATTATACCAATAAAGAGTAGGTTGATCACCTTATTCTGTTGATGCCAGGATACAGCTCTTTGGAGAAGGGAGGCGGCTTCATTCCTTTTACCAATTTCAATATAAAGACTCACAAGAGTACTAACAATTCCAGGATTGTACTGTGACTCTGTGAGCTCTTCCAGAATCTTACAAGCTCGATCATAATGACCCTAGATTTGAAAAACATAAATAAATAACACAATATAAATAACTGGCTGATTACGCTATCAATCAATTTAATTATTCCTAGTAATTAGAAGCATATACTTAGGGCATTCATTTTACATATTATTTTCTTTAATACTCAGTATTTCTAGATTTATAAAAAACACAACATGTATTGCCCCTTTTTTCACATTATATTCAATATTATAAGTACTCTTTTGAATTTATTATAATTTAATGTACTATATTTTCATGAATTAAAATGAAATCCTTTATAAAGTGATGTCAGAGTAACCTGTTAGGCCTCGGGTACGATACGAGCAGTGTGGGGCAGAGCATCAGAGCGGTAGAGGGGTGAGCTGCGCTGGCTACAACAAGAGTGAAATTAATAGGCTAGGGGGTATATTCCATCAGTTCCCTGCCACGTTTACTCGATGAGAGTTTGTAATCAACTGAAAAGACTTTGAGCGGTGAGCAAAACGTGCAATAGCTGAGCGGTAAGTGGTAACAGCAAGTGCTCAGATTTTTCACTCAGACGCCCGTGCTTGTCATAGCTGGCTGTGCAGCCCACCACTCATATTGTGCAAGACTTATTCCTTGCACAGGTCTAACATCACTTCTTTATTAAACTTGTTTGTTTAATAAACAAATTTGTTTGATTGTCAACCCTTTTTTAATTTTTTAATAATTGTGTGATTCGAAATTTATAGTTATTGATGCTTAAATTAAATATAACCTTACGTCAACGATTAAGAGCTGTGCAATGGTTAACATCATAATAATTTTATGTTCCTGATACTTCTTCGAACAGTCTAAAAGAGTGGTCACTGCTTTTTCCAGATTAGTTTCTTTAACACTAAGAGTAGCGTTAACAAGTGCAGCAATCCATTCTACATCAGGGTAATTTTTTATCAGTTGAGTGCACAAATCTACTGCAGTTTCAACCTAGGCATAAAAAATAGTTTTTCAAATTACATTATATTTTGTGGAAAACAATAAAATTCTTGGAGTTTTAACCACCCATTTAAATAAATATTAGTAGCCAATAGATTTTTATTTTAAAAAATAGGGGGTTCAATAATGACTGAAATGCATTTATTAAAAATTTATAAAATTCCATAATAAGTTAATACCATAACTTAACCTAAGTCTATAACCTTAACCTGTTTCTCTTGGGCCATGCACGCATAACTCAGCACTGCCTTAGCTAGAGCCCATTGATTAAATGATTTGTAAGACTTTAACACGTCACAAGTTGAAGAATTTTAATAATGAAATATAATCACAATACCTTAGGATTTATCATACCTGACCAGTTCTCAAATTAAGTAAACAGTTATTAACTGCTATTTGCTTATTTTGCCAAGAAGTTAGCTTCTTTTGAGCACTCTCTAGTAAGGCACATTTTATTTTCTTTTTAGATTCGAATAAACTTTGTTCCTTGTTGACTGTAACACTGTTGTTAGAAACCACAGCAACAACTCCTGGGTCGTGAGGTTTCTGCTTCAATACTGCGTTATAGATGGTCTTGGCTTCTTTTTCCCTTCCTTGCTTGTGGTAGGTAAAGCCTAGTTGAAGCCTTAAACAAATAACAAGCACAAACTTGGTAATTATATTTAATTTCAAATAAACTAGAAATAATAATTACCTTTGTATTATTTTTGTAATACGTTCACTCACAAAATTGTGGTAGCATTTCATTAGGGGGAGGGGGATGACTATTACTTGAAAGGGTTTCTTGTACTTAAATGAACTAACAGCAGCAATTTTTGTAATGGACCGGGAGCCATCCTAACAAATATGGCTGCGGCTTCGCCCGACATGACCGTGTTTTTTGCTTTCTCATATAAAGAGAAAGTATTGAGTCCAAAAGTGATTTTTAAAAAATGTCTGTCTGTCATCTGTGTAAATGTGTAGAGCCTAAACTGCTGGGAGGAATTTAATGAAATTTGACATACATGTACAGAAAAATCATACCCGAGGCTAAATTGAGAATTTAGCTCCAAATTTGGGAGCGCTAACCCCCCAAAACTCTTAAAAAACGATCAATAAAATCGTGGGCATCAAAAATTCAAAAAAGTGTTGCGCTATCAACTTGTGATACAGAATTAGCGGCTTTAACAGACGCCTTAAGGCATGGCATTTATATTATAAAGGTAAATCTGCAAGACAGGGGCACATAATCTCTATTTAAATACTGCTCTGATTTTTAGTATACTGCTCTGTTTCTGTGTACCTCGTGTCCCAATTTTCCCTGTTTCCCCTTCCTCTTCAATCTCACTAAGGTGATTATTCAACTGAATCCTACAGTTCATTAGTTACAAAATTCTTCACTATGATATTTGTAATTTTCAAATTAAACAACTGCTGATTTACAATACTAACTGGAATTAAAAGATCAAAGCCAAATGCTGTCATAACCATGATAAAGTATAGCTACAATAACATTTGAATTATTCAATATTCCTTAACACTAGATAAACCTGCACAATACCTAATAATGGCTAAATCATCTTCCAGGTCATCATCACCGGACTCTTCACACATTTCCTTACAAAGCTTTTCAGCATGTTTGAGCTTTTGCTCAGCTTCTAAGTAATTGCCTTTAAATATTAGGTAACAAGAATAATTGTATGCTAATTCATACGAATCAAAATCGAATGACGGCATTTCAACATCCTGAAACATAAATAAAAATAAAATTAACAGAAATATGAAGATGGTGCAGGAAGATCATGTAAAAATTTCAGAGAACTAGTGGCAATTATTTGTTTTATGTTTCCAATGCAAGTAACTATAATAATAATAGTTTATTTGTATATAAAGCTGGTAGCTTTTTTAAATTAATAATAATAATAATAATATCATAGTAGAAAAACTGTTTAAAAATCTACATTCCTTTTTTCTAGCAGGCATTTTACCAGAGACACCCAATTATATTGTATACTATTGTTGCCTAATGAATATAAATATAGTAAACGATTAAGGCAAGATTTCAGTAAGCTTCCGTTTTCAAAACCGTGAATTTAATTGATAAAATTTAGTGTTTGCCTCATGACTTTAGTGGCTACATGTTTTAAGTCGAACTCTTTCCAAACAATATAATCTGGCGAGTTGATTTTCAAAGGAAAATAGGTCTTTAACCCTTTGACTGCGGCATAGAAGAGAGAAAAAAGTCCTTCCTGGGAACGGATTTTTTTTTTCATTTATTTATGTTAGTCCGGACTCAGGTATGCATGAAATTGCATCAGAATCGTTTTTCTAATGTTTATTGTTTATAAACATAACAAAAACATTATGACGCACCATGTGCGTCATGCAGCCACAGAAAGGACAATTTATCACTGAAACGGGCATGACGCAACATATGCGTCACCATGACGCATCGTGTGCGTCATGGTATTATTATTCTATTTTTACTTATTTTATTATTCAATACGTAAAAAAATGACAAGTTTGTAAAATGTATCGTGTAATTGAAACATGTAAACACTTGGACCTTATTAATTATTCATAATTATTGATATATGTATAAAAATATTTATTTTTTTAAAGGTTTCTTTTCACCCCAGCCATCTAAAGTATTTATTTTAGAAATTAATATATATCAGAAGAAAGAAAAAAAAAAAATAAAATAAACAATGGGAAGAGCAAAATGTTAGGAAAACGGTGTGACGCAACAGGTGCGTCATTAATGACGCACCGTGGTCGTCATGTCGTTTTGGAGAAAGCAATGCTTAGTGCCCCAGTTAAAAAAATCTAAACTTGTCAAATGATATCCCTAAAAATTAGTAAATACACAAGTTATGCTAGCTAATGACTTACTTTTATCAATAAAAAAATGCTATATAATTTACCTTATGCGAGTAGCGTACTGAGGGGCCAGAAAAAAAAGAGAAAGCAAAAACACGCGTTACTAAGCACAAAAACAAAGGAAACGAGAACGACTCACTCCATACAACCCTTGGACTAGTACGAACATGACCACCCCTCTTCCAAACCGATATCATATGGCAGAGGCTCCCCCACTCCTTTTTTGGAGAGAGGCTATTTTTCTGTCCATGACGCACCGTAGGCGTCATGCAGTTTCTCTAAAGAGACAATATGTGACGCACATGGTGCGTCCTACCGCAGTCAAAGGGTTAAAAAATGGTTTTGAGCGGACTCTAGTTAATCAATAATAATTATTCATGTCGTTTTTATCCCCCTTCTTAAATAATAGGATCGTACTTATTTTCGACCAGTCCAGATGTTTTTCCTTGTATTATTTCTATATTTATTTACAGTTTTCCATAATTCTTTGTTGTCAGTCACATTAGATAGTTTGTTTACTATATCTTGTTTATAAATGTTTGTTTTTTTTAAAACGTAGTAATTTTGTATAGTAACGTGGATCCTATAAGGGTAGAAGGAAGAAGAAGAATAAAGAATGAAGTAGTTTAGTCTTCTTCTTCTTCCTTCTACCCTTATAGGATCCACGTTACTATACAAAGTAGTAATTTTGTATAGTAACGTGGATCCTATAAGGGTAGAAGGAAGAAGAAGAATAAAGAATGAAGTAGTTTAGTCTTCTTCTTCTTCCTTCTACCCTTATAGGATCCACATTACTATACAAAGTAGTAATTTTGTATATTCATTGAGTCTGGGCTTAAGCTCAGATTTAAAGGGTTCATTGAAGATTTCTTTTTTACATTTTCTAGTAGCCCTCCTTACCTCTCTCATTTTTAATTTACACTCTCTATCAAACTACGTGTTTTGGCAGCGGTTAATACTGGTACATAATTGAAAATCCACTTCTAATCTCTATATATTTTCTCATGCCCAACTTTTCATTATATTATACAATATAATTTACTGTATGCCACAAAAATATACTATTAAGTTATTTATTCATTACTCATTAGTTTATAAGAAAAAAATTAAATTTTAACAATTTTAAAAATATTAATTTCTACTTGAATTTGTTTTTAAATTTTGACACTTAAATAAAGAGGTTAATTATTACTAATTACTAATTAATATGATACACCCTTGTATTCAGTAAGTAGATTTTTTTTTTTATTGGTGGCAGATGAGGTGTAGAAATAAAAGCAGTAGGACACAAATTCATATTTGACACGTTTTGGCTTTTCTAAAACCATATTAAGTCGAATATTGATTTATTTAATAGTACAATTAGTACAAAACCTCTATCTCCAAGAGTGCGTCATGACTTGATAAGTGCATCTAGAGCTGTGAACACAATTTTTTAAAAAAAAATAATTTAAATACCACATGCCATAGTAAAAGTAATGAAAATTGACAATAGTATAGTAGCAGATAAATATACACAGAATGTCCTATTGTTTTTATTTCTACACCTCATCCGCTATCAATAAGAAAATTTCCACTTAAATAAAGTAAATGTTATAAAAATAAATGAAATTATTCAGTTTTATCAGCTATTTTACAAAACCATATTTTTAGTTAAACTAGTATATATAAATATATACATACCCTTCCTCGAAGTGTAAGATTGGCAATAATAGCAGCCAAATTTGTAAGCCTTTCGTCATCGTACTCGTCTGAACTATTCCTCAAAATATCAGTATACAACTGATAACATTCATCGAACCTAGAAGTAGCAGGCAAGAACAAATAACAACTAAATGTAACGCAAGCTGAGCACTGTATACAATAAAACAATGTTTAACTTATATTCTTATCTTTTGTGTCTTACAGGGGTTTTTTTAAAAAAAATTAAAATTAATAAAAAAAGAAAGCTAACAATTTGCTTTTTTTAATATATTAATATTTATTTGGTTATATTTCATCTCCTACTTGAGACATTTTCAAACCCTGAAATTTTATTTGTGTTAATTTTATTTATATAAAAGTCAAAAATTGTTTAAAATATTACTGATCTAGTAATATGTCACTAAACACCACTTTACTGTCAACTGACAACTGATTTAAAACCAAAAAGAAAAGAAAATTCACTTTGAGTCATGATCAATCTCAGCTCTCTGATACATAACTGTTTAAATGCCCGGTATTAAAAATGCACCAAGTTCTAAATGCTAGGTGGTCCTCCAGGAGACAACCCTCCTAATATCCTTTAATAGTTTGTTGATGAAGGTGACCCCTGTAAATTCAATGGTTCGGAGATTGTGGGTCTTAGGGATGTATTAATGAAGAAAAATCTCTATCTCATGTTGTCAAATTTTGCTATATTTTGACTCCCTTTCGAGTCATTCACAAGCATCTACAACAACAGCATCCTTTATAGTGTCGATGCTTTTTTCCATGTCAATTATAGCTTGTTATAACCCTAAACACAGTTAAAAGCAAAGTAAGATTGTTGATTAGTTCTGGGAAATAAAATTATCCTGCCTCTGTTGAATCAAAAAAATGCTGGACTAAAAGTCACACATATCTCTTATCTCACACACAGTTATTTTATCACTAGGTATATCAATTATGAACTATATTATTCATATAATAACAGCAACAATTCTAAATAAACTACATTCAAATATAAAAACATATTTCAAGTTGAATAAAATATTTAGTTTGTAAACAAATTAACAGAAGGTGACTCCACACTTCGAGATCTCGTTAATATATATTTTTTTTTTACTTCTACTTTACCCGCATATTAAAATAACACATGTACTTTAACCTGGGCTTTTAAACGGGATGGTGTCAGATTTGATAGAGACTTAATTTTGAATGGTTTACTTAGCCCACAACTCACTGGTGTTCTGCTATTAAGCTTGGTAACCGAAAGGTATACCATCACCAGTTTTTGTTAAATTAAAATATTATAAAATCTAAGTGATGATATAGAGAGTGCCTGGTAACTCATTACTATTGACTGTGCTTCTAACACTGAAGATCCCTTGACATTTCCTCTAATACTGTGCAGCTGCATCGCTGCACCCTACAAGAGGTGGCCCTGCATAACACAAGTTGTGAGTGCAATTATAACCAGAGACGGGAAAAAGTCATAAACGTCATAGTCATATGATTTTGTCATAAAATAGTCATTTTCCGCATAAACGTCATAAAATGGGGGTTTCTTATAATAAACGTCATAGAATGGCCTTTTTTTGCCAAATGTTTAGCAAAAGGGTTTTTTTTTTGTTAATGAACATTCGTGGTCCGGTTCCAGGTAAAAGTGCAGTTCGAACAAAACACCTTTACACCAGCTTAGTGAATGGCCTGGGCTCTTAATTCCCTGACCACTTTCGGACTTAACTAATGCGCTTATGCATACCTACAACCAGAGAGGCACCGACGGTTATCCCTGATTCCAAACTATAGGGCTCCTGATCGGCTCCTTCTTGGAACAACTCCTTAAATTAGAATCCAGGCAGTTTAAGATAGATTCTCCAATCAGCCAATAGTAAACCCATTGGATTAGGAAGTCTCCTGATTGGCTGTTCCATAATTAAGACTTTGCATAAATCCTAAATCCATGGTAAGGGAGTAGAATGTTTAATTGCTCATTTGATGACAAGTAACACGAGTAAGAAACTCGTGTTACTTGTTTCTTGATTAATTTTACTCGTGTAACTAGTTTCTTGATTGATTCTACTCGTGTCAGAATGCCGAAAACTCCTGCAAACAACTTAGCGCTTAAGCGTAAGTGGGTGTCAGGGGAGGTAGACTTTTCTTTGGAAGGTGAAACATTCTTCTGTAAATCATGTGATAAGCAGGTAAGTTCTAAACCTACTTTGTATGTGAAGTCTTCCAGGTCTTAGCTTCATTGCATGCTGGAGAGGCGCTGTCAATTCGCAATGCAAAAGAAGCCCTAAAGGCTCCAGGGCTGGAAAACCCACCTGAACTACATCAACGACAACTTTGGGACATTTCCTGACATAATAGAAGGTCTGCAAAAACAGGATATGCTATTTCCAAAAGGCGTCAAAAAAATCAAGACCCTTTGCGGTACCGATTGGGTTGGAAGAGTGGGGGAAAAGGTGAAAGAAAAGTTCACTGCTGTACACGGAGTCCTGGGTGGGAACACGCCCAGGCCATAGCTGCCCGGTTGAAGGGCGTGAAATTGTCTCTCCCCCCCCCCCCCCCCCCCTCATCTGCCGA
Source organism: Gerris lacustris (assembly GCA_951217055.1). NCBI lineage: Eukaryota > Metazoa > Arthropoda > Insecta > Hemiptera > Gerridae > Gerris > Gerris lacustris. Next base: position 52,939,134 of record OX578285.1, read on the forward strand.
CATCGAAAGGTCTTTTTCCAAGTTTAAAATTCTACTGGCGGTCAAAAGAACCAATTTAACGCTGGAAAATATAGAACAACACACTATTACTTTTTACAATGTTGAAGCATTCTGTTAATTAATATCATTTATTACATGTATTGTAAATATAATTTTGTATTTATGAAATATTGAACTTTTTCCCTCCAAAATAACGAAATTCTTCACATAAAGGCTAAATTTTCACAGAAAATAAACGTCATACTTTTGGCTAAAAGGTCATAAAACAACCGATTTTCTAAAATAAACGTCATAAAATAGGATAATAAAAGTCATAGAATAAAGGTCATGAAATGGAAAAATAAAAGTCATAAATGTCCCGTCTCTGATTATAACTGTTGGAACTACACAGCACGGATCTAGACTCAGAAGTTAAAAAAACATCTGTTATATATCAGCTTTTAATTTATGATATGTTTGTTGGCTAACCTGTTGGCCCTCCTGAGAAAGTCTTCCGCGTTTTTCGTGCATCGTTCATGTTGGATGCTCGCCACACTGACTATCGTGTTCTAAATTGTGTTTTTGTGTAATATAAGTAAACTATCAAACAAACTGTGTTGGTTTATTAATAAACTATTCATCAACATCCCTGGTGGGAGATATACCCTAAAGGGGCCAAAGCAGTTCTTAGTTGACACTCACCATTCAATTGCAATAAATTATAATCAATAAAATAACATTAAATAAAGACTAAGTAAAAGCCATACCTTTCAATTCGATAATAAATTTGAGCTTTCAGTTCTTTAATCTTAATTGAATCATCCTTTGTTAAATTTAGTGTATCAAGGGCCTGTTGATTCATGTTAAGACGGTACAAACAGTGAGCTTTTTCAAAAATAAGATTTCTAAAACAAAGAGAAGAATAACATTACAATACATAATGTCAAGAATATGAATCCGTTATTCCAAGATTACCATTTTTTACTTTTTTTTATTGTTTTTAAGATATGTTAAGAGGAAAAATATACATAATTTTATTTGAATTTAGTATTTATTTATCAGTCTTTCAGCGGCACTATAACACCTTCCTAGACTTATTTTCCTCTTGGTTACGAAAGCATTATTTAATATAATGCAGGCAGAAACACAAAACCAAATTAATAATAAAAAAAATATTATCTAAAACATAGAACTGATAGCTTATCAGTAACTCGAGTAAAAACTGGAAACGATAGTACATCAATGAAAAGTAATGCACACATGCTTGTAGAACGTGAACGAAATGACCTTTAGAAGCATGCAAGGTGGCATATGGTAGTGACACTCCCCTCCTATACGCATGCGCAATTTGAAGGCCTTGAGTTCATCCAGTGTATTTTGAGGTCAGGATGAACCCTTTAAACGACGATAAATCTCAGTAGGATTCACTTTTTCAGCTGTTAAAAAGTTCGATAACAGCACGCTGTTCAACTCGCGTTCACATAGCACTAGAACACGTCTCCATACTTTGCTGCTCAAAATGCACTGGATCAACTCAATACTTTCAAATTGCACATGCGTATAGATGGGGTGTGCCTCTACTAAATGCCGCCTTGTGCACTTCTGAAGGTCATTTCTTTCGTGTTCTACAAGAATGTGAGCATTACTTTTCAGCCTACCCTCGTAGTAAATAATTTAGCAACTAGCATCGGTACCAACCTAGTATTCTAATAAAAATTAAAAGAACATTCTTCTTCAAAATATACCTATCTTTAAGAGGAATATATTATAAATAATAGAATAAAATTTAAATAAAAATAGTTCTCAGTCATCAGGTCATGGTATTTATTAATTAGTTAAAAATCAAACTTTTTAGTAAATTTCCAAAGAAAAAAAACTTGTTTTAATTCTGTCTAATTTAAAATAAAATGAGTTGAACTCTAAAATGATTAAGATTTTATAACACAATAATTATTTAAGCGGCTTCATTCGATTACTTAAGTGTAAAATAAAATTAAATCAGGTGTGAAAAGTAATTTCTTTTGTTAAAAGAAACATTTACATTCATATATATATTTTTTTTTTTACATGTAGTCCAGCAAATAGTCGTATTATGGTTATTTTTCAGTTATCTACCCATAATGGCCAATAGTCAAGTTGGAAAAATCAGTAGGTAATTATTTACACTCACGTATAATACACACCCCTATTTTAGAACAACAAAAAAAAGAAGTAAAAATGAATAATATTATATGGGAGATTATACGGTAATTGAAAAAGACAAGATATTTTTTAGAGATAAGTCACATGAAGCACCTGTTTACAGGGAATGAACCATAACATTAGAAAATAGCAGTAATGTCAGTATATACCTCATTTTAAAACTGATATTATTATCATTTTTCTTATTTTTTTTTTTTTCTTTTACATGCTCATTAACACAACATTAGTTTATTAAGGAAAAGATCTTGACATATCTAAATCAAATTTTATAAATCCTCTTCTTCAACTCCACTTAAAAATAACAAGACTACATACTGGGAAAGGTTCGGTGATTTATTAAAGGCTTGCAGTGCATCTTCAAATCTTGACAAATACAAGAGGCATATAATCTTACTGTGGAATGCTTTTTCATCTTGTGGAAAAGAATTGAGGACTGAAACAGAACATAAAAAGCAAATTATTAGTTGAAAATATAGAGCCAACCACAATCATCATGTAAATAAAAGTTTTTATAAAGGAAAAAAGGAATAAATTGTATAAAAATGTAAGCAATCAGCCACTACAGACACAATTAACATCATTGTTTTAATAATTCATTTAAAAGAAAATTAATAGTTTAGTAAATCAATTTTTAAAAATAGATGTCTCAAATTTACGATTGAATTTCACTAGATCGAATTTTGGTAGTGAAATTCAATCGCAAATTTTACTACCAAACAATATTACTAAAAATTCCTTTCTATTTATTTATCTTCATCACCATAAGTGATTTTTTTTTTTTTTTTTTTTTTTTTTTACCAATTATTGCTACTTAAATTTTAATTATTTCATAATTTATCACTAGTTAACACAATTAAACAAAATGAGTACTCCTACAAAGGAATTATTTCCTCCAAGAGTAAATGGGCGAGGGAATAAGCTCGCCTAGATGAGAAATCCAAGCTGGCCATGGTGAAAACTTAGGGTTAAAAGTATCTGGGAACTTGGATATTTGACAGATGATGGCTGGGAATCTAACAACCAAAGCAGATATTCAATATAAATCGAGGGGGAAAAAAAATAAAAATTCAAGCTTCACTAAATTAAAGAAAAAAATGCAATGAATATGGAAAACCAATAAATAAAATGTTCATTAATAACTCGAAAAATAATCATTTATTCACACTATTATTATTATATAATAGTAGATTAAACACACGTTAAAATCAAAGCTTAACAGGCAAAAAGAGGAACCTGGTGCTATGAGTACCACTACTATCACATCTAATGTTAATTTTACACCATACCAACAAGAAGAATCATTTGCAAATTTTATTAAAAGGTTTGAGATATATACTGCACTAAGGAGAACATATGATGTTCAAACTAAATTTTATTTACTAATCAATGGATTAACACCGCTAGTACATGACAAGAACTGAGTAGTGTGAGAAAGTTCATTGGACATTTTCTAAATATACCCACAAGGAGTAATCAAGGGGATATTGTGATACCTGTGGGTCTGGAGACATACTGAAGAAATTAGGATAGTTGGTCAGTGTAGCATCGGGTGACCAAATCGACAACTGGGAAAAACGGGACACCACACCGCATGTTCAGTACCCACTCCGGGGGGTCTAGGGTGTATGGTATACCCCCCAGGGTAGAGGGGGGGGGGTGGTCAGGGGACGGACTAATTAGAGCTAAGGGTTGTCCTCTACTATAAAAGTCCGTTATATTACAAATAATTATTTTAAATAATATAATGCAAAAGGGCGTACGTCTATAAAAAGTACAGTAGTGAGCAATTAAAAGTGTTTATTATACACCAAATAAAAGGTAGGTTTTAAGATAGGTTAGGCTTTGAACATAGGTTTAATAAGCAATCTTTGACAATCTACCAAAACAGAACCGGATGCAGGGTCCTAGCTCGGGCGGCTTTTCACAGAAAACCTCTTGTTGTTTGTGCCCGCTATAGAAGGGTCCGTTATTGTGAGGTTCTAGTGTACTTAGCTGTTGCCCCAGCCATCTTTAAAACATCCTTCTAATTACAACAGTCCATTTTGAAATTGTTTAGTACTTAAAGAATTGCAGAAAGGGTCTCCACTCCTTCGTTCGTCTGTCCACTGAATGTTCATAAGCGAAAATACAAAGTACGTATTGCTATTATGGGCATGGATTGCAAACACATATTGGCATATCTTTAAAAATTCTTAAAAATTATGCTCAAACAGAAAGAGTTTAGTACGCAACGCAAATACGGGACATTTAGGCGTCCCAGGAAACTTTTTCGGGACACCGGGAATGTTCGAGAAAAAACCGGAAAATCCTGTTTTTACGGGACGATTGGTCACCCTAGTGTAGCAGCCAACATTATTGAATTGAAGCTTTAAAGTCGAATCACCAATCCGATCTAAATGCATTATAAGTAGAAAGACAAGACTCTTTCCTAGGGTCTAGATTTACATTTATATCTTAATCTTTTATACAACATATTTTATTTTTATACATTCCGTACAATTATTATTTTTATATTATATCAATATCTTTTTAAAGAATGAGATACAGATACATAATCTGCAGGATACAGAACTAGAATCTAGTTAATAAAAAAAAAACTATCACAAGCAATTCCAGTTCTATTTGAGGAAAACGGGAACGGGAGTGGTTTCACAGGACTTGTTTGACCTTAAAACTGTTTAGAACGGAACTGTCTCGTCGGAGCTGTTAACACGAGACTGTTTTTTTTTTTGTCTTCTTTTATTCCACTCTTATATCCTATCCGATCCCTGGCTTACTTAATTATTAAAATATATATACTTCAAAGCTTCGCCGTTATCATTATAATTATTATTACAGCTTTTATTTATGTACTAATATATCTTATTATTCTTTTTTTTTTAATTGTTATTACTTAATTGTTTAAATCAGATGTTTACTTGTTATGTTTGTTTCGTACTTATCTTTGTTATTTATGCCTCATAAGAGTGCCTCACTAGTGGCGTTTTGCCGTAGAGGACTCTCAAAATATTGTAAATAAATAAATAAACACTGAAGAACTGTTTGATAATCAGAAGGGAACTGCTTTGAGGGAGTTCTTTCAGAAAGATTGGAAGGGGAAGGGGTAGGACTGGTAAACTTTACAGGGCTATGTTGAAATATGATGGAAACAGAAACCGTAATTCACTTATTAACTTAAATATTCCTTCCTAGACTATTTTTATTATCTAAATGGAGGAGATATAAAACAAACATAGCATCGATTTTAGGATATACTAATAAAAATAATTTAAAGAAGACTTTTCTACTTGAGTTCCCGTGTATTTGACTGACGCTCTCTAAAACTGTTATAACTTGAAATAAAAACTCCCATACATATTATACTGATTAACAAATGCTTCAGAATTATGAAAATATTGGATTTAATATTAGTTACCTTTGTTTGCAACTTTAAGTGCCCGTACGTAATCTCCGTTCGCTCCGTACTTGGTTAACTCGTTGTAAAGTGATATTATATTCACTTCTGCACTTGCCATATTCATGAAACTTGCATAAAGAGTAATTTAGAAACACAACTATGGTCAATTTGAAATAATTATTACTTTAGTAGACTTCACGTGATAGTGACAACGTCAACATAATATAACCTTAAGGTAGGTTTCGTGCTTTCCAGTTTACTCTCACCTCAAAAATTTCCCTACATTTCTACCCCTAAATTTACCCTTTTTTCACAATTTCAAAATCAAAATTAGCAGTTTAATTCTGAAAAAGACCGTTATTTAGTTCTTTCTGAAATATGAATGAAGTTACAACATTATTATTCTGTTTATATATATCTTTCTATATTATTAAAATAGCTTTGTAAACAAAGGAGGGTCCAGTGAGTTAGATAGAGAAGGGTAGACTCAACCCTATCCAACTCCCGGGTCCTGGCTTTGCTATAGTTTTGCCGCTGGTGCTGCTGTCCAGACAGCCATCAAAAAGTAGAACTAACAGAGTAAAAAAACCAACGGTTACACTCAACAGTCATTTCTTTTCTCTTCTCACATGGTTTTCTTTCTCATAACATTAACAATTCCGTGTTTGTGACTTTTACCTCTTTCAGAATGGTGCGCGTGTTTTGTGGTGCATTTGGCTGCTGGAGAAAGAACCTTTCGGGAAATGCTTTCGCGGGACTCAGGATAAAACAAGATTAGTTAAAATTTATTTCGTAAATCTTGTTAATGTCTCGCTCGAATGTTCAGTTTTTGTTAAAATGTGTAATTATTTAAAGCAGCTCCCCCGTCTATATTTTTTTTTGTCCTGCCCTACTGGTAGTACTGCCTGTTTTACTCCCTCACTCCGAATATGACCGTGTAGTGTGCGATGCGAGATAGGTTGCCTATTATAATAGGTATATTGTAGGGTTATGTATCATGCATAAGTAATAAATCGTTTTCACTATAGAAGTAATTGAAGTACTAGCTTTCAACCCGTGCTCCGCGTGGGGCTCCCGCTAGCCAATCATTTTTGCTCTAGCAATTAAATAAAGTGCCTAAATAGTTTTGTTTCCAAAGCCTTCTAGGAATAATATCAGGACTAAATTATACATCATTCATTCCGTTATTAAGAAGATAATACCCTCCAAATCGTAGTTTGGAGTCTATCTATTTATTTAAAAAAATAACCAATAGAAACTAAGTAATGTAGTAATAAATAACAATGCTAAATAAACAGGTCAAGTGTGTGCTAGTCAGCACACAGCGAGGGTCCGTAGGAAACACTGTATTGTTCAAGTAGTGCCTATTGATGGTGCTTTTTAAAATGCTAAAAAGGCTACTTTAAACTATCCTATATGGGTCTGATATTCTCAAAACACATAGACAAACTTCTGATAAAGTATTTTTTGCCACTGAACCGGACTATAAACATATAACGACATCGAAAACAGCATATAATTATTTTAAAAAAACGTATTTTGTCAATAAAAAATCAAAAAAAAAAAATCGAAATTCCAAAAAGTGGTATCTTTACTTTTGGTCGAAGAATGTAAAAGGATTTTTTGCACTTTACATAAGCGAGATAGAAGGGGGGGGGGGGGGGGGGGCACTTTTCACACCCACTTCAAACTCGCCTACGCTCGTCCTGTCAAAGCTTATTAACAAAAATTATATATTTTTGTAATCAGCTTAACGTACCCTTTCATATGATGCCCCTCACGGTTTCCAAAAAAAAAATATTTATTAACCCTTAAGTTTTTTTACTCTAATTTTTTTAAGTCGCTATATTTTTAAAATGAGTGGGTAGGTACTATACACATATATGCCAGATTTCAAAGTGATCGGACAAAAGGTGTAGCCGTGAGAGCAGGCAACAGACGGACGGACGGACAGACACGCAGTAAAATATAAGGGTCCTTGCTTTTGCCTACGGACCCTAAAAAGGTTGCATCCGCCATCTTTAATTTTTAAGGGGAGGGGGATACAATTTTTTTTTAACTTTTCGGATTTTTCCAGTTGGTTTGGGCCAATTTCCGACCATACGCAAAAAACCGTGAGTCTTTAGGTGGTCTAGAAGTACCCAAACATTTTGATTAGCGAGTCTTTGGGTTTTGGTTATGGTGGGTCAACAAAAACGGTAAATCATAATCTCCTCCACTGTCAACCTAAGATTTTTAATTAATAAAATTGTTAATAACTTTGGTTCTACTCAATAGTTTTCGATGAAACCAAGCCAACAAATTGCGCAACATGCTTGTGCTCACCTCTGAAAAAAAATTAATCGATTTCGCTGAGCCAGTTTTGCGCCTATAAAGTTTGACTGGGGCGACAGACACACATACACGAAAAAAGTTAAGGCCGGATTCGGTTTTCGGAATGTATCAAATGAAAAAGTATCCAACAAATTTTCAATTCTGACCAATGTAAAGACAAAACTTTAATTTTATATATAGACTAGCTGGGTACCCGTGCTTCGCTACGGAGTGTTATTATAATTAGATAAGTTTATAAACAATCATAATGAAACATATAAATTATACTTATTGGTAAGTAGGGTCTAAAAGGAAAAAATTAGAAGCTCACTTTTGCGATATTTCGACCCCTCTTTGGGTCATCTTCAGGCTGAAAACCATATTTATTGTTAGTAACTCTTATAAAGTCGTTATATTTTGTAACATAATACATAATTAAAAATGCTTATATATCTACCTGACTAGAAGATTACTATTTCATCCTTTAGTTTTTAAATTAAATTTTCTCTAACCTAGGTGGCTATTGTCAATCTGAAATAATAAATCTCTGATATAAGGTTGGTTCATGTTAAGTATAATTCAGGTTCTATTGGATATTAATATTTTGTACTTACTGTTTTGATAAGTTTCCTTAAAATTCCATAGATATCCTATGATTGTCAGTACAAATATTTGTTACAAGTCTACACTTATTATTAAAAATACTAATTTAAAATTTCTAATTTTTCACCAAACCAACCTCTCAAGGCATGTCTTTGCTAATTTGATTAATTTGAATAATTTATCCAGAGTAATTAGGTGTAGATTGGTGTTTTGCTGGCCTAGAGTGACAAAACATCACATGACTGTGACCAGTGGTATGTAGTTAAAAGCTTGAATTTTGGTTTTACTATGGTCATTTATGTAATTTATCATTTAAAACTTTTTTGGATTAAAGATTATTTTATATTCATTTATTTAATATGCTGTAAGATCCCGGAATAAAATTTATTCAGTTCCCTGCAATCTTTTTTGTGATTAATGTTGTTTTTTTCTTTGGATATATTCAGGGCTTCTAAGAGTAGTCTTTTTTTATCATTTGTTTCTGAAATGAGAATTTTGGTTCCAGAAAAATTCATTTCATGGCTCATCTGTTTGCAATGTATCGCAAGGGCAGTTTTATCATCCTGTGCTCTGATATTAGCCATGTGCTGCTTTTGCCGGTTGCCCCATGTTTGTCGAGTTTCACCTATGTAAAGACCCGGACAATCTTTACATGGTACTTTATAAACTACCCCCATTCTCTCTTCCAACTTAAGTTTATCTTTTAACTTGGTGTGATGAAAATTTTCTAATTTATTGATTGGTTTAAAACCAAAACTAAGTTGGCAATCAAATTTCTTATATAATTCGCCTATATCCTCAGAAAGACCTTTAATGTAGGATAGACTTGAGAATTTTACTATTGTATTATTCCGCTCTGTTGATGTATGTGAATTATTTATACACTGGTGCCACCATTTACTGACTAATCTCTTTGGGAAAAAATTGGTAATCAATTTCTGGAAAATATGTGTTTTAATGTTATCCATGTATTCTATGTCTGTTAGTTTAATAGACCTGGAGATTAAATTCATAGCAGTATTCTTTTTTTGGATGAACGGATGGTTTGACATAAAATTTAAAAATCTATCTCCTTTGTCTTTTTTGTCAAGCCAAAAACTTTTAAGTTTATTATTAACCCTTTCTACTGTAATGTCCAAGTAGTTTAATTTGTTATTATTTTCATATTCAACCGTAAAATTAATATTTTCATTAAACTGGTTAAGTTTTTCCAGTAATGTATCCACTTCATCCTTTTTAACTATTAGGAAGAGATCGTCAATATACTTTTTAATTAATTTAGGTTTGATTAGTGATTTATTTAAAACTGATGTAATCAAATGGTTAATATAGATACCACTTAAATTAATTGATAACCTGCCCCCCATTGGGACTCCATTTAGTTGTCTGTAAAGTTTATTAGAGAAAGTGAAATAATTATTATTGCAACAGAATTTTAAACAATCTAAAAAAGTATTTTTGCATTTAATTTTCGTGAAGGGTTCAATTTCGGACCAGTTTTTTTGAATAATTTTATATAATTCTTTAAGGGGGATATTTGTAAAAAGGGATTTTATATCGAACGAAACCATTATTTCGTCTTCATCTAACTCGATTGTGGATATCAGGTCTTTAAAAGTGAAAACACTATTGCAATCATAATTATTGTTATTGTTTAAGTTATTAAGTGACGGGTTAATCAAGAGTGATAATTTTTCTAAGGGTGAGTTTATAGAATTAATAATTGGTCTTAACGGATGATTATCTTTATGGGTTTTAATTAGTCCATAAATTCTCCCAAAATGGCAGCTGTTAATATTTAAATTAGTTTTCTCACTATCACTAATATAATTATGTTTCTTTAAATGTAGGATTAATTTATTATATTCTTTCTTTACATTCT